>CANXME010001279.1:0-682500 GCA_948144175.1 Closterium sp. NIES-65
CCCCCTGACGCGCCCCGCCGCCTCCATTGACGCGGCCCCCGCCGCCCCCCCTGACGCGCCCCGCCTCTGCTGCCGACGGCCCCGCCGCTGCCCCTCTAACGGCCCGCCGCTGCACCCTGCCGGCCCGTCGCTGCTCCTGCCGGCCCGCCGCTGCACACCCTGCCGCCCGCCGCTGCTCCTGCCGGCCCGCCGCTGCACCTACCGGCCCGCCGCTTCACCCATCGGCCCGCCGCCTCTTACGCCCCGCCACTTGCACCTGCCGCCCGCCGCTGCAACCTGCCGGCCCGACGCTGCACCTGCCGGCCCGACGCTGCATCTCCCGGCGAGCCGCCCCAGCAGCCGAGCCGCCCGGACCCGAGCCGCCCTACCGCGCGAGCCGCCCGGGAGCCGAGCCGCCCTGCACCCGAGCCGCCCAGCCGCCGAGCCGCCCGGGAGCCGAGCCGCCCTGCACCCGAGCTGCCCAGCCGCCGAGCCGCCCCGGAGCCGAGCCGCCCTGCGCCCGAGCCGCCCAGCCGCCGAGCCGCCCGGGAGCCGAGCAGCTGTGCCACCGAGCCGCCCGGATCGCTGAGCCCGCCTTCTGCTGACTGCACGACCTGCCCTGCCTGGTGAGCACTGTCCCACTGACACTGCGAGCTCTTTCCCTACTGCTTGCACTGCGTCGCTGTCGTCACCATGGCTACCCCTAGTGTCCTAGCTTTTGACGCTGAGGGTCGCGCCATTGATTTTGAGGTCTGTTAGACGACCTGCAGCTGTTCTTACAGTGCGACAGGGCTGACGACCTTTCTCTCTTTGACCTCACCTCTGGCGCCTCTCCTGCCCCTGCTGCTGATGCTGATCCCGCTGTCCGCATCTAAGTGGGCCACCCGCGATGCTGCTGCACGTCTTGCTGTGCGTCGCCAACCTCCCTACCTCTGAGCGTGCGCACTTTAGTCAGTACAAGAGTGCTCAGACCTTGTACGACGCTGTAGTTGCGCGCTACTCCTCCCCTGCCACTGCTGCACTGAGCCGTCTCATGCTTCCCTACCTCTTTCCTGACCTCTCTGCATTTCCCACTGTCGCTGACCTCATTACGCACCTCCGCACTAGTGACACTCGCTACCCCGCGCCGCCCTTCCTGCTGAGTTCTGCGCTAAGAACCCCCCCCCCATGTACATCGCTCTCTACTACGTAGTCGCACGCCTCCCTGACTCCCTTCGCGTCGTCAGGGACCACTTTCTCGCAGTCTGTCCCACCACTCTCACCGTCGACCTCCTCGAGAAGGCCCTCCTTGCAGCGGAGAAGAGCATAGTCGCTGTAGGTGCTTCTCGTGGTGACCCTCGCACCCCCATCTTTGAGGGGTGCTCTCCTTCCCCCTTGCTGCCCTCTGTTGCCTCTGCTGCTGCTGCCGACCTGCTTGGTCTTGAGTCGGTCGGCGCGGCGTCCTGCCCCTAGTGGGAGACGTCGCTCCAGCAAGGGCAAGGGGGGGCAAGGGCGCGGGTGGAGCTGGAGGGGGCGGTGGCAGTGGCGGCGGTGGCGGCGGAGGGAGTGGGGGTGGCGGCGGGGCTAGTGGCGGGGGTGGTGGTGGTGGTGGCGGCAGCAGCGGCGGAGACGGTGGTGGTGGTTCCAGCGGTGGTGGTGGAGGCAGCG
Organism: Closterium sp. NIES-65; assembly: GCA_948144175.1. Classification (NCBI taxonomy): domain Eukaryota; kingdom Viridiplantae; phylum Streptophyta; class Zygnematophyceae; order Desmidiales; family Closteriaceae; genus Closterium; species Closterium sp. NIES-65. The sequence continues at coordinate 1,627 of CANXME010001279.1, forward strand.
GCGGAGGTGGAGGCGGCGGAGGTGGAGGCAGTGGAGGAGGCAGCGGAGGAGGCAGTAGTGGTGGAGGAGGTGGAGCTGGTCGGGGTGGTACCCAGCAGCGTAGCGGCGGTGGTGGTGGCCAGCGCTCGCACCGCAGCAGCAGCAGCGCTCGCGGGACATCCCTTCGCCTCAGCACCTTCGTGAGTGGTACGCTGGGCGTCAGAGGGGTGGGGGTACTGGTCCCTGCACCTACGTTCTTCGTTCCGGCGACTCGCGCGGGTGAGCAGTGTGGGGGTGCCCACGCCACCCAGCGCTGCTTTGGCCGCCTGACGGACGCTTGGCGTCAGCAGTTCCCTGGGGCTAGTGAGATCCCTCACTGGGATGAGCTTCTCAGGGCTGGTGTAGCGATCTTTGATCTTGATTTTGATGCTATCCTTACTGCTATGTATGATTGTGGATTATAGTGAGGAGAATGAGGGTTACGGGTGTTTTCAGCCCGACCCGGGCATTGGTACTGCTGCGCTAGGTGCTTGTGCGGCTGCTGCTCTAGGTGCCAGTGCGTCTGCGCTCTCAGGTACTGGTGAGACTGCGCTCTCAGGTACTGAGTCGTCCTCGTCCTCCCTCACTTTCACACTTGACTCCGGAGCTTCTCGCTCCTTCTTTCGAGACCGCACTACCCTTTCGCCGCTCGCCAGGCCGGTTGCGGTCTCCCTTGCTGACCCCTCTGGGGGTCCTGTCCTGTCTCACTTCTCCACTGTCCTCCCGTGTCCGGCTGCCCTTCGGGCACCCTGTCGGGTCTGTACCTTCCCTCGTTCTCTACGAACTTGGTGAGTGGAGCGGACCTGCAGGATGGGGTGTTCACCAGTTCACTCCTGCGCGTCAGAGGGTGACCCACTGCACGGAGGCTTGCACAGGGCCGACACCTGGCCACGTTCTCACGTCGGCCGGGGTCGAGTCTCTACACCCTGACCGTTGAGTCTCCTCCTGTCCCTGCGTCTGGTCAGGTGGCTGCGTCGGGTCAGGTACTTGCTGCTGCGTCCCGGTCAGGTCCTGAGTCTGCCCCCTGTTCTTGTCGCCTCCTGTCTCACGAGACTCTCCTGTGGCACCACCGTCTTGGCCACCCTCCTTGCCCGTCTTCGGAGCATGGCTTCCCGTGTCCTTGTCTCTGGTCTTCCCCAGTCTCTCCCTCCTCTCCCTCCGGGCCAGGACCTTCCTGTGTCCCCTGTGTCGAGGGTCGCCTCCGGGCTACTCCTCACTCCTCCCACTTCCCCCGACAGAGGCTCCCCTGCAGACGCTTCACATGGATGTGTGGGGCCCAGCCCCCGTCCGTGGGCAGGGTTACGAGCGCTACTTCCTGTTGGTGGTTGACGACTACTCGCGTTACACCACAGTCCTCCCCTTGCGCAGCAAGGGTGCGGTCACTGAGGTGCTAATCGACTGGATCCGCGAGGCTCGTCTCCAGCTCAGGAAGAGCTTCGGCTCGGACTTTCCTGTTCTGCGTCTGCACTCTGACAGAGGCGGAGAGTTCTCTTCTCGCCTTCTACGAGACTACTGTCGTGCACGGGGGATCCGCCAGACCTTCACGCTTCCGGACTCACCACAGCAAAATGGGATTGCTGAGCGCCGCATTGGCATGGTCATGGATGTCGCTCGTACGTCCATGATGCATGCGGCTGCCCCCCATTTTCTGTGGCCGTTTGCGGTGAGGTACGCGGCGCATCAGCTCAACCTTCACCCCCGGGTCTCTCGGCCAGCGATGTCCCCAGCCTTGCTGTGGACGGGGGAAGGTTGGCGATGCGTCTTTGTTCCGTGTCTGGGGATCTCGGGCGTTTGTCCGCGACTTGTCTGCGACAAGCTGTCCCGTCGTGCTGCTCCCTGTGTCTTCCTTGGCTTCCCCACTGACAGCCCCAGGGTGGCAGTTTTACCACCCCTCCTCTCGTCGTGTTCTGTCCTCCCAGGACGTCACGTTCGACGAGTCAGTCCCCTTCTACCGTCTCTTCCCCTACCGCACTCCTTCCCTCCCCCCTCCCCCGGACTTCCTTGTGCCGGTTCCCCCCCCGGTAGACCCCCTCCCCCTCAGGTTCCTGCCCCCTCAGGTGTGTCCCAGGTAGACGCCGTTGACCCGGTCGAGGTTACTGGTGACTCTGGTGCTGCTGCGAGTGCTGAGCCTGGGGGTGCTGACTCTGGGGGTGCTGTGCGCGGGGGTGCTGAGCCTGGGGGTGCTACTGCTGGGGGTGCTGGGCCTGAGGGTGCTACTGCGAGGGTGCGGAGCCTGGGGGTGCTGAGCCGGGGGGTGCTGTGCCTGGAGGTGCTGGGTCTGGGGGTGCTGGGTCGGGAGCTGCTGAGCCTGGGGGTGCTGAGCTGGGAGCTGCTGAGCCTGGGGGTGCTGCGTCTGGAGCTGCTGAGCCTGGGGTTTCTCCTGCTGCTGCGTCTCGCCGGGAGCCCCTCTCTCCACAGGAGCTGCGCGAGTGGTTCGCTCGCCGCTGGAGGCGTGCTGCTGAGTCTGGAGGTGCTGCTGGAGCTGGAGCTGGGGCTTCTTCGACCGTCGAGGGTGCGGGTGCAGCCGGTCCCGGAGCTGCTGGCCCTGCAGGTCCTCCTGGAGCTGGAGCTGCTGAGGGCGTTCGTGCTGAGCCTGCTGCTGTTGGTCCTGCCGCTGGAGGTGTGGGTGGCGCTGGTGTTGTCGCTGAGGGTGCTGGTGCTGTCCGCTGCTGAGTCTGGAGCTGCCGCGCGGCCTCGGCCGTACTTCGTTCCGCTCCTTCAGCAGGTTCTTGGTCTTTCTCCTCCAGTAGAGGGTCCACCGCCTGTCCAGTCGCAGCCCCTACTGGAGCCTTCCTCTCCACTGCCTGCTCCCTCTCCTTACACTGGTCCTACTGGAGGTCTTGCTGAGCGTCGTGAGCCTGCGTCTCGTCCCGCGTCGCCTGTTCGTGCTGCTCGCGCTAGTGGTCGCAGTTCGCGTCAGCGTCCTCCTCCTGTCCCTGGCACGCACCGGATGTCTCTGCGTCCGTCCACTGCTCCTCTGCGTGCCCCTTTGCCTTCTCCTCCTGAGTCCTCTCTTCCTGCGCTTGCGGACCCTGAGTCGGACTCTCTTCGTGCTGCCAGTCCCACTGTCACGCGTCTGCTTGCTACTGTCGTCACTGACCCCTCTTTTGAGTCCACTGCTGCGTCTGCTCTAGTCGCTGAGCTCGTCCGACTTTGCTGCTCGCTGTCGTCTCGACTACGCTGCTAGTCTTGTTGCTGAGTCTGCGTCTGTCTGTCCTCCGTCCGTCGGGGGTGAGTGTGCTCTTGGCACGGACGTCCCTAGAGGACAGGCAGGAGGAGTTACAGTGTCTAGCGGCTGCTTCACCTCATCTCGCGTCTGTACTGCTTGCCCCTGAGGGAGACCCGGATGCACTAGACATCCCGACTCCGCGTTCTTACGCGGAGGCCGTAGAGGGTCCCTACTCCTCTCAGTGGCAGGCAGCTATGGATGCAGAGATGGCTTCCTGGAAGTCCACAGGCACCTACGTTGACGCGGTTCCCCTCCTGGGGCGAACATCGTCAGTGGCATGTGGATCTTCAGGGTGAAGCGGCCGCCGGGCTCTCCACCTGTCTTCAAGGCAGCGGTACGTTGCTCGTGGCTTCAGTCAGCGGCAGGGAGTTGACTACTTTCAGACCTTCTCTCCCACCCCGAAGATGACTACTCTTCGGGTGCTGCTGCACATAGCCGCTCAGCGCGACTACGAGCTTCACTCTCTCGACTTCAGCACTGCGTTCTTGCAGGGTAGCCTGCACGAGGAGATCTGGCTTCGCCGTCCACCTGGCTTCACTGGGACTTTCCCTCCTGGCACCCAGTGGAGCCTCCGACGGCCAGTCTACGGTCTCCGCCCAGGCACCGCGTGAGTGGCACGACACACTGAGGACTACGCTTGCGGCTCTTGGGTTTTGCTCCTTCTACTGCTGACCCGTCGCTGTTTCTTCGCACCGACACTTCCCTGCCGCCGTTCTACATCCTCGTGTACGTCGACGACCTGGTCTTTGCCACAGCGGACACTGCTGGACTCGCCTACGTGAAGTCCGAGCTGTTGAAGAGACACACGTGCACAGACCTGGGTGAACTGCGCAGCTACCTTGGCTTGCAGATCACTCGGGACAGAGCACGCCGCACCATTACCTTGACTCAGTCACACATGGTGCAGCAGGTCCTTCAGCGCTTCGGCTTCACGTACTCCTCGCCTCAGGCCACTCCTCTGCCTACTCGCCACTCACTCTCAGCTCTGCCTTCGGATGAGTCCGTAGAGTCGAGTGGTCCGTATGCGGAGCTTGTTGGCTGCCTCATGTACCTGATGACCTGCACACGACCTGACCTTGCATACCCTCTGAGCATTCTTGCACGCTATGTTGCTCCTGGGAGACACAGACCGGAGCACATGGCTGCAGCGAAGAGGGTATTGCGCTACCTGTGCAGTACGTCAGGCATGGGGCTAGTGCTTGGAGGGCGGAGTCCAGTGGTCCTTACCGGCCACGCGGACGCTTCTTGGGCTGACGACCAGGCTACGCAGCGGTCGTCACAGGGTTACACCTTCAGCCTTGGTTCCGGCTCTGTCTCGTGGCGGTCTACTCGCTCGTCTTCGGTTCTCGGCTCCAGTTGTGAGGCTGAGATCTACGCCGGGGCCATGGCTGCACAGGAGCTTCGCTGGCTCACCTACCTGCTGACTGACCTTGGAGAGCCGCCTCGTTCTCCTCCAGTGCTGTACGTAGACAACAAGGCTATGCTGGCCTTGTGTCGAGAGCAGCGCTTGGAGCACAGAACGAAGGCACATTGCTCTCCGCTACTTCCTTGCTCGTGAGCTGCAGCAGCGTGGTCAGTTGCGACTTGCGTACGTGGCCTCTGAGGCCAACACTGCTGATGTGTTCACCAAGGCACTTGCGACTTGTGACCATCAGCGCTTCTGCACCCAGCTGGGTCTTGTGCCTGTCTTGCCTCACTTGGTCTCCTCTTGACTTCACTTGTACTGTGACATATATATATACCTGCTCTTGCTTGTCTAGCTTTATATATATGTCTGTACTCTTGCTTGTGAACTGGCCTTTGGCCTTGCTCTTGTGCTCGGACTGTGTGGTGACTTGTGATCCACCCTGAGCTTTGCTTTGTCTTGCTTGACTGGTCTTGTGACCCCTTGTTCTCCCCCACTTTGCCTATGGGGGTGTGTCAGAACATATCTATAGCTATACTGCTGTGTAGGCTGTAGTGGGGTATCCCATAGGGGGTACAACCCAGTTAGGGTTTCATATTTGTACTGCTTTCGTTCATAGTTCATTCATTCCTGTTTTCCTATTGTCACAACACACACATACACACATACACACGCTCACACATACACACACCCACACACACGCTCGCACGCACACGCACACACTCACGCGCACATACTCACACACACGCGCACACACACACGCACACTCACACACTCACACACACACACACTCACACACACGCACACACACACGCACACACACGCACTCACACACACTCACACACACACACTCACACACACGCTCACACACACACACACACACACTCACACACCCACACACTCACACACACACACTCACACACACGCGCACACACACACACACTCACGCACTCATACACATACACACTCACATACACACACACACACACTCACACACCCACACACACGCTCGTACGCGCGCGCACACACTCACGCGCACACACTCACACACACGTGCACACACACACGCACACTCACACACTCACACGCACACACATACTCTCACACACACACACACACACTCACACACACACACACACACACATACATACACACATACACACACAAACACACACACACAAAAACAACCAAACAAACACGATACACGTTAGCTTTGTTGAACGAGTCAAAGCTTTACAATTCTATCCAAGTTGCATATAGGCGTTCGACAAGACATACCTTGACGCAATGTGTGCTGTGGACTTTGGACAAATCCTTTCGTGCCCCATGTGTCGGCGCGCTCTCCATTTCCATCACATGTTGCATCTGTCCTTCCTCCGTCCGGAAAGTGAGAGGATACTCCATGTTACTCAGCTCCTCCCTCGGAACGGTGCACCTGGGGCATGGAAGACGAGTTTTGATGCCAGACTTGGTCCATGCAACCTTGCACTGCTCTGGATAGTCGCCGATGTAGGAGTACGTGATCGGGTATACCGTACGAAGAATGCCATACGGGTCCGTCAACTCCATTCCCCTGCAAGCAACAGATACATAACGGTATTGTAAAGTGGTGTATGGCGATACAACACTCCAACACGCACAATAGACGATTACAACTTATTGAGATCGCGTTCAATCCACTTACAAGTGTTGCGCCTTCTTCAGGTCTTCCATGATGAGATCAAGCGCTTCTTGGAACACCTCAAGCCGCCGTTTCTTCCTAGCCGCGTCCGTGAAGAGAGAGCCATCATCCTCGGGCAAGAGAGCACAGAGCCTGTGCCCGTGGGGTTTCCATCGATTCCCAGGAGCGATGTTGGCCAGCGAAATGTACATTGGCCAACCTTTCAGCCCGCCATCGGTCGTCAGGGTCGTTTCATCTGAATAGATGATCACCGCAGCTACGGCCGTGGGTGGGTCAGCACCAGCAGGCAGTCGACGCAAAACCTCCCGCCACCAACTTCCCGTCTCAGGACCCTTGTAGATTTGTTTGCCTTGGGTAGCTTTCTTCCGAGGACTCTGTCAGATTTATATGACATAGTTGCTGTAGGCTATAGTGGGGTAGCACATATGGGGTACAAGTTTCTAGGGTTGTATTTGTACCCCAATCTTTCCTTAGTCAATTCATTCCTGTTCATTACTTTCACATGGTATAGAGCGGGTTCCCTGTGGGAACTTGGCCTAGGGCCCACCGAAGCGCGCCCCGAGGCGCGCGATCTCCTTTTTTTTAGCGAACCCCCGAGTCGCCCTTTCCCTCGCGGCCCCGCTGCCCTTCTCACGGCCCCACCGCCCTTCAGACGCGGCCCCGCCGCCCTTCCTAGCGGCCCCGCCCACCCTTCGAGCGGGCCCCGCCGCCCCTTCACGGCCCCGCCGCCTCTTCTCTCGCGGCCCCGCCGCCCCTACTTCAGCGGCCCCGCTGCCCTGATCTCGCGGCCCTTGCCGCCCCTAATCTCGCGGCCCCGCCGCCCCAGCACTCGCGGCCCCGCCACCCCAGCACTCGCGGCCCTGCCGCCCCTTCTCTAGCGGCCTCGCTGCCCCAACGCTCACGGCCCCCGCTGCCCCTGATCTCGCGGCCCCGCCGCCCCAGCGCTCTCAACCCCGCCGCCCCTGATCTCGTGGCCCCGCCGCCCCAGCGCTCACGGCCCCGCCACCCCTACTACTACCGCGACACCGCCACCCCTACTCACGGCCCCGTCGCCCCTGCTCTCACGGCCCCGCCACCCGGTACCGGAGCAGCCGAGCCGCCCCGCCCGAGCCGCCCTACAGCCGAGCCGCCCAGCAGCAGCCGAGCCGCCCAGCAGCAGCCGAGCCGCCCAGCAGCAGCCGAGCCGCCCAGCAGCTGCCGAGCCGCCCAGCAGCAGTCGAGCCGCCCAGAAGCCGCCGAGCCGCCCAGTCGCAGCCGAGCCGCCCCGCAGCGGCCGTGCCGTCCTGCAGCCGTCGAGTCGCCCGACCTGCCCTGCCTGGTGAGCACAGCACTGCTTCCGCTTGCCCTTTCCCCACTGCTTGCACTGATAGTCTGTCGTCATGGCTACCCCCAGTGTCCTAGCCTTTGACGCTGAGGGCAGAGCCATCGACTTTGAGGTCTGGGTCGACGACCTCCAGTTGTTTTTGCAGTGCGATAGGGCAGACGGTCTTTCTCTCTTTGACCTCACCTCTGGCGCCTCTCCTGCTCCTGCTGCTGATGCTGACCCCACTATTCGCTCTCATTGGCCACCCGCGATGCTGCTGCACGTCTTGCTGTGCGTCGCCACTTGCCCACAACTGAGCGCGCGCACTTTAGTCAGTACAAGAGTGCTCAGACCCTGTACGACGCTGTAGTTGCGCGCTACTCTTCCCCTGCCACTGCTGCACTGAGCCGTCTCATGCTACCGTACCTCTTTCCTGACCTCACTGCCTTTCCCACTGTCGCTGACCTCATTACGCACCTCCGCACTAGTGACACTCGCTACCGCGCCGCCCTTCCTGCTGAGTTTCTGCGCCAAGAACCCCCCCCCCCATGTACATCACTCTCTACTACGTAGTAGCACGCCTCCTTGACTCCCTTCGCGTAGTCAGGGACCACTTTCTCTCAGTCTGTCCCACCACCCTCACTGTCGACCTCCTCGAGAAGGCCCTCCTAGCGGCGGAGAAGAGCATCGTCGCTGTAGGAGCTTCTCGTGGTGACCCTCGCACCCCCATCTTTGAGGGGTGCCCTCCTTCCCCCCTGCTGCCCTCTGTTGCCTCTGCTGCTGCTGCCGACCTGCTTGGTCTTGAGTCGGTCGGCGCAGCGTCTGCCCCTAGTGGGAGACGCCGCTCTGGCAAGGGCAAGGAGGGTAAGGGCGCGGGTGGAGCTGGAGGCGGCGGTGGAGGTGGCGGTGGAGGCGGCGGAGGGAGTGGGGGTGGCGGCGGGAGTGGTGGCGGAGGCGGTGGTGGTGGTGGCAGCGGCGGAGGAGGCTGCGGTGGTGGCGGCAGCGGTGGGAGTGGTGGCGGCGGTGGAGGCGGAGGAGGAGGAGGCGTTGGCGGAGGAGGTGGAGCTGGTCGGGGTGGTGCCCCGCAGCGGAGCGGCGCTGGTAGTGGTCAGCGCCAGCAGCAGCAGCAGCAGCAGCGTTCGCGGGACATCCCTCCGCCCCAGCAGCTCTGTGAGTGGTACACTCGGCGTCAGAGGGGTGGGGGTGCTGGTCCGTGCACCTACGTCCTTCGTTCCGGCGACCGCGCGGGTGAGCAGTGTGGGGGTGCCCACCCCACCCAGCGCTGCTTTGGCCGCCTGACGGACGCTTGGCGTCAGCAGTTCCCCGAGGCTAGTGAGATTCCCCGCTGGGATGAGCTTTCTAGGGCTGGTGTAGCGATCTTTGATCTTGACTTTGATGCTATCCTTGCTGCTATGTATGCTGTGACTATTAGTGAGGAGGGTGACTGTTACCGGTGTTTCCCGCCCGACCCGGGCATTGGTACTGCTGCGCTAGGTGCTTGTGAGGCTGCTGCTCTAGGTGCCAGGTGCGTCTGCGCTCTCAGGTACTGGTGAGACTGCGCTCTCAGGTACTGCGTCGCCTTCATCCTCCCTCACTTTCACACTTGACTCAGGGGCTTCTCGCTCCTTCTTTCGAGACCGCACCACCCTCACGCGGCTTGGTCGGCTGGTTGCGGTCTCCCTGGCTGACCCCTCTGGGGGTCCTGTCCTCTCTCACTTTTCCACTGTCCTCCCGTGTCCGGCTGCCCCCTCGGGCACCCTGTCTGGTCTGTACCTTCCCTCGTTCTCGACGAACTTGGTGAGTGGTGCGGACCTACAGGATGCGGGGGTTCACCAGTTCACTCCTGCGAGTCAGCGGGTGACCCACTGCACGGACGCACGCACGACGCACGCAGGCCGGCACCTGGCCACGTTCTCGCGTCGGCCGGGGTCGAGCCTCTACACCCTGACCACTGAGTCTCCTCCTGTCCCTGCGTCTGACCAGGTAGCTGCGTCAGGTCAGGTGTTTGCTGCTGCGTCCCGGTCTGGCCCTGAGTCTGCCCCCTGTTCATGTCGCCTCCTGTCTCACGAGACTCTCCTGTGGCACCACCGTCTTGGCCACCCCTCCCTGTCCCGTCTTCGGGGCATGGCTTCCCGTGTCCTTGTCTCAGGTCTTCCTCGGTCTCTCCCTCCCCTTCCTTCGGGACCAGGACCTTCCTGTGTCCCCTGTGTCGAGGGGCGCCTCAGGGCTGCTCCTCACTCCTCCCAGTTTCCCCCGACAGAGGCTCCTCTGCAGACACTTCACATGGACGTGTGGGGCCCGGCCCGCGTGCGTGGGCAGGGTCACGAGCTCTACTTCCTGTTGGTGGTTGACGACTACTCGCGTTACACCACAGTCTTCCCCTTGCGCAGCAAGGGTGATGTCACTGCGGTGCTGATCGACTGGATCCGCGAGGCTCGTCTCCAGCTCAGGAGGAGCTTCGGCTCAGACTTTCCTGTTCTGCGTCTGCACTCTGACCGAGGTGGGGAGTTCTCCTCTCGCCTTCTGCGAGACTACTGTCGTGCACGGGGGATCCGCCAGACCTTTACGCTTCCAGACTCTCCACAGCAAAATGGGATTGCTGAGCGCCGCATTGGCATGGTCATGGATGTCGCTCGTACGTCCATGATGCATGCGGCCGCCCCCCATTTTCTGTGGCCTTTTGCGGTTCGGTACGCGGCGCATCAGCTCAACCTTCACCCCAGGGTCTCCCGGCCGGAGACCTCCCCAGCTCTACTGTGGACGGGGAAGGTTGGCGATGCGTCTGCGTTCCGTGTCTGGGGATCTCGGGCGTTTGTGCGCGACTTGTCTGCGGACAAGCTGTCCCCTCGTGCTGCTCCCTGTGTCTTCCTTGGCTTCCCCCCTGACGCTCCAGGGTGGCAGTTCTACCACCCCTCCTCTCGTCGTGTTCTGTCCTCCCAGGACGTCACGTTCGACGAGTCAGTCCCCTTCTACCGCCTCTTCCCCTACCGCACTCCTTCTCTCCCCCCGCCACCGGACTTCCTTGTGCCGGTTCCCCCCCCCGGTAGACCCCCTCCCCCCTCAGGTTCGTTCACCCTCAGGTGTGTCCCAGGTAGACGCCGTTGACCCGGTCGAGGTTACTGGTGACTCTGGTGCTGCTGCGGGTGCTGAGCCTGGGGGTGCTGACTCTGGGGGTGTTGTGCGCGGGGGTGCTGAGCCTGGGGGTGCCGAGCCTGGAGGTGCTGCTACTGGGGGTGCTGAGCCTGGGGGTGCTACTACTGAGGGTGCTGAGCCTGGGGGTGCTGAGTCGGGGGGTGCTGTACCTGGAGCTGCTGAGCTAGGGGGTGCTGAGTCTGGGGGTGCTGAGTCTGGAGCTGCTAAGCCTGGGGGTGCTGCGTCTGGAGCTGCTGAGCCTGGAGGTGCCGAGTCTGGGGGTCCTGCGCCTGGAGCTGCTGAGCCTGGGGTTTCTCCTGGTGCTCCGTCTCGGCGGGAGCCCCTCTCTCCACAGGAGCTGCGCGAGTGGTTTGCTCGCCGCTGGAGGCGTACTGCTGGAGCTGGAGCTTCTTAGACCACCGAGGGTGCTGGTGCCGCTGGTCCCGGAGCTGCTGGGCCTGCGGGTCCTACTGGAACTGGAGCTTCTAAGGGTGTTGGTGCTGAGACTACTGCTGTCTGTCCTGGCGGTGGTCCTGCTGCTGGTGCTGCTGTAGGCCCTGCCGCTGGAGGTGTTGGTGGTACTGGTGCTGCCGCTGAGGGTGCTGGTGCTGTCCCTGCTGAGTCTGGAGTTGCCGCGCGGGCCTCGGCCGTACTTCGTTCCGCTCCTACAGCAGGTTCTTGGTCTTTCTCCTCCCGTAGAGTGTCCACAGCCTGTCCAGTCGCAGTCACTGTTGGAGCCTACCTCTCCACTGCCTGCTCCCTCTCCTTACACTGGTCCTACAGGGGGTCTTGCTGAGCGTCGTGAGCCTGCGTCTCGTCCCGCGTCGCCTGTTCGTGCTGCTCGCGCTAGTGGTCGCGGTTCGCGTCAGCGTCCTCCTCCTGTCCCTAGCACGCACCGGATGTCTCTGCGTCCGTCCACTGCTCCTCTGCGTGCCCCTTTGTCTGCTCCTCCTGAGTCCTCCCTTCCTGTGCTTGCCGACCCACAGTCGGACTCCCTTTGTGCTGCCAGTCCTACTGTCACGCGTCTGCTTGCTACTGTCGTCACTGACCCCTCTTTTGAGTCCGCTGCTGCGTGTGCTCTTGTCGCTGAGCTCGTCGACTTTGCTGCTCGCTGTCGTCTAGACTACGCTGCCAGTCTTGTTGCTGAGTCTGCGTCTGTCTGTCCTCCGTCCGTCGGGGGTGAGTGTGCTCTTGGCACGGACGTCCTTGAGGACAGGCAGGAGGAGTTCCAGTGTCTGGGTGCTGCTTCACCTCATCTCGCGTCTGTACTGCTTGCTCCTGAGGGAGACCCGGATGCACTAGACATCCCGACTCCGCGCTCTTATGCGAAGGCCGTAGAGGGTCCCTACTCCTCTCAGTGGCAGGCAGCTATGGATGCAGAGATGGCTTCCTGGAAGTCCACAGGCACCTACGTTGACGCGGTTCCCCCTCCTGGGGCGAACATCGTCAGTGGCATGTGGATCTTCAGGGTGAAGCGGCCGCCGGGCTCTCCACCTGTCTTCAAGGCGCGGTACGTCGCTCGTGGCTTCAGTCAGCGGCAGGGAGTTGACTACTTTCAGACCTTCTCTCCCACCCCGAAGATGACTACTCTTCGGGTGCTGCTGCACATAGCCGCTCAGCGCGACTACGAGCTTCACTCTCTCGACTTCAGCACTGCGTTCTTGCAGGGTAGCCTGCACGAGGAGATCTGGCTGCGCCGTCCACCTGGCTTCACTGGGACTTTCCCTCCTGGCACCAAGTGGAGCCTCCGACGGCCAGTCTTCGGTCTCCGCCAGGCACCGCGTGAGTGGCACGACACACAGAGGACTACGCTTGCGGCTCTTGGGTTTGCTCCTTCTACTGCTGACCCGTCGCTGTTTCTGCGCACCGACACTTCTTTGCCGCCGTTCTACATCCTCGTGTACGTCGACGACTTGGTCTTTGCCACAGCGGACACTGCTGGACTCGCCTACGTGAAGTCCGAGCTGCTGAAGAGACACACGTGCACAGACCTGGGTGAACTGCGCAGCTATCTTGGCTTGCAGATCACTCGGGACAGACGACGCCGCACCATTACCTTGACTCAGTCACACATGGTGCAGCAGGTCCTTCAGCGCTTCGGCTTCACGTACTCCTCGCCTCAGGCCACTCCTCTGTCTACTCGCCACTCGCTCTCAGCTCTACCTTCGGATGAGTCCGTAGAGTCGAGTGGCCCGTACCAAGAGCTTGTTGGCTGCCTCATGTACCTGATGACCTGCACACGACCTGACCTTGCATACCCTCTTAGCATTCTTGCACGCTATGTTGCTCCTGGGAGACACCGACCAGAGCACATGGCTGCAGCGAAGAGGGTGTTGCGCTACCTGTGCAGTACGTCGGGCATGGGGCTAGTGCTTGGAGGGCGGAGTCCAGTGGTCCTTACAGGACACGCGGACGCTTCTTGGGCTGACGACCAGGCTACGCAGCGGTCGTCACAGGGTTACACCTTCAGCCTTGGTTCCGGCTCTGTCTCGTGGCGGGCTACTCGCTCGTCTTCGGTTCTCGGCTCCAGTTGTGAGGCTGAGATCTACGCAGGGGCCATGGCTGCACAGGAGCTTCGCTGGCTCACCTACCTGCTGACTGACCTTGGAGAGCCGCCTCGTTCTCCTCCAGTGCTGTACGTAGACAACAAGGCCATGCTGGCCTTGTGTCGAGAGCAGCGTCTGGAGCACAGAACGAAGCACATTGCTCTTTGCTACTTCCTTGCTCGTGAGCTACAGCAGCGTGGACAGTTGCGGCTTGCGTACGTGGCCTCTGAGGCCAACACTGCTGATGTGTTCACCAAGGCACTCGCGCCTTGTGACCATCAGCGCTTCTGCACTCAGCTGGGACTTGTACCTGTCCTACCTCACTTGCTCACCTCTTGACCTTGCTTGTACTCTTGCATATATATATATATATACCTGCTCTTGCTTGTTTAGCCTTATATATATATGTGTTCTTGCATGTGAACTGGTCTTGTGGCCTTGACCTTGTGCTCGGACTGTGTGGTGACTTTGTGATCCACCCTGAGCTTTGCTTTGCTTTGCTTGACTGGTCTTGTGACCCCTTGTTCTCCCCCACTTTGCCTATGGGGGTGTGTCAGATTTATATGACATAGTTGCTGTAGGCTATAGTGGGGTAGCACATATGGGGTACAGGTTTTTAGGGTTGTATTTGTACCCCAATCTTTCCTTAGTCAATTTATTCCTGTTCATTACTTTCACAGACTCACCACGAAGCCGTGCGCATTCGCCACGTTCTCGTATAGACCTTGTACGCACGACAGAGCCGAACGCCGCCAGAGAATCACAGGCTTCAAATCCCCTTCCTTCGTCAACTCCACCTGCTCGAACGGTTCAATCTTCGCCCCTGCCAATTGCTCCTCCTCGTACTTGTCGAACTCTACAAGAGACTTAATGGTTAGCCGTCCGGGATTGGCCAACACTTCGACGAGAATGGATAGTAGTTCCTTTATATCCACACGCGATAGCCCAGATCCACCAGCTGCCGTGCGAACCAACCGGTACACCCGAGCATCAATATCAACCGAAGTTGCATCGCACTCAGGGGCAAACAAGTAGCCCGTCGCATCCTCATTCAATTCAGCCGCGTCCGGTTGGTGATCCAAACGGCTCGGCCCTGGTTGTGTTTGACTTCGTGGGCGTTTGCTGGATTTCGAGAGAATGCGGTCTGCAGCTTCTTGAAGACTTCCTACAGCTCCTTCCTGGCTGCTGTCATCTCGCAATCCCTCAGATGCTGCCTCAGCTGGTTGGAATTTGTGCTTTCCTGCCTTGACGTGACGTGCTTTCTGATGTGCAAAAGAGAACGTCGCTATACATCCAGGGTAGCCACACTTGAAAGGCCTCAACTGATCAGCCATGTTGCAGAAAGGTACGGTAGGTTGCAGGTATCCAACTGTAGCACAATAATGCGCTGTATTACATTAAAGTACACAAAACACCCACTCCAAGCTCCTCAGTGCTACTTGTCAGATGATTATATTACTGATGCATATATTTAGGCTGTACTGGGGTAGCCCATAGGGGGTACAACCCAATTAGGGTTGGTACTTGTACTTGTTTCATTTCATAGTGCACTCATTCCTCGCCTCTATCTCAACATGGTATCGAGCAGGTTCCCTAGTGGGAACTGTTCCTAGGGCCCACCTACTATTCCGTCCTGCCCGGAGCGCGCTCTGCCCTAGCCCGAGTCGCGCTGGGCCTTTTTTTTTTCCTTTGGCGGCCCGATCGCGTCGAGCCGCCCTCGAAATTCTGACGCGCCACCTACGCGGCCTCGTCGCGCCGCCCCTAGACGGCCGCGCCGCGTCGCGCGTGCCGCCCTCCAGTCGCGCGCCGCCCCCCCCCCTCTGACCCTCGCGACGCCGGCGCCGTCGCTGACGGCCCCGCGATCGCCTGCGACGGCCCCGCCGTCCCCTCTACCGGCCCCTCCGCTGCGCTTGACGGCCCCGCCGTCCCCTCTGCCGGCCCCGCCGCTGCGCTTGACGGCCCCGCCGTCCCCTCTGCCGGCCCCGCCGCTGCACCCGACGGCCCCGCTGTCCCCTCTGCCGGCCCCGCCGCTGCTTCAGACGGCCCCGCCGCTGCACCTGACGGCCCCGCCGTCCCCTCTGACGGCCCCGCCGCTGCACCTAACGGCCCCGCCGTCCCCTCTGACGGCCCCGCCACTGCACCTACCGGCCCCGCCGCTACCCCTGACGGCCCCGCTGCTGCATCTGCAGGCCCCGCCGTCTCACCTGCCGGCCCCGCTGCTGTACCTGACGGCCCCGCCGCTTCACCTACCGGCCCCGCCACTCCCCCTAACGGCCCCGCAGCTGCATCTCCCGGCCCCGCCACCCCAGCAACTGCGCCGCCCCAGCAGCCGAGCCGTCCCAGCAGCCGAGCCGCCCCAGCAGCCGAGCCGCCCCAGCAGCCGAGCCGCCCCAGCAGCCGAGCCGCCCCAGCAGCTGAGCCGCCCGAGCCGCCCGAGCCGCCGAGCCGCCCGAGCCGCCCAGCAGCCGACCCGCCGAGCCGCCCGAGCCGCCCGAGCCGCCCGAGCCGCCCGAGCCGCCTGCACTGCCCTGTCTGGTGAGCACTGAGCTTTACTCTGCGCACTGCCCTCACCCTACTGCTGTCATGGCTACCCCCAGTGTCCTCACCTTTGACGCTGAGGGCAGAGCCATAGACTTTGACGTATGGGTAGATGACCTGCTGCTTTTCCTACAGTGCGACAGAGCTGACGGCCTCTCTCTCTTTGATCTCACTTCTGGTGCCTCTCCCGCCCCTGCTGCTACTAAGGATGCCACTGTTCGCTCAGTGTGGGCCACACGCGATGCTGCTGCACGTCTTGCTGTGCGTCGCCACCTCCCTCCCTCTGAGCGTGCACACTTTGGGTCGTACAAGAGTGCTCAGACCTTGTACGACGCCGTTATTGCACGCTACTCCACCCCTGCCACTGCTGCACTGAGCCGCCTCATGCTACCGTACCTCTTTCCCGACCTTGCTTCTTTTGCCACAGTCGCCGACCTCATTACCCACCTGCGCACTAGTGACGCTCGCTTCTGCGCTGCGCTTCCTGCTGAGTTCTGCGCCAAGAACCCCCCCCCCAAGTACTTCACTCTCTACTACATTGTCACCCGCCTCCCTGACTCCCTCCGCGGAGTCAGGGACGACTTACTCTCAGTCTGCCCCACCACTCTCACTGTTAACATCCTCGAGAAGTCCCTCCTAGCAGCTGAGAAGAGCATTCTCGCTGTAGGGGCCTCTCGTGGTGACCCGCGCACCCCCATCTTTGAGGGGTGTTCCCCCTCCCCCCTCCTGCCCTCTTTCGCCTCTGCTGCTATGGCCGACCTAGTTGGTTTTGAGTCGGTCGGTGCGGCGTCTGCCCCCAGTGGGAGACGTCGCTCTAGCAAGGGCAAAGGGGGCAGGAGCGGTGGTGGAGGCGGCGGGGGCGGTGGGAGCGGCGGTGGAGGCAGCGGAGGAGGTGGGGGTGGTAGCGGGAGTGGTGTCGGGAGTGGAGGTGTCAGCGGCGGCAGTGGAGGCGGGGGTGGCAGCGGCGGTGGTGGTGGGGGTGGAGGCGGAGGCGGCGGTGGCGGCAGCGACGGTGGGAGTGGCGGTGGCAGCGGAGGTGGTGGCGGCGGCGGCGGAGGAGGCGGCGGAGGAGGTCGTGGCTCGTCGCAGAGGAGTGGCTCCGGTGGCGGTCAGCGCCAATAGCAGCGGCAGCAGCGTGGTCGGGAGACCCTCTCCCCGCAGCAGCTCCGTGAGTGGTACGCTGCACGTCAGAGGGGTGGGGGTACTGGTCCGTGCACCTACGTCTTGCGCACGGGCGACCGTGCGGGTGAGCCGTGTGGTGGTCCACACCCCGCCCAGCGCTGCTTCGGCCGCCTGACTTACGCTTGGCGCCGCCAGTTTCCTGACGCCTCTGAGATCCCTCGCTGGGACCAGCTGTTTAGGGCAGGAGTAGCTATCTTTGATCTTGACTTTGATGCTATTCTTGCTGCCATGTATGCTGTGACTATTAGTGAGGAGGGTGACTGTTACCGGTGTTTCCCGCCCGACCCGGGCATTGGTACTGCGGCTCTAGGTGCTGTTGAGGCTGCTGCTCTAGGTGCTGGTGAGGCTGTCGCTCTAGGTGCCAGTGAGTCTGTGTCCTCAGGTGCTGGTGAGTCTGCTCTCTCAGGTACTGCGTCGGCTCCGCCCTCTCTCACCTTCACTCTTGACTCAGGGGCGTCTCGCTCCTTTCGAGACCGCACCACACTCACGCCGCTTAGTCGGCCAGTGGCGGTCTCCCTGGCGGACCCCTCTGGGGGTCCTGTTCTGGCTCGCTACTCCACTGTCCTGCCGTGCCCTGCGGTCCCGTCTGGCGCCCTGTCCGGTCTCTACCTCCCCTCGTTCTCTACGAACTTGGTGGCGGGTGCTGACCTACAAGATGCAGGGGTCGACCAGTTCACCCCTGCACGCCGACGGGACACCCACTGCACAGACGCGGACACGGGTCGACACTTGACCACGTTCACACGTGGGCCGGGGTCGAGCCTGTACACACTCACTGTTCCGTCTCCTCCTCCTGCGTCTGGTCAGGTAGCTGCGTCTGGTCAGGTGTTTGCTGCAGCGTCCAGGTCTGGTCCTGAGTCTGCCCCCTGCTCCTGTCGCCTCCTGTCCCACGAGACCCTCCTGTGGCACCACAGGATGGGTCACCCCTCCCTGCCTCGTCTCCGGGGCATGGCCTCTCGCCTTCTTGTCTCTGGCCTTCCCCGGTCCCTCCCTCCCCTTCCTCAGGGGCCTGGCCCTCCCTGTGTCCCCTGTGTCGAGGGTCGCCTGCGGGCTACCCCTCACTCCTCCCCGTTTCCTCCGACGGAGGCCCCGATGCAGACGCTTCACATGGACGTGTGGGGCCCAGCCCACGTCCGTGGACAGGGTCACGAGCGCTACTTCCTGCTGGTGGTTGACGACTACTCGCGTTACACCACAGTCTTCCCCTTGCGCAGCAAGGGTGAGGTCACTGAGGTGTTGATCGACTGGATCCGCGCAGCTCGTCTCCTGCTCAGGCGGAGCTTCGGCTCGGACTTTCCTGTTTTGCGTCTGCACTCGGACAGAGGCGGAGAGTTCTCCTCCGGCCTTCTGCGAGCCTACTGTCGGGCACGAGGCATCCGCCAGACCTTCACACTTCCGGACTCTCCACAGCAGAATGGGATTGCTGAGCGCCGCATCGGCATTGTCATGGACGTCGCCCGTACGTCCATGGTGCATGCGGCTGCCCCCCATTTTCTGTGGCCGTTTGCGGTTCGGTACGCCGCACATCAGATCAACCTTCAGCCCAGGGTCTCCAGACCGGAGACCTCCCCAGCTTTGCTGTGGACGGGGAAGGTTGGCGATGCGTCGGCGTTCCGTGTCTGGGGATCTCGGGCGTTTGTCCGCGACTTGTCTGCGGACAAGCTGTCCCCTCGTGCTGCTCCTTGCGTCTTCCTGGGTTTCCCCCCTGACGCACCTGGGTGGCAGTTTTACCACCCCACCTCTCGTCGTGTTCTGTCCTCCCAGGACGTCACGTTCGACGAGTCGGTTCCCTTCTACCGGCTCTTCCCCTACCGCACTCCGTCCCTCCCCCCCCCGCCCCTCTTCCTGGTCCCAGGTCCCCCCCCGGTAGACCCCCTCCCCCCTCAGGGTCCTGCCCCTTCAGGTGTGTCTCAGGTAGACGCGGTCGAGCCTGTCGAGGTCACTCGTGACTCTGGTGCTGCTGCGGGTGCGGAGCCTCGGGGTGCTGAGACTGGGGGTGCTGAGACTGGGGGTGCTGAGCCTGGGGGTGCTGAGACTGGGGGTGCTGAGCCTAGGGGTGCTGAGCCTAGGGGTACTGAGCCTGGGGGTGCTGAGACTGGGGGTGCTGAGAGCTGCGTGAGTGGTTTGCCCGGCGCTGGAGGCGAGCTGCTGGAGCCGGGGGTACTGCGGGTGCTGGAGGTTCCGTTGCTGCCGAGGGGGCTGGTACCACGGGTCCCGGAGGTGCTCGTACTGAGGGTACTGGAGCTGCCGGGCCCGGAGGTGCCTCTGGAGCTGGAGCTGCTGCGGGTGCTGGCGCTGAGGTTATGACTGTCGGTCCTACTGCGGGTACTTCTGCAGCTGCTGGTGGTGCTGGAGTTGGAGCTGCTACTGGTGCTGGTGCTGCCTCTGGAGGTGTTGGTGCTGTCCCTGCTGTCTCTGGCGGTGCTGCGCGGCCTCGGCCGTACTTTGTTCCGCTCCTTCAGCAGGTTCTTGGTCTCCCGCCTTCCACTGGTCCTTCTCCTCCCGTAGAGTGTCCGCAGCCTGTCCCGTCACAGTCACAGTTACAGCCCGCCTCTCCCCTGCCTTCTCCTTCTCCCTACGCTGGTCCTACAGGAGGTCTTGCTGAGCGTCGTGAGCCTGCGTCCCGCCCTGCGTCGCCAGTCCGAGCTGCTCGCTCTAGTGGTCGCGGTTCGCGTCAGCGTCCTCCTCCTGTCCCTGGCACACACCAGATGTCTCTGCGTCCGTCCACTGCTCCTCTGCGTGCCCCTTTGCCTTCTCCTCCTCAATCTTCTCTTCCTACACTTGCCGACCCGGAGTCGGACTCTCGCCGTGCTGCCAGTCCTACTGTCACGCGTCTTCTTGCTTCTCTTGTCACTGACCCTTCCTTTGAGTCTGCTGCTGTGTCTGCCCTAGTTGCTGAGCTGGTCGACTTTGCTGCTGCGTGTCGTCTGGACTACGCTGCCAGTCTTGTTGCTGAGTCTGCTGAATCTACGTCTGCTGCGTCTGCGTCTGCCTGTCCTCCGTCCGTCGGGGGTGACTGTGCTCTTGGCACGGACGTCCTTGAGGACAGGCAGGAGGAGTTCCAGTGCTTTGCCGCCGCTTTGCCCCATCTCGTGTCCATGCTTGTTGCCCCTGAGGGAGACCCGGATGCTCTAGACATCCCGACCCCACGCTCTTACGCAGAGGCGATGGCCGGTCCCTACTCCTCTCAGTGGCAGTCAGCCATGGACGCAGAGATAGCTTCCTGGAAGTCCACAGGCACCTACGTTGACGCTGTCCCCCCTCCTGGGGCGAACATCGTCAGTGGCATGTGGATCTTCAGGGTGAAGCGGCCGCCGGGTTCTCCGCCTGTCTTCAAGGCGCGTTACGTGGCTCGTGGCTTCAGTCAGCGACAGGGAGTTGACTTCTTTTAGACCTTCTCCCCGACCCCGAAGATGACCACTCTTCGGGTTCTACTGCACGTCGCTGCTCAGCGTGACTACGAGCTACACTCTCTTGACTTCAGCACTGCTTTCCTGCAGGGCCGCCTGCACGAGGAGATCTGGCTGCGCCGCCCTCCTGGCTTCACTGGGTCGTTCCCTCCTGGTACCCAGTGGAGCCTCCGGCGGCCAGTCTACGGTCTCCGCCAGGCGCCGCGTGAGTGGCACGACACACTGAGGACTACACTTGCGGCTCTTGGGTTTGCTCCTTCTACTGCTGGCACGTCGCTGTTTCTGCGCACCGACACCTCGCTGCCGCCGTTCTATATCCTCGTGTACGTCGACGACTTGGTCTTTGCCACTGCAGACACTGCCGCACTCGCCCACGTGAAGTCCGAGCTGCAGAAGAGACACACGTGCACAGACCTGGGTGAACTGACAAGCTATCTTGGCTTGCGGATCACCCGGGACAGAGCACGCCGCACCATTACCCTGACTCAGTCACACATGGTGCAGCAGGTCCTTCAGCGCTTCGGCTTCACGTACTCCTCGCCTCAGTTCACTCCTCTGCCTACGGGACACTCGCTCTCAGCTCTGCCTTCGGATGAGTCCGTAGAGTCGAGTGGTCCGTATCCAGAGCTTGTGGGCTGCCTCATGTACCTGATGACCTGCACTCGACCTTACCTCGCATACCCTCTCAGCATCTTAGCACGCTATGTTGCTCCCGGCCGTCACCGGAAGGAGCACATGGATGCAGCTAAGAGGGTGTTGCGCTACTTGTGCAGTACGTCGGGCATGGGGCTAGTGCTTGGAGGGCGTGAGCGGCCTGTGCTCATTGGGCACTTAGACGCTTCTTGGGCTGACGACCAGGCTACTCAGAGGTCGTCTCAGGGTTACACCTTCAGTCTTGGCTCTGGCTCTGTCTTTTGGCGCTCTACTCGCTCTTCTTCGGTTCTCAGCTCCAGCTGTGAGGCTGAGATCTACGCCACGGCCATGGCTGCCCAGGAGCTTCGCTGGCTCACCTACCTGCTGACTGACCTTGGAGAGCGGCCTCGTTCTCCTCCAGTGCTGTACGTCGACAACAAGGCAACCATTGCCTTGTGTGAGGAGCACAGACTGGAGCACAGGACGAAGCACATTGCTCTGCGCTACTTCCTTGCTCGAGAGCTGCAGCAGCGTGGTCACCTTTGCCTGCGTTTCGTGGCCACTGAGGCCAACACTGCTGATGTGTTCACCAAGGCACTTCCGCCTCGTGACCATCAGCGCTTTTGCACTCTGCTAGGCCTTGTGCCCACTGGGCCTCACTTGCTTACCTCTTGACCTTGCTTGTACTGCTGCATATATATATCCTTGCTCTTGCTTGTTTAGCACTGTTATATATATATGCTCTGGTGCATGTGAACTGGCCTTGTGGCCTTGACCTTGTGCTCGGAATTTGTGTGGTATCCTTGAGATCCACCCTGAGCTTGCTTTGCTTTGCTTTCCTTTGCTTGACTGGTCTTGTGACCCCTTGCTCTCCCCCACTTTGCCTATGGGGGTGTGTCAGATGATTATATTACAGATGCATATATTTAGGCTGTAGTGGGGTAGCCCATAGGGGGTACAACCCAATTAGGGTTGGTACTTGTACTTGTTTCATTTCATAGTGCACTCATTCCTCGCCTCTATCTCAACACTACTGTATCTACAACTTCTACAACCAGAAACTGTCTTGTGCTAAGGGTAAAACAGCAACCTTGTAATTTCCTGCAGGATCAGAACAAAACGAAAATCCAGGACATGTTAAAAACGCCAACCACTTCCAGTAAAACAATAATAACAAAGCACAATTGGACAGGAATCAAACGAACACATACGCTAAATTGTTAGACAACGTTCTGCAGCATGATCGAAAATGCTTACCAAGAGCTTCAGTGTAAAGGCGTAAATGGAGATGAGCGGACCACAAGGAGAGACGATTGCAGATTGCCAAACCTTGGTATGATAAAAATGGGGGAATCGGGAAAACATCAAAGAAAATCGAGGCAGAAAATAACGACAGACGTCAACGCATAAAAATCCGTCATAAAATCACATTGTCAGATTGATCGACTCAGCAAAGACAAAGGTTAGTGACATTTAAACATAAAGTTGAAACTACGTTGATATGGTAGCGAAATGAAAGTGGACCTGCCTACAACATTAAAAAAAAAAATCACCTACATTTGTCACAGTGACGGACTCCGATGGCTCTCGTGGTGCTGTATCAATATCCTCAATGCGCCTATTCGAATCCGACACGAGCGTGAGGTGGCAGGGACGTAGCCTAGGCGCTGGAGCTTCTGGAGAAGCTTGAGTTAAGGAACGTGAAAAACAGAAAAACCAATCTGAGAGAAACAAGTGAGAAATGACGAAGCCTCAGAGACTACCCCCCCGACCAGAAATGCTTGGGGGGAGGGCGAGGAATGGTTGAAAGGGACCTCTGAAGGACGAGGTGTCATTACATGTGTGTTACACACCCAACCTGAAAGTTTACAACAGTTGTTTAGACACGTTTGACCTCGCACAACCGCACTTCACCTTTAATTTCATTACGAACTCACGTTTTTGTTCGTTGCGATGGAGGAAAATACGATTGGTTTCCAACGGTGCAGGTCAACCGAGGGTAGCAGGCTTGTTTTTATTGGTTCAAAAACAATCGCGGCGATTATTTGCCACGCGTCAATGAATCCACCAGGCGTGCACCTAGACAAGTGATTTTGCTCGAGGCTCCGTAACCAGGGCCACGTAAAGGGTGAGGGTTACTTTGTCCTCACGCGGGACACGCCAGAAAAACGACGAACCAAGGGCTGGGCACTAAGCCAAATCGGGCGGCTGATCCTTGGGCGCTGTTGGGGGCCGAGCCAAGATCGCACGTGGCTCGGTCGAAAGCTGACACAGCCCGGGCCCAGCTCGGCTGGGACCACCTGACCCAACTACACCAGGGCTGTGCCAAGCTGACGCAGCACACATTTTCGACTGGTTACCCAGCGAAAAGAGAATCTGGCGCGCAAACACCTGACGCGCCAGCATTTCTGTTGTGCGAACTGCAGAAGCGAAGTATCCACCTACCTGCAATGTTTTGCGCTGGCAAAGTATTGATTCGCCTGCAACCTCCAAATTCCCCCAACCTTTGTGCACCTGGACAGACCCGAACGTTGAACGATCTGTGTCAGAATGTTATCTTATGCTCTAGCCTGTAGTGGGGTGCTCTATAGCGAGTACAACCCTTCTAGGGTTTGCTATTTGTATCCTCATTCTTGCTAGTTCAATTCTCTTTCTTCCTCCTAATTTTGTCATGCTATCAGAGCAGGTCGATCCCCTTGGATTGATCCTGTGGGTGGGCTACCACCTCGCTTCCGCTGCTACTTTTCCTTCCCGCCGTGCGCCCCGAGGCGCGCGGCGGTTTTCTGCCCGCCGTGCGCCCCGAGGCGCGCGGCGGTTTTCTGCCCGCCGTGCGCCCCGAGGCGCGCGGCGGTTCTCTGCCCGCTGTGCGCCCCGAGGCGCGCGGCGGGCGTCTGCCCCGTCGTTCGTCGCGTCGCCTTCTGAAGGCGCCGCGACGGGCGACGGGGACCCGTCGCGGCCCCGCTGCCCGACCCGTCGCGGCCGCCCGCCGCCCTACCTTCGCGGCCCACCCGCCGCCCTACCTTCGCGGCCCACCCGCCGCCCTACCTGCGGCCACCCGTCGCCCTACCTTCGCGGCCCACCCGCCGCCCTACCTGCGGCCCGCGAGCCGCCCTACCTGCGGCCACTCGCCGCCCTACCTGCGGCCCACCAGCCGCCCTACCTGCGGCCCTACCGCCGCACTACATGCGGCCCGTCGCCCTACCCGTCGCGGCCCCGGCCCCGTCCCCGCCTTCCCCCCCCCCCCTTTTCCCGTCGCCTGTCGAGGCGACCTGAGGGGGCCGCTTGCGAGCGGTGGGGTGTCGGGTATGGGGGTGGCCGGTGTGCCTTCCTCCCTTTGCTCCTCCTCCTCCTTCGTCTCCCACTCCTGCAGCTGTCGCTGAGGGGGGTGGTTGTGTGGGAGACTGGGGTTTAGGGTTTAAGGGGGGTGCGTGGGAGTGGAGCTAGCGGTGTAGCAGCGGGTGTGTATCAGGGGGGGTGGGACTGTGTGCGGGAGGATGAGCGGAGATTGCCAGTTTGTCGTCAGCAGCACCTGTAGTCCGGGGCGCTGTCCCGGTAGCCCAGTGAGCTAGACTTCTACGCCAGCCGCCCGTGGGTCCGTTGCCCGTCTACCGCAACTTGAGCCGCGGGGCCTGTTACTCCTGTAGTCCGGGCGCTCTCCGGTAGCCGCTGTGCCAGTCTGCCTCCTGTTGCCCGTGTGTCTGCAGCTTCAGCCGTCGCCTCCTATCTCCTCTCCCCTCACTCTCTCTCCTCCTCCTCACTTGCCCGTTGTGACTACCACTAGCTTTGCTCATAATTATGAACTCTAAACTATTGCTTCTTAAACTTGTGCTCAGAATGTGTGGTGACATTGTGATCCACCCTGAGCTTGTACTGCTTTGCCTGCTCTGCTGATTACACCCCACTTTGGCTATGGGGGTGTGTCAGAATGTTATCTTATGCTCTAGCCTGTAGTGGGGTGCTCTATAGCGAGTACAACCCTTCTAGGGTTTGCTATTTGTATCCTCATTCTTGCTAGTTCAATTCTCTTTCTTCCTCCTAATTTTGTCAATCTGTCCCTGCTAGGGCCCACGCGCGATCTATCTGTACATGGGCTCCTCGCATGTTGAGTGGGCGATATTTTACAGATTGAACGGCCAGGATGACTCGTATGTGCAACGTTTCCTATCTGTTTAGTGAATTTCTCGGACATGTTCAACAATACTCACAACAAGCGTCGAAAAGGCAATGACCTTGCGATTATGTGTTATGGAGTATACAACTTGAAGGTACCCAAAACTGTACCAATTTCTTGTAATTTATGAACGATTTCATTACATGTGTAGCAGGTGTGTGATTCTAATTCCACTACAACTCTAAATTCATGTATTTCCAACGTAATTCATACGCCATGTTATGTCTGCATTGTATGTTAATTATCATGTTATATTTCCATAGTAAAAATTTGCATGAGTTAAATACGCAAAAAAATTCAACAACATATTCATAAATCACAGTAAATGTTTTCACGTACATAAATCTACATCAACTAACACGATAAGTTACACTGGGAACATTTATACAAGATATTGGAATCTCAATCCATCGATGGTAGGGGCAAAATTTCGACCAACCAGAACGTGCAGGCGTGGAGCTTCGCGACTGGCCAAAAACTTCAGAGCTACTTCCAAACCTGTGCCAAACCTACAACTCACCATCCATGCCTCGAAATCAGGTGCGACTTCTCGGTCTCGCGCTGGACAACACGCAACCGATACGCCACCAAAGCATCCAAATCGCAAACCATTGGCCAAAGCCAATGGTTTGCAAGTCGGAACGACTGGTTTTACCCAGCCAGTCGCTGGCAACTGGTTTCCGATACGAAAGCGAGAAAACATAGTTTGGCGATGCTCTCTCTCTCTCTCTCTCTCTCTCTCTCTCTCTCTCTCTCTCTCTCTCTCTCTCTCTCTCTCTCTCTCTCTCTCTCTCTAAAAAAAAAAAAAAAGACCCCGGTGATGTTGGCCATATGTCATATGTTACCACCACATTCCATTCCTATCTCACTTGTTTCTCCCATCTCTTTACCCCCATAGAATCGTGCACGTGGTCCAAGATTGTTGTAGCCCGGGACACTCTATATTCTCATCTCACCTGCTGCTCTTTTGAACTCTTCATCCCCACATGCAGGTGGTACTACAGGTGCGCCTGGTCCAGGACCGCAAAAGCCTGCCCTGCCCAAAAAACCATCGACTTCGGCCCTGCACGCCCCACTAGCACCAGTACTTCTCTCCACCCAACCGCTAACGCCGACGGGGTAGGCAACAGCAGTGCAACACCGCACGCCATAGCAGCACCCGCGGAAGACCTCGAGCGGATGCTGCCAGCAGCATCCCAGTCTGCCACTCAGACGCAGTTTGCAGCCCAGACTCGGTCTGCCACTCAGCATCAGCCTCAGCCTCAAGCCTCTGGCTTGATAGGCTATCAAGAGCTCACAGTCGTCACAGTCTACCGCCACGACCACAACCACCAATCACGCGAGCCTCCCCCGCGTCGTCACAAGCGGCAAGCGGTCCGGCTTGAGAAGGCTGCAGCAGCAGCATTGCCCGCAGTCGTGTCGGCTGCCAGCAAGCGGGTCGAAGCCAGGACACTTTCTCCAAGGCTCGCAAAGATTCTTGCCAAGGCACAGGAGAACTGGCTTACACTGGGTGATACTGAGGAGGAAGATGCTTCACGTACCCCTTCACAGGTCCCTTCACATGACCCTCTGCACACTTCTGCACATTGTTCTGTGCATGCCCCTGCAGATGCCCATACACATGCCCCTCCACATACCCCTCAGCAATCGCCTCCACATAGCCCACACGCCCCTCCATCCGGCCCTCCACACGCCGCTCCTTGTGTATTCAGTCAGCATTCCCTCAGCTCACTCTCTAGCACGTGCAACAATGGAAGTGAGGAGCTATTGCTCCCAACTGGGCCGTGTCTGTCCACAAACGCTGCGGTGATGACAGAAGAGCTGGCAGCTGGACACTGGGGTGCGGAAGATAAGCCGCAACTGCTGGTTATGCCGCCACTGACAGTCACTATGTTTGGCCTTGCGGCATGTCATAGAGGCAGTGGTTCATTGTCGCATCATCATCATCATCATCATCATCATCATCATCATCATCATCATCATCATCATCATCATCATCATCATCATCATCATCATCATCATCATCATCATCATCATCATCATCAGCAGCAGCAGCAGCAGCAGCAGCAGCAGCAGCAGCAGCAGCAGCAGCAGCAGCAGCAGCAGCAGCAGCAGCAGCAGCAGCAGCGGCAACATGTGCACCACCCTATTTTTAATTTGCTCGGTGGAGGAAACAGCATGAGCGTTCAGGATTTCATCAAGTGAAGTGTTGCATTGACAGTGCCAAAGGCAAATCACACTGGTGTAGTCATTAGGAAGCAATATTCTGCTTTTGTTTTGAAACGGAACTATAGCACAAGGATACACAAGAGTCCATACACATGTATTCTACTTGCATTTATAACCTACAGTTTCAAAAGAATCACCAACTTTCAGCATTGTCAACATGAGAGTTAAGGTGAACAATGGGGATGCGGGGGGTAGAGGGAGGGAGGGGAGGGTAGGGAGCAAGATTTTACGATAAGGAATTAAGTCAAGAACATTCCTGTGCGTAACAGCAGCCAACACTACTGAGTACAAAGTCGAGGAGTCGGGCGAACCGAACCAACAAAGATTGTTGTCAGATAAAAACATTTCCACGCAGAACCATTTGAATGGTAAAAGGCGACAACAGGTTTGAAACGGGTTCCCGCACCACACAACTGAATCTCGATGCAGTAAGAGAATCTAACCCTTAGAATACATGGCTAGCTAAGCAGTTTGGTATTTCATACAGAGAGACATGCTCTAGGAGCTGGTCTCTTTGCCTCTCCTTCCTAGTACAAAGGCACCGGAGCCTTCGGCGCACATGAGGAACGGCGAGCAACATGCTGAAAAACTTACTAGAAAGGAGAGCAAGTTACAACATGAAAGAGTGACAAGAACACATACAAAGCCCCAAAGTTTGTAAATTCCACCTCTTGTATGACAATGTCCAGCCCAGCTCCCTACTAGAAAGGCATAGTGCCGGCGTAGCGGAAACGTGTTTGTAGAAAGAACAAGATAGAAAGCTTGCATTGGAAATGAGTTGAGAATTGATTGATTGAGAAGTGACACAGCAGGGCATTGATGGACCCACCTAACTCTCATAGGATGGCCCCATTCACACCAATAATGGTGCACCAATAATTCTCCCCCCTACCCTCTAATAATGATAGGCTCCAATGATTCTGGCCCTACAATAATTGTGACAATTATTGTAGGACCTGGAGGCTTATAAAGGGGACTACACTAAAACCAAACAGCACACTGGTATACAGTATTCGTTATACTGTACTCGGATTTCCAACACTCCCAAGGCTAATCTTCAGCCATCAGCACCAAACGCCCCTTTGTCCACGGAGTGCAGACGCACTTGCAGAAGTAAGACCAACGCCGTTCTCCTGTTCTGCCACAGCCAAGAATGCGCAAAGGACAGAGGCGCCGGTGCCATCATTCTGCCCCAGCATGTCAAGAACGTGTGGGAGGTGCAACAGATCTCACAGTAGTGAGGCAAATGCACGATTCACCCACAACTGCTGCACCTAGCTCAGCACTGGATCACGGGCTTCAGGGAGATGGGCCTTGAACATGTCATGCAGCTGGTCAAGCACAGTTTCCGTACTCGCTGCAAATGGCGCTCCAACCGAAGCGGCGATGCCTTGCCCAAACCCTGACCAATTGGCCACGACACATCATCAGGAGACGTCAGGCAGCCCTCGTGCTAATCCACATCTGGGCACAATGCTTTGTGGTGGCGTATTAGGCCATCTCGATGGGTCCTCTACCACCACCTCTTCCTCAAGCTTGGTGTTAGGAATGTACTCCGTCAGCGGCGGGGCCTGGTGTTACAGCTGTTGCTTGGTCTGCCATCGCAACAATGCTAAACGTTGCGGCTGAGCTATCTCCCGCCGTTGTTGCTGCTGCTGCTGTCGCTGCAGTTGCTGCAACCTCTGTTGCTATTGATGTTGTTGTTACTGGCGCTGCTGTATCTGGTGATGCCGCGTCATCCGTCAGGGTTCTGCCGGTGCCCCTGGCGGGCGCCGACGGGGAAGGCGGAACTGCTGCTTCGAAGGGGGCGACCGAAATGTCCATGCACGGGTTAGCGGGGAACGGTATCGCAGGGCCTGCCTTTCACACCTACCCGGGCAGCTCGCCGATCTCATCGCCTTCAGACAGCGCCGGTGCAACTCAAAGCAGGGCTGGCACCTGGCCACCCTGGCCTGCTGTCGGGGTTGCTACACTGAAGCCAGCAGCGAGGGTGCACCAAAGTGGAGTCACGCATCCTCGTCCATCAACGAGACACGCTGACGCAAAAACTGGGTATGCATGTGAGCAATGGGAGGCAAAAACCACAAGAGTCGTCGTTGCAGACGTCGCTACAGCACAGGCGACCACAACACAAGCGGCCATGCGGCGGGGGATGTGCAAGACCATACGAGAGGGATGAGTACGTTGAGGAGCCCCAAGAGGGAGTGCATTGTGAATCCTTACAGGGGGTGCACCATGACAGTGGCAGGTGGAGGGAGGGGAGTAGCGGACGAAGGGGTTGGGGAGGGGGGAGATCCAAAGGTGTGCAATGGCCACATAAAACCGGAGTCCGAAACAGCCCAAAACTGCCTCAACCTTCCTAACTTTGGTTGGGGGTTATTTGGTAGATGACAGTCAACTTCGTGAAGTGTGGGAACGATTTTGACGACCCGAAATCCGTGTACTAGCAATGACGACAGCAGTGACGATTTCGCCTATTGAAGTTGCTCTAAATTTGAAATTCTCGCGAAGGAGTTCACGGGTTGTGTTAACAGGAATGGAGTGTTGGCCTCGCCCTCGCTTGGGCAACGCCGACGACTTGGTCGGATGTACGGGAGTAGCAGCCGACCGTTCACAGTGGGAGAGCTGCTCGACAGGCTTCGTCGAGCTGCAGAAGACCGCTGTGGTGTTGCTGTGGACCAGGGAGCTCGACAGCCGCAAATGACTGGTCTGGGCGATGGGTGGGACGTCGACCAGGACCTACAGCTCGACCGGGTGGTCTCCTAAGCATCCCGTCGACTTGCCGTTCGACCGTGAGGTCTCCGGAGCATCCCGTCGACCTGCCGTTCGACCGGGAGGTCTCCGGAGCATCCCGTCGACCTGCCGTTCGACCGGGAGGTCTTCGGAGCATCCCGTCGACTTGTCGTTTGACCGAGAGGTCTCCGAGGCATCCTGTCGACCTACAGTTCGACCGGGAGGTCGACGGAGCAGTCCGTCGACCTGACAAGTGAGCAGCGGTCGACGAGGGGAGCTCGCGGACAACCGCTGACGGTTCTGGTCGACGGAAGGGGTCCGTCGACCAGAGGGTAGCTCGACGAGAGTTGTGATCGACCAGAGGGACCTGGGGGTCGACCAGAAGCAGTGGTGGTCGACCGGAAGCACCTAGTGGTCGTCCGGGTTGACCGGGTAACCTGCTCGACGAGTTCTGCGGAGGCGGCGAACGTCGTGGAGGTCGCGATGGCGAAGGAGACTGCCTTCTGGTATCCTGAAGTCGATGTGGCTCGTCAGGCACAGACAACAGCCGACAGATGCCCAACGAGGCAAGTCGCGCCAATTGTCTGCGCGCACCTGCGAGCGTGTGCATTGCTGTGTTCTACGGGGCAACGCTGGACAGCCACTCTGCTGCAACGTTGGCATGCCATCGACCTGCTCTGTTGGTAGGTCGCCTTTGTGCAGTGCTGGCGCGGCTCCTCTACGCAACGCTGGCAGGCGGTCGACCGAGCTGTGCTGGCGGTCGACCAGGCTAGCAGCAGGGTTGCTAGGTGCTTGATGTAGTCATTCTGTCATTGCTTGTTCAATTATTTTGTAATTCCAACTTTGCTAGTGGAAACTCTTGCCAATTTCTCCCGTGAATGTGCAAGCACTAAGGAACCAAGCAAAGCTACGATCACCTCTAGTAGTTCGTGCCAACCCCTGTAGTCTAGCCCACTACCGTTGTAGAGTGTCTCTCCGCAGGTTGCATTTGGGATCTGGTAACCCTCACGACAGTATATCACTCAGCGATCTGTGGCTTCCAATTTCGGCACCCACCCTAGTTCGCGAGCCAGTTGCGGCTCTTTTCCCAACCAACCTTCCTAACTTTGAAACCTATGAGACTTCGGTTTTAAATTTGGAACTTGGTGTGGACATCACGGGAGACTAGAAGTGTTAGCTTCTCAAGCTAATGATAGGCCTGCTAATTGTGAAAAGTGAGGAAAGAGGGAAATGATGCCCTCAGAAAACAAGGAATGTGATGTCTCATTGAAGGAGGAACCCTAGATGGGCAACCACCACGTCGATCGAGGGAGAAATCAGGCAGAAACAAGAACGAAGCTCGGCATGAAGTGCTAGCGAACCAACAAAATACAGAGGCTGGGAGCTGCGATGTTTGGTCCCTGTTGAAGATAGCTGATGATGCTGAAGTTTGGAGGCTCATTGAAGGATGGTCTGTGGAACCTCTTAGGAACAACGCCCAACCATTCCTGGTTCAGAAACTCCCCCTCCGAATTCCTGGGAAGGTACATCTATCCCACTCTTACGACTGATAAAATGCCCTACCTACCTAGGAGCTTGGCGCGTTTTGCCGTTTTGACCCAATTGACCTTTCGCGCCAACACTTGTGTTCTTTTGGGAAACCGTTGGTCAGCAGAAGAAGCGAGGCTCCAGCTTTTTCGCACTGAAGATTGGGAGTCGCTATATCAGTAGGCCAGCACCATCACAAACAGCTTACAACCGATCTGAACTGGACCCCGAGGGTATGTGTGCTAGGGCAGAAGGTCTCGTGCGGAAAGCTAATCTGGTGAAAGCTGTTGCATCACAGTACATCTTCACATCATCACATCACTCCCTCTTGGCAAAGTCATAGCGAAGTGCCATGGAATTGGGGCGGGAACATCATGGATGTGCTCTAAACACCTATGTAAACTAGCCTTCTCAAATGGAGAAGCCTTGACGCACCTCCTTGGTATAGATAATACAACTCGCACACTTCCCAACCTTCGGTGCGAGATCTCTTCAACAATTTCCTGCTTAAAACATTGAACAATAACCTCCTTTCGATACCGAATAGCCTTGCAAAAGGTAGGAGGCGCAATTAGACCTATCACGATAGGAGAAGTGCTTCTATGTCTAGCTGCCAAAACTGCTTTACGTCAGTTAGGCAGTTGGATCTGCAAATTCTACTCACAAGTTCAGTTCAGGGTAGCACTCAAAGGAGGAGCTGAATGCGTCATCCACACCGTGATGGGACTACTCAAAGGACCCTACTAGGATCGCCCTGCAGCTCAATGCCGAAAACGTCTTCAACTGAGCTGAGTGTGCTACATTCTTATATCACTACAGTGGACAGGACCATATAGAATTCCCCCCTTGTCTGCCTACTATAAGGTGCCCCATCTAACTTATTTGTGGATGCCGGGTTCGGCACGCCTTAACTCAGGAGCATGCGAGGACTAGCGGAATCCACTCGGCCCACTGTTGTTTGCTGCTGCAATTCATCTGGCCTTCCTTATGGCGGCCTTGGTCTTCCCCTCAGCAGCGATCATGGCATACACTCACAGCAATACCATCGTCGAATCGCCGCATGATGTCCGCGAGGTGCAAGACAAGGAACTGCGTGGCGGTGGCTTGAGATGTAACCTATCCAAATCATCGGCGTGGACCCTGGCGTGAACAATGGCGGACTTTCCGGAAGGGTTAGTGGCAGAAATGGAAGGCATTGTGTCCTTGGTAGCCCAGTTGGCACACATGACTACAAGATGTGCTTTATTTGCACCGCTGGACCTTATCAACAACCTACACCCACAGCACAATCTCTTGCTATTGCCACGCTGCATTTCAAGGAGAGTTGTTAGAGACTAAGGACGGAGTCTATGAAGATTAGGTGCCTAAATCTCTCAAAAATCGTTGGTCTCTATTTCTGGACAGAATAGTCGCGCTCACAAGAAACGCCGTCGACAAAAAACGCACTGTCAAAACTTCACCAAGTTCGGATATGTTGTAGCTCTATTTTGTGGCTACAATTTCCAAGTTGAATCATACGAAAAAGTGAAGTATTTCTTGAGTTATCAATTTTGGCGCACTAGAGGGTATGCTGCCATGGAATCTTAACTCAATCACAATTGTCTCACACAAGTTCACAATTACTACACAAGAGAGTTAGAGTAGCAATAAACCAGGTGGGATGGGATGAGGAGGACAAGAGGGAAGGTCCCAAGATACTCCCCAACCAAGAAAACCCCATGCCACACAATTCCCCTCTCCATAGGCAATCCCACATTCACTTTTGTCACTTTCCCAACCCATGCAATCCACCTTGCCCAACTTGGCCACACTTGCCAACCTGGTTTGGTTTCACCCAACCATTTGGCAGCAACTACAGTAGAAAGGACGAATTTCCCAACCCCCAAAAGTCTGTACCCCATATTGAGTCAACCCCACAACTTCCCACAGTTGCCACAATCAAATATGAAAAGCATACGAACTTCAACGTTCGTAACTTTCCTGTTCGTGCTCCGATTGAAGCGATACTTGGTTCTTCGGAAAGCTCTTGAGCAGAGGAGTCACTTCAGATATCTGCTCAAGCCAAATAACATTCACACACACTCAGAAAAACCAAACCGCACAAAACACAAATTCTTGCACATGCTCACACCACCAAGCAGCGCACGAGCACATAATGGGAGGCAGACAGACATGAATGCATATGATTGCATCACACAACAAACTCCCCCTCTGGCTGCCAACCATCATCCCACATGCCATAGCTCAAGCATGCACCCTCAATGCACACTCATCCCAGCAAGCTTCATGCCCTTCCAATGCTCAGATTCAGCCAGGGGCTTGGTGAGAATGTCAACCGCCTGGTGATGGGTCTTCACAATCTCCAGCCCCACCTCCTTGTCCAGGAGCCTCCTCACCCAGTGCCACTTAGGCCTGATGTGTTTGGTCAGCCCATGAAGACAAGCATTCTTTGCTAGCTTCACCGCCGACTCATTGTCACAGAAAATCACTGTCGCCTCCCTCTGGCACACTCCGATCTCCTCCAACAAACGCCTTTGCCACACCACCTACTTTGCCCCATGATGCAGGGCCATGTAATCTGTCTCACACGAGGACTGCCCCATCTCGTTCTGCTTCTTGCTGCGCCCGCTCACTGCACCACCTCCAAACAGGCACACATAGCCTCCAATGCTGGTGCCATCCGCCTTCACAGAGTTGAAGCTGGCGTCGGTGTAGCAGGTCAGGAGCATCTCCCCCTTGCCCAAATCAGTTGCACCCCTCTGCAGCCTCTGTCGCACAGCACTGTACTCCAAGCCCACTGATGCCGTAGCGCTCACATAGCGGACCAAACTCTTGGCCGCTTCCAGCTACTCATGACTGGGGCGTGAAACCACACTAGCAAGCCTAGATGTAGCAAAGGCAATGTCAGGCCGCGTGTGGTTAGCCGCATAGTTGAGTGCCCCCACCATGGAATGAAAAAGTTTCCTGTCACTCTCACCCACTACCTCTTCATCAGCACATGGCTCCACAGTGAACCCCGAAGGCAGTGGGGTGGCTGGCTTTCCTCCATCTTGCAGCCCATACTTCTCGGCCAGCCCCTCACAGTACTTCCTCTGGTGCAACCTCAACACTCCCTTGTCAAGGTCCCTCTCCACATGCATCCCCAGGTAGTACTTCACATCTCCCATCTTGGAACACTTGAACTGCATCTCCAGCATCTCCTCCACACGCTCAATCATTGCATACGACTCAGAGAAGAGCAGGATGTTGTCCACATACACCAGGAGCATGAGAAACTGCTCCTTGTAGCAGGAAAAAGCTGTGGTCACACCCACTCTTCTTAAACCCCCCTGCCAACAGTGTCTCCTCTAGCTTGTGGTACCATGCACGAGGAGCCTGCTTCAGGCCATAGATGGCCTTCTTCAGCCTGCACACCCTGCCGCTCCCATCATCCAAACCCTCAGGTTGTAACATGTACAGCTCCTCCAGAATGATCCCATTGAGGAAGGCGGTGGTGATGTCCATCTGCTTCACCCGCCATCCACGGTTTGCTGCCATTGCCAGCGACACTTTCAATGTTGTGCCTTTCCCCACAGGAGCAAAGATCTCGTCATAATCCTTCCCCTTTGTCTGCTGAAACCCCTTAGCCACAAGCCTTGACTTGTAGCGGGTCAGCTCCCCATCAGGTCCGTACTTGTGCCTGAAAATCAGCTTGGAAGAAATGGCCTTCTTCCCAGGTGGCAGCTCACACAGCTCCCACGTCTCATTCTCCAGCAGAGAGTCATACTCCTCCTTCACACTCTGCTTCCATTTTTCAGCATCCGGCCCACTCAATGCCTCAGCTAGCGTCTTGGGCTCAGGGACAGCTGCCCAGTAGCAGTGTGCTATCTCCTCCTCATCACACTGCTCAGCCACACTCCCAGCCCTTACCACCTTTGGCTTGCCAAAGCTCGGATAGGTCAGCCGGTTAGGAGGGCGCACATCCCTCCTTGGACGGTTTGCCGGACGTGCGGCACCTTATGGAGCACCTTGCTGCTGCTGCTACTGCGGCTGCTGCTGCTGCTGCTCCACCTCAGGTTCTCCCCCATCCTCAGTCACCCTAGAGATCTCCTCCTCTAAGACAGTGACCTGCACTTGTCTCGAAGGCCGCTGCACCTCATCGGCCTCATTGCCCTCCATTTTCCCGCCTCCCTTTCCTGACCGTTTGCCATCACGGCCTCCACCACGTCCCGTTCCCTTGCCACCTTGCTGATCTGAGGGCTCCTCATCCTTAGTGGCCCCCCTCCCCGCCCCTTGCCACTTCTTGCCTTTACCCCCTTTGCCTCCTTGCACGGCGTAGCTGCTGCTCCCCTCTTCACTTCCTCTCAATTGGCGCCTACAGAAGTCCTCTTCAAGAATTTTTGTGTGGATCCACTCCAACGTCCAAAGACTCTGGTTCTGGGGAAGGCTTAAGCCGCTCGTGAAGATCATCCAAGACTCTGGCAGCAGTGACAGCATCTTTACACGCTTGGTTTGCTCGGGGTAGACAATTCCGGCGATGGCAAGCTTGGCGTAGAGTTCTCTCACCTTGTCTAGGACCGGGTGAACAGATTCTCCTTCACTAAGGCGAAAGGTGGAGAGCTCTCTCTCCAACTTGAGAGTAGCTACAACTGATGTGGGGGCATGGAGGTCCTTGAGCACGGCCCATGCCTTGGGACCGCACTCTTCATCCGGAAGGAGGTGGGTGATGTGCTGGCGTTGGGTGAGATCTAAGCTTTGAGATAAGTAGTACCCGGCGGAAGAACGTTCGTCCCACTCGTTTTGAAGCTCCAGGGCACTAGGTCGTTTCTCGCTACCTATCATGAGCTTCAAAAGACCTATCTGCCAAAAATACAGCCGCATCTTCCAAGACCAATCGTCATAGCCCTCTCCACTCAACTTGTCAATGGAGAAGTTCTTCAACACCTCTCTTAGCGGCCCTGGCTCGTCCGGGCTATCCTAGGCGCGGAGACACCAGATTCTTGGCTACCACTACTCGCGGGGGCTGAATTCCCTTCTCCAGGCGACCCCATTGATGGATACGTTGAGAATGGCTAAGGACCAGCTCTGATACCACGTGTTGACTCTAAATACTATGCGGAAGTGTTTAAAACTGGACCACGAAAACAAACTTGGCAACACTTAACTTCACTTTGAACCCTCCGAGTGTGACAGCTTGTCACCTCATAGCCAAGGGTATAACAGAAACAAAGTGAGTAGTTATGCCTTGCTTGATTTGTGGAGTGAGGAATCTGGTCGAGCAGCGTTTTGGCAGCACCACGTTACTTTTCTACTCTCGTCAATACGTAGTAGTAGAATTCCGAGCTTGAAAAAGCATAATCGCATTGATTGACTTGAAGCAAATACAAGCACACATATATATAAAGTCCTAAACACACAAAGGAAAACATAAAGCAGATGCTTAACTGGAATCCAGGCCTTCGCTTTGCTGTAGTAGAAAACGGTTGTGAAGCTGCTGAAGAATTTGGCTCAATCTGCCTCATTGGAATTAACAGTAATCCACTTGAATTAAAAACAAAGTCCCCTGCTGATTCACGTCATGAATTTCCGCGAGTTCTCATGAGGAATCATGGATACTCGTGTGAGAAACCGTTTCCAGTTATAGAACGGATTTTACCGTTTTGTACCTGCGTCGAAATGATCACGCTAAGCAGCATGACTTTCGCGCGAAATCGGCTGTGTTCCAGGTCAGCGTGGGATACGGTTAGTCAACCAAAATCCCGGCGCACCCTCGGTCAAGCAGAAAAATCCGATCGCTGATGCGATCGTGCTTTGTCCTGCGCATGACAGGGCCATAATGAGCCCTGTGTTGTTGCGATCGTGCAACTGTGCACGGTCGCAACAGTTGCGGCACACACACGGGCCCTGTGGGGCCACATGCGCATGTCCGGACCCCATGCGCGGGTCCTGACTTTCGCACACTTTTTGACCAGCTCGAAATTGGTCAAAGGGGCCGAGTCAAAGACTCGAGCCCAGCACCCCCCGACACACTCGACACTCGCCACGAGTACTCATGAAAACTCGTGAGCTTTCATGAGCTTTCATGATGCTCGTAATTATCATGAACGTTCTTAGTAGTTCATGAAAATCAGTAAACAAACATGAGTCGTCATGAGAATTCATGACTCGTCATGATCCGTCATGACTTGTCGTGTGCCCACAACAAAAACACATGAAACAGAATGCAAAAACGAATGCGCACAGAACACACACAAAATACGGGAATTTATGCAGGCGGCTGGTTGCCGTGCAAAATTAAGATTTGCACCCAACACGAAATTTTCGCGCAGCTGTTGACATAGTGTGAGAATTCTAGCAAGGCTTAGGAGCCATAGCTAGTTAGGTAGGAGAAGTTGAGTTCGAGTTTAGGAAAGAATATCGAGAGGAATGAGTTCACTAATCAGAATGACAAGCACAAATAGGTAAACAGCAACACAAGGAGGTGCACCACCAAACATGATGCAATATCTACACTACAACTGCAAACGATTATATAAAATATGTAAACATATTTTGACACGCCCCCATAATTGATTGCAGGAGTAAGTGTAAAACGCCCACTCTGGTAAGTGTAAACCGCCCACGCTGGTCACCCACTCCATCCCCTCACCCTCCCCCTCCCCCTCCCCTTCCCCCTCCCCCACACACTGCTGCAGGAGCAGCAGAGGGGGGGAAGAGAGGAGAGGTGGAGGGACGGCTGCTGGGTGGTCTCACACCCGCCACCCCAGTGCCACTCCCCGGGCTCCCCCACACCCTCACACCCTCCCCCCCAGCGGCAGCTGCAGCAGTGGGAACAAAAGGAGGAGGAGGGGGGGGGGGGGGGGGGGGGGGGGGGCGACGCACGGCCTCCCCAGGCGCCAAAGCAGGCGGTAGAGGGGGCGACACCTGCCCCCCCCTTCCACGCGGCCCCCTCAGGTCGCCTCGACAGGTGACGGGAATAGGGGGGGGGGGGGGGGGGGGGCGGTGCACGTGCCCCCGGTTTGCCGCGGCTGGCGACGGGGCATGGCCAGGGCGGGGTCGGGGCCGCAAGTGGGCGGGGCCACAGGTAAGGTGGCGGGGCCGCAGGTACGGCGGCGCGTCGTACGGGCG
The DNA here is from genome assembly GCA_948144175.1 of Closterium sp. NIES-65. NCBI lineage: Eukaryota > Viridiplantae > Streptophyta > Zygnematophyceae > Desmidiales > Closteriaceae > Closterium > Closterium sp. NIES-65. The sequence goes on from CANXME010001279.1 coordinate 40,471, forward strand.
GCGACGGGCCGGGACAGGCGGCGCACGGGCGGCGACGAGCCGGGACGGGCGGCGACGGGCCGGGACGGGCAGCGCACGGGCGGCGACGGGCCGGGACAGCGGCGTGGGGCCGGGACGGGCGGCGCACGGGCGGCGACGGGCTGGGACGGGCGGCGACGGGCCGGTACGGGCGGCGCCAGGGCGGCGACGGGCCGCGTAGGGTGGCGACGGGCCGCTAAGGGCGGCGACGAGGCCGCGTGAAGTAAGGCAAGGGGCACGTCACGGGGCGTGCCGAACACAGATTAGCAGCGGAAGCTATAGGGTAGGCCCACAAGTCAGGACCTTAGTAGCTCTGATACCATGTGAGAATTCTAGCAAGGCTTAGGAGCCATAGCTAGTTAGGTAGGAGAAGTTGAGTTCGAGTTTAGGAAAGAATATCGAGAGGAATGAGTTCACTAATGAGAATGACAAGTACAAATAGGTAAACAGCAACACAAGGAGGTGTACTACCAAACACGATGCAATATCTACACTACAACTGCAAACGATTATATAAAATATGTAAACATATTTTGACACATAGGCCCGACGTCGTCAACTGCCACTCATCGTGACAACTTCCGAAAATTTCATGCAGGTGCCGACGGAGGTCTGCTGACGCCACCTGCCACAAAAAACTTCCGAAATCGTTGGTAAATCGCAGCGGGATAGTAACTCGCGTTTTGACGTCGCGACAGCTACAACTGCTCGTTCCCCTGCAGGAGGGAGGTGACGGTCAATCGTGACCGCTCGAGGCAAGGATCTGGCGGTGCCGAAGGAGTGCCCTACAAAATTATGGCCGCGAGGAGCAACTAACTCATTCTCCTGCCTGGCCTACGCAGCTCCTGGACCCCTAGACATCCTTTCTCGTTCCCCCCCCCCGAGGGGTAATACACTCTAAAAAGCAGTTTAGGCTAGGAAAGTAGCTCTGATACCAGATGTTATGAATAAACTTGCAGAGTGCGCAGTAAAACAAATGACAAGAATGGTTGACTACAGAATGATTGAATACACAAAGTGGCGAGGCCTAATTAGGAAAGAACTAGCTAGGCAAAGAGATAGGGCGAAGATTGAGAAAAGTAAAACGAGAATGAATGAACTATGGAATGAAAGTGATACAAGTATGCAACCCTAGAAATGTGTACCCCCTATGGGCTACCCCACTATAGCCTACAGAATATTATAATTTGACACACCCCCATAGGCAAAGTGGGGGAGAACAAGGGGTCACAAGACCAGTCAAGCAAAGCAAAGCAAAGCTCAGGGTGGATCACAACGTCACCACACATTCTGAGCACAAGTTCAAAGGCCAAAAGTCCAGTTCACATGCAGGAGCACATATATATATATATATATATAAGAGGCTAAGCAAGCAAGAGCAGGAGTATATATATGTGACAGTACAAGCAAGGTCAAGAAGTGAGCAAGTGAGGCAAGACAGGCACAAGACCCAGCTGAGTGCAGAAGCGCTGATGATCACAAGGTGCAAGTGCCTTGGTGAAGACATCAGCAGTGTTGGCCTCGGAGGCCACGTACGCAAGCCGCAACTATCCACGCTGCTGTAGCTCACGAGCAAGGAAGTAGCGGAGAGCAATGTGCTTTGTCCTGTGCTCCAGTCGCTGCTCTCGACACAAGGCCAGCATGGCCTTGTTGTCTACGTACAGGACTGGAGGAGAACGAGGCGGCTCTCCAAGGTCGGTTAGCAGGTAGGTGAGCCAGCGAAGCTCCTGGGCAGCCATGGCCCCAGCTTAGATCTCAGCCTCACAACTGGAGCCGAGAACAGAAGACGAGCGGGTAGCCCGCCACGAAACAGAGCCGGAACCAAGACTGAAGGTGTAACCCTGTGACGACCGCTGCGTAGCCTGGTCGTCAGCCCAAGAAGCGTCCGCGTGCCCAGTGAGGACCACTGGACTCCGCCCTCCAAGCACTATCCCCATGCCCGACGTACTGCACAAGTAGCGCAACACCCTCTTCGCTGTAGCCATGTGCTCTGGTCAGTGTCTCCCAGGAGCAACATAGCGTGCAAGAATGCTAAGAGGGTATGCAAGGTCAGGTCGTGTGCAGGTCATCAGGTACATGAGGCAGCCAACAAGCTCTGGATACGGGCCACTCGACTCTACGGACTCATCCGAAGGCAGAGCTGAGAGCGAGTGGCGAGTAGGCAGAGGAGTGGCCTGAGGCGAGGAGTACGTGAAGCCGAAGCGCTGAAGGACCTGCTGCACCATGTGTGACTGAGTCAGAGTAATGGTGCGGCGTGCTCTGTCCCGGGTGATCTGCAAGCCAAGGTACCTGCGCAGTTCACCCGGGTCTGTGCACGTGTGTCTCTTCTGCAGCTCGGACTTCACTTAGGCGAGTCCAGCAGTGTCAGCTGTGGCAAAGACCAAGTCGTCGACGTACACGAGGATGTAGAACGGCGGCAGAGAGGTGTCGGTGCGCAGAAACAGCGACGGGTCGGCAGTAGAAGGAGCAAACCCAAGAGCCGCAAGTGTAGTGCTCAGTGTGTCGTGCCACTCACGTGGCGCCTGGCGGAGACTGTAGACTGGATGCCGGAGACTCCACTGGGTACCAGGAGGGAAAGACCTAGTGAAGCCAGGTGGGCGGCGCAGCCAGATCTCCTCGTGCAGACTGCCCTGCAAGAAAGCAGTGCTGAAGTCCAGAGAGTGCAGCTCGTAGTCACGGTGAGCAGCAACGTGCAGCAGGACCCGAAGAGTGGTCATCTTCGGGGTGGGGGAGAAGGTCTGAAAGTAGTCAACTCCCTGCCGCTGACTGAAGCCACGAGCCACGTAACGCGCCTTGAAGACAGGCGGAGAACCCGGCGGCCGCTTCACCCTGAAGATCCACATGCCACTGACTATGTTCGCCCCAGGAGGGGGGACAGTGTCAACGTAGGTGCCTGTGGACTTCCAGGAAGCCATCTCTACATCCATAGCTGCTTGCCACTGAGAGGAGTAGGGACCCTCTATCGCCTCCGCGTAAGAGCGCGGAGTCGGGATGTCAAGTGCATCCGGGTCTCCCTCAGGGGTAAGCAGTACGGACACGAGATGAGGTGAAGCTGCTGCCAGACACTGGAACTCCTCCTGCCTTTCCTCAAGGACGTCCGTGCCAAGGGCACACTCACCCCCAACGCACGGAGGACAGATAGACTCAGACTCAGCGACAAGACTAGCAGTGTAGTCTAGGCGACAGCGAGCAGCAAAGTCGACGAGCTCAGTAACAAGGGAAGACGCAGCAGAAGACTCGAAGGAAGGGTCAGTGACGGCAGTAGCAAGGAGACGCGTGATAGTAGGACTGGCAGCACGAAGAGAGTCCGACTCCGGGTCGGCAAGAGCAGGAAGAGAGGACTCAGGAGGAGAAGGCAAAGGGGCACGCAGAGGAGCAGTAGACGGACGCAGAGACATCCGATGCGTGCCAGGGACAGGCGGAGGACGCTGACGCGAACTGCGACCACTAGCGCGAGCAGCACGAACAGGCGACGCAGGACGACACGCAGGCTCACGACGCTCAGTAAGGCCTCCAATAGGACCAGCGTAGGGAGAAGGAGCAAGCAAAGGGGAGGCAGGCTTTAGCTGTGGCTGTGACGGGACAGACTGGGGACCCTCCAAGGGAGGAGGAGGACCAGTAGAAGGTGGAAGACCAAGAACCTGCTGCAGGAGAGGAACGAAGTACGGTCAAGGCCGCGTGGCGACGCCAGAAACAGCAGGGACAGCACCAGAACCCCTAGCAGGAGCACCCGCTCCAGCAGCACCTCGAGCAGCTCCAGAACCTCCAGCAGCACCAGGAGCACCCCCAGCAGGACCCTCAGTGGTAGTCTCAGCGCCAACACCCTCACCAGCACCAGCTCCAGTTGAACCCGCATGCCCAGCAGCTCCAGTACTCCCAGTACGAGCACCTCCGGGACCCGCGACAGCAGCACCCTCAGTAGGAGAAGAACCTCCAGCACCAGCAGCACAGCTCCAGCGCCGGGCAAACCACTCGCGCAGCTCCCGTGGCGAGAGTGGCTCCCGGCGAGACAAAGCACCCGGGGAACCTCCAAGTCCGAGCCAAAGCTCTGCCTGAGCTGGAGACGAGCTGCGCGGATCCAGTCGATCAGCACCTCAGTGACATCACCTCAGTACACAGGCAGGGCCAGGGCCCTGAGGAAGGGGAGGGAGGGACCGGGGGAGACCAGACACAAGAAGACGGGAGGCCATGCCTCTGAGCCGAAGCAGGGAGGGGTGACCAAGACGGTGGTGCCAGAGGAGAGTCTCGTGAGACAAGAGACGACACGAATAGGGGGCAGACTCAGGACCAGACCTAGACGCTGCAGCAAACACCTGACCGGACGAAGCGACTCTACCAGACTCAGTAATGGGAGGAGACGCAGTGGTCAGTGTGTACAGGCTCGACCCCGGCTGACAGGTAGACGTAGCCAGGTGCCGGCCTGTGCTAGCCTCTGTACAGTGCGTCACCCGCTGACGCGCAGGAGTGAACTGGTGCGCAGACTCACCAGTACCTGAGGACGCAGACACACTAGCACCTAGAGCAGCAGCGTCACAAGCACCTAGGGCATCAGCCTCACCAGTACCTAGAGCAGCAGTCTCAATGCCCGGATCGGGCGGGAAACACCGGTAACAGACACCCTCATCACTAATAGACACAGCATACTTGGAAGAGAGAATAGCATCAAAGTCAAGATCATAGATGGCAACACCCGCCCTAGACAGCTCGCCCCAGCGAGGGATCTCTGAGGCCTTCGGGAACTGGTGACGCCACGCGTCCGTCAGGCGGCCAAAGCAGTGCTGGGTGGGGTGCGCACCCCCACACTGCTCACCCGCACGGTCGCCGGTGCGCAAAACGTAGGAGCACGGACCAAAACCCCCACCCCGCTGGCGCGCAGTGTACCACTCACGAAGCTGCTGAGGGGAGAGGGTCTCACGACCGCGCTGGTGCTGCTGGCGCGAGCCACCACCGGAGCCACTCCTCTGCGAAGACCCGCGACCAGCACCACCCCCACCCCCACCGCCTCCGCCGCCTCCGCCGCCTCCGCTACTGCCGCCACCTCCGCCTCCGCCTCCACCGCCGCCACCTCCGCCACCTCCGCTCCCACTGCCACCGCTGCCGCTACCTCCGCCTCCACTGCCGCCACCGACCCCTCCACCCCCACCTCCACTCCCACCGCCACCCCCACTCCCCCCACCGCCGCCACCTCCGCCTCCACCGCCCCCGCTCGCTCCTCCAGCGCCCTTGCCCCCCTTGCCCTTGCCAGGGCGGCGTCTCCCGCTAGGGGCAGACGCCGCACCGACCGACTCAAGACCAAGGAGGTCGGCCGCAGCAGCAGAGGCAACAGAGGGCAGAAGGGGGGAGGGGGAACACCCCTCAAAGATGGGGGTGCGCGGGTCACCTCGAGAGGCTCCTACAGCGACTATGCTCTTCTCTATCGCTAGGAGGGCCTTCTCGAGGAGGTCGACAGTGAGAGTGGTGGGACAGACTGAGAGGATGTGGTCCCTGACTACACGGAGGGAGTCAGGGAGACGAGTGACTATGAAGTAGACAGTGATGTACATGGGGGGGGGGGGTTCTTGGCGCAGAAGTCAGCAGGAAGCGCAGCGCGGTAGTGAATGTCACTAGTGCGGAGGTGGGTAATGAGGTCAGCGGCTGTGGGAAAGGCAGCAAGGTCAGGGAAGAGGTACGGTAGCATGAGACGGCTCAGTGCAGCAGTGGCAGGGGAGAAGTAGAGCGCGACTACAGCGTCGTACAAGGTCTGAGCACTCTTGTACTGACTAAAGTGCGCACGCTCAGAGGTAGGGAGGTGGCGACGCACAGCAAGACGTGCAGCAGCATCGCGTGTGGCCCACTGGGAGCGAACAGTAGGGTCAGCATCAGCAGCAGGGGCAGGAGAGACGCCAGAGGTGAGGTCAAAGAGAGAAAGACCGTCTGCCCTATCGCACTGTAAGAACAACTGCAGGTCGTCGACCCAGACCTCAAAGTCAATGGCTCGACCCTCAGCGTCAAAAGCTAGGACACTAGGGGTAGCCATGACAGTAGTAGACTAACAGTGGTGACTGTAGGACAGGGGCCGTGCAGTGACAGAGGTGCCGTTCTCACCAGACAGGGCGGTTCGGGCAGTTCAGTAGCACAGCAACACGGCAACACTGCTGCTCGGCCGGCCCAGCAGCAACAGCAGCTCCGCAGGTTCAGCGGCTCGGCTCCTCATGCGGCTCGTGCGGCTCGGGCGGCGCAGGCGGCTCGGGCGGCTCGGGCGGCTCGGGTCTTCAGCGGCACAGGCGGCTCGGGCGGCTCGGCTCCTCAGCGGCTCGGGCGGCTCGGGCAGCTCAGGTGATTCGGGCGGAGCGGGCGGTGCAAGGCGGCGGGGCTGCAAGGGAGGTGGCGGGTCCGCGGTGGAGAATGGCGGCGGGGCCGCAACGAAGGGCGGCAGGACCGCGACGAAGGGCGGCAGGGGCCGCGAGGAAGGGCGGCAGGGCCGCTAAGAAGGGCGGCGGGGCCGCGTCGAGAGAGGCGGTGGGGCCGCAAAGAAGGGTGGTGGGGCCGCGACGAAGGGCGGCAGGGCCGCGATGTCAGAGGCGGCGGGGCCGCGACGACAGAGGCGGCAGGGCCGCGACGTCAGAGGCGGCGGGGCCGCGACGAGGGGTGGCGGGGCCACGACAAAGGGCGGTAGGGCCGCGACGAAGGGCGGCAGGGCCGCGTCGAGAGAGGCGGCGGGGCCGCGACGAGGGGTGGTGGGGCCGCGACGAAGGGCGGGGCAGCGACGAAGGGCGGGGCCGCGTCGAAGGGCGGGGCCGCGTCGAAGGGCGGGGCCGCGATGAAGAGCGGGGCCCCGACTAAGGGCGGGGTCGCGACGAAGGGCGGGGCCGCGACTAAGGGCGGGGCCGCGACTAAGGGCGGGGCCGCGACTAAGGGCGGGGCCGCGACGAAGGGCGGGGCCGCGACTAAGGGCGGCGGGGCCTAATCGACGGGCGGCAGGGCCTCTAGGGCGGCTCGACAAAACGAGAGAGGGCCCGGAGCGCGACTCAGGGCGAGCGCGCTTCGGGCAGGAAAAAAAAATCGATGTGGTGGGCCCTAGGCATAGTTCCCACGGGGGAACCTGCTCGATACCATGAGAAAAGTAGAACGAGAATGAATGAACTATGGAATGAAAGTGATACAAGTATGCAACCCTAGAAATGTGTACCCCCTATGGGCTACCCCACTATAGCCTACAGAATATTATAATTTGACAAAGATGGCTCGGTGATGGTTGCGATTGGAGCGGAGGCCGACTCGGGAGTGGTTCGGCCGACGAAATAGGCTGAATAGGTTCGTTGCGTGACCCTCAGGATGTACTCGCGAAAGTGCGAGTACAGTAAGGAATTACAATTCCTTACAGTATGATTTGCATGTCAAATTACCACAATACCCATGATAAAAGACCCTAGGGTTTATAAGACTCCAACCCAGAAAATGAGGGAGGAGGGAGGGGGGGGGGGGGGGGGGGGGGGGGGGGGAGGGTTCTTAACAGTTGGCATATAATTTCATAGGACCCAGGTCTTGGAAGCAATACATGTGAAACGTACCCCGATTCAAGCAGCAGAAAAAAAAAATCAAACAAACAAACCAACAAACTAACTAACACGCGGAATGAACTCAACGACCGTCAACGGTACGTCACCCAGCAATCATGCTGGGTGCCTTCTCCCATTGGTCACTTAACGCGATTGCCACATCAGAATCTTGCGGGGCCTAGCGCACCAATGCCTTGCCACCTCATCCTCCTTCGAACACATGCACGTCTTCCTTTCTAGGGTGCATTTCACCTCATGCTCCTCCAAACCCTTCTCTAAGGCACGATGCCTTGCTGTGCTCGGCAGGCTTATTGTTATGGGTTTTGTTGTGAAAAACGGCAGAAAAACTATTAAAAAAAAAAAATCAATGTTTGGCTATAAAAAGACAAGGTCTCGAGGGGAAGGGGGGGGGTCATATAATGTTAGCTACCATTTAGGGGTTTATAACTATTATATACTCGGGGTCTACATTTGGTGGGGGTCTTCCATACGGGGTCTTTCAGGCAAAGCCCAGTCCTATTGGAAGTGCCTCTTACTCAGGGGGTTCTAGTTAGGAAGTAAAGTTAGCGACAGCAACGAGAAGGGCAGAGACAGACAGAGGAGGAGCAGTGGAGTCTGTAATCAGGGAGGAAAGGACATGTTAGACTCTAGGACAAGTGGCGTAAACAAAGTTAAAGAACAAAGGAGGGGATACAGCAAGAGGCGATAAAGGAGGCGATAAGAGAACAGAGGGTGATGGAGTACGAGAGTCACAAGGTTGAAGGAGGATAGGGTGTACACTAGGAAGGGGAGACAAGGGGCGAACACGAGAGGGATGTTAGACCTAGCAGTGGGAGGGAGGAGATGGCATAGAAGAGGAGATAGAGGGGGAGACAGCTGTGAACGCAGAAGAGGACAAGCTAGGGACGAGACCGGTGGAGGAAACGTGGGACCGTAGACTGGGAGAGACGATGGGGGAGGAGCAGGTGGCCGGTTAGCTAGCCAAAAGAATGACCAAGAAGGCAAAGTGCAGGCATAGGTGGCGGTGGCGATGACGGTTGTTGCTGTGGCAACAGCTATGGCTCTTTGACGCCAGATGTCCCGCGTCCGCGGCACCCCAAATACCAGTACTTTCAAGGGGCAGCACCCCCAAAACCAGCACTCCCAGCACCAGCACCCCAGTACCAGCATCCCTAGAGCCGGAACCCACAGCAGCAGCACCCCCACAACCAGCACACCCAGCGGTAGCAATAAAGGATGCTGCAGCGCTTGCGAGGACGACACCGGTGATAACAGCTGCCGCAACTGCAACATAAGGCAGTGAAGGTGCTGATACATAAGGCATGTCAGATATAGTAGGAGTACGGCCTAGGCTTAGTAGCCTAGGCCGCAGTAGGACTAGAGTAGTGAGGCGCCAAGTACGAGCTAGGTTGTGTGTGGGAATGAAATCGAGAATGGAATGATTGAACTAGCAAGCAGTAGGATACAAATAGCAAACCCTGAGGGGCTGTACTCACTATTGAGTGCCCCACTGCAGGCTACACAAACAACATATTTTGACACACCCCCATAGCCAAAGTGGGGTGTAATCAGCACAGTAAGCAAAGCAGAACAAGCTCAGGGTGGATCACAATGTCACCACACATTCTGAGCACAATTACAAGAAGCAACAGTTTAAAGTTCACAATTATGAGCAAAGCTAGTGGTAGTCACAGCGGGCAAGTGAGGAGGAGGAGGGACTGTGAGAGGAGAGAAGATGGGAGACGATGGCTGAAGCTGCAGACACACGGGCAACAGGAGCGGCTGGCACAGTGGCTACCGGGACAGCGCCCCGGACTACTGGAGTAACTGGCTCACGGGACACAACGAGCTACAGGAGCAACGGACCCACGGGCGACAGGCGCAGCAGGCTCTCTGGGCTACCAGGACAGCGCCCCGGACTACAGGTGCTGCGGACGACTAGACGGCAGCCTCCTCTCAGCCTCCCCAAGCAGTCCTACACCCCCCTACACACACCCCCAGTTTCACCCCTAGCTCCACTCCCACATCACCCCCATAGCTCCACTCCCCACATCACCCCCACAGCTCCACTCCCCACAGCTCCCACACCTCCACCCCCCTCAGCGGCAGCTGCAGCAGTGGGAGATGAAAAAAGGAGGAGGGGAGAACCCACATCGTTCACCCCCATGCTAGCCACCCCACCCCCCAACCACCGCGGAACACACGGCAGAACGGGAGAATGGGCAGCACGGGGGGGGGGGGGGGAGGGACGGGCCGCGGGCTGCTGCAGGGGTCCTGGGACGGCTGCTGCAAGCAGTGGGCGGCTCCAAGAGCTGCTGCTTTAGAGATGGGCGGCTCCAGGGGCGGCCGCTGCAGGTGAAAGTGAGGAGGAGGGAGGAGAAGGAAGGGGCGCCCCTAGGGGCGACGAGAAAGGAGCCGAGCGCCCCCCCCCCCCCCCCCCCCGGGGCGCCACGACGGGCACCAGAGAGGGCGCCGCGACGGGCCACCAGAGCCGCCTCGACGGGCGACGGGGAGAGCCGTGCATGCCCCCCGAAGTCGCCACGACGGGCGACGGGGAGGGCGCCGTGCGGGCCCCCCGAAGTCGCCACGACGGGCGACGGGGAGAGCCGCGCACGGCCCCCGAAGTCGCCTCGACGGGCGACGGGGAGGGCGCCGCGCACGGCCCCCGTGGTCGCCACGACGGGCGACGAGGAGGGCGCCGCGGACGGCCCCCTTGGTCGCCACGACGGGCGACGGGAGGGGAGGCCGCCCGGGTCCCCGAGGTCGCCTCGACGGGCGACCGGAGGGAAGGCCGCGCGGGTCCCCGAGAGCGCCTCGATGGGCGCTACGACGAGAGGGGACCGCGGAGGCCCCCCCAAGGGCACCACGAAGGGCGCCACGGAAGGGAAACCCACCAGGCGCCCCGAGCGCGCGGCGGGCAGAAATTAGGGTTTCGCCGCCGCGCACTACGGGGCGCGCGGCGGACGGTAGGGCAGCGGAAGCAGGTGGTGGGCCCATACACAGGAAGGCGGCAGAGATGCCGCCCTCTGATACCATGTCAGATATAGTAGGAGTACGGCCTAGGCTTAGTAGCCTAGGCTGCAGTAGGACTAGAGTAGTGAGGCGCCAAGTACGAGCTAGGTTGTGTGTGGGAATGAAATTGAGAATGGAATGATTGAACTAGCAAGCAGTATGATACAAATAGCAAACCCTAAGGGGCTGTACTCACTATTGAGTGCCCCACTGCAGGCTACACAAACAACATATTCTGACAAGGCATACCCCAATGAATTGGGCGTAACGGAGGGAAGGTAAGTGGCATACATCACACTAGGCAGGGCAGTACGTGTAGGTAGGGGAGCGAACCAAGAAGAAGGGGTGAGAATGAAGCAAGAGGGGGACGACTAGGGTACCTCGGTAAGGGAAGGGAGTATACAAGCAGATGAACTCATCAAATGACATTACAAGAGTGGAGGAAATGGTGAGACAAAGGGTGGCATAACAGCCTATTAGGGGCGTCGAGGGGGACACCTAGGAAGACACATGGGAGAGTGTGGGCTAATAGCTTGTTCACGCGAGAGTCGCGGCGAGAGCAAGGCAGCCCCAAATGCAGAATGCAGGCACATCACTATGGGACCCAGTCTAGAGGAGGGTCGGCAAAGCCTGCGGCCATGAGACATAGGTTAAGTTGGGACGCGGCGTAGCAGACTGCATACAGCAATAGGACATGAGGGGCACTAGCATGAATCATGGAGGTACGATTGATCACCATAGCCAAGCCAATGCAATGCTCATCTACCCCATTCTGGTGCGGAGATTCTGGGAGCGAGTATGTCTAGGTGATGCCCTCCGCATGACAAAATTGGCCAAGGTGACATCCGTCACCCAGGCCTCCCCAGACTCAGGATCATTAATGGCCAAGTATGCTTGCTTAGAGTTCATTGGGGTGAGAAGATGCTTGTGTAGTGAAGCGTGTGGAATCCAGATTCTTTGACCATGCGCAACGCCATGTACACCAGAGGGTGTGTCTTGGTTTGGTCCCCCTCTTCGGTGCACCTAAGCAGGCGGTAAGCTTTTGCCTGGGATGTCCGTTCGCCTTCCTACGTCTGGGTAATTTTCTGCGACAACGAGTGTTAGGCCTAGATGAAAGCCCAGGGCAATATAGGATTGCCTCCGGGAAAATAGCAAGTCAGCTCTCGTTGGGGCCGCGTGAAGCCAGTCCCTAATTCCTCTAGCCTGGAGGCTAGGGAGGCAGACCTCGTGACCATTATCCTCCCCCAACTTATCTACTCTGGTCTCCTCTATGAACCCCGTCCAACTCCCTGCTATTGGTATTTGTGCAGAATCTCTTGTGCCAACCCTGACAGGCAAGCTCTCGTATCAACCAGTGACTCCCCTCCTTCCGTTGCTGGTGGAGTACTATCTGCCATGAGTACCGGTACATGTGCTTCCCGTTGCAAGGGTGATTATGCGTGGTTGGTAGGTTGCTTAAGAGGAGGTGTGAGCAGTTGATTGAGAAAAGATAGGCAGCTAGCGCATTTAAAATCGGGCCGATCAGGCCCAAACTGTCAAGGAATACCGGTAATATGGCTTGGCACCAGAGCAGACTCTACTCTAGTTCATCGATAGGTGCGTGCAAGTGGGCAGCCCGCAGTGTAGTCTTCAATAGCCTCTCACTCCAACCCCTCAATTTTTCCCGCGATAGCAAGTTAGCCAGCATTGAATGGAGAAGGTATGATACTCTTGTTGTGTGATGCAATCATATGCATTCACGTCTATCTGCCTCCCATCATGTGTTCGTGCGCTGCATGCGTGGTGTGAGCGTGTGCAAGAATTTGTGTTTTGTGCGGTTTGGTTTTTCTGAGTGTGTGTGAATGTTATTTGGCTTGAGAAGATATCTGAAGTGACTCCTGTGCTCAAGAGCTTTCCGACGAACCAAGTATCGCTTCAATCGGAGCACGAACAAGAAAGTTGCGAACGTTGAAGTTCGTATGCTTTTCATATTTGATTGTGGCAACTGTGGGAAGTTGTGGGGTTGACTCAATATGGGGTACAGACTTTTGGGGGTTGGGAAATTCGTCCTTTCTACTGTAGTTGCTGCCAAATGGTTGGGTGAAACCAAACCAGGTTGGCAAGTGTGGCCAAGTTGGGCAAGGTGGATTGCATGGGTTGGGAAAGTGACAAAAGTGAATGTGGGATTGCCTATGGAGAGGGGAATTGTGTGGCATGGGGTTTCCTTGGTTGGGGAGTATCTTGGGACCTTCCCTCTTGTCCTCCTCATCCCATCCCACCTGGTTTATTGCTACTCCAACTCTCTTGTGTAGTAATTGTGAACTTGTGTGAGACAATTGTGATTGAGTTAAGATTCCATGGCAGCATACCCTCTAGTGCGCCAAAATTGATAACTCAAGAAATACTTCACTTTTTTGTACGGTTCAACTTGGAAATTGTAGCCACAAAATAGAGCTACAACATATCCGAAATTGGTAAAGTTTTGACAGTGCGTTTTTTGTCGAAGGCGTTTCTTGTGAGCGCGACTATTCTGTCCAGAAATAGAGACCAACGATTTTTGAGAAATTTAGGCACCTAATCTTCATAGACTCCGTCCTTAGTCTCTAACAAGTGGTATCAGAGCTGATTAAGGACCTTGTGGGGAGTCGACTGAAGTGTGAAGACCATCCTAGACCCACCATGGCCTGTGGGCGTGCCTAAGTGGAGTTCTGGAGGTTGGATGTGACTTCCGCTAAGGGGAAACTCTGCCGAAATTTCGTTGGCGCCGGCACTTGTGAAGATTGTGTGGATCTACATTGTGACCAGCAAAGGGGGGAGCTGAAACCTCTGATTGGGAGCATAGGAGTTGAATCAAGGGAGTGGAGATGCAGCTGAGAAGAGGAGTGAGCCGTCACCATCCAAGATCGAAGCTTTGGATGGCTCCAACTATGAGGAATGGAGCGGGCGGATGAGGAGCGCCTTCAAGCGCTACAACCTGCTGAAATTGGCTATGGGAGAGGAGAAGATGCCCGAGGAAGGAGATGGCCACGATCGGTGGATTGAGCGGAGCGCGGTGCTGTACGACTTGATTCTACAGTCGGTCAACAACGACATGTTCCAACTCATCAAGGATTTGGTGGAGTTGGATGATTCCGGACTTCATCGGTTACCGCTCTGGCGCCACTCCCATCCTTGGTCCTGTTGGAGGGGGTCCACCATGAAGGTTTAGAACGACACTTGAACCAAGGATGACCCACCCTTTCGCAATACCAGGGTTTAGGGTTTTGGTCGATGAGGTGCAGCGGCCTTCGAGACAAGTGGGAGACGAAGGAGGAGGAGGAGCAGGGGAGACCACACATCCGTCACCCCCTACTCGCCACCCCCAGACCCTAACGTAGGGCAGGGCGGGACAGCGGGTAGGGAGGTTAGGGGGGGGGGGGGGGGGGACGCGCGGTCTCCTAGGGCGCCAAAACAGGCGGCATAAGGGGCGATACTCGCCCCCCTCCCCCAGGTCGCGGCCCCCGAAGGAGCTGCGACGGGCAACGGGAAAAGGGGGGGGGGGGGGGGCGGTGTACATGCCCCCGGTGCGCCGCGGCTGGCGACGGGGCCGCGAGGGTCGGCGACGGGGCCGCTGGCGGCGGCGACGGGGCCGATAGGAGCGGCGACGGGGCTGCTAGGGTCGGCGACGGGGCCGCTGGCGGCGGCGACGGGGCCGATAGGGGCGGCGACGGGGCCGCGAAGGGGCCGCGAGGGGCCTGGAAGGGCAGCGACGAGCCGCAAAAGGGGCGGCGACGGGGCCGCGAAGGGGCCGCGAGGGGCCTGGAAGGGCGGCAACAGGGCCGCGAAGGGGCCACGAGGGGCCTGGAAGGGCGGCAACGGGGCCGCTAAGAGTAGGGCGAGGGGCACGCTACGGGGCGTGCCGAACACAGAGTAGCAGCGGAAGCAGTTGGGTGGGCCCACAGGCTAGGACCGTAGATGCTCTGATAGCATGTGAAGATTAGAACGAGAATGAAGAAGAGGAGGGGTTTCACTAGCAGCAATGAGGATACATATAGCAAACCCTAGATGGGTTGCACTCGCTATAGAGCACCCCACTACAGGCTAGAGAATAACATTCTCATAGGGAGTGCTGAATCTGCGGCGACCCCGACCATCTCTCCTTCGAGTGCCCCGACCGCGATGACATCGACGAGGATGACAACAAGGGAGGCCGTGGTTGATCAGCCAATCGTCGCCTGTGTCGAGATGAGAAGCGGCGCAAGGAGAAGCAAGAGTCGAAGAAGACGTCGTCGACGAAGGATGTCGACAGCTCCAGCGGCAAGAGCCGGGGCGACGGGGAAGCGTCGTGCTCGATGGTCGGCATGGTGGAGCCGGCGGTCTTGCTAGCGCCGGAGGCTGGCGAGGACTTCCACGCGGTGGCGGCAGCTGTGCAGGCCAACCCGATGGCGGTGCTGCTCGACAACGGGTGCTCCCACCACCTGATGGGGACGAAGTCAGTCTTCGTCGACATGGGGCCGAGCGACGGGGTGAAGCACGTGTGTGGGTTCAACGGGGTATTGCAGCCTGTCGAGGACCGCGGAACCATCGCTCTGCAAGGAGAGGCTGGAAAGCGGGTCCTCATCCCCGACGTACTCTACGTTCCGGGCGTTCAGGCGAACCTGCTGTCTGCTGGCTAGCTGAAGGAGAGCGGAGTGCTGCTGTAGGGCGATGGAGACGAGATGCTGCTCGTCGCCGTGACCGGGGAGGTGCTCGGTCGAGCATCCTACACCGGACGAGTCCTCTGCACCAACCTTCGCCCCTGCTTGACGCAGTCGAAGTCGACCGAGGTGGTGGCTCTGCGGACGATCGTCTCGGCGACGAAGACGACCCCCGATAGGATGCATGCGCGGCTCGCACACGTCAACGTCGACACGATCAAGAGCTCGGCAAAGCATGATGTTGCTACTGGGCTCGACATCACGTCGTCGACCGGAGCAGACCCACCGTGTGTCTCGTGCGTAGGAGGAAAGCTGGCGTGACACACCTTCCCTACCAAGGGCTCGGACGCAGCGGATGCGCTGGCTGTCGTGCACATTGACTTGTGCGGGCCATTTCGGGTGGCTGCCAAGGATGGCAGCTTGTACTTCCTGCTGCCAAGGATGGCAGCTTGTATGGGCAATGCCGGTCGCTAAGAAGAGCGACGTGCTGCGGGAGTTCCAGCGGTGGCTGGTGCTAGTGGAACGGCAGTCGAAGAAGTCGGTGCTGTCGCTTCGATCCGATCGAGGAGGGGAGTTCCTCGGGAAGGCGTTCACCGACTTCGTCGACGAGAAGGGCATCGTCCACGACCTGACGTGCCCCTACACTCCGCAGCAAATGGCATGGCTGAGCGGGAGATGCGCACGGTCATCGAGTCCGTGCGGACGATGCTGTTGCACATGGGCGTGCAGCACCACTGGTGGCACCTTGCTCTACGACAAGCGGTCTGGGTGCGCAACTGCTTGGAGTGATCGACGACGCCACCGGGAACGACTCCGTACCAGCTGCTGACCGGGCAGAAGCCCGACCTTACGCTAGCGCGGGTGTGGGGCTGCATGGTGCAGTTCATGGTTCCCGAGCAGCAGCGCGGTTGGAAGCTGGCGCCGAAGGCTCGTTGGGGGCTTCACCTGGGTGTGTCGTCGGAGAGCAAGGGCTGGGAGGTGCTCAACCTGACCGCCAACAAGGTGGTCACATCGGTCGAGGTGATCTTCTATGAGACGCTGTCGCTGGAGGTGTGGAGGGCGAAGTATGGGCCGGCGTCGGAGCGGACGCAGGCACACCCGCCGACGGACACCTCGACGGCAACGGTTCCACTACTCGTCGGAGTCGATGAGCCTGCTGATGAGGATGTTGTGGAGGTTCTTCCACCTCCCCCTTTTCTTGCTCCTCCTTCTCCCGTCGCAGATCGACCTATTTCGACACCTGTGCCGGCCACCGGCGATGAGGGGAGCCTTGAGGCGTCGCCTGTGGCGCAGGCCAGTGGCATCACCGGCGGACGACAAGGCGCCAAGCTCGTCGACCACAATGGGAAGCCGTCGACGACAGGGGAGCAGCAGACAGGGGAGCCGGTCGAACAGGAGGCAACAGCAGGGGTACACTTGACAAGGGGAGCAGCAGCCTGAGCGGTCGACATGGGAGCTGTCGAAGTCAGCAGCAGACGAGCAGCCGGTCAACGGGTCGAAGCAGCTGGTCGACGATGAGGACGTCGATGAGGAAGGGGAGCAGTCGGCGGGTGAGGAGTCCACCGACAGCAACGAGGTGGAAGTGCCAATCACGAAGCCTGAGCCGCGACGCACAGGTCGAGCTCGACGGCCGCCGGAGCGGTTGAGCTTCCACGCCTGCCTACCGCCAGCTGCCTTCACCACGGTGTACGACGAGGTCAACGACGACCTGTGGTTTGACGATGCCGAGGAGGATGAAGACCTGCCGGAGCTCGACCCTGACGTGCATGCTGATCCCAAACGCCGCTGGGACATCGCCACGATGACGGTGAAGGAGGCGCTGTCGAGCTGGAAGGGCGAGGCAGTGAAGGCCGCCATGGAAGAAGAGATCTGCAGCTTCATCGGTATGGGGACTTGGGAGCTGGTCGAACGCCCACGCGAGGTGAACATCATGAAGAACCAGTGGGTGCTGACGATGAAGTACCGCATCGACGACACCATCGAGCGCGAGAAGGCGAAGCTGGTCATGAAGGGCTTCACGCAAGTGTACGGTTCCAACTACGACGAGACGTACTCGCCGGTGAACAGCTACGTAACGCTGAGGATCTTCCTCAACATCGTCGCCGTCCTCGACCTCAACCTGATGCAGCTCGAAATTAAGAACGCTTTCTTGCAGAGCAAGCTCGACAGGGTGCTCTACATGTACCAGCCGGACTACTTCGACGACGGGACCGGCCGGGTGTGTAAGCTGCTGAAGAGCCTCTACGGGCTGAGCAGTCGCCGCTGCTATGGTATAGAGCTCTTGACAGTGTGCTGCTGGGCGCTGGCTTGAAGAAGAGCCAGGTCGACAAGGCGCTCTACTTCAAGGCCGGCGACGACGGAGTGACCTGCTGGGTGCTGGTCTAGGTCGACGACCTGCTCGCCGCCAGCAGCAGCATCGCGATGCTGAAGGAGCTGCTGGAGGCCGCCTTCAAGCTGCGTGAGATCTCGCCGGTGGTGAAGTACCTTGGGCTGGAGATCGTGCGCGATAGGCCGGCTAGGAAGCTGTGGCTGCACCAGCAGGGCTAGGCCGACAAGCTGAGCAGGCGCTTTATCGACGAGGAGCAGGACGGTCGAGTCCCGAAGACGCCGGTCTCGGTCGACGCCTACGCTCAGCTGACGTTCAACTGACAAGGAGGCTCAGGAGCGCAAAGAGGAGGAGTACCGGCAGAAGATAGGCTCGCTGTAGTTCGCGGTGATGACGACGAGGCCACACATTGCATTTGCCTGCAGCAAGATGGGGAGCGGCCTCATGGAAAGGAGCGACCAGCATTGGCGCAAGGCCGACCGCTGCCTCGCCTACCTCGCCGACACCCACGACACTGCCCTAGAGTTCGGCGGTGGACCGGAATCATTGGAGCTGATCGGCTACGTCGATGCCGACGACGTAGGCGACAAGCAGAACTGGACGAGCACGGGAGGCTACGTCTTCGTCTACAGAGGGGCCGTCGTCTTTTGGTCGGGCTCGCGCATCAAGTGCGTGACATTGTCATCGACCGAGTCGGAGTACGTGGCGGCCACGGATGCCGGCAAGGAGGGGCGTCGACTTCGCTTCCTCCTTGCGGAATTCAAGCTGCTTAACGCTGGAAAGCCGACCATCCTCCGCGTCGACAACAAGTCGGCAATCACGGTCGCTGAAGGCTTGGGGTTGACGGGCAACCTCAAGCACATGGAGCGACGCTACGCCTGGCTGTAGCATATGGTGAGGCGCGGGAAATTTGTGCTGAAGTACATCCCGACCACCGAGCAGCCGGCGGACTTCCTGACAAAGGCGCTGCATTTTCCTTCTTTCAACCGGTGCTCGTTCGCCATCGGCCAAGCTCGTCTAGCCGACGTCAGCGACGGCAACGACGAGGTACAGCATTAGGTGCCGTGGCCTTCTGCACGGCTGGTGCGGTGACGGCGTGCTGTGTGTGGGGTGCACGCTGAGGATGAGTTTTCTCTGTGAAGTACTGCCGTGTGGGCTGGAGGCCCAAGCGTGAGCGCGGCAGGGGAGTGTTAGAGGGAGTGGAGTATTGGCCCCGCCCTCGCTTGGGCAACGGAGACGACTTGGTCGGATGTACGGGAGTAGCAGCCGACCGTTCACAGTGGGAGAGCTACTAGACAGGCTTCGTCGAGCTACAGAGGACCGCTGTGGTGTTGCTGTCGACCAGGACCTGCAGTTTTACCAGGAGGTCTCCGGAGCATCCCGTCGACCTGCCGTTCGACCGGGGGGTCTCCGGAGCATCCCGTCGACCTGCAGTTCGACCGGGAGGTCGACGGAGCAGTCAGAAGGGGTCCGTCGACCAGGGGGTAGCTCGACGGGAGTTGTGGTTGACCAGAGGCACTTGGTGGTCGACCTGAGGGACCTGATGGTCGACCAAAAGCAGTGGTGGTCGACTGGAAGCACCTGGTGGCCGACCGGGTCGACCGGGTAACCTGCTCGACGAGTTTTGCAGAGGCACGCGAACGTCGTTGAGGTTGCGATGGCGCACGCGACTGCGGGCTGGTATCCCTGAGTCGATGTGGCTCGTCACGCGCAGACAACAGCCGACAGATGCCCAATGAGGCAAGTCGGGCAAATCGTCTACGCGCACCTGCGAGTGTGCACACTGCTGTGTTCTACGGGGCAATGCTGGACAGCCGCTCCGCTGCAGCGTTGGCACGCCGTCGGCCTGCTCTGTTGGCAAGTCGCCTTTGTGCAATGCTGGCGCGGCTCCTCTATGCAACGCTGGCAGGCAGTCGACCGAGCTGTGCTGGCGGTCGACCAGGCTAGCAGCAGGGTTGCTAGGTGCCTGATGTAGTTATTGTTGTCATTGCTTGTTCAATCATTCTGTAATTCGAACTTTGCTAGTGGAAACTCTTGCCGATTTCTCTTGTGAATGTGCAAGCACTAAGGAACCAAGCAAAGCTACGATCACCTCTAGTAGTTCGTGCCAAACCCCGTAGTGTAGCTCACTACCGTTGTAGAGTGACTCTCCGCACGAGAGAGGGAGTTGTTTCTCACAAGGTATGCTGATGCAATTTGGGCATCGGAAAAGGAAGACATGTCCTCTGTGGGAGGATATGTGTGCGTGATTGGTGGTGGGCCTGTGAGCTGGAGGTCTAAGAAACAGGTGGAAACGGCGGGATCTTCTGCTGAAGCCGAGTATATGTCCATGTACTGTGCAGCCAAGGAGCTGATTTGGCTGAGGAAGCTGCTGGAGGAGATAGGACTTGAGCAGAAAACGACGACACCGCTGTTTTGTGACAGCTCCAGTGCCATTGCAATGTCAAAGAACGCGGTGCTGCATGGGCTCACCAAGCACATGCAAATTAAATGGCATTGGCTGCGCAAGGAAGTGCAGAGGGGATCCATTCAGCCTCTCTATGTGAAAACGCAGCAGCAGCCGGAATATTTTCTCACGAAGCGGCTGGCTTAAGAACCTCACTGGCGCTGTGCTAAGCTGTGCGGTATGAGCCTTAACTAGGCTCATGCAAGGAGGTGCGAGCAGGCGACTGCTTGAGGGGGAGTTTGTTGGGTGCAAATCTCAATTTTGCACGACAACCAGCCGCCTGCATGAAGTCCCGCATTTCGTTTTGGGCCCCCCGGACAAATCAGGGGGCCCGGCATGTATGACCCTGTATTCAGCAGGGTTGGGGCGAATCTCGGCCCTTTAGGCTTCAGGGCTAAAAAATCGGGAGCGTCATTTCAACTACCAAGCTTACAACTACGTTTGAGATCAACGACAAGCAAGTAAACACGACAAGAAGAGAAATAATTAGCGTCATATCACTACGCACGCTTTGCAGGCTTCCTAGCCTTTGCAGAACCGATGATCGTCTGCACATCTACTACCCAACCTTCAGGGTAGTTCTTGTGCACTTCTACCCAACCTTAACCGTCACCCACTCCACAGAGAGCGAGCTGTGATTGGTTTAAGCACAAGTTCTAGGCTGAGTTGAATTTGTGGCCCAACCAAGCAACTCGAAATCGCCTTGTTGGATGCAATCAGGTTAGAAACGAAGGGGGAAGGAGAGGAGGAGTGGTGGGGGGGGGGAGGGGAGTGGAAGGGGGGTCTCGAGAGATTTTGTTCCAGGGCTCGCCTAAAATCTGCCCTTTACACACCAAGCCTGAGCCCGAAATCAGCCCTGTAAAGAATCAGGGCCAGAATATTTCCAACCCATCAATTTCAGTTTTCAAGGGCAACCGAGCCATGTAATTCAAGGTCCAGCAGGGCAAACGCCCTGCAAGCGACAGCCCTGGTGCACAGTTGCACAATCGCAACAAGACAGGGCTCATTATGGCCCTGTCACGCGCAGGACAAAGCACGATCGCGTCAGCGATCGGCTTTTTCTGCTTGACCGAGGGTGCTTCGGGATTTTGGTTGACTAACTGTATCCCGCGCTGACCTGGAACACAGCCGATTTTGCGCAAAAGTCACGTTACTTAGCGTGATCATTTCGACGCAGGTACAAAACGAAGCGTTTTCTACTACAGCAAAGCGAAGGCCTGGATTTCAGTTAAGCAACTACTTTATGTTTTCCTTTGTGTGTTTAGGACTTTATATAAATGTGTGCTTGTATTTGCTTCAAAGTTAATCAATGCGATTATGCTTTTTTAAGTTCGGAATTCTACTACTATGTGTTGAAGAGAGTAGAAACGTAACGTGGTGCTGCTGAAACGCTGCTCGACCAGATTCCTCACTCCACAAATCAAGCAATGCATAACTACTCACTTTTTTTCTGTTATACCCTTGGCTATGAGGTGACAAGCTGTCACACTCGGAGGGTTCAAAGTGAAGTTACGTGTTGCCAAGTTTGTTTTCGTGGTCCAGTTTTAAACGCTTCCACATAGTACTTAGAGTCAACATTTCGGAGTTCGTTTGATGCGGCAAGTTACGACGGTGGCTCGTCGTCATTTTGCGCGCATGACTCGCGAAATGTGTCTCTGTTCAACTTATATGCTATAGTCTGTGTAGGCTGTAGTGGGGTAGACAATATGGGGTACAACATTTCTAGGTTTTCCTACTTGTACCCACCTCTTTCCTAGTTAATTCATTCCTAATTCTTCACATGGTATAGAGCAGGTTCCCTCGTGGGAACGCTTCTCAGGGTCCACGCTCCTGCCCGAGGCGCGCCCCGTAGGCCGCCCTCACATCGCGCTCCCTTAGCGGCCCCTCTCACGGCCCCTCGCGCCACCCTTAGCGGCCCCATCACCACCCCTTACAGCCCCGTCACTGTCCTTTGCTGCCCCGTCGCCGCCCCTCTAGGCCCCTCACGGCCCCTTCACGGCCCCGTCGCCGCCCCTCTAGGCCCCGTCGCCGCCCCTCTAGGCCCCGTCGCCGCCCCTCTAGGCCCCTTGCGGCCCCTTCGCGGCACCGTCACCGCCCCTAGCGGCCCCGTCCCCACCCCTCTAGGCCCCTCACAGCCCCTTCGCGGCCCCATCGCCGCCCCTATAGGCCCCGTCGCTGCCCCTCAAGGCCCCTCGTGGCCCCTTCACGGCCCCATCGCCGCCCCTAGCGGCCCCGTCGCCGTCCTTTGCGGCCCCGTCGCCGCCCCTCTAGGCCCCTAACGACCCCTTCGCAGCCCCGTCGCCGCCCCTCTAGGCCCCGTCGCCGCCCCTAGCGGCCCCGTCGCCGCCCTTCACGGCCACCTCGCCGCCCTTCGCGGCCCCGTCGCCGCCTCTAGCGGCCCCGTTGCCGCCCTTCGCGACCACGTCACCGCCTCTACCGTCCCCATCGCCGCCTCTACCGGCCCCGTCGCCGCCTCTACCGGCCCCGTCGCCGCCCTTCACGGCCCCTTCACCACTGAGCCGCCCAGCAACCGAGCCGCCGAGCCGCCCAGCAGCCGAGCCGCCGAGCCGCCCAGCAGCCGAGCCGCCGAGCCGCCGAGCTGCCCAGCAAACCAGCCGCCGAGCCGCCCCGCAGCCAAGCCGCCGAGCCACCGAGCCGCTCCCGTCGAGCCGCTACTGTCACTGCCGAGGCGCTGTCATCGCGGTTCCCGCCCTGTTCCTACCGACGCGCCCCGGCCCTACCCATTCGGACAATCATGGCTACCCCAAGTGTCCTTACCTTTGATGCTGAGGGTTGTGCTCTTGACTTTGAGGTCTGGGTCGATGACCTCCAGCTTTTCCTATAGTGTGATAGGGCAGACGGACTCTCCCTGTTCGATCTCACCTCTTGTGCCTCTCCTGCCCCGCCTGCTACTGCTGACAACACTGTTCGCTCACAGTGGGCCACACGCGATGCTGCCGCCCGTCTTACTGTGCGTCGCCACTAGCCGACCGCTGAGCGTGCGCACTTTAGTGAGTACAAGAGTGCTAAGACCTTGTACGACGCTGTAGTTGCACGCTACTCTTCCCCTGCCATTGCTGCACTTAGCCGCCTCATGATGCCGTACCTGTTCCCTGACCTTGCTGCCTTTCCCACAGTCGCTGACCTCATTACGCACCTTCGCACTAGTGACACTCGCTACCGCGCTGCGCTTCCTGCTGAATTCTGTGCCAAGAACCCGCCCCCCCCCCCCCCCCCCCCCCCCCCCTGTACATCACCCTCTACTACATAGTCACCCGGCTCCCTGACTCCCTTCGCTTGGTTAGGGACCACTTCCTCTCAAATTGCCCCACCACACTCACCGTTGATCTCCTCGAGGAGCGCCTCCTGGCAGCAGAGAAGAGCATAGTCGCTGTAGGAGCCTCTCGTGGTGACCCTCGTACCCCCGTCTTTGAGGGGTGTTCCCCCTCCCCCCTCTTGCCCTCTGTTGCTTCTGCTGCTGTGGCTGACCTCGCTGGCTTCGAGTCGGTCGGCGCTGCGTCTGCCCCTAGCGGGAGACGCCGCACCGACAAGGGCAAGGGGGGCAAGGGCGGTGGAGGCAATGGAGGGGGTGGGGTTGGTGGTGGGAGTGGTGGCAGGGGTGGAGGTGTCGGTGGCAGCAGTAGAGGCGGAGGAGGCGGCGGAGGTGGCGGTGGGAGCGGAGGCGGCAGCGGCAGCAGTGGAGCTGGTCGTGGCTCTGCGCAGAGGAGTGGTTCCGGTGGTGGTCTGTGCCAGCAGCAGCAGCGCACTCGTGAGACCCCGTCCCCCAGCAGCTTCGTGAGTGGTACGCTGGGCGTCAGCGAGGTGGGGGTACTGGTCCCTGTACCTACGTCCTCCGTACAGGCGATCGCGCTGGTGAGCAGTGCGGGGGCCCGCACTCCACCCATCGCTGCTTCGACCACCTGACGGACGCGTGGCGTCACCAGTTCCCTGACGCCACTGAGATCCTTTGCTGGGGAGAGCTGTCTACGGTGGGGGTTGCTATCTTTGATCTTGATTATGATGCTATTCTCGCTGCCATGTATGCTGTGTCTACTAGTGATGAGGGTGACTGTAACCTGTGTGTTCCGCCTGACCCGGGCATTGAGGCTGCTGCTCTAGGTGCTGGTGAGGCTGCTGCTCTAGGTGCTAGTGCGTCCGCTGCCCCACGTGTTGGTGAGTCTGCTCTCTCAGGTACCACGTCGGCAGAGGCCTTACACACCTTCACCCTTGACTCAGGTGCTTCCCGCTCCTTCTTTCGAGACCGCACCACGCTTACGGCGCTTAGTCGACCGGATGCGGTCTCCCTGGCGGACCCCTCTGGGGGTCCTGTCCTTGCTAGCTTCTCCACTGTCTTACCGTGTCCGACAGCCCCCTCTGACACCCTGTCAGGTCTCTACCTCCCCTCGTTCTCTACCTCCCCTCGTTCTCTACCTCCCCTCGTTCTCTACGAACTTGGCGAGTGGATCTGATCTACAGGATAGGCGGGTTGACCACTTCACTCCTGCGAGTCAGCGGGTGACCCACTATACGTGTGCTTGGACGGGCCGACACTTGGCCACGTTTACCCGTCGGCCGGGGTCGAGCCTGTACACATTGACTACTGAGTCTCCTCCGGTTGCTGAGTCTGGTCAGGTAGGTGCATCGAGTCAGGTGTTTGCTGCACTGTCCAGGTCTGGTCATGAGTCTGCTCCCTGCTCGTGTCGCCTCCTGTCCCACCAGACTATCCTTTGGCACCACCGCCTTGGTCACCCCTCCCTGCCTCGTCTCCAAGGCATGGCCTCCCGTGTCCTTGTCTCTGGTCTTCCCCGGTCCCTCCCTCCCCTCCCTCCGGGGCCTGCCCCTACCTGCGTTCCCTGCGTCGAGGGGCGGCAGCGCTCCGCCCCTCACTCCTCCGATTTTCCTCCAACAGAGGCTCCCCTTCAGACTCTTCACATGGACGTGTGGGGCCCCGCCCGCGTCCGTGGCCAGGGTCACGAGCGTTACTTCCTGTTGGTGGTTGACGACTACTCGCGTTACACCACGGTGTTCCCCTTGCGTAGCAAGGGTGACGTCAATGAGGTGTTGATCGACTAGATCCGCGCAGCTCGTCTCCAACTGAGAGAGAGGCGGGGACTTTCCTGTTCTACGCCTACACTCTGACAGAGTCGGGGAGTTTTCCTCCACCTGTCTGGGGGCCTTCTGTCGAGCACAGGGCATCCGCCAGACCTTCACGCTTCCGGCCTCTCCACAGAAAAATGGGATTGCTGAGCGCCGCATTGGCATGGTCATGGACGTCGCTCGTACGTCCATGATCCATGCGGCTGCCCCTCATTTTCTGTGGCCGTTTGCGGTTCAGTACGCAGCGCATCTGCTCAAACTTGAGCCCCGGATCTCCTTGCCAGAGACCTCACCCACCCTGAGGTGGACGGGGAAGGTTGGCAATGCGTCTGCATTTCGGGTTTGGGGATCTCGGGCGTTTGTCCGCGACTTGTCTGCGGACAAGCTCTCCCCCCGTGTGGTTCCCTGCGTCTTCCTTGGCTTCCCCCCTGACACACCTGATTGGCAGTTTTACCACCCCACCTCGCGCCGTGTTCTGTCCTCCCAGGACGTCACCTTTGACGAGTCGGTGCCTTACTAACATCTCTTCCCCTACCGCACTGCGCCCCTCCCCCCACCGCCGCTCTTCCTTGCGCCTGGTCCTCCCCCGGTAGACCCCCTTCCCCCTAAGGGTCCTGCCCCGTCAGGTGTGTCCCAGGTAGACGCAGTCGAGCCGGTCAAGGTAGCTATTGACTCTTGTGCTGCTAGGGGTGCTGCACCTGCGGGTGCTGAGTCTAGGGGTGCTGAGTCTGGGGGTGCTGAGTCTGGGGGTGCTAAGCCTGGGGGTGCGGAGCCTGGGGGTGCTGAGTCTGGGGGTGCTGAGCCTCGGGGTGCGGAGCCTGGGGGTGCGGGGCCTCGAGGTCCTGAGCCTGGGGGTGCGGAGCCTGAGGGTGCTGGGTCTACTCGTGTGGCCTCTGGTGGTGCATCGTCGAGGCGGGAGCTCCTCTCTCCACAGGAGCTGCGCGAGTGGTTTGCCCGGCGCTGGAGCCGTGTTGCTGGAGCTGGAGGTGCTGTTGTTATTGCTGACCCTAGGGTCGGCACTCGCGGTACTGAAGCTGGTGGGACTGGGGGTACTGCTGAGGCTACTGGAGCTGATGGTCCTGCTAGAGTTGGTGCTGCTGGAGCTGCTGGAGTTGCTACTGGAGCTGGAGCTGCTGGAGCAGGAGCTGCTGGGGGTGTTGGCGCTGGAAGTACTGCTAGGGCTGGTGCTTCTAGGGGTACTGGAGTTGGCCCTGTTGGAGCTGGAGGTGCTAACTGGTGCTGGTGCTGCCGCTGGGGGTACTGGTGCTGTCCCTGCTGGCTCTGGAGGCGCTGCGCGGCTGCGGACGTACTTCGTTCCGCTCCTTGAGCAGGTTCTTGGTCTCCCGCCCTCTACTGGTCCTGCTCCTCCTTTAGAGTGTCCACCGCCTGTCCAGACGCGGTCACAGTTACAGCCCGCCTCCCCCCTACCTGCTCCTTCTCCCTACACTGGTCCTACTGGAGGTCTTGCTGAGCGTCGTGAGCCTGCGTCTCGTCCTGCGCCGCCTGTTCGTGCTGCTCACACTAGTGGTCGTGCTTCGGGTCCGCGTCCTCCTGCGGTCCCAGGCACACACCAGATGGCACTGCGTCCTTCCATTGCTCCTCTCCGTGTCCCGTTGCCGTCTCCTCTAGAGTCCTCTCTTCCTGTTCTTTCTGACCCGGAGTATGACTCTCTTCGTGCTGCCAGTCCTACAGTCACGCGTCTCCTAGCCACTGTTGTCACTGACCCTACCTTTGAGTCCACTGCTGCGTCCGACTTGGTTACTGAGCTTGTCAAATTTACTGCTCACTGTCAGTCTAGACTACGCTGCTAGTCTTGTTGCTGAGTCTGAGTATGTCTCTCCTCTGTCCGTCGGGGGTGAGTGTGCTCTTAGCACGGATTTCCTTGAGGACAGGCAGGAGGAGTTCCAGTGTTTTGCTGCTGCTTTGCCTCATCTCGTGTCCATGCTGATTGCCCTTGAAGGAGACCCGTATGCACCAGACATCCCGACTCCTCGATCGTACGCTGAGGCGATCGAGGGTCCCTACTCCTCTTAGTGGCAGTCAGCCATGGACTCAGAGATGGCTTCCTGGAAGTCCACAGGCACCTACGTCGACGAGGTTCCCCCACCTGGGGCGAACATCGTCAGTGGCATGTGGATTTTCAGGCTGAAGCGGCCGCCGGGTTCTCCGCCTGTCTTCAAGGCTTGTTATGTGGCTCGAGGCTTCAGTCAGCGGCAGGGAGTTGACTACTTTCAGACCTTCTCCCCCACCCCGAAGATGACCACTCTTCGGGTACTGCTGCACGTTGCTGCTCACCGTGACTACGAGCTGCACTCTCTCGACTTCAGCACAGCTTTCTTGCAGGGCAGCCTGCACGAGGAGATCTGGCTGCGCCGCCCACCTGGCTTCACTGGGTCGTTTCCACCTGGTACCCAGTGGAGCCTCCAACGGCCAGTCTACGGTCTCCACCAGGCGCCCCGTGAGTGGCACGACACACTGAGGACTACACCTGCGGCTCTTGGGTTTGCTCATTCTACTGCCTACCCGTCGCTGTTTCTGCGCACCGAAACCTCTTTGCCACCGTTCTACATCCTCGTGTACATCGACGACTTGATCTTTGCCACTGCTGACACTGCTGGACTCGCCCACGTGAAGTCCGAGCAGCAGAAGAGACACACGTGCACAGACATGGGTGAACTGCGCAGCTACCTTGGCTTGCAGATCACCCGGGACTGAGCACAGCGCACCATTACCCTGACTCAGTCACACATGGTGCAGCAGGTCCTTCAGTGCTTCGACTTCACGTACTCCTCGCCTCAGGCCACTCCTCTGTCTACTCGCCACTCGCTCTCAGCTCTGCCTTCGGATGAGTCCGTAGAGCCGAGTGGCCCGTACCCAGAGCTTGCTGGCTGCCTCATGTACCTGATGACCTGCACACGACCTGACCTTGCATACCCTCTTAGCATCTTGACATGCTATGTTGCTCCTGGGAGATACCGACCAGAGCACATGGCTGCAGCGAAGAGGGTGTTGCGCTACTTGTGCAGTACGTCGGGCATGGGGCTAGTGCTTGGAGGGCGACGTCCAATGGTCCTCACGGGTCACGCATACGCTTCTTGGGCTAACGACCAGGCTACGCAGCGGTCGTCACAGGGTTACACCTTCAGCCTTGGTTCCGGCTCTGTTTTGTGGCGGTCTACCCGCTCGTCTTCTGTTCTCGGCTCCAGCTGTGAGGCTGAGATCTACGCGGGGGCCATGGCTGCACAGGAGCTACGCTGGCTCACCTTCCTGCTGACTGACCTAGGAGCGCTGCCTCGTTCTCCTCCAGTTCTGTACGTAGACAACAAGGCCATGCTGGCCTTGTGTTGGGAGCACAGACTGGAGCACAGAACGAAGCACATTGCTCTTTGCTACTTCCTTACTCGTGAGCTGCAGCAGCGTGGTCAGCTGCGCCTTACTTACGCGGCCTCTAAGGCCAACACTGCTGATATCTTTACCAAGGCACTTCAGCCTTGTGATCATCAGCGCTTCTGTACTATGCTAGGTCTTGTGCCTACTTGGCCTCACTTGCTCACTTCTTGACCTTGCTTGTACTGTGATCTTTCTATACCTGCACTTGCTTGTTTACCTTTATATGTAATCTTGCATGTGAACTGGCCTTATGGCCTTGCACTTGTGCTCGGACTGTGTGGTGACATTGTGATCCACCCTGAGCTTGCTTTGCTTTGCTTGACTGGTCTTATGACCTCTTGTTCTCCCCCACTTTGCCTATGGGGGTGTGTCAAACTTATATGCTATAGTTTATGTAGGCTGTAGTGGGGTAGACAATATGGGGTACAAAATTTCTAGGTTTTCCTACTTGTACCCACCTCTTTCCTAGTTCATTCATTCCTCATTCTTCACAGTCTCGGCAGTTGGCGACAACGGACGTGCGTCACTGTGGGCGACATTTTCGGAGCTATATGGAGAAAAGGTCGGATGGGGAACTCGCCAGGCACAAATAGAGTTTTGCGTCCGAATATGTCGGTGGCACCGGTGTACGGCACGCAAACTGCCCGGTTTATGTGCGATCAACTGCCGTTGAGCCCGACCTTAAGTGCAGCGGCTTTTACTACATGGCGGGCGTGTCATCGAATATTTTTGGCTGAAGTGCTCGTGGACAGATGGGACTTCAGACTCGCCGACACGTACGGGCTGCAACGAACAGCGGGGTGGCTTTATCGCACTTAGCAGAAGTGGGACGCAGGCGACGAGGGAAATCGAGGTAGGCACACATCGAAAAAACTCGTGCAACTTTGCGTGTCTGGTGTTGTTGCAAGCTGTCCGATAGTATCAAGAACAGTTTATCCTGACCAAGGACGTTGTTTTCGGAGACAGTTGCTGACAACCCACAATTAATTAGGGTCCAACATACCGCCCAGCAATTTCGGAGGAAACGGCCCTAATGGCTAAGCGGGGGTTGAAGAACGTGGTGTGGAGCATATTAAAAGCCGGTGGAATCGATTTGCGGCCCTACTTCGCCCGAACCTAACCATCTCCACGAAGTCTTAGTTCTGACTCATGCAGTCAACTTACTTGGCCAAATAGCGGGGGTGAACACGTGCCTAACCTGTGCTTGTTTAAGGCACCTGGATTGGTGCTCGTTCAACAGCTGTACAGAAAAGACAAAAACAATGTGGAGTTCGCGGCACTGTTCTACTCCGACAAAAGCGGGCTGGGTGAACGGCACGCGAAAAAATTCAGGGAGCAGCGAAGAAGCAGTTTACAGGTTTCTCCTGAACCGGGCGTCTACATGACTGGACGGCGTAGCGGCGAAGCTGAGACCAGGAAGTTGTGGAATTTTTTTGGCTTGATAGGCACGGCGGGCTACAAAACGGTTGGGCGATAGTTCCTTTTAACGAAGGGTACCCCAACTCCGATAGTTTTTGCCCCTCCACTGTGGCCGGGTTTGCGCGGGCAACACCGACGATACCCCATCTGACAAGGGTGTCAGATTTATATGACATAGCTATTGTAGGCTATAGTGGGGTAGCACATACGGGGTACAGCTTTCTAGGGTTTGCATTTGTACCCAACTTCACTTAGTCATTTTCATTCTCGTTCTAAGTTTCTCATGGTATCGAGCAGGTTCCCTCGTGGGAACTGTGCCTAGGGCCCACCACATCGAATTTTTTTTTTTTCCTGCTCGGAGCGCGCTCCCCGAGTCGCGCTCCTCTCTCTACCTTCGTCGAGCCGCCCTAGCGGCCTTCCTTGCGGCCCCGCCGCCCTCACTTGCGGCCCCGCCGCCCTCAGTTGCGGACCCGCCCCCTCTCTTGCGGCCCGTCGCCGCCCTCGGTTGCGGCCCCGTCGCCGCCCTCGGTTGCGGCCCCGTCGCCGCCCTCACCTGCGGCCTGTCGCCGCCCTCCCTTGCGGCCCCGCCACCCTCTGTTGCGGCCCCGCCGCCCTCACCTACAGCCCCGTTGCAGCCCTCAGCTGCGGCCCCGTCGCCGCCCTCACCTGCGGCCCGTCGCTGCCCTCACCTGCGGCCCCGAAGCCGCCCTCAGCTGCGGCCCCGTCGCCGCCCTCACCTGCGGCCCGTCACCGCCCTAACCTGCGGCCCCGACGCCGCCCTCAGTTGCGGCCTCGTCACCGCCCTCACCTGCGGCCCATCGCCGCCCTCACCTGCGGCCCCGACGCCGCCCTCAGCTGCGGCCCCGTCGCCGCCCTCACCTGCGGCCCCGCCGCCCTCAGTTGCGGCCCCGCCGCCCTCACCTGCGGCCCCGCCGCCTTCAGTTGCGGCCCGTCCCCGCCCTCACCTGCGGCCCGCAACCCTCACTTGCGGCCCCTCCGCCCTCAGTTGCGGCCCCGCCGCCTTCAACTACTGCAGCGCCGCCCGCCGCCCGAGCCGCCCGCCGCCCGAGCCGCTCGAGCCGCCTCACCCAGCCGAGCCGCCGACAGCCGCGCCGCCCTGCAGCAGCACAACCAAGCCGCCCAGCAGCAGAGCAGCCGAGCCGCTGAGCCGCCGGGTCGCCCTGCCGCCGAGCCGCCCAGCCGCCGTGCAGCCGAGCCGCCCAGCAGTCGAGCCGCCATACCGCCCAGCCGCTCTTCCGCCGAGCCACTCGTGCAGCACTGTCCGGTGAGCACAGCACCTCTGTCATTGCACTGCCCTTTCCCTACTGCTTGCACTGCTGGTCCACTGTTGTCATGGCTACCCCTAGTGTCCTCGCTTTTGACGCTAAGGGTCGAGCCATTGACTTTGAGGTCTGGGTCGACGACCTCCTGCGGTTCTTACAGTGCGATAGGGCAGACGGTCTCTCTCTCTTTTACCTTGTCAACGGGAGTTGGGTATTGGCCCCGTCCTCGCTTGGGCGGAACCGACTTCGTGGTCGGGTGTGAGGGGAGCAGCCGACCTGCAGCAGTGGGTGAGCTGGTCGACAAGGAGGTCGACTTGCACGAGGAGCCACTGCAAGGGCACCGTGCAGGAGGTCGCCACCCTGGACGCCTGGTTGGCGTCCCGAACGCCTGGACGGCGTCCTGGGAGGTGGGACGCCGAGCTGGGCGTCGCCATGACCTCCCGGACGCCTGGTCGATGTCGTGGGCGTCTGCACGGCGTCCGGGGATCCGGACGCCGACCTAGATGTCGGGTCCTGACACCGACCTGGGTGTCTGGTCGGCGTCCTGGGAGGAGGGACGCCGCTCTGGAGGATTGGTCGGCGTCCTGGGCGTCTGGACGCCGACCTAGGAGTTTGGAAGGTGTTCTAGGCGCGCCTGGACACCGGACTGGGGACGCCGGGCATGTGTGACCGGCTACGGACTGCGCGGGTCGACCAGGCGTGGTTGCCCGGTTGATCGGGATACCCGGGCGACGTGCGCGAGTGTCGCCAGGGTGGAGACTGCGAGGCCGACCTCGGGGGTGGTATCCCGAGGTCGACGTGGCTGGTGGGCACAGTCGCTGGCATGGGATCTGCCAGGCGTCTGCATTGTGCACGTGACAGGCAAGTGCACACCAACCAGCTGCACGCACCTGCGAAGCAGGTGCACCGTTGTCCTGCGGATGCAACGCTGTGCAGCCGACTTGGTGCAGCGCTGGCACACCGTGGACTTGCAACGTTGGCGAACCGCTACTCTGCTACGATGGAGCGGTGCGAGCGCTGCTGCGCTGGAGTGCGGTCGACCGTGCTGCGCTGGAGGTCGACCAACAGCCTAGCTAGCTCTGATGTAGTCAATGTTGCCAATGTTGTTGCATCCATTGTTCTGAACTTTTCCTAGTGGAACTCTTGCCAATTTTCCCCGTGAACTAGCAAGTAGTGTGCGCACAAGGAAAACGACTAAGGAACAGAGAACGCAGAGATCACACGAGCACACGTGCCCAGCCCGTAGCCTAGCTCCCGTTGCTGCAGTTATCTCCGCATGGTGCGGTGAGCGTGGACGACACCGCGACGTAGTTCAGTCTAGCCGACTTAGCACATACCGATCGTGTTCGTAGACCGGCAGCCGTGCAGTCACTAGCGTGCGCGTAGGCGACGCCGAGGTGATGGACACCCTGGAGGGACGGGTGGAGGATGCGAGGAGACGCCATGAGGCCCAGGAGTATGGGGCGATACCCTAGGCAGTCGTCGAGGCCGGACTCCGCTCCGTGTGGGCGGCGGAGCACCCCCCTTCTCGACCTGCCTCTCCTCGACCGGTGAACAGCGACGGCGGCGTCGACGTGGGTGTCAACGCCGGTGGAGGCCAGGTCGGTAGCAGTGCGGGCGGCACGTCGAGGCACCGAGGTGTGATACACGCCGGTGAAGTCGGCGGCGTTCAGACGCGAGGGGTGCAGTCGTCGGCGGCTGCAGGCTCCTCGCAGGGTGACGTCGGAGGACGACGAAGCGGATTGTCGCCGATGTCAGCGTCCCAGGTGACGGCAGGTGGGATTGCGCCGAGCTACGGCTACTTCAAGTTTACGACGGACAGGATCTCGGTCACCCCTCCGCTGGTCGGTTGACCTGACATTCTCACCTGGAAGGAAGCCATCGAGCCCCAGCTGGAGATGGCCGGGCTGATCGGCTTCGCCCGAGGGACCGTGGCGACGCCGGGGGAGCACCACCCCGACCTGCGTGCGGAGTTTCGCGTCGTGCAGCTGTTGACCTTCACGGTCATCTCGCGGTGCTGCTCGCCGGGCGTGCAGATCGCCTTGAAGTGGTGCCGGGAGACCATCGACGCTGGCCACCGGGCGTGGCACTTCATTGAGTCGACGTACCAGGTCACCGACGACCTGTTCATCGCCCAGCTGGAGGGACAGCTGACACACCTGCGTATGGGTGACGAGGAGACAGCGACCGACTACTGCAACCGGGCACGGCGAATTCTTGCCACCATCAGGATGGCCGGCGCGCAGTACTCCATGGCGTCGTACATCACCCATGTCATGCAGGGTCTCTCTAGCAGCTACAACCTGCTGAAGCGGCTGTCTATGGCGCCGAGCACAAGGGCGACGCTCAACGAGGACAACCTGACCTCGTATATCCTGCAGGACGAGGCGATGCAGGAGGCTGAGCGGTCGCAGGAGCTCTTGGCGCAGGCAAACTTGGTCACCTCAGCAAAGCAAGGAGGCCGACCGGGACAGCGCGAACAGTCTGGCGGTGGTGGTAGCAGTGGCAGGAAGCCGGCCAAGGAGGTCGACAAGAGGAAGTAGACCAAGGACAGCGGTCGTGGAGGAGGAGGTCGACGTCGGGAATGCTGGCTGTGCGGCGATCCCGACCATCTCTCCTTCGAGTGTCCCAACCGCAGCGACTCCGACGACGACGATGCTAAGGGAGGCCGTGGGAGGTCTGGTAGCCGTCGTCCTCGTCGTGGAGGAAACCAGCCGCGCAAGGAGAAGCAGTCGACCAAGACATCGACTTCGGCGAAGGATGCCGACTCCTCTACTGGCGGCAAGGGGCGAGACGACAAGACGGCGTCGTGCTCGCTGGTCGGCGTCGTGGAGCCGACCATCTCTCTGGCACCGGAGGCCGGAGAGGACTTCCAGGCGGTGGCGGCAGCTGTGCAGGCGAACCCGGCGGTGGTCCTGCTCGACAGTGGTTGCTCCCACCACCTGATGGGGACGAAGGAAGCCTTCGTCGACTTGCAGCCGAGCGGCGCCATCAGGCATGTGCGCGGCTTCAATGGGGCGCTGCAGGATGTCCAGGGCTGTGGTACCATCGCCCTGCAAGGATAGGCCGGGAAGCAGGTGCTCATCCCCGACGTACTGTACGTCCCGGGTGTGCGAGCCAACCTGCTGTCAGCCGGCCAGCTGAAGGAGCATGACGTGAAGTTGCAGGAGGACGGAGACGGCATGCTGCTCGTCTCGGCAGCAGGGGAGGTGCTCGGGCGTGCGACGTACTCTGGGCGAGTCCTCTGCACCGACCTGCGTCCCTGCGCGACGAGGTCGATGCCGCCCATGACGGAGGTGGTGGCTCTGCGAGCGATCGTCTCGAAGACGAAGTCGACGCCGGACCGGATGCATGCGAGGCTTGCGCATGTCGGCATGGACACCATACGGAGCTCGGCGAAGAACGAGGTCGCCATTAGGCTGGACCTCAAGTCGGCGACGGACGCCGACTCCCCGTGTGTCTCGTGCGTCGGCGGGAAACTGGCGCGGCACACCTTCCCCGACCATGGCTCCGACGCCGACGACGTGCTAGCTGTCGTGCACATCGACCTGTGCGGGCCGTTTCGCGTGGCTGCCAAGGATGGCAGCCTGTACTTCTTGCTGCTGAAGGACCGCAAGACCCGCTACGTGTGGGTGAAGCCGGTCGCCAAGAAGTCCGATGCGTTGCAAGCGTTCGTGCAGTGGCTGGCGGTGGCTGAGCGGCAGACGCAGAAGTCGGTGTTGATGCTGCGCTCAGACCGGGGAGGGGAGTTCCTCGGGAAGCAGTTCACCGACTTTGTGAACGGAAAGGGGATCGTCCACGACCTGACCTGCCCATACACCCCGCAGCAGAACGGCATGGCGGAGCGGGAGATGAGGACGGTGGTGGAGTCGGTGCGGACAATGCTGCTGCACATGGGTGTGCAGCACCACTGGTGGCACCTCGCTCTGCGGCAGGCCGTCTGGGTCCGCAACTGCCTTGAGAGGTCGACGCTGCCACCGGGGACGACGCCGTACCAGCTGCTGACTGGGAAGAAGCCCGACTTGTCGCTGGCGCGAGTGTGGGGCTGCATGGCACAGTTCCTTGTTCCTGAGCAGCAGCGTGGTGGGAAGCTGAAGCCGAAGGCCAAGTGGGGCTTGCACCTTGGCGTGTCGGTGGCGAGCAAGGGCTGGGAGCTCCTTGACGTCGCCACTGACCGAGTGGTCACCACGTCGGACGTGGTGTTTTACGAGGAGATGTCGCTGGCCGAGTGGAGGACGGAGCATGGGCCGGTGTCCGGCCGCTCGTCGTCCACCCCGCCCTCTGACACCTCGTCGGCGACGCTACCGCTGCTTGCCGAGGTTGGTGAGCTTGTTACTGAGGACGTTGAGGGCGTCCACACCCCTACCCCTCTCCCTCTGACCCCTGCCCCTCCCCTCGTGGCCGACCTGCGTGGGCTGACCTTGGTGTCGGCCTCCGGCGATGAGGGGAGTCGTGGGACGCCGCCTTCGGCGCCGGCCAAGTGCATCGCTGGTGGGCGACGTGACGAGCGGCGAATCGACAAGGAATTGCAGTCGACAGGGGAGGAGCAGGTCGAGGAACAGCAGCCGACAAGGGAGCAGGCTGCCGTGAAGCCGACCACGGAGCAGTCGGCGACCGGGCCGTCGGCAGGGGAGCCGACCACAGGGGAGAAGTCGGCTGGGAAGCCGACCACAGTGGAGCAGTCGGTTGGAACGCCGGCTGAGGAACAGCAGGACGCCGAGGGCAGCGACGACAGCGACGATGGAGGGGATGCCTAGGAGGCCCAGCAGAGACCACGGCGTTCAGGCCGACTTCGAAGGCCGCCTGACTTCTTCGTCCCCGCTGCCTTCACCACGGTGTATGACGTGGACGAGGACGACGACCTGCTGTACGATGACGCCGAGGATGATGAGGAGTTTCCGGAGCTCGACCCCGACATGCTAGCCAACCCCGAGCACCGTTGGGACATCTCGACGATGACGGTGAAGGAGGCGTGGGCGAGCTGGAAGGGCCCGGCGGTGAAGGCCGCCATGGAGGAGGAGATTCGCAGCCTCCTCAACATGGGCACTTGGGAGCTGGTCGAACGCCCGCCGGGAGTGAACGTCATGAAGAACCGGTGGGTGTTGACGACGAAGTACCACATCGACGACACCGTCGAGCGAGAGAAGGCGAGGCTGGTCGTGAAGGGCTTCAACTACGACGAGACGTTTGCGCCGGTGAGCAGCTACGTCACGCTGAGGATCTTCCTCAGCATCGTCGCTGTTCTCAACCTGATGCAGCTCGACATGAAGAACGCCTTCCTGCAGAGCAAGCTCGATCGGGTGCTGTACATGTCCCAGCTGGACTACTTCAACGATGGAACCGGCCGGGTGTGTAAGCTGCTGAAGAGCCTGTACGGGCTTAAGCAGTCGCCGCTGTTGTGGTACTTGGCGCTCAATGATGTGCTGATTGGCGCCGGGTGGAAAAAGAGCCAGGTCGACGAGGCTCTTTACTTCAAGGACGGCGAGGGTGGAGTGGCCTGCTGGGTGCTGGTCTACGTCGACGACCTGCTTGCCGCCAGCAGCAGCGCCGTGATGCTGAAGGAGCTGAGGGAGCTGCTGGAAGCTGCCTTCGAGCTGCGCGAGATCTCGCCGGTGCAGAAGTACCTCGGGCTGGAGATCGTGCGCGACAGGTCGGCGGGGAAGCTGTGGATGCACCAGCAGGGATACGCCGACAAGCTGCGAAGGCGCTTCCTTGACGAGGAGCAGACCGGGCGCACCCCGAAGACGCCGGTCTTGGTCGGTGCCTACGCCGAGCTCACCTTCGATGACGAGGAGGCGAAGGAACGGCAGGAGGAGGAGTACCGGCAGAAGGTCGGCTCGGTGCAGTTCGCGGCGACGACGACGAGGCCGGACGTCGCCTTCGCCTGCAGCAAGCTGGGGAGCGGCCTCACGGTGAGGAGCGACCAGCACTGGCGCGAGGTCGACCGCTGCCTCGCCTACCTCGCCAACACACGTGACACCGCCCTGGAGTTCGGCGGTGGACCTGAGTAGCTGGAGCTGGTCGGCTACGTGGACGCCGATGACGCTGGTGACAAGCAGAACAGGACGAGCACGAGCGGCTACGTGTTCGTCTACGGAGGGGCTGCAGTCTCCTGTTCGAGCCAGCGCATCAAGTGCGCGACGTTGTCGTCGACCGAGTCGGAGTACGTGGCGGCCACTGAAGCTGGCAAGGAGGGACGTCGCCTTCGCTTCCTTCTTGCAGAATTCCGGCAACTGGACGCCGGGAAGCCGACTGTCCTGCGCGTGGACAACAAGTCGGCCATCACGGTCGCTGAGGGCATGGGGTTGACGGGCAACCTCAAGCACATGGAACGGTGACAGGCCTGGCTGCAGCACATGGTGACGCGCGGGAAGTTCTCGCTGCAGTACATCCCAACCGCTGAGCAGCCGGCCGACTTCCTGACGAACGCGCTGCACTATCCGGCCTTCAACTGGTGCTCCGTCGCAATCGGCCAAGTGCGCCTGGCAGACGTGGGCGACGGCGACAACGACGTGCAGCAGTAGGTGCCATGCCCTTTTGCATGGCTGGTGCGGTGGACGACGTGCTATGTGTTGGGTGCACGTCGACGAGCTAGTCTCCGAGCTGTACTGCCGTGTGGGCTGGGTGCCCAAGCGTGAACGCGGCAGGGGAGTGTCAACGGGAGTTGGGTATTGGCCCCGTCCTCGCTTGGGCGGAACCGACTTCGTGGTCGGGTGTGAGGGGAGCAGCCGACCTGCAGCAGTGGGTGAGCTGGTCGACAAGGAGGTCGACTTGCACGGGGAGCCACTGCAAGGGCACCGTGCAGGAGGTCGCCACCCTGGACGCCTGGTTGGCGTCCCGAACGCCTGGACGGCGTCCTGGGAGGTGGGACGCTGAGCTGGGCGTCACCATGACCTCCCGGACGCCTGGTCGATGTCGTGGGCGTCTGCACGGCGTCAGGGGATCCGGACGCCGACCTGGACGTCGGGTCCTGACACCGACCTGGGTGTCTGGTCGGCGTCCTGGGAGGAGGGACGCCGCTCTGGAGGATTGGTCGGCGTCCTGGGCGTTTGGACGCCGACCTAGGAGTTTGGAAGGTGTTCTGGGCGCGCCTGGACACCGGACTGGGGATGCCGGGCATGTGTGACCGGCTACGGACTGCGCGGGCCGACCAGGCGTGGTTGCCCAATCGATCGGGATACCCGGGCGACGTGCGCGAGTGTCGCCAGGGTGGAGACTGCGAGGCCGACCTCGGGGGTGGTATCCCGAGGTCGACGTGGCTGGTGGGCACAGTCGCTGGCATGGGATCTGCCAGGCGTCTGCATTGTGCACGTGACAGGGAAGTGCACACCAACCAGCTGCGCGCACCTGCGAAGCAGGTGCACCGTTGTCCTGCGGATGCAACGCTGTGCAGCCGACTTGGTGCAGCGCTGGCACACCGTGGACTTGCAACAGTTGGCGAACCGCTACTCTGCTACGCTGGAGCGGTGCGAGCGCTGCTGCGCTGGAGTGCGGTCGACCGTGCTGCGCTGGAGGTCGACCAACAGCCTAGCTAGCTCTGATGTATTCAATGTTGCCAATGTTGTTGCATCCATTGTTCTGAACTTTTCCTAGTGGAACTCTTGCCAATTTTCCCCGTGAACTAGCAAGTAGTGTGCGCACAAGGAAAACGACTAAGGAACAGAGAATGCAGAGATCACACGAGCACACGTGCCCAGCCCGTAGCCTAGCTCCCGTTGCTGCAGTTATCTCCACAGACCTCACCTCTTGCGCCTCTCCTGCCCCTGCTGCTGATGCTGACGCCACTGTTCGCTCTCAGTGGGCCACACGCGATGCTGCTGCACGTCTTGCTGTGCGTCGCCACCTGCCTACCACTGAGCGCGCGCACTTTAGTCAGTACAAGAGTGCTCAGACCTTGTACGACGCTGTAGTTGCGCGCTACTCTTCTCCTGCCACTGCTCCACTGAGCCGCCTCATGCTACCGTACCTCTTCCCTGACCTTGCTGCCTTTCCCAAAGTCGCTGACCTCAATACGCACCTCCGCACTAGTGACACTCGCTACCGCGCTGCGCTTCCTGCTGAGTTCTGCGCCAAGAACCCCCCCCCCCATGTACATCACTCTCTATTACATAGTCACCCGTCTCCCTGACTCCCTTCGCGTAGTCCGGGACCACTTCCTCTCAGTCTGTCCCACCACTCTCACTGTTGACCTCCTCGAGAAGGCCCTCCT
Organism: Closterium sp. NIES-65; assembly: GCA_948144175.1. NCBI lineage: Eukaryota > Viridiplantae > Streptophyta > Zygnematophyceae > Desmidiales > Closteriaceae > Closterium > Closterium sp. NIES-65. The sequence continues at coordinate 79,864 of CANXME010001279.1, forward strand.
GGCAGCGGAGAAGAGCATAGTCGCTGTAGGTGCCTCTCCTGGTGACCCTCGCACCCCCATCTTTGAGGGGTGTTCCCCTTCCCCCCTTTTGCCCTCTGTCGCCTCTGCTGCTGCGGCCGGCCTCGTTGGTCTTGAGTCAGTCGGTGCGGCGTCTGCCCCTAGCGGGAGACGCCGCTCTGGCAAGGGCAAGGGGGGCAAGGGCGCGGGTGGAGCTAGCGGGGGCGGTGGAGGTGGCGGTGGAGGCGGCAGAGGGAGTGGGGGTGGCGGTGGGAGTGGTAGCGGGGGTGGAGGTGTCGGTGGCAGCAGTGGAGGCGGAGGCGGTAGCGGTGGGAGCGGAGGCGGCGGTGGTGGCGGCGGTGGAGGAGGCGGCGGTGGAGGAGGTGGAGCTGGTCGGGGTGGCGCTTCGCAGCGGAGCGGCTCCGGTGGTGGTCCGCGCCAGCAGCAGCAGCAGCAGCGGTCTCGGGACATCCCCCCCACCCTCAGCTGCTCCGTGAGTGGTACGCGCAGCGTCAGCGTGGTGGGGGTTTTGGTCCGTGCACCTACGTCCTTCGCACCGGCGACCGCGCGGGTGAGCAGTGCGGGGGTGCCCACCCCACCCAGCGCTGCTTTGGCCGCCTGACGGATGCTTAGCGTCAGCAGTTCCCGGAGGCTACTGAGATCCCCCGCTCGGGAGAGCTATCTAGGGCAGGTGTAGCCATCTATGATCTTGACTTTGATGCTATCCTTGCTGCAATGTATGCTGTGACTATTAGTGATGAGGGTGACTGTTACCGGTGTTTCCCGCCCGACCCGGGCATTGAGACTGCTGCTCTAGGTACTCGTGAGGCTACTGCTCTAGGTGCTAGTGAGGCTGCTGCTGTAGGTGCCAGTGTGTCTGCGTCCTCAGGTCCTGGTGAGTCTGCGCTCTCAGGTACCGCGTCGGCTTCGGCCTCCCTCACCTTCACACTTGACTCAGGGGCTTCTCGCTCCTTCTTTCGAGACCGCACCACACTCACGCCGCTTGGTCGGCCGGTTGCAGTCTCCCTGGCAGACCCCTCTGGGGGCCCTGTCCTCTCTCACTTCTCTACTGTCCTCCCGTGTCCGGCTGCCCCCCTCTGGCACCTTGTCTGGTCTTTACCTCCCCTTGTTCTCTACGAACTTGGTGAGTGGTGCTGACCTACAGGATGCGGGGGTTAACCAGTTTACTCCTGCGAGTCAGCGGGTGACCCACTGCTCGGAAGCTCGCACAGGCAGGCACCTGGCCACGTTTACACGTCGGCCGGGGTCGAGCCTCTACACCCTGACCACTGAGTCTCCTCCTGTCCCTGCGTCTGGCCAGGTAGCTGCGTCGGGTCAGGTGCTTGCTGCAGCGTCCAGGTCTGGTCCTGAGTCTGCCCCCTGCTCGTGTCGTCTCTTGTCTCACGAGACTCTCCTGTGGCACCACCGTCTTGGTCACCCTTCCCTGCCTCATCTCCGAGGCATGGCTTCCCGTGTCCTTGTCTCTGGTCTTCCCCGGTTCTCTCCTCCCCTTCCTCCAGGGCCTGGTCCTTCCTGCAGTCCCCTGTGTCGAGGGGCGGCTCCGGGCTGCCCCTCACTCCTCTCAGTTTCCCCCGACAGAGGCCCCGCTGCAGACACTTCACATGGACGTGTGGGGCCCGGCCCGCGTCCATGGACAAGGTCACGAGCGCTACTTCCTGCTGGTGGTTGACGACTACTCGCGTTAATCCACAGTCATCCCCTTGCGCAGCAAGGGTGATATCACTGAGGTGTTGATCGACTGGATCCGCGCAGCTCGTCTCCAGCTCAGGAGGAGCTTCGGCTCAGACTTTCCTGTTCTACGTCTGCACTCTGACCGAGGCGGAGAGTTCTCCTTTGGCCTTTTGCGAGCCTACTGCCGTGCGCGAGGCATCCGCCAGACCTTTACGCTTCTGGACTCTCCACAACAAAATGGGATTGCTGAGCGCCGCATTGGCATGGTCATGGACGTCGCTCGTACGTCCATGATGCATGCGGCTGCCCCCCATTTTCTGTGGCCGTTTGCAGTTCGGTACGCGGCGCATCAGATCAACCTTCACCCCAGAGTCTCCATGCTGGAGACCTCCCCAACTTTGTTGTGGACGGGGAAGGTAGGCGATGCGTCTGCGTTCCGTGTCAGGGGATCTCGGGCGTTTGTCCGCGACTTGTCTGCGGACAAGCTGTCCCCTCGTGCTGCTCCTTGTGTCTTCCTTGGCTTCCCCCCTGATGCACCCGGGTGGCAGTTCTACCACCCCTCTTCTCGTCGTGTTCTGTCCTCCCAGGACGTCACGTTTGACGAGTCGGTCCCCTACTACCGTCTCTTCCCCTACCGCACTCCTTTCCTCCCCCCGCCTCCGCTCTTCCTTGTGCCAGGTTCCCCCCCGGTAGACCCCCTCCCCCCTCAGGGTCCTGCCCCTTCAGGTGTGTCCCAGGTGGACGCAGTCGAGCCGGTCGAGGTTGCTGGTGACTCTGGTACTGCTGCGGGTGCTGAGCCTTGGGGTGCTGACTCTGGGGGTGCTCCGACTGGGGGTGCTGAGCCTGGGGGTGCTGAGCCTTGGGGTGCTGAGCCTCGGGGTGCTGAGACTGGGAGTGCTAAGCCTGGGGGTGCGGAGCCTGGGGGTGCTGAGCCTGGGGGTGCTGAGCCTGGGGGTGTCCCGTCTGGAGCTGCTGAGCCTGGGGGTGCAGAGTCTGCGGCCGCTGGGCCTGCTCGTGTGGCGTCTGGCGGTGCTGGGCCTGGAGGTTCTCCGAGTCCCTCGTCTCACAGGGAGCCCCTCTCTCCTCAGGAGCTGCGCGAGTGGTTTGCCCGGTGCTGGAGGCGTGCTGCTGGGGCTGGAGCTTCTTTGGCTGCTGAGGGTGCTGGTGCCGCCGGTCCCGGAGGTGCTCGTACTGGGAGTGCTGGAGCTGCTGGGCCTGCGGGTACGCCTGGAGCTGGAGCTGCTGAGGGTGTTGGCGCTGTGGCTACTCCTGTCCATCCTGGCGGCGGTCCTGCTGCGGGTGCTACTTGTGCTGCTGGAGGTACTGCCGCTGGAGGTGCTATTGGCGCTGTTGCTGCCGCTGAGGGTGCTAGTGCGGTCCCTGCTGTGTCTGGAGTCGTCGCGCTGCCTCGGCCGTACTTCGTTCCGCTCCTTCAGCAGGTTCTTGGTCTTCCTCCTCCCTTAGAGTGTCCACCGCCTGTCCAGTCACAGTCCCAGTTACCGCCGACCTCCCCACTGCCTGCTCCTTCTCCGTACACTGGTCCTACTGGTGGTCTTGCTGAGCGTCGTGAGCCCGCGTCTCGTCCTGCGTCCCCTGTCCGTGCTGCTCGCACTAGTGGTCGCAGTTCGCGTCCGCGTCCTCCTCCTGTCCCTGGCACGCACCGGATGTCTCTGCGTCCGTCCACTGCTCCTCTGCGTGTCCCTTTGCCTTCTCCTCCTAAGTCCTCTTTCCTGCGCTTGCCGACCCGGAGTCGGACTCTCTGCGTGCTGCCTAGTCCTACTGTCACGCGTCTCCTTGCTCCTGTCGTTACTGACCCCTCCTTTGCGTCTACTGCTGCGTTTGCTCTTGTTGCTGAGCTCGTCGACTTTGCTGCTCGCTGTCGTCTAGACTACGCTGCTAGTCTTGTTGCTGAGTCTGCGTCTGTCTGTCCTCCGTCCGTCGGGGGTGAGTGTGCTCTTGGCACGGACGTCCTTGAGGACAGGCAGGAGGAGTTCTAGTGTCTGGCTGCTGCTTCACCTCATCTCGTGTCCGTACTGCTTACCCCTGAGGGACACCCGGATGCACTTGACATCCCGACTCCGCGCTCTTACGCGGAGGCCGTAGAGGGTCCCTACTCCTCTCAGTGGCAGGCAGCTATGGATGCAGAGATGGCTTCCTGGAAGTCCACAGGCGCCTACGTTGACGCGGTTCCCCCACCTGGGTCGAACATCGTCAGCGGCATGTGGATCTTCAGGGTGAAGCGGACGCCAGGTTCTCCACCTGTCTTCAAGGCGCGGTACGTGGCTCGTGGCTTCAGTCAGCGGCAGGGAGTTGACTACTTTCAGACCTTCTCTCCCACCCCGAAGATGACCACTCTTCGGGTGCTGCTGCACATAGCCGCTCAGCGAGACTACGAGCTTCACTCCCTTGACTTCAGCACTGCTTTCTTGCAGGGCAGCCTGCACGAGGAGATCTGGCTGCGCCGCCCACCTGGCTTCACTGGGTCGTTTCCTCCTGGTACCCAGTGGAGCCTCCAGCGGCCAGTCTACGGTCTCCGCCAGGCACCGCGTGAGTGGCACGACACACTGAGGACTACGCTTGCGGCTCTTGGGTTTGCTCCCTCTACTGCCGACCCGTTGCTGTTTCTACGCACCGACACCTCTTTGCCGCCATTCTACATCCTAGTGTACGTCGACGACTTGGTCTTTGCCACTGCTGACACTGCTGGACTCACCCACGTGAAGTCCGAGCTGCAGAAGAGACACACGTGCACAGACCTGGGTGAGCTGCGCAGCTACCTTGGCTTGCAGATCACCCGGGACTGAGCACAGCGCACCATTACCCTGACTCAGTCACACATGGTGCAGCAGGTCCTTCAGCGCTTCGGCTTCACGTACTCCTCGCCTCACGCCACTCCTCTGCCTACGCGCCACTCGCTCTCAGCTCTGCCTTCAGATGAGTCTGTAGAGTCGAGTGGCCCGTACCCAGAGCTTGTTGGCTGCCTCATGTACCTGATGACCTGCACTCGTCCTGACCTTGCATACCCTCTTAGCATTCTCGCACGCTATGTTGCTCCTGGGAGACACAGACCGGAGCACATGGCTGCAGCGAAGAGGGTGTTGCGCTACTTGTGTAGTACGTCGGGCATGGGGCTTGTGCTTGGAGGGCGGAGTCCAGTGGTCCTCACTGGGCACGTGACGCTTCTTGGGCGGACGACCAGGCTACGCAGCGGTCGTCACAGGGTTACACCTTCAGCCTTGGTTCCGGCTCTGTTTCGTGGCGGGCTACCCGCTCGTCTTCTGTTCTCGGCTCCAGTTGTGAGGCTGAGATCTACGCCGGGGCCATGGCTGCACAGGAGCTTCGCCGGCTCACCTACCTGCTGACTGACCTCGGGGAGCCGCCTCGTTCTCCTCCAGTGCTGTACGTAGACAACAAGGCCATGCTGGCCTTGTGTTGGGAGCAGCGTCTGGAGCACAGAACGAAGCACATTTCTCTCCGCTACTTTCTTGCTCGTGAGCTGCAGCAGCGTGGTTAGTTGCGACTTGCGTACGTGGCCTCTGAGGCCAACACTGCTGATATCTTCACTAAGGCACTTGCGCCTTGTGATCATCAGCGCTTCTGTACTCAGCTTGGTCTTGTGCCTACCTTGCCTCACTTGCTCACTTCTTGACCTTTCTTGTACTGTCACATATATATATATATACTTCTGCTCTTGCTTGTTTAGCCTTTATATATATATATATGTGTGCTTCTGCATGTGAACTGGCCTTGTGGCCTTGAAATTGTGCTCGGACTGTGTGGTGACTTTGTGATCCACCCTGAGCTTTCTTTGCTTTGCTTTGCTTGACTGGTCTTGTGACCCCTTGTACTCCCCCACTTTGCCTATGGGGGTGTGTCAGATTTATATGACATAGCTATTGTAGGCTATAGTGGGGTAGCACATATGGGGTACAGCTTTCTAGTGTTTGCATTTGTACCCAACTTCACTTAGTCATTTTCATTCTCGTTCTAAGTTTCTCAAAGGGCAGACGCTTGGTGAACGGCGCAAGTGATATTGTCGGGGGGTGAAGACAAAAAAAAATTGACGAAGGGAAAGTTGTGGGTGATCCAGCAGATCATTTGAGTGCGGACGAGTTCGTGCACCACTCCACTGCGAATTTCAGAGTCTATTCGGTAGACACCCGAAAGGGTTTGATATTGTTACTGTCGAAGTGAAAGGCCCCGCCCTCGCTTGGGCGCAGGCATTCTCTGCATCGACGTTGTGCATTCGACAAAGTGATCGTCGTATTGGATCAGCCCGTCCTCTGAAACCGCGGTGGGTTTTCAAGGAGGTGGCCATCTGATTCACCAGCCCATCAACGAGCTCTGGTCGATAGGGTGCTGTTCGACGAGCTCGTCCTCTGATCTGCTAGTGAGTCGCGCGATCTCTGACGGACGGGGTGCAGTCCGAAGAGCCTCCTTCTCTGTTCGAAGGGCGCCATTCGGCGAGCCTCATCTCGGCGAACTGGTCGGCCGAATTCGTGCGACTGCGGAACTCTGCGAAGGCATGTGAAATTCGCTCAGGTGGTTCGTAGCAAAATTTTACATGCGGAATGGCATTACGTGCTCGAGGGTAGACATCTGACGAAACCGTCGGAACGTTTTCTACCTGGCACCTGCGCAATGTCTCTGACGGTGTAACCGTTTACCTGCACCTACTCGGCATGTGCACACTTGCGCAGATATTCACCTGCGAATGCAGCGCTGGCAGGCCGCCCTGCTGCAGCGCTGGCATGTCGCACTTCTGCTACGCTGGCAAACCGCTCTGTTGTGAAGATAGGTAGGTAACGATAGTAGCCATAGCTAGGACTAACCTAGCTAGGCGGGTTGTACTAGCAAGCAATGAGATACAAATATGGAACCCTAAGGGGTTATACTCGCTATAGAGTACCCCACTGCAGGCTAGATAACAAATATAACATTCTGACACACCCCCATAGCCAAAGTGGGATGTAATCAGCAGAGCAAGCAAAACAGAACAAGCTCAGGGTGGATCACAATGTCACCACACAGTCTGAGCACAAGTTCAAGCAGCAGTAGTATAAAGTTCACAGTTATAAGCAAAGCTAGAGGTAGTCACAACGGGCAAGTGAGGAGGAGGAGAGAGACTGAGAGGAGAGGAGATAGGAGGCGACGGATGAAGCTGCAGACACACGGGCAACAGGAGGCAGACTGGCACAGCGGCTACCGGACGAAGCCCCTGGACTACAGGAGTAACTGGCCCCGCGGCTAAAGTAGCGGCAGACGAGCAACGGACCCACGGGCGGCTGGCACAGCTGGCTACGACTGGGCTACCGGACGAAGTCCCCGGACTACAGGTGCTGCTAGCGACACATCGGCATCCTCCATTCAGCTTCCCCTGACTGTCCTACTCCCCCTGGCACACACCCACTGCTACACCGCTAGCTCTCCTCCCCTTCCCCCCCCCTTAGTATCACTCCACCGGCTCCACCACAATCACCCCCCCCTCAGCGGCAGCTGCAGCACAAGGAGACGGAGGAGGAGGAGGAGCAGGGAGTGGTACTGAGGAGGGTCACCCCCATACCCCTCACCCCCAAACCCTAAAGTAGGAGAATGGGGAGTAGGAGGGGTAGGGCGGTAGTAGAGGGACTGGGAACAGCGGGGAGGGCAGGGAAGGTAGGAAACGGGCCCACCACGGGCCTGGTAGGGACGCCCGAGCCGCGCGCATGCGGCCCGAGCCGCGCGCGGGTCGGGCGTCTCCCGTACGGGCCGCGCGACGGCCTGGCGCAGCCCGTACGGGCCTGCGCGCGAGCCTGTCGCAGCCCGTACGGGCAGCGCGTGGGTCTGGCGCAGCCCGTACGGGCCGCGCGCTGCCTGTACGGGCCGCACAGAGGCCACGACGGGCGACGGGGGGCGACGCGGAGGTCCCCGTCGCCCGTCACAGCGCCTCCCAGGAGCGGCGCGCGGCGTGACGGGGCAGAAACCCGCCGCGCGCCTCGGGGCGCACGGCGGGAAGAGAACCGCCGCGAGCCTCGGGGCGCACAGCGGGCAGAAAACCGCCGCACGCCTCGGGGCGCACGGCGGTAAGGGAAAGTAGTAGTTGCAGCGGAAGGAACGTGGTTAGGCACACAGGCCAGGAGCATACTGCTCTGATCACCATGTGAAGATAGGTAGGTAACGATAGTAGCCATAGCTAGGACTAACCTAGCTAGGCAAGAAGGAGTTAGGCAAAAGAGGGGTTGTACTAACAAGCAATGAGATACAAATATGGAACCCTAAGGGGTTATACTCGCTATAGAGTACCCCACTGCAGGCTAGATAACAAATGTAACATTCTGACACCTGTTTCAGCGTTGGCGAACCACTCTGATGTAGTGCTGGCAATCCGCCTTGCAAAATGCTTGCTAGGGATTGCAATGCAATTCCAATGATATCACTTGCATGCTCTTCTTTGTACTCTAATTCTACAATTTTCAATGTTCTTTTTCAATTTCCTTAGTGGAAACTCTTGCCAAATTTCTCAGTGATCACAGCAAGTAGTAAGAACTCTGATAGAACGCTACTAGAGCGCTACGATCACCCACACAACTACGTGCCCTCCTTCGTAGTCCACTCCCGTTGTAGGGTGACTCTCCGCAGTTACATGGAGGCGCGGCGAGGGGTGCATCGCCAAGGATACCTAGGATTCGCTAAGTGGTTTCGACGGGTATGAAGATGGGTGAACATCAAAGCATCAGGGTTAACGGCGGAAACGTCGGGGCTACACGGCGGAGAAAACTTCGGGACCGCAGCCTCAATCACGATTTTCAAGGTGATCTTCCTACAAGAAAAAAGAAATAAAACAGGGTATTTCAACATTATACTTCATCCGACAAATGTGGACACTAGGTGAACAGTGGTTCGCTATACTGTCGGGGAGTGGAAATTTAAAAAAAAAAAAAAAAAAAAAAAAAAAAAAAAAAAGGAGCAGCTGAAGCTTTATGACTTACCTGCCGGCGATGAGCGATCGGTGAGACATTCCGAAGCGTCAGTGGTAGTTTGCGTGGTTTTCAGTTAAGCAACATCGGCGGAAGCAGTTTTAACAATGGAGTCAACGACGTTGATGCCACTAGGTTCCGTGAAATTCGGTCTCGGACGTCAGATTTATATGACATAGTTGCTGTAGGCTATAGTGGGGTAGCACATATGGGGTACAGGGTTTCTAGGGTTGTATTTGTACCCAATCTTTCCTTAGTCATTCTCATTCCTGTTTACTTATTTCACATGGTATAGAGCGGGTCCTTCCTAAGGACCGGTTTTTTAGGGCCCACCGAAGCGCGCCCCGAGGCGCGCATTTTTTTAGCGACCCCTCGGGTCGCCATTTCCCTCGCGGCCCCGCTGCCCCTCCTGATCGCGGCCCCGCCGCCTGCTTGACGCGGCCCCGCCGCCTTCACTGACGCGGCCCCGCCGCCGGCTCTAACGCGGCCCTGCCGCCCGCTACGTCGCGGCCCCGCCGCCTGCTTGACGCGGCCCCGCCGCCTCCACTGACGCGGCCCCGCCGCCTGCTTGACGCGGCCCCGCCGCCTCCACTGTCGCGGCCCCGCCGCCTGCTCTGACGCGGCCCTGCCGGCCCGCCGCTGCACCTGACGGCCCCACCGCTGCACCTGCCGGCCCGCCGCTGCATCCTACGGCCCGCCGCTGCACCCTACGGCCCGCCGCCTCACCTGACGGCCCCGCCGCAGCGCCTGCCGGCCCGCCGCTGCACCCTACGGCCCGCCGCTGCACCCAGCGGCCCGCCCCTTCACCTGACGGCCCAGCCGCTGCACCTACGGCCCGCCGCAGCACCCAGCGGCCCGCCGCTTCACCTGACGGCCCCGCCGCTGCACCTACCGGCCCGCCGCTGCACCCTACGGCCCCGCCGCTGCACCTGCCGGCCCGCCGCTGCACCGGTCGACCCGCCGCTGCACCTGACGGCCCCGCCCCTGCATCTCCCGGCCGAGCCGCCCCAGCAGCAGAGCCGCCCCAGCAGCCGAGCCGCCCCAGCCGCCGAGCCGCCCCAGCAGCCGAGCCGCCCCAGCAGCCGAGCCGCCCCAGCAGCCGAGCCGCCCCAGCTGCAGTGCCGCCGAGTCGCCCGAGCCGCCCAGCAGTCGAGCCGCCCGAGCCGCCCGAGCCGCCCGAGCCGCCCGGGCCGCCCGAGCCGCCCGAGCCCTCCCTGCACTGCCCTGTCTGGTGAGCACTGAGCTTTACTCTGCGCACTGCCCTCTCTCTACTGCTGTCATGGCTACCCCCAGTGTCCTCGCCTTTGACGCTGAGGGCAGAGCCATTGACTTTGACGTGTGGGTAGACGACCTACTGCTTTTCCTACTGTGCGACAGAGCTGACGGACTCTCTCTCTTTGATCTCACTTCTGGTGCCTCTCCCGCCCCTGCTGCTACTGAGGATGCCACTGTTCGCTCAGTGTGGGCCACACGCGATGCTGTTGCACGTCTTGCTGTGCGTCGCCACCTCCCTCCCGCTGAGCGTGCGCACTTTGGGTCGTACAAGAGTGCTAAGACCTTGTACGACGCTGTTATCGCACGCTACTCCACCCCTGCCACTGCTGCACTGAGCCGCCTCATGCTACCGTACCTCTTTCCCGACCTTGCTGCTTTTGCCACAGTCGCCGACCTCATTACCCACCTGCGCACTAGTGACGCTCGTTTCCGCGCTGCACTTCCTGCTGAGTTCTGCGCCAAGAACCCCCCCCCCCAAGTACTTCACTCTCTACTACATTGTCACCCGCCTCCCTGACTCCCTTCGCGGAGTCAGGGACGACCTACTCGCAGTCTGCCCCACCACTCTCACTGTCGAGATCCTCGAGAAGTCCCTCCTCGCAGCCGAGAAGAGCATTCTCGCTGTAGGGGCCTCTCGTGGTGACCCGCGCGCCCCCATCTTTGAGGGGTGTTCCCCCTCCCCCCTCCTGCCCTCTGTCGCCTCTGCTGCTACGGCCGACCTTGTTGGTTTTGAGTCGGTCGGAGCGGCGTCTGCCCCCATGCGGGAGACGTCGCTCTGGCAAGAGCAAGGGGGGCAGGGGCGGTGGTGGAGGCAGCGGGGGCGGTGGAGGCGGAGGTAGAGGCAGCGGCGGAGGTGAGGGTGGTAGCGGGAGTAGTGGCGGGAGTGGAGGTGTCGGCGGAGGCAGTGGAGGCGGGGGCGGCAGCGGCGGTGGTAGTGGGGGTGGAGGCGGAGGCGGCGGTGGCGGCGGCGACGGTGGGAGTGGCGGTGGCGGTGGAGGTGGTGGCGGCGGCGGCGGAGGAGGCGGCGGAGGTCGTGGCGCGCCGAGGAGGAGTGGCTCCGGTGGTGGTCAGCGCCAGCAGCAGCAGCGTGGTCAGGAGACCCTCTCCCCGCAGCAGCTCCGTGAGTGGTACTCTGCGCGTCAGCGGGGTGGGGGTACTGGTCCGTGCACTTACGTCCTGCGCACTGGCGACCGTGCGAGTGAGCAGTGTGGTGGTCCACACTCCGCCCAGCGTTGCTTCGGCCGCCTGACTGACGCTTGGCGCCGCCAGTTTCCTGACGCCTCTGAGATCCCTCGCTGGGACCAGTTGTCTAGGGCTGGAGTAGCTATCTTTGATCTTGACTTTGATGCTATTCTTGCTGCTATGTATGCTGTGACTATTAGTGAGGAGGGTGACTGTTACCGGTGTTTCCCGCCCGACCCGGGCATTGGTACTGCGGCTCTAGGTGCTGTTGAGGCTGCTGCTCCAGGTGCTCGTGAGGCTGTTGCTCTAGGTGCCAGTGAAGTCTGAGTCCTCTGGTGCTGGTGAGTCTGCTCTCTCAGGTACAGTGTCGACGTCACCCTCTCTCACCTTCACTCTTGACTCCGGGGCGTCTCGCTCCTTCTTTCGAGACCGCACCACACTCACGCCGCTTAGTCGGCCAGTGGCGGTCTCCTTGGCAGACCCCTCTGGGGGTCCTGTTCTGGCTCGCTACTCCACTGTCGTGCCGTGCCCTGCGGTCCCGTCTGGCGCCCTGTCCGGTCTCTACCTCCCCTCGTTCTCTACGAACTTGGTGGCGGGTGCTGACCTACAGGATGCAGGGGTTGACCAGTTTACCACTGCACGCCGACGAGTCACCCACTGCACGGACGCGGACACGGGTCGACACCTGACCACATTCACACGTGGTCCAGGGTCGAGCCTGTACACACTCACTGTTCCGTCTCCTTCTCCTGCGTCTGGTCAGGTAGCTGCGTCGGGTCAGGTGTTTGCTGCAGCGTCCAGGTCTGGTCCTGAGTCTGCCCCCTGCTCGTGTCGCCTCCTGTCCCACGAGACCCTCCTGTGGCACCACAGGATGGGTCACCCCTCCCTGCCTCGTCTCCGGGGCATGGCCTCTCGCCTTCTTGTCTCTGGCCTTCCCCGGTCCCTCCCCCCCCTTCCTCCGGGACCTGGCCCTCCCTGTGTCCCCTGTGTCGAGGGTCGCCTGCGGGCTACCCCTCACTCCTCCCCGTTCCCTCCGACGGAGGCCCCGATGCAGACGCTTCACATGGACGTGTGGGGCCCAGCCCGCGTCCGTGGACAGGGTCACGAGCGCTACTTCCTGCTGGTGGTTGACGACTACTCGCGTTACACCACAGTCTTCCCCTTGCGCAGCAAGGGTAAGGTCACTGAGGTGTTGATCGACTGGATCCGCGCAGCTCGTCTCCAGCTCAGGCGGAGCTTCGGCTCGGACTTTCCTGTTCTGCGTCTGCATTCGGACAGAGGCGGAGAGTTCTCCTCCGGCCTTCTGCGAGCCTACTGTCGGGCACGAGGCATCCGCCAGACCTTCACGCTTCCGGACTCTCCACAGCAGAATGGGATTGCTGAGCGCCGCATCTGCATTGTCATGGACGTCGCCCGTACGTCCATGGTGCATGCGGCTGCCCCCCATTTTCTGTGGTCGTTTGCGGTTCGGTACGCGGCGCATCAGATCAACCTTCAGCCCAGAGTCTCCCGACCGGAGACCTCCCCAGCTTTGCTGTGGACGGGGAAGGTTGGCGATGCGTCGGCGTTCCGTGTCTGGGGATCTCGGGCGTTTGTCCGCGACTTGTCTGCGGACAAGCTGTCCCCTCGTGCTGCTCCCTGTGTCTTCCTTGGCTTCCCCACAGACGCTCCCGGGTGGCAGTTTTACCACCCCTCCTCTCGTCGTGTTCTGTCCTCCCAGGACGTCACGTTCGACGAGTCAGTCCCCTTCTACCGTCTCTTCCCCTACCGCACTCCTTCCCTCCCCCCTCCGCCGGACTTCCTTGTGCCAGTTCCCCCCCCGGTAGACCCCCTCCCCCCTCAGGTTCCTGCCCCCTCAGGTGTGTCCCAGGTAGACGCAGTTGACCCGGTCGAGGTTACTGGTGACTCTGGTGCTGCTGCGGGTGCTGAGCTTGGGGGTGCTGACTCTGGGGGTGCTGTGCGCGGGGGTACCGAGCCTGGAGGTGCTACTACTGGGGGTGCTGAGCCTGGGGGTGCTGGGCCTGGGAGTGCTACTGCGGAGGGTGCTGAGCCAGGGGGTGCTGAGCCGGGGGGTACGGTGCCTGGAGCTGCTGAGCTAGGGGGTGCTGGGTCTGGGGGTGCTGGGTCGGGAGCTGCTGAGCCTGGGGGTACTGAGTCTGGAGCTGCTGAGCCTGGGGGTGCTACGTCGGGAGCTGTTGAGCCTGGGGTTTCTCCTGCTGCTGCGTCTCGCCGGGAGCCCCTCTCTCCACAGGAGCTGCGCGAGTGGTTTGCTCGCCGCTGGAGGCGTGCTGCTGGAGCTGGAGCTTCTTCGACCGTCGAGGGTGCTGGTGCTGCCGGTCCCGGAGCTGCTGGGTCTGCGGGTACTCCTGGAGCAGGAGCTCCTGAGGGTGTTGGTGCTGAGACTACTGCTGTCTGTCCCGGCGGTGGTTCTGCTACTGGTGCTGCTGGAGGTCCTGCCGCTGGAGGTGTTGGTGGCGCTGGTGCTGTCGCTGAGGGTGCTGGTGCTGTCCCTGCTGAGTCTGGAGCTGCCGCGCGGCCTCGACCGTACTTCGTTCCGCTCCTGCAGCAGGTTCTTGGTCTTTCTCCTCCGGTAGGGTGTTCACAGCCTGTCCAGTCACAGTCACTGTTGGAGCCTTCCTCTCCACTGCCTGCTCCCTCTCCTTACACTGGTCCTACTGGAGGTCTTGCTGAGCGTCGTGACCCTGCGTCTCGTCCTGCGTTGCCTGTTCGTGCTGCTCGCACTAGTGGTCGCGGTTCGCGTCAGCGTCCTCCTCCTGTCCCTGGCACGCACCGGATGTCTCTGCGTCCGTCCACTGCTCCTCTGCGTGCCCCTTTGCCTTCTCCTCCTGAGTCCTCTCTTCCTGCCCTTGCCGACCCGGAGTCGGACTCTCTTCGTGCTGCCAGTCCTACTGTCTCGCGTCTGCTTGCTACTGTCGTCACTGACCCCTCTTTTGAGTCCACTGCTGCGTCTGCTCTTGTCGCTGAGCTCGTCGACTTTGCTGCTCGCTGTCGTCTAGACTACGCTGCTAGTCTTGTTGCTGAGTCTGCGTCTGTCTGTCCTCCGTCCGTCGGGGGTGAGTGTGCTCTTGGCACGGACGTCCTAGAGGACAGGCAGGAGGAGTTACAGTGTCTGGCTGCTGCTTCACCTCATCTTGCAGTCTGTACTGCTTGCTCCTGAGGGAGACCCGGATGCACTAGACATCCCGACTCCGCGCTCTTACGCGGAGGCGATAGAGGGTCCCTACTCGTCTCAGTGGCAGGCAGCTATGGATGCAGAGATGGCTTCCTGGAAGTCCACAGGCACCTACGTTGACGCAGTTCCGCCGGGCTCTCCACCTGTCTTCAAGGCGCGGTACGTTGCTCGTGGCTTCAGTCAGCGGCAGGGAGTTGACTACTTTCAGACCTTCTCTCCCACCCCGAAGATGACCACTCTTCGGGTGCTGCTGCACATAGCCGCTCAGCGCGACTACGAGCTTCACTCTCTCGACTTCAGCACTGCGTTCCTGCAGGGTAGCCTGCACGAGGAGATCTGGCTGCGCCGTCCACCTGGCTTCACTGGGACTTTCCCTCCTGGCACCCAGTGGAGCCTCCGACGGCCAGTCTACGGTCTCCGCCAGGCACCGCGTGAGTGGCACGACACACTGAGGACTACGCTTGCGGCTCTTGGGTTCGCTCCTTCTACTGCTGACCCGTCGCTGTTTCTGCGCACCGACACTTCTCTGCCGCCGTTCTACATCCTCGTGTACGTCGATGACTTGGTCTTTGCCACAGCGGACACTGCTGGACTCGCCTACGTGAAGTCCGAGCTGCTGAAGAGACACACGTGCACAGACCTGGGTGAACTGCGCAGCTACCTTGGCTTGCAGATCACTCGGGACAGAGCACGCCGCACCATTACCTTGACTCAGTCACACATGGTGCAGCAGGTCCTTCAGCGCTTCGGCTTCACGTACTCCTCGCCTCAGGCCACTCCTCTGTCTACTCGCCACTCGCTCTCAGCTCTGCCTTCAGATGAGTCTGTAGAGTCGAGTGGCCCGTACCCAGAGCTTGTTGGCTGCCTCATGTACCTGATGACCTGCACACGACCTGACCTTGCATACCCTCTGAGCATTCTTGCACGCTATGTTGCACCTGGGAGACACCGACCAGAGCACATGGCTGCAGCGAAGAGGGTGTTGCGCTACCTGTGCAGTACGTCGGGCATGGGGCTAGTGCTTGGAGGGCGGAGTCCAGCGGTCCTTACAGGGCACGCGGACGCTTCTTGGGCTGACGACCAAGCGACGCAGCGGTCGTCACAGGGTTACACCTTCAGTCTTGGTTCCGGCTCTGTCTCGTGGCGGGCTACTCGCTCGTCTTCGGTTCTCAGCTCCAGTTGTGAGGCTGAGATCTACGCTGGGGCCATGGCTGCACAGGAGCTTCGCTGGCTCACCTACCTGCTGACTGACCTTGGAGAGCCGCCTCGTTCTCCTCCAGTGCTGTACGTAGACAACAAGGCCATGCTGGCCTTGTGTCGAGAGCAGCGTCTGGAGCACAGAACGAAGCACATTGCTCTTCGCTACTTCCTTGCTCGTGAGTTGCAGCAGCGTGGACAGTTGCGGCTTGCGTACGTGGCCTCTGAGGCCAACACTGCTGATGTGTTCACCAAGGCATTCGCGCCGTGTGACCATCAGCGCCTCTGCACCCAGCTGGGTCTTGTGCCTGTCTTGCCTCACTTGCTCTCCTCTTGACTTTACTTGTACTGTGACATATATATACCTGCTCTTGCTTGTCTAGTTTTATATATATATATATATCTGTACTCCTGCATGTGAACTGGCCTCTGGCCCTGCTCTTGTGCTCGGACTGTGTGGTGACGTTGTGATCCACCCTGAGCTTGCTCTGCTTTGCTTTACTTGACTGGTCTTGTGACCCCTTGTTCTCCCCCACTTTGCCTATGGGGGTGTGTCAGATTTATATGACATAGTTGCTGTAGGCTATAGTGGGGTAGCACATATGGGGTACAGGGTTTCTAGGGTTGTATTTGTACCCAATCTTTCCTTAGTCATTCTCATTCCTGTTTACTTGTTTCACATCGGAAGACTCAGGGCAGTCTCCGGTTCTCGATTGAACCCACATGATGGGGTCGGATAAACTGACGGAAACTGATGGCAACCGAGTGGGTGGCTATAGCACGTCTAAGATTTTTGGAGGAGAACTGCAACGGCAACTGCGGAATACGAGGTTATTTTGCGAACGACACATTCAGAGTTTTGCGTGGAGACTTACCAGTTTTACGGCGAGAGGCGCCGACAATTTCGGAGGAGCATTCGGCGTTTGGTTAAACGCGTGCGACAATGACGCAGGGCAATACCGTGGGAACTATACGGAGTTTCAAGGGGTACGACCGACTTACGACGAACTGAAGAAGGCGGCAGCAACAGTGAAGGGGGGGGGAGATAGCTGTAAAATTTCATCCCTGCCCACGAACTATCGGCGCATTATGACAAAACTCTCGGAGAAACCATTCCAACTCTGCTACTGACAACTCGCCTTCAACCCGCCCATGACAACTGCATTCAATATCAACCACGTCAGGTGCTGCCAGTTGCAACTGCTGAAGACACCACTGAATATTTTGGATGTGCCATGACAAGAATTGACAGTTCGAGGGCTTTGATTAGGACGTGGGCCCAATCAGGTCTGATTGGCTCTGATCTGATCGGGTCGGATTGCTTGTGATCACTTTGCTCGAGCCGCCCGATCAACAATGTTTTTCGTCGAAGGTTTGAAGCTATTGCTCGGCAAACGCAAGAGCATTACGTGGAAATTCTTTTCGAACTCACGCGAGATTGGCGACTGATTGTCACATGGTGAACTATTTTGTTTCCCTAATATCGTCAACCCCTAGAGAGTTCTCACCACGTTCCATGCATAAGCAAGGGGTTTACGAGACTCAATTCCTCAGTGTAACATTTCGCAACCATCGTTATGGCCTCGATCATATGCAATCAGCTAATCGAGTGTGGTTGAGCGAAATCGAGTTTGATCGGGGTGAAAATCGGGTATGATTGAGTTGGGGCGATCAGCTAATCGCGATCAGGTGATTGCCCTCGATTGCCTGAAATTGGCTTCCAGGCTTCCTCGAAGTTATTGATCGCTTCTGATCGAGTAAATCAAACTCGATTGGGCTCACGTCCTTAGTTCGACACGGTTTCTAGGCTACATCTACGGGTTCGCCCTTGAAGAATTTTGGGACACGTAACACCCGCTTTTGTCTTCTATTTCCTATACCGACAACATTTCCACCAGGGACTCACCGCTTCACGCTTTTCGACGTGGGAATTAACACCTGGCTCCTTTGGTTTTTCATCTCCGCGCAGCTGTGAGGATTTTGGGGTAAGTAGCTTTGGCATGGGTACTACTAGCGACCCTGCGCTTTCTAGGGAACTATAGTGCTAAATGGGGGCACTTTCCACCCCTCCGTCCTTCTGACAGGGAAGTTATTGCAACAACACATAGCTCGGCTCCACATGCACCCACAGTCGCAAAGCACTAGAAAACCTGACAAAAACAAAACTAAAACCCAATCGGAAAGGGATGTGTCTCGGGGAGGCATCAACTCTAAATAAATGCGGGTTCCCGTGTTTAGGGTTGATCCCTCCCGAGAATGAGTCCAGGCTCCCTATGGGTTTTATTTCTTCTGCCCTGCGTTCTCAAATTTTCTCGAATTCGTAACACGTGGGTGAATGCGGGACCGATTTCTGTGTTGTTGCCATAACTTTCCTGTCTGAGGGTCAGAGGGGTGAAAAGTGCCCGCAACTAGCACTGTAGTTCCCTGGAAAGCGCAGGGTCGCTATTAGTACCCCTGCCAAAGCTACTTACCCAAGATTTTGTGGACAGTTTTTTGGAGGGGGGGAGAACGTGCTTTGCACTGTTTCTTTCCTTGGCATTTTCTCGGTTTTCTTCTTGACTTTGTCTAGTTGCGTCAGCACAGCGGACGATCGTGATCACACCGACAAGATCAACGGCTACTGCTACACCGTGATTGAATTTCGCGTCAGCAGTTCCCTCCCGTTTCGCGTTAGTCTTCGACCGTCAAGTCAACATCTGCTTAATCAACGGCCCACATTCCAACTTTTACTTCATTCTAGGCGAGTTCAATCGTGTCCGTCATTTTGGGCCAGTTCAACCGACTTCATCAACAGTTGACAAACAAGGCAAAAAACAAGGGCACACTCGATATTGAAGGCTTCGTCTTCATACAGGGCTGCCTTACTTAGGAGGTGGGAGAGTGTAAGGAATTGTAATTGTTGAACATAGTAGCTAGGAATGGATGAACTATCGAGAAAGTTTTGGTACAAGTACATACCCTAAAGGGGTTGTACCTCATATTGGCTATCCCACTACAGCCTACATATTATAATACTTTGACACAACCCCATAGGCCAAGTGGGGGAGTCCAAAAAGTTACACGGAAACAAAGCAAGCTCATGGTGGATCTTAAAGTCACCACACATTCTGAGCACAAGCAAATGGCCACAAGGCCAGTTCACATGCATCGTTATAAAAAGAAGAGCAAACAGTACAGTGATCACAACCAAGCATGTGTAAGCATGCAGGTATATCTATAGATCACAGTACAAGCAAATTCAAGAAGTAAGCAAGTGAGCAAACGTAGGCACCAGGCCTAGAGCAATGCAGAAGCGCTGATGGTCACCAGCCGGAAGTGCCTTGGTGAAAACATCAGCTGTGTTGGCCCGGGTGGGCACGTGAGCAACACGAAGCTGACCACGGTGCTGCAAATCCCAGGCAAGGAAGTAACGCAAAGCGATGTGCTTCATTCTGTGCTCTAGTCTACGGTCCTGACACAAGGCAATAGCAGCCTTGTTGTCTACGTACAGAACTGGAGGAGAACGAGGCCTCTCTCCCAAGTCAGTCAGCAGGTAGGTGAGCCAGCGTAACTCCTGTCCAGCCATGGGTGTGGCGTAGATCTCAGCCTCACAACTGGAGCTGGGAATAGAAGACGAACGTGTAGACCGCCAAGAAACAGAGCTGGGAATAGAAGGCTGAACGTGTTACCCTATGACCACCGCTGCGTAGCCATGTCATCAACCCAAGAAGTGTCTGAGTGTCCAGTAGGGACAACTGAACCCTGCCCTCCAAGCACGAGCCCCATGCCCGATGTACTACACAAGTAACGCAGTACCCTCTTCGCACCTTCCCACTGCACCTTTCAGTGTTTGCCAAGAGCCACGTAGCGTGCCAGAAGGCCAAGAGGGTATGCAAGGTCAGGAAGAGTGCAGGTCATCATGTACATGAGGTAGCCCACTAGCTCTGGATACGTACGGACTCGTCCAAAGGTGGAGCTGAGAGCAAGTGACCTGTAGCCAGAGGAGAGGACTATGACGAGGACCAAGTGAAGCCGAAGCGCTAAATAACCTGCTCCACCATGTGTGACTGAGTCAGAGTGATGGTGCACCGTGCTCTGTCCCATGGTGATCTGCAAGCCAAGGTAGCTGCGCAGAACACCCAGGTTTGTGCATGTGTGTCTCTTTTGCAGCTCCGACTTCACAAGGGCAAGTGCCTCAATGTCACCAGTGGCAAAGACCAAGTCGTCGACGTACACAAGGATGTAGAACAGCGGTAGAGAGGTGTCGGTGCGTAGAAACAGCGACAGGTCAGCAGTGGAACGGACAAATTCAAGAGCCGCATGTGTCGTCCTCAGTGTGTCGTGCCACTCACGAGGCGTCTGACGGAGACCGTAGACTGGCCGCCGGAGGCTCCACTAGGTACCAGGAGGGAACGACCCAGTGAAGCCAGGTGGGCGGCGCAGCTAGGTCTCCTCGTACAAAGTGTCCTGTAAGAAGGCTATGCTGAAGTCAAGAGAGTGAAGCTCGTAGTCACGGTGAGCAGCACCATGTAGCAGCACCTGAAGAGTTGTCATATTCGGGGTGGGGGAGAAGGTCTAGAAATAGTCAACTCCCTCTCGCTGTCTGAAGCCTTGTGCAACGTAACAAGCCTTGAAGACAGGAGGAGAACCCGGCAGCCGCTTCACCCTGAAAATTCACATGTCATCGACGATGTTCGCCCCAGGAGGGGGAACCTCATCGACGTAAGTGCTTGTGGACTTCCAGGATGCCATCTCTGTCCATGGCTGTCTGTCACTGAGAGGAAAACTCACCCGCAATCGCCTCAGCGTAAGAGCGCGGGGTCGGGATATCTGGTGCATTCGGGTCTCCCTTAGGGGCAAGCAGCATGGCCACAAGATGAGGTGCAGCGGATGCAAGACACTCAAAGTCCTCCTCCCTGTCCTCAAGAATGTCCGTGCCGAGAGCACACTCACCCCCAACGGACGGAGGATAGACAAAGTCAGACTCAGCAACAAGACTAGCGGCGTAGTCGAGACGACAAGCAGCAGCAAATTCAACAAGCTCAGCAGCTAAGGCAGACGCAGCAGCTGACTCAAACGAAGGGTTTGTGACAACAGTGGCTAACAGACGCGTGACAGTAGGGTGAGCAGCACGAACCAGGTCAGACTCAGGCTCTGGAACGTCAGGCAAAGAAGACGCAAGTGGAGACGGCAAGGGAACGCGCAGAGGAACAGAGGAAGGACGAAGGGACATAGTGTGCGTGCCAGGGACAGGAGGAGGATGCTCACGAGGAATACAGCGACGTGTGCGACTAGCGCAAACAGGCAAGGCAGGACGAGACGCATGCTCACAACGCTCAGTAAGACCTCCTGTCTGCTCAGTGTAAGGAGAGGGAGCAGGCAGTGGGGAGCCTGGCTGCAACGGGAGACCTGTAGAAGACGGGAGACTAAGAACCTGGCGAAGCACCTAGTCAGGCGGCGGCAGAGATGACGGTGATGGTGGAGCGAACAACAAACACGGCGGTGCAAAACCACCAGGACCAGCTCCTCCAGCACCAGCACCTCCAGGGTCTCCAGCAGTTCCAGAAACGCCAGCTCGAGCACCTCAGCAGCTCCAGAAACTCCAGCTCCAGCGCCTACAGCTCCAGAGTCCGCAGCACCACCAGCTCCGGCAGCTCCAGCACCCAAAGTGCGAGCACCTCCGGGACCAGCGGCGCTCGTACCACCAGCACCTCCAGCACCAGCAGCACCACCAGCTCCAGCAGCTGCAATCCCTCTAGAACAAGCAGCTCCAGCTCCTTCGATACCACCAGTTCCAGGGTCTCCAGCCATCGCCCCCAGCTCCAGCACGCCCAGGACGAACGCCTCCTAGACCAGCAGTGCCAGGCCGAGAGCGGGTGCGCGTAGCATACCACTTACGCAACTTCTGCGGCAAGAGAGGCTCCCGCAGAGTAGACGAAGTGCCCCGAGGCTCAGCACCCACAGACACAGCACCCTCAGGCGCCGCACACTCAGGCTCGACACTCCTTGGTGCCGCACGCGCAGGCTCAGCACCCCCAGGCTTCGCACTCCTAGGCTCAGCAACCCCAGACTCAGCACCCCACAGGCTCCGCACCCCGAGGCTCAGCACCCTTAGGCTCCGCACCCTCAGGCTCAGCACCCCCAGGCTCCGCACACTAAGGCTCAGTACTTCCAGGGTGCACACCCCCAGGCCCAGCACCCCCAGGCTTAGCACCCCAAAGGTCAGCACCCCCAGACGTAGCACCCCGTGCAGGACCACCCCCAGCAGCACTTGAGTCACCAGTGACCTCGACAGGCTCAGCCAAGGGAGGTGGGTCTACCTGAGACACACCTAAAGGAGCAAGACCCTGAAGGGGAAGGAGGTCTATTGGAGGGGGACCTGGAGCAAGAAAGAGCGGCGGGGGGGGAGAGGGGCAGTGCGGTAGGGAAAGAGACGGTAAAAGGGAACCGACTCGTCAAACGTGACATCCTGAGAGGAGAAGACACGGCGCAAGGTGGGGTGGTAAAACTGCCAGCCAGGCGCGTCAGGAGGAAAGCCAAGGAAGACGCAGGGAATGGCGCAGGAGGAGAGCTTGTCCGCGGTGGTATCGGGGACAAAAGCACGAGAGCCCTGGACCCGGAACTGCGACGCATCGCCAACCTCCCCCGTCCAACGCGGTGTGGGCGAAGTCTCCGGCAAGGAGACACGGGGCCAGAGGTTGAGCTGCTGCGCGGCATACTGGATCGCAAACGGCCACAGAAAATGGGGAGTAGCTGCATGGATCATGGAGGTACGAATGATCTCCATGACTAAGCCAATGCGGCACTCAGCAACCCCATTCTGCTGCGGAGAGGCCGGAAGCGTGAAGGACTGGAGGATGTCCTCCCCTTGGCAGATGTCCCGCAAGAGGTTGGAGGAGAACTCACCACCTCTATCAGAGTGCAGACGCAGGACAGGAAGGTCCGTCTGGAACCGCTCGCGGAGTTGGAGACGGACAGCACGGATCCAAGGGATCAGAACACCAGGGACATCCGCCTTGCTGTGCAAGGGGAAGACTGTGGTGTAACGCGAGTAGTCGACCGCCACCAGCAAAAAGTACCGCTCGCGGCCCTGTCCCTGGACGTGGGCTGGGCCCCAAACGTCCATGTGAAGGGTCTGCAGGGGAGCCTCTGTCAGGGGAAACGAGGAGGAGTGAGGAGTGGCGCGCTGCCGCCCCTTGACGCAAGGAAGGTAGGGCGGGGCAGGCGAGCGCGGGAGGGGGGGGCAGAGACCTGGGAAGGCCAGAGACAAGGAGGCGGGAGTGCATGCTATGGAGGCGAGGCAAGGAGGGGTGACCAAGACGGTGGTGCCAGAGGACAGTCTGGTGTGAAAGGTGGTGACACGAGCATGGGGCTGCCACCTGACCTGACGCGTACACCTGACCAGACGCAGCTACCTAGGGAGGCTCAGTAGTCAGTGTGTACAGGCTCGACCCAGGCCGACGGGTGAACCTTGCCAGGTGACGGCCCGTCCGTGCACACGTGCAGATCGCCACATGCTATCCTCTAGGGGTAAAGGTATCAACCCATTCATCCTGGAGGACTGCGTTGCTCACCAAGTTCGTCGAGAACAAAGGGAGGTGGAGACCTAACAGTGAGCCAGATGGGACCGCTGGATAAGGGAGCACAGTGGTGGAACGTGCAAGCACCGGGCCCCCCGAGGGGTCAGCCAGGGAGACTGCAACGGGTGACTAGTGTGAGTGTGGTACTGTCGCGAAAGAAGTAGCGAGCAGCACCTGAGTCAAGCGTGAAGGTGTGCAAGGCCTCAACAGGCAGACTACCAGAAAGAGCAGACTCACTAGCACCTAGAGTAGCAGTGGTATACCTGGGTCAGGCGGCACACACAAGTAACAGTCACCCTCAGCACTAGTAGACAAAGCATACATGCCAGTAAGAATAGCATCAAAGTCAAGATCAAAGATTTCAACACCAGCCTTAAGCAGCTCTGCTCAGCGGGGCACCTCATGATCATCGCCAAACTCAGCGCGCCAAGCGTCGCCTAGGCGGGAGAAGCAGCGGTACTGGGTGTGAGGCTTGCCGCACGTTTGACCCTTGTGGTCACCTATGCGAATGACGAACAGGCAGGAAGCACTACCCCCACACACCCTGCGCTGAGCATACCAGTCACGAAGCTGCTGGGTCGTGAGGGTCTCACGCTGGCGCTGCTGCTGCTGCTACTGCTGACCAACTCCAGCCCGCCCACCACTGCTGCTGCCGCCACCACTCCCGCCGCCACCACCACTGCCCCCACTATAACCTCTGTCGCCACGACCACCACCACTGCCACCCCCGCCGCTGCCGCCACCCCCACCACCACTCCCACTGCCGCCTCCGCCACCTCCACCGCCTCCACCGCCTCCACCACCACCGCCTCCACCGCCGCCACCCCCACCAATCTTGCCTCCCTTGCCCTTGCCACTGCGGCGCCTCCCACTAGGAGCAGAAGCAGCACCGACTCCCTCAGCACCTAGGAAATCGACAGTAGCAGCAGAAGCAATAGAGGGGGCAAGGGGGGAGATTGGAGCACCCCTCAAAGAAGGGCGTGCGGTGAGTGCCACGAGCAGCACCTACAGTGACGATGTTGGTCTCAACTGCTAGGAGGTGCTTCGCGAGCAGGTCGATAGTGAGGTCTGTGGGGCGAAGGGCGAGAAGGGTGTCCCAGATTGCGCTAAGAGAGTCGGGGAGGCGAGTGACTATGAAGTAGAGACTGATGTAAATTGGGGGCTTGTTCTTGGAGACAAACTCGGTGGGGAGGGCAGCACGGTAGCGGGTGTCCATAGCGCGGAGGTGGGTGATGAGGTCTGTCAGAACATTATAGCTTACTTATTTGTGTAGGCTATAGTGGGGTATCCCATAGGGGGTACAACCCAATTAGGGTTTCCTATATGTACTCACTTCATTCATAGTCATTTCATTCTCGTTCTCATTCTCACATGGAATCAGAGCAGGTCCCCTCCTAGGGACTGTTTCTTGGGCCCACCGAAGCGCGCCCCGAGGCGCGAGTTCTTTTTTCTAGCGACCCGTCGTGTCGCCCTCCCCCTAGCGGCCCGTCGCGCCGCCTTTTCGGTCGCGGCCCCGCCGCCCTACTCTCGCGGCCCCGCCGCCCTACCCTTAGACGGCCCCGCCGCCCTACGTCGCGGCCCCGCCGCCCTACCCTTTGACGGCCCCGCCGCCCTACGTCGCGGCCCCGCCGCCCTACCCTACGTCGCGGCCCTGCCGCCCTACCCTCCGACGGCCCCGCCGCCCTACGTCGCGGCCCCGCCGCCCTACTTCGACGGCCCCGCCACCCTACGTCGCGGCCCCGCCGCCCTACTTCGACGGCCCCGCCGCCCTACGTTGCGGCCCCGCCTGTGGAATACTGAACGAGAATGAATGAACTATGAATGGAGTACAAATATGAAACCCTAATTGGGTTGTACCCCCTATGGGATACCCCACTATAGCCTACACAACAGCATAAGCTATAATGTTCTGACACACCCCCATAGGCAAAGTGGGGGAGAACAAGGGGTCACAAGACCAGTCAAGCAAAGCAAAGCAAAGCTCAGGGTGGATCACAAAGTCACCACACATTCCGAGCGCAAGGTCAAGGGCCACAAGGCCAGTTCGCATGCAAGATCATATATAGAGATATACAAGAGTCAAGCAAGCAAGAGCAAGAGTATATATAGGTCAAGGTACAAGCAAGGTCAAGAAGTGAGCAAGTGAGGCAAGACAGGCACAAGACCCAGCTGCGTGCAGCAACGCTGATGATCACAAGGCGCAAGTGCCTTGGTGAAGACATCAGCAGTGTTGGCCTCAGAGGCCACGTACGCAAGTCGCAACTGTCCACGCTGCTGCAGCTCACGAGCAAGAAAGTAGCGGAGAGCAATGTGCTTTGTCCTGTGCTCCAGTCGCTGCTCTCGACACAAGGCCAGCATGGCCTTGTTGTCAACGTACAAGACTGGAGGAGAACGAGGCGGCTCTCCAAGGTCGGTCAGCAGGTAGGTGAGCCAGCGAAGCTCCTGAGCAGCCATAGCCCCGGCGTAGATCTCAGCCTCACAACTGGAGCCGAGAACAGAAGACGAGCGAGTAGCCCGCCACGAGACAGAGCCGGAACCAAGGCCGAAGGTGTAACCCTGTGACGACCGCTGCGTAGCCTGGTCGTCAGCCCAAGAAGCGTCCGCGTGCCCAGTGAGGACCACTGGACTGCGCCCTCCAAGCACTAGCCCCATGCCCGACGTACTGCACAAGTAGCGCAACACCCTCTTCGCTGCAGCCATGTGCTCTGGTCGGTGTCTCCCAGGAGCAACAGAGCGTGCGAGAATGCTGAGAGGGTATGCAAGGTCAGGTCGTGTGCAGGTCATCAGGTACATGAGGCAGCCAACAAGCTCTGCATACGGGCCACTCGACTCTACGGACTCATCCGAAGGCAGAGCTGAGAGCGAGTGGCGAGTAGGCAGAGGAGTGGCCTGAGGCGAGGAGTACGTGAAGCCGAAGCGCTGAAGGACCTGCTGCACCATGTGTGACTGAATCAGGGTAATGGTGCGGCGTGCTCTGTCCCGGGTGATCTGCAAGCCAAGGTAGCTGCGCAGTTCACCCAGGTCAGTGCACGTGTGTCTCTTCTGCAGCTCGGACTTCACGTAAGCGAGTCCAGCAGTGTCCGCTGTGGCAAAGACCAAGTCGTCGACGTACACGAGGATGTAGAACGGCGGCAGAGAGGTGTCGGTGCGCAGAAACAGCGACGGGTCGGCAGTAGAAGGAGCAAACCCAAGTGCCGCAAGCGTAGTCCTCAGTGTGTCGTGCCACTCACGTGGCACCTGGCGGAGACCGTAGACTGGACGCCGGAGACTCCACTGGGTACCAGGAGGGAAAGACCCAGTGAAGCCAGGTGGGCGACGCAGCCAGATCTCCTCGTGCAGGCTGCCCTGCAAGAAAGCAGTGCTGAAGTCGAGAGAGTGCAGCTCGTATTCACGGTGAGCAGCAACGTGCAGCAGTACCCGAAGAGTGGACATCTTCGGGGTGGGGGAGAAGGTCTGAAAGTAGTCAACTCCCTGCCGCTGACTGAAGCCACGAGCCACGTAACGCGCCTTGAAGACAGGCAGAGAACCCGGCGGCCGCTTCACCCTGAAAATCCACATGCCACTGACGATGTTCGCCCCAGGAGGGGGAACAGCGTCGACGTAGGTGCCTGTGGACTTCCAGGAAGCCATCTCTGCATCCATAGCTGCCTGCCACTTAGAGGAGTAGGGACCCTCTATCGCCTCCGCGTAAGAGCGCGGAGTCGGGATGTCTAGTGCATCCGGGTCTCCCTCAGGGGCTAGCAGTACAGACGCGAGATGAGGTGAAGCGGCGGCCAGACACTGGAACTCCTCCTGCCTGTCCTCAAAGACGTCCGTGCCAAGGGCACACTCACCCCCGACGGACGGAGGACAGGCAGACTCAGACTCAGCGACAAGACTAGCAGCGTAGTCTAGACGACAGCGCGCAGCAAAGTCGACGAGCTCAGTGACAAGGGCAGACGCAGCAGAAGACTCGAAAGAAGGGTCAGTGACAGCAGTAGCAAGAAGACGCGTGACAGAAGGACTGGCAGCACGAAGAGAGTCCGACTCCGGGTCGGCAAGAGCAGGAAGAGAGGAAGCAGGAGGAGAAGGCAAAGGGGCACGCAGAGGAGCAGTAGACGGACGCAGAGACATCCGATGCGTGCCAGGGACAGGAGGAGGACGCTGACGCAAACCACGACCACTAGTGCGCGCATTACGAACAGGCGACGCAGGACGAGACGCAAGCTCACGACGCTCAGTAAGACCTCCGGTCGGACCAGCGTAGGGAGAAGGAGCAGGCAAAGGTGAGGCAGGCTGTAGCTGTGAGTGTGACGAGACAGGCTGTGGACCCTCTAAGGGAGGAGGAAGAGGACCAGGAGAAGGTGTAAGACCAAGAACCTCCTGCAGGAGCGGAACGAAGTACGGCCGGGGCCGCGCGGCGACGCCAGAAACAGCAGGGACAGCACCAGTACCCCCAGCAGGAGTACCCGCTCCAGCAGCACCTCCAGTAGCTCCAGAACCTCCAGTAGCACCACCAGGAGCACCACCAGTCGGACCTCCAGCGGCAGTCTCAGCTTCAACACCCTCAGCAGCACCAGCTCCAGGAGAACCCTCAGACCCAGCAGCTCCAGCACCCACAGTACGAGCACCGCCGGGACGCTCGGCAGCAGTACCCTCTGCAGCCGAAGAACCTCCAGCAACAGCAGCACGCCTCCAGCGCCTGGCAAACCACTCACGTAGCTCCTGAGGGGAGAGTGGCTCTCGGCGAGACGAAGCACCTCCAGGCGGAGCACCCCCAGTCTCAGCACCCCCAGGCTCAGCACCCCCAGGCTCAGTACCCCCAGGCTCAGCACCCCCAGGCTCAGTACCCCCAGGCACAGCACCCCCAGGCTCAGCACCTCCAGGCTCAGCACCCCCAGGCTCAGCACCCCGAGGCGCAGCACCCCCAGACTCCGCACCCCAAGGCTCAGCACCCGCAGGCGTAGCACCTCCAGTCTCAGCACCCCCAGGCTCAGCTCCCGCAGCAGCACCAGAGTCACCAGTGACCTCGACAGGCTCGACCGCGTCTACCTGGGACACACCTGAAGGGGCAGGACCCTGAGGGGGGAGGGGGTCTACCGGGGGGGGACCTGGTACCAAGAAGCGCGGGGGCGGGGGGAGGGACGGAGTGCGGTAGGGGAAGAGGCGGTAGTAGGGTACCGACTCGTCGAACGTGACGTCCTGGGAGGACAGAACACGTCGAGAGGTGGGGTGGTAGAGCTGCCACCCAGGGGCGTCGGGGGGGAACCCCAGGAAGACGCAAGGAGCAGCGCGAGGGGACAGCTTGTCCGCAGACAAGTCGCGGACAAACGCTCGAGATCCCCAGACCCGGAACGCCGACGCATCGCCAACCTTCCCCGTCCACAGCAGGGCAGGGGAGGTCTCCGGCCTGGAGACCCTGGGGTGGAGGTTGATCTGATGCGCTGCGTACCTGACCGCAAACGGCCACAGAAAATGGGGGGCAGCCGCATGCATCATGGACGTACGAGCGACGTCCATGACCATGCCAATGCGGCGCTCTGCAATCCCATTTTGCTGCGGGGAGTCCGGAAGCGTGAAGGTCTGGCGGATGCCTCGCGCACGACAGTAGGCACGCAGAAGGCCAGAGGAGAACTCTCCGCCTCTGTCCGAGTGCGGACGCAACACAGGAAAGTCCGAGCCAAAGCTCTGCCTGAGCTGGAGACGAGCTGCGCGAATCCAGTCGATCAGTACCTCAGTGACATCACCCTTGCTGCGCAAGGGGAAGACTGTGGTGTAACGCGAGTAGTCGTCAACCACCAGCAGGAAGTAGCGCTCGTGACCGAGTCCACGGACGCGGGCAGGGCCCCACACGTCCATGTGAAGCGTCTGCAACGGAGCCTCTGTCGGAGGAAACTGGGAGGAGTGAGGGGCAGCACGCTGGCGCCCCTCGACACAGGGGACACAGGCAGGGCCAGGGCCCTGAGGAAGGGGAGGTAGAGACCGGGGGAGACCAGACACAAGAAGACGGGAGGCCATGCCTCTGAGCCGAAGCAGAGAGGGGTGGCCAAGACGGTGGTGCCAGAGGAGGGTCTCGTGAGACAGACGGCGACACGAACAGGGGGCAGACTCAGGACCAGACCTGGACGCTGCAGCAAACACCTGACCAGACGAAGGGACTCTACCAGACTCAGCACCTGGAGGAGAAGCAGTGGTCAGTGTGTACAGGCTCGACCCTGGCTGACGTGTAAACGTAGCCAGGTGACGACCCGTGCTAGCCTTCGTGCAGTGCGTCACTCGCTGACTAGCAGGGGTGAACTGGTGGACTCCCACATCCTGTAGGTCAGCACCACTCACCAAGTTCGTAGAGAACGAGGGGAGGTAGAGACCAGACAGGGTGCCAGAGGGAGCCCCCGGACACGGGAGGACCGTGGAGAAGCGAGCCAGGACAGGACCCCCAGAGGGGTCAGCCAGGGAAACCGCAACCGGCCGACTAAGCGGCGTAAGTGTGGTGCGGTCCCGAAAGAACGAGCGAGACGCTCCAGAGTCAAGAGTGAAGGTGTGGGAGGCCGAAGCCGACGCAGTACCTGAGAGCGCAGACGCACTAGTACCTGAGAGAGCAGTCTCACGAGCACCTGAGAGCACAGACGCACTGGCACCTAGAGCAGAAGCCTCACCGGCACCTGGAGCAGCAGTACCAATGCCCGGGTCGGGCGGGAAACACCGGTAACAGTCACCCTCCTCACTAATGGTCACAGCATACATGGCAGCAAGGATAGCATCAAAATCAAGATCAAAGATAGCTACACCAGCCCTAGACAGCTCTCCCCAGCGGGGGATCTCCGCGGCCTCCGGGAACTGCTGACGCCAAGCGTCCGTCAGGCGGCCAAAGCAGCGCTGGGCGGAGTGGGCACCCCCACACTGCTCTCCAGTGCGGTCGCCAGTGCGGAGAACGTAGGTGCAGGGACCAAAACCCCCACCGCGCTGACGCTGCGTGTACCACTCACGGAGCTGCTGAGGGGTGGGGACGTCGCGAGAACGCTGCTGCTGCTGCTGCTGCTGGCGCTGACCGCCACCAGTGCCGCTCCGCTGCGAAGCTCCACTCCCACCACCTCCACCTCCGCCACCCCCGCCTCCGCCTCCACCGCCCCCGCCTCCACCTCCACCGCCGCCACCTCCGCCACCTCCGCTACCACCGCCACCGCCGCCGCCACTCCCGCCTCCACTGCTGCCACTAGCACCCCCACCCCCGCTACCACCTCCACCGCCACCCCCACTCCCTCCGCCGCCTCCACCTCCACCGCCACCGCCCCCACTGGCCCCACCCGCTCCCTTGCCCCCCTTGCCCTTGCCAGAGCGGCGTCTCCCGCTAGGGGCAGACGCCGCACCGACCGACTCAAGACCAACGAGGTCGGCCGCAGCGGCAGAGGCGACAGAGGGCAGGAGAGGGGAAGGAGAACACCCCTCAAAGATGGGGGCGCGGGGGTCACCTCGAGAGGCTCCTACAGCAACTATGCTCTTCTCTGCTGCAAGGAGGGCCTTCTCGAGGCTGTCGACTATGAGGGTGGTGGGACAGACCGCGAGGAAGTGGTCCCGGACTACACGAAGGGAGTCAGGGAGGCGAGTGACTAAAAAGTAGAGAGTGATGTACATGAGGGGGGGGGTTCTTGGCGCAGAATTCAGCAGGAAGCGCAGCGCGGTAGCGAGTGTCACTAGTGCGGAGGTGCGTGATGAGATCAGCGACAGTGGGAAAGGCAGCAAGGTCAGGGAAGAGGAAGGGGAGCATGAGGCGGCTCAGTGCAGCAGTGGCAGGGGAGGAGTAGCGCGCAACTACAGCGTCGTACAAGGTCTGAGCACTCTTGTACTGGCTAAAGTGCGCGCGCTCAGCGGTAGGCAGGTGGCGACGCACAGCAAGACGTGCAGCAGCATCGCGCGTGGCCCACTGAGAGCGAACAGTGGCGTCAGCATCAGCAGCAGGGGCAGGGACGGCACCAGAGGTGAGGTCAAAGAGAGACAGACCGTCGGCCCTGTCGCACTGTAAAAACAGCTGCAGGTCGTCGAGCCAGACCTCAAAGTCAATGGCTCGTACCTCAGCATCAAAAGCGAGGACACTGGGTGTAGCCATGACGACGACAGTGGAGCAGTGCAAGCAGTAGGGGAAGGGTACGCAGTGACAGCAGTGCAGTGCTCACCGGGCAGGGCAGGTCGGGCGGCTCGGGAGGAAGGTCGCCTGGCGAAACGGCCGCTAGGCTGCTGGGCGGCTCGGCTCCCGGGCGGCTCGGCTGCTGCTGGGCGGCTCGGCTGCTGCTGGGCGGCTCGGCGGCTGCTGGGCGGCTTCAGCGGCTCCGGGCGGCGCGGCTGCTGCTGGGCGGCTCGGCGGCTCCGGGCGGCTCGGCTGCTGCTGGGCGGCTCGGCTGCTGCTGGGCGGCTCGGCGGCTCCTGGGCGGCTCGGCTGCTCCGGGCGGCTCGGCTGCTGCAGGTGGGCGGCTCGGCTGCTGCAGTCGGGCGGCGCGAGAGCAAGGGGCGGCGGGGCCGTTAGTGCTGGGGCGGCGGGGCCGCGAGACCAGGGGCAGCGGGGCCGCGTTATAGGGGCGGCGGGGCCGGGAGCGCTGGGGCGGCGGGGCCGCGAGATCAGGGGCGGCGGGGCCGTGAGTGCTGGGGCGGCGGGGCCATGAGATCAGGGACGGCGGGGCCGCGGGCGCTGGGGCGGCGGGGCCGCGTATCAGGGGCGGCGGGGCCAGGAGCGCTGGGGCGGCGGGGCCGCGTAACAGGGGCGGCGGGGCCGGGAGCGCTGGGGCGGCGGGGCCGCGAGATCAGGGGCGGCGGGGCCGTGAGCGCTGGGGCGGCGGGGCCGTGAGATCAGGGACGGCGGGGCCGCGAGCGCTGGGGCGGCGGGGCCGCGTATCAGGGGCGGCGGGGCCAGGAGCGTTGGGGCGGCGGGGCCGCGAGATCAGGGACGGCGGGGGCCGCGAGTGCTTGGGCGGCGGGGCCGCGTGATCAGGGACGGCGGGGGCCGCGAGCGCTTGGGCGGCGGGGCCGCGAGAGAAGAGGCGGCGGGGCCGCGTTCACTGGGTGGCGGGGCCGCGAGGGTAAGGCCGGCCGCTAGGGCGGCTCGACTCGGGATGAGTGCGCTTCGGGCAGGAAAAAAAAAGATTTCGAGTGGTGGGCCCTAGGCACAGTTCCCACAGGGGAACCTACTCTATACCATGTGGAATACTGAACGAGAATGAATGAACTATGAATGAAGTGAGTACAAATATGAAACCCTAATTGGGTTGTACCCCCTATGGGATACCCCACTATAGCCTACACAAATAAGTCAGCTATAATGTTATGACACCGCCGCCCTACTTCGACGGCCCCGCCGCCCTACGTCGCGGCCCCGCCGCCCCACCCTACGTCGCGGCCCCGCCGCCCTACCCTACGTCGCGGCCCCGCCGCCCTACCCTTCGCGGCCCCGCCACCCCCTTTTCGACGGCCCAGCCGTACTACGTCACGGCCCCGCCGCCCTACTCAGCGGCCCGCCAGACGCCCCACATGCGGCACGCCTGCCGCCCTACCTGCGGCCCACCCGCCGCCCTACCTACGACCGCCGCGCCGCCCTGAACCAGAGCCGCCCGACCGCCGGGTCGCCCAGCCGCTGACCGCCGAGCCGCCCAGCAGCTGCCCGCTGAGCCGCCGAGCCGCCCACCAGCCGAGCCGCCGAGCCGCCCAGCAGCCGAGTCGCCGAACCGCCGAGCCGCCCAGCAGCCGAGCAGCCGAGCCGCCGAGCCGCCCAGCAGCCGAGCCGCCCAGCAGCCGAGCCGCCGGCCGCTGAGCTGCCCTACTTCCAGACCGCCCGTTCTGCCCAGTCTGGTGAGCACAGAGCCTTCTTTTTCACTGCACTGCCCTCACCCTACTGCTTGCACTGCTAGGCGTCTGTCGTCATGGCTACCCCCAGTGTCCTCGCTTTTGACGCTGAGGGTCGGGCCATTGACTTTGAGGTCTGGGTAGATGACCTGCAGCTGTTCTTACAGTGCAATAGGGCAGACGGCCTCTCTCTCTTTGACCTTACCTCTGGCGCTTCCCCTGCCCCTGCTGCTGATGTTGAACCTACTGTTCGCTCCCAGTGGGCTACGCGCGATGCTGCTGCACGTCTTGCTGTGCGTCGCCACCTCCCTACCTCTGAGCGTACGCACTTTAGTCAGTACAAGAGTGCTCAGACCTTGTACGACGCTGTAGTTGCGCGCTACTCCTCCCCTGCCACTGCTGCACTGAGCCGCCTCATGCTACCCTTCCTCTTTCCTGATCCTTGCCGCCTTTCCCACAGTCGCTGATCTCATTACGCACCTCCGCACTAGTGACACTCGCTACCGCGCTGCGCTTCCTGCTGACTTCTGCGCCAAGAACCCCCCCCCCCCCATGTACATCACTCTCTACTTTCTAGTCACCCGCCTCCCCGACTCCCTTCGTGTAGTCCGGGACCACTTCCTTGCAGTCTGTCCCACCACTCTCACAGTCGACAGCCTAGAGAAGGCCCTCCTAGCGGCGGAGAAGAGCATCGTCGCTGTAGGTGCCTCTCGAGGTGACCCCCGCGCCCCCATCTTTGAGGGGTGTTCTCCTTCCCCTCTCTTGCCCTCTGTCGCCTCTGCCGCTGCGGCCGACCTCGTTGGTCTTGAGTCGGTCAGTGCGGCGTCTACCCCTAGCGGGAGACGTCGCCCTGGCAAGGGCAAGGGGGGCAAGGGAGCGGGTGGGGCTAGCGGGGGCGGTGGCGGTGGAGGTGGAGGCGGCGGAGGGAGTGGGGGTGGCGGTGGAGGAGGTGGTGGGGGTGGGGGTGCTAGTGGCAGCAGTGGTGGCGGAGGCGGCGTCAGCGGCGGCGGTACTGGCGGGGGTGGCGGCGATGGCGGAGGTGGAGGAGGTGGAGGAGGAGGTGGTGGAAGTGGAGGAGGAGGAGTGGCACTTCACAGCGGAGCGGCACTGGGGGTGGTCAGCGCCAGCAGCAGCAGCAGCAGCAGCAGCAGCAGCAGCAGCGTTCTCGCGACGTCCCCACCCCTCAGCAGCTCCGTGAGTGGTACACGCAGCGTCAGCGTAGTGGGGGTCTTGGTCCCTGCACCTACGTCCTTCGCACCGGCGACCGCGAGGGTGAGCAGTGTGGGGGTGCCCACCCCACCCAGCGCTGTTTTGGCCGCCTGACGGACGCTTGGCGTCAGCAGTTTCCGGAGGCCACGGAGATCCCCCGTTGGGGAGAGCTGTCTAGGGCTGGCGTAGCCATCTTTGATCTTGACTTTGATGCTATCCTTGCTGCCATGTATGCTGTGACTATTAGTGATGAGGGTGACTGTTACCGGTGTTTTCCGCCCGACCCGGGCATTGAGACCGCTGCTCTAGGTACTGGTGAGGGTGCTGCCCTAGGTGCTTGCGACGCTGCTGCTCTGGGTGCTAGTGTGTCTGCGTCCCCAGGTACTGGTGAGTCTGCGCTCTCAAGTACTACGTCGGCTTCGGCCTCTCACACCTTCACCCTTGACTCTGGGGCGTCTCGCTCCTTCTTTCGGGATCGCACCACACTCACGCCGCTTAGTCGGCCGGTTGCGGTTTCCCTGGCTGACCCCTCTGGGGGTCCTGTCCTGTCTCGCTTCTCCACTGTCCTCCCGTGTCCGGCGGCTCCCTCTGGCACCCTGTCTGGTCTCTACCTCCCCTCGTTCTCTACGAACTTGGTGAGTGGTGCTGACCTACAGGATGCGGGAGTCCACCAGTTCACCCCTGCTCGTCAGCGGGTGACGCACTGCACAGAGGCTAGCACAGGTCGACACCTGGCTACGTTTACCCGTCAGCCAGGGTCGAGCCTGTACACACTGACCACTGCTTCCCCCCCAGTTACTGAGTCTGGTAGGGTCCCTGCGTCTGGTCAGGTGTTTGCTGCAGCGTCCAGGTCTGGTCCTGAGTCTGCCCCCTGTTCGTGTCGTCTCCTGTCTCACGAGACTCTCCTCTGGCACCACCGCCTTGGTCACCCCTCTCTGCTTCGGCTCAGAGGCATGGCCTCCCGTCTTCTTGTGTCTGGTCTCCCCCGGTCCCTCCCTCCCCTTCCTCAGGAACCTGGCCCTGCCTGTGTCCCCTGTGTCGAGGGGCGCCAGCGTGCTGCCCCTCACTCCTCCCAGTTTCCTCCGACTGAGGCCCCATTGCAGACGCTTCACATGGACGTGTGGGGCCCCGCCTGCGTCCGTGGACAGGGTCACGAGCGCTACTTCCTGCTTGTTGTTGACGACTACTCGCGTTACACCACGGTCTTCCCCTTGCGCAGCAAGGGAGATGTCTCTGCGGTGCTGATCGACTGGATCCACGCAGCTCGTCTCCAGCTCAGGCAGAGCTTTGGCTCTTACTTTCCTGTTCTGTGTCTGCACTCGGACAGAGGCGGAGAGTTCTCCTCTGGCCTTCTGCGAGCCTACTGTCGTGCGCGAGGCATCCGTCAGACCTTCACGCTTCCGGACTCACCGCAGCAAAATGAGATTGCTGAGCGCCGCATTGGCATGGTCATGGACGTCGCTCGTACGTCTATGATGCATGCGGCTGCCCCCCATTTTCTATGGCCGTTTGCGGTGAGGTACGCGGCGCACCAGATCAACCTTCACCCGAGAGTCTCCAGGCCGGAGACCTCCCCAGCCCTGCTGTGGACGGGGAAGGTTGGCGATGCGTCGGCGTTCCGGGTCTGGGGATCTCGGGCGTTTGTCCGCGACTTGTCTGCGGACAAGCTGTCCCCTCGTGCTGCTCCTTGCGTCTTCCTGGGGATCCCCCCCGACGCCCCTGGGTGGCAGTTCTACCACCCCACCTCTCGCCGTGTTCTGTCCTCCCAGGACGTCACGTTCGACGAGTCGGTACCCTACTACCGCCTCTTCCCCTACCGCACTCCGTCCCTCCCCCCACCCCCGCTCTTCTTGGTACCAGGTGTCAAACATTATAAATGTTATGCTTGTGTAGGCTACAGTGGGTTAGCCTATAGGGGGTACACAATTCTAGGGTTTCCTACTTGTACTCATTTCACTGCTAGTTCATTCATTCCTGTTCGCTTATTCTCACATGGTATAGAGCGGGTCCTTCTACGGACCGGTTTTTTTTTTGGGCCCACCGAAGCGCCCCCCCGAGGCGCGATTTTTTTAGCGACCCCTCGGGTCGTCATTTCCCCTGCGGCCCCGCCGCCTTCACTGACGCGGCCCCGCCGCCCTCTCTGACGGGGCCCCGCCGCCGGCCCTTACGCGGCCCCGTCGCCTGCTCTCACGCGGCCCCGCCCCGGCTCCTTCGCGGCCCCGCCGCCTGCTCTCGCGCGGCCCCGCCCCGGCTTCTACGCGGCCCCGCCCCGGCTTTCATGCGGCCCCGCCGACGGCTCTTTCGCGGCCCCGCCCAGGCCCTTAAGCGGCCCGGTCGCCTCCTGACGGCCCCGCCGTCCCTTCGTGACGGCCCCGCCGTCCCTTCCTGACGGCCCCGCCGTCCCCTCCTGACGGCTCCTGCCATCCCCTTCTACCGGCCCCGCAACTGCACCTGCTGGCCCCGCCACTGCACCTACCGGCCCCCACCACCCCCCCCCCTTTTCCCGTCGCCCGTCGCGGCTCCTTCGGGGGCCGCAAGCGGCCCCCTCAGGTCGCCTGTCGAGGCGACGGGAGAGGCCAGCAGAGGGGTGGCAGGTGTGTGGCCTCCCCTGCTTCTCCTCCTCCTTCATCTCCCACTGCAGCAGCCGAGCCGCTCACCTGCAGCAGCCGAGCCGCCCCACCGCCGAGCCGCCCTGCACCCGAGCCGCCCAGCAGCCGAGCCGCCCTGCCGCCGAGCCGCTGGGTCGCTGAGCTGCTGAGCTGCAGTTGCTGCCGAGCCGCCCTGCCGCCGAGCCGCCGAGTCACTGAGCTGCTGAGCTGCAGTTGCTGCCGAGCCGCCTTGCCGCCGAGCCGCCCGAGTCGCCCGAGCCGCTGAGTCGCCGAGCCTACTCTTCCCACCACTGGTGAGCTCTTGCCCTGCTAGCACGCTGCGCGTCGCCTGCTTGCCTGCCTGCCTGCCTTTTGGCTTGCCTGGCTGCCTGCCTTCCGGCTGCTAGTCCTGCTCCTGCTTCTACTTGCGGAGCCAGATGCAGCCCCAGCGACGCCTGCGTGAGTCCCTCACGCCCCAGCAGCTGCGTGAGTGGTACGCTGGTTGGGGCTGTAGGGGTGGCGACGCTACTCCTACTACCACTCCTGCTGCTTCTACTCGTGGTGGCGGCCAAATGCAGCTCCCGCGACCCTCTCGCGTGTCTCTCACGCCTCGCCAGCTTCGTGAGTGGTACGCTCAGAGTGGAGGGTCTCTCAGTGCTGTTCGCTGCTCTTACGTGATTCGCACTGGTACTCGGACTGGTCAGCCTTGTGGGACACGTAGTCATACACAGTCCCGCTGCTTCGCCCGTCTGAGCGACGCCTGGCGTACCGTGTTTGGCGACGAGGCTGAGCTTCCCGACTGGGTGGAGTTGCTTAGGCAGAGGGTAGATATATATGCTCTTGACTATGATGCTATTCTCACTGCCATGTATGCATTGCCTACTAGTGCTGACCGTGCCGGTCACCTGTGCGTCCCGCCTGACCCAGGTATAGGACCTGCTGCTCTAGCTACTGGTGAGGCTGCTGCTCTGGGTGCTAGTGAGTCTCCTGCTCCAGGTACAGGTGCGGCTGCTGCTCTAGGTGCTAGTGAGTCTGCTTCCTCAGGTGCGGGTGAGGCTGCGCTCTCAGGTACCGCGTTAGCTTCGGCCTCCCTCACCTTTACACTTGACTCTGGGGCTTCTCGCTCCTTCTTTCGGGACCGCACCACACTCACGCCGCTTGGTCGGCCGGTTGCTGTCTCCCTGGCTGACCCCTCTGGGGGTCCTGCCCTCGCTCACTTCTCCACTGTCCTCCCGTGTCCGGCTGCCCCCTCGGGCACCCTGTCTGGCCTGTACCTCCCCTCGTTCTCGACGAACTTGGTGAGTGGTGCAGACCTACAGGATGCGGGGGTTCACCAGTTCACTCCTGCGAGTCAGCGGGTGACCCACTGCACGGACGCACGCACAGGCCGGCACCTGGCCACGTTCTCGCGTCGGCCGGGGTCGAGACTCTACACCCTGACCACTGAGTCTCCTCCTGTCCCCGCGTCCGGTCAGGTAGCAGCGTCGGGTCAGGTGTTTGCTGCTGCGTCCAGGTCTGGTCCTGAGTCTGCCCCCTGTTCGTGTCGCCTCCTGTCTCACGAGACTCTTCTGTGGCACCACCGTCTAGGCCACCCCTCCTTGCCCCGTCTTCGGGGCATGGCTTCCCGTGTCCTTGTCTCAGGTCTAGACATCCGGATGCACTAGACATCCCGACTCCGCGCTCTTACGCGGAGGCCGTAGAGGGTCCCTACTCCTCTCAGTGGCAGGCAGCTATGGATGCAGAGATGGCTTCCTGGAAGTCCACAGGCACCTACGTTGACGCGGTTCCCCCTCCTGGGGCGAACATCGTCAGTGGCATGTGGATCTTCAGGGTGAAGCGGCCGCCGGGCTCTCCACCTGTCTTCAAGGCGCGGTACGTTGCTCGTGGCTTCAGTCAGCGGCAGGGAGTTGACTACTTTCAGACCTTCTCTCCCACCCCGAAGATGACCACTCTTCGGGTGCTGCTGCACATAGCCGCTCAGCGCGACTACGAGCTTCACTCTCTCGACTTCAGCACTGCGTTCCTGCAGGGTAGCCTGCACGAGGAGATCTGGCTGCGCCGTCCACCTGGCTTCACTGGGACTTTCCCTCCTGGCACCCAGTGGAGCCTCCGACGGCCAGTCTACGGTCTCCGCCAGGCACCGCGTGAGTGGCACGACACACTGAGGACTACGCTTGCGGCTCTTGGGTTTGCTCCTTCTACTGCTGACCCGTCGCTGTTTCTTCGCACCGACACTTCCCTGCCGCCATTCTACATCCTCGTGTACATCGACGACTTGGTCTTTGCCACAGCGGACACTGCTGGACTCGCCTACGTGAAGTCCGAGCTGCTGAAGAGACACACGTGCACAGACCTGGGTGAACTGCGCAGCTACCTTGGCTTGCAGATCACTCGGGACAGAGCACGCCGCACCATTACCTTGACTCAGTCACACATGGTGCAGCAGGTCCTTCAGCGCTTCGGCTTCACGTACTCCTCGCCTCAGGCCACTCCTCTGCCTACTCGCCACTCACTCTCAGCTCTGCCTTCGGATGAGTCCGTAGAGTCGAGTGGTCCGTATGCAGAGCTTGTTGGCTGCCTCATGTACCTGATGACCTGCACACGACCTGACCTTGCATACCCTCTGAGCATTCTTGCACGCTATGTTGCTCCTGGGAGACACAGACCAGAGCACATGGCTGCAGCGAAGAGGGTATTGCGCTACCTGTGCAGTACGTCGGGCATGGGGCTAGTGCTTGGAGGGCGGAGTCCAGTGGTCCTTACCGGCCACGCAGACGCTTCTTGGGCTGACGACCAGGCTACGCAGCGGTCGTCACAGGGTTACACCTTCAGCCTTGGTTCCGGCTCTGTCTCGTGGCGGTCTACTCGCTCGTCTTCGGTTCTCGGCTCCAGTTGTGAGGCTGAGATCTACGCCGGGGCCATGGCTGCACAGGAGCTTCGCTGGCTCACCTACCTGCTGACTGACCTTGGAGAGCCGCCTCGTTCTCCTCCAGTGCTGTACGTAGACAACAAGGCCATGCTGGCCTTGTGTCGAGAGCAGCGCTTGGAGCACAGAACGAAGCACATTGCTCTCCGCTACTTCCTTGCTCGTGAGCTGCAGCAGCGTGGTCAGTTGCGACTTGCGTACGTGGCCTCTGAGGCCAACACTGCTGATGTGTTCACCAAGGCACTCGCGCCTTGTGACCATCAGCGCTTTTGCACCCAGCTGGGTCTTGTGCCTGTCTTGCCTCACTTGCTCTCCTCTTGACTTCACATGTACTGTGACATATATATATATACCTGCTCTTGCTTGTCTAGTTTTATATATATGTCTGTACTCCTGCATGTGAACTGGCCTCTGGCCCTGCTCTTGTGCTCGGACTGTGTGGTGACTTTGTGATCCACCCTGAGCTTGCTTTGCTTTGCTTGACTGGTCTTGTGACCCCTTGTTCTCCCCCACTTTGCCTATGGGGGTGTGTCAAACATTATAAATGTTATGCTTGTGTAGGCTACAGTGGGTTAGCCTATAGGGGGTACACAATTCTAGGGTTTCCTACTTGTACTCATTTCATTGCTAGTTCATTCATTGCTGTTCGCTTATTCTCACACCAGGTCCCCCCCTGGTAGACCCCCTCCCCGCTCAGGGTCCTGCCCCTTCAGGTGTGTCCCAGGTAGACGCGGTCGAGCCTGTCGAGGTCACTGGTGACTCTGGTGCTGCTAGGGGTGCTGAGCCTAGGGGTGCTGCGACTGGGGGTACTGTGCCTAGGGGTGCTGAGACTGGGGGTGCTGTGCGTGGGGGTGCTGTGCCTGGGGGTGCTGAGCCTGGGGGTGCTGAGCCTGGGGGTGCTGAGCCTGGAGGTGCTTTACCTGGGGGTGCTGAGCCTGGAGTTTCTTCGCCTGGAGGTTCGCCAGGTGCTTCGTCTCGCCGAGAGCCACTCTCCCCACAGGAACTGCGTGATTGGTTTGCCCGGCGCTGGAGGCGTGCTGCTGGTGCTGAAGGTTCTTCGACTGCTGAGGGTGCTACTGTCGCGGGTCCTGGAGGTGCTCGTCCTGGGAGTAGTGGAGCTGCTGGGCCTGCGGGTTCGACTGGAGCTGGTGCTGCTGAGGGTGTTGGCGCTGAGACTACCGCTGGCGGTCCTGCTGGCGGTGCTCCTGGTGCTGCTGGGGGTTCTGGAGCTACTGGGGTTGCTGCTGGAGGTGCTACTGGAGCGGGTGCTCCTGCTGGGGGTACTGGTGCTGTCCCTGCTGTGTCTGGCGTCGCCGCGCGGCCTCAACCGTACTTCGTTCCACTCCTGCAGCAGGTTCTTGGTCTTCCACCTTCTACTGGCTCTCCTCCTCTCTTAGAGCGTCCACAGACTGTCCCGTCCCAGTCACAGCTACAGCCTGCTTCCCCCTTACCTGCTCCTTCTCCCTACGCTGGTCCTACTGGAGGTCTTACTGAGCGTCGTGAGCCTGCGTCTCGTCCTGCGTCACCTGTTCGTCCTGCACGCGCTAGTGGTCGCAGTTCGCGTTAGCGTCCTCCTCCTGTCCCTGGCACGCACCGGATGTCACTGCGTCCGTCCACTGCTCCTCTGCGTGCCCCTTTACCTCCTCCTCCTGAGTCCTCTCTTCCTGCTCTTACCGACCCGGAGTCGGACTCTCTTCGTGCTGCCAGTCCTACTTTCACGCGTCTCCTTGCTACTGTCGTCACTGACCCTTCTTTCGAGTCTTCTGCTGCGTCTGCCCTCGTTACTGAGCTCGCCGACTTTGCTGCTCGCTGTCGCTTAGACTACGCTGCTAGTCTTGTCGCAGAGTCTGAGTCTGTCTGTCCTCCGTCCGTCGGGGGTGAGTGTGCCCTTGGCACGTACGTCCTTGAGGACAGGCAGGAGGAGTTCCAGTGCCTGGCAGCCGCTTCGCCGCATCTCTTGTCCGTACTGCTTACCCCTGAGGGAGACCCGGATGCACTTGACATCCCGACTCCGCGCTCTTACGCGGAGGCGATAGAGGGTCCCTACTCCTCTCAGTGGCAGGCAGCTATGGATGCAGAGATGGCTTCCTGGAAGTCCACAGGCACCTACGTTGACGCTGTCCCCCTTCCTGGGGCGAACATTGTCAGTGGCATGTGGATCTTCAGGGTGAAGCGGCCGCCGGGTTCTCCGCCTATCTTCAAGGCGCGTTACGTGGCTCGTGGCTTCAGTCAGCGGCAGGGGGTTGACTACTTTCAGACCTTCTCCCCCACCCCGAAGATGACCACTCTTCGGGTCCTGCTGCACGTTGCTGCTCACCGTGACTACGAGCTGCACGCTCTCGACTTCAGCACTGCGTTCTTGCAGGGCAGCCTGCACGAGGAGATCTGGCTGCGCCGCCCACCTGGCTTCACTGGGTCTTTCCCTCCTGGTACCCAGTGAAGTCTCCGGCGTCCAGCCTACGGTCTCCGCCAGGCGCCCCGTCAGTGGCACGACACACTGAGGACTACGCTTGCGGCTCTTGGGTTTGCTCCTTCTACTGCCGACCCATCGCTGTTTCTGCGCACCGACACCTCTCTGCCGCCGTTCTACATCCTCGTGTACGTTGACGACTTGGTCTTTGCCACTGCTGACACTGCTGGACTCGCCTACGTGAAGTCCGAGCTGCAGAAGAGACACACGTGCACAGACCTGGGTGAACTGCGCAGCTACCTCGGCTTGCAGATCACCCGGGACAGAGCACGCCCCACCATTACCTTGACTCAGTCACACATGGTGCAGCAGGTCCTTCAGCGCTTCGGCTTCACGTACCCCTCGCCTCAGGCCACTCCTCCGCCTACTCGCCACTCGCTCTCAGCTCTGCCTTCGGATGAGTCCGTAGAGTCGAGTGGCCCGTATCCAGAGCTTGTTGGCTGCCTCATGTACCTGATGACCTGCACTCGACCTGACCTTGCATACCCTCTTAGCATTCTCGCACGCTATGTTGCTCCTGGGAGACACCGACCAAAGCACATGGCTGCAGCGAAGAGGGTGTTGCGCTACTTGTGCAGTACGTCGGGCATGGGGCTAGTGCTTGGAGGGCGGAGTCCAGTGGTCCTCACTGGGCACGCGGACGCTTCTTGGGCTGACGACCAGGCTACGCAGCGGTCGTCACAGGGTTACACCTTCAGCCTCGATTCCGGCTCTGTTTCGTGGCGGGCTACCCGCTCGTCTTCTGTTCTCGGCTCCAGTTGTGAGGCTGAGATCTACGCCGAGGCTATGGCTGCCCAGGAAGCTTTCGCTTGCTCACTTACCTGCTGACCGACCTTGGAGAGCCGCCTCGTTCTCCTCAAATCCTGTACGTAGACAACAAGGCCATGCTGGCCTTCTGTCGAGAGCAGCGACTGGAGCACAGGACAAAGCACATTGCTCTCCGCTACTTTCTTGCTCGTGAGCTACAGCAGCGTGGACAGTTGCGGCTTGCGTACGTGGCCTCTGAGGCCAACAGTGCTGATGTCTTCACCAAGGCACTTGCGCCTTGTGATCATCAGCGCTTCTGCACTCACTTGGGTCTTGTGCCTGTCTTCCCTCACTTGCTCACTTCTTGACCTTGCTTGTACAGTCACTTATATATACTCTTGCTCTTGCTTGCTTAGCCTCTTGTATATCTATATATATGTGTTCTTGCATGTGAACTGGCCTTTTGGCCTTTGAACTTGTGCTCGGAATGTGTGGTGACTTTGTGATCCACCCTGAGCTTTGCCTTGCTTTGCTTGACTGGTCTTGTGACCCCTTGTTCTCCCCCACTTTGCTTATGGGGGTGTGTCAGAACATTATAGCTTACTTATTTTTGTAGGCTATAGTGGGGTATCCCATAGGGGGTACAACCCAATTAGGGTTTCCTATATGTACTCACTTCATTCATAGTCATTTCATTCTCGTTCTCATTCTCACAAGGTCGTCTACAATGTCGAAAGAGGACAGCTCGGGAAAGAGGTGGGGGAGGATGAGGCGGCCTAGAGTTGCAGTGGTAGGGAAGAGTAGCGAGCGACTACAGCGTCGTACAGGTCTTTGGCCGTTTTAGTCTGGTCAAAGTGCTCGCGTTCGGCTATCGGCAGGTGGTTATGGACGGCTAAGCGAGCGACAGCGTCGCGAGTGAGCCATTTCGAGCGAACTGTACTATCGGCCGTGTCAGGAGGGGTAGGACGAGCTCCAGACGTGAGGTCAAACAGTGAGACATCGTCTTTAGAGTCGCTCATGAGGAACAGCTGCAGGTCCTGCAGCCAAGTGTCGAACTTGATAGGGCGGCCGTCAGGATCAAACTCCAGGACACTGAGGGTGGCCATAGCGTCGTAGCGAAGGGCAGAGCAAGCAGACGTGCGGTAAGTAAGGCGGTGCACGGGCTGCAAGAGCTGGGACACGGTCCACGCGAGCTGCAGACGAGCAGCGCGCGAGGAGGCAGAGGCGGCGCGCGGGCTGTAGGGCAGGGCACAGTGCAGGGCAGCGGGCGGGCGGCAGCTGCAGCAGCAGCACGAGCGCGCAGGCAGGGCACGGTGCAGGGCGTGCGCGAGCAGCAAGGCACGCGGGCAGCACTAGCTGCAGTGCGGCGTGTGCAGGGTGTGGGGCACGCGGGCTGCAGGGCAGGGCATGCATGGGCAGCGCGCGTGCAGGCAGAGCGTGCGTAGGTAGGGCAGGGCGATGCTGCTTGGGCAGAACGCCGCGGCGAGAGCAGGGCGTCACGGCCGGGCAGTGCGCAGGGCAAGCGCGCAGGCAGGGCGACGGGTAGCGGGTGGCGCGTGGCACTGGGGCGCAGGTCGCGCGCGGGTAGGAGGGGGCAGCGGGTGGCGCGCGACGCTGGGTAGCGGGTCGCGCGCGGGTAGGAG
This sequence comes from Closterium sp. NIES-65, assembly GCA_948144175.1. Lineage (NCBI taxonomy): Eukaryota > Viridiplantae > Streptophyta > Zygnematophyceae > Desmidiales > Closteriaceae > Closterium > Closterium sp. NIES-65. The sequence goes on from CANXME010001279.1 coordinate 124,305, forward strand.
GGGGCAGTGGGTGGCACGCGGCGCTGGGTAGCGGGTCGCGCGCTAGAAAGGGGCAGCGAAAAAAAAAAAAAAAAAAAAAAAAAAAAAAAAAAAAAAAAAGGTGGACACTAGGAAATTTCCTGCTCTAATGCCATGTTGAACATAGTACCGTATGTTAGAATATATCTGTAACTGCATGTAGTTGTAGTCAGTGTTGTTATTATAAACTTTGTTAGGTGGTGCACCTACTTTGTTCATTTGCTATATGTTCTTGCAAACCTATAGTGAAGTCACACATTCCTCCTTCCTAAACTTTCTCCATACTTTCCTTCACCCTCGATCTCTCCAGCCATGGCTCCTAAGTCACGCTAGAATCTTGACACCGTATTCTCCCGGACAAAACACCCCCCCATGATTGAGCACCCCCGGGTAGCTTGTGTGGGGTGGGTGCTATGGGTGACCTTGTTTCTATTGTACCCCCCTTCTTGGCTGATTATTTATAACACCCCCCTTTTCTTACAGATTCTTTGTTAACGAGTAGGTGCAATTATGGGATTCCCTCCCTCGATGAATTCAATCGAATCTGCCGAGATTCCCCCCCGCCCTCCCTTGATGAATTCAATTCGAATCTGCTGATTTTCCCCCCCGCCCACCATCTCGCTATCGCCACGTGCTGGCGAATCTTGTGCTGCAAGTGGCCAGACAGGTGCCACACGGCATTTTTTAAGGGGCGATGTCGTTTGCGTCGAAACTCACATTCGCGCCTCAACATGTGATGTTAAAACGCCCATGTAAACACTCAACTTGTCTAATAAAAAAACGCTTACACCAAAATATACCATATATATGCACTCGGGTGTGTTGGTCTGAGAATTTCAGCCTTACGATCTTTGCAGAGAATAGGCTAGTAGGTGCTAGAGTAGCACAGCGGAAGACTTGAGTGAATGTACTTGTGCTGGTGTGTGAGAACAAGTAATTGATTAAAGCAAAGAGCATACAGGAATATATAGGAAAGATAGATTACAGGAAGCGGTTGTGTTTATCGAGACGCGTAACGCTTTGACTATCGAGGCGGTTACTGTTCACTGAAGCGTCGCTTGCTGTTACGTAACCTCCAGGCGATTACAGCTCGCAACCTCCAGTTGCGGTTTGATGTGGTACGCGCCCTTTCGACTTCGTACCCCTTTTGTTTTGCTTCAGTATCGGGTGAGGTTCGATACTACAGAAACGCACTAAGTCATGCGTTTATATTCCCAACACTCCCCTTCGTTTCTGGAGTGTCGACATGGTCAGCTTCGGTGACGTGGCCCAATCCGGTAAGCAGCATTCAGTACTCGAATTTCCCCTTTGGTAACTTCTTGGTGAGATAATCTGCTGCCATCTCGGTGGTCGGGCAGTAGTCCAGCTGGAGTTTTCCTTTCTCGATTTCGTCTTTCACGAAGAAGTATCGCAGTGCGATATGTTTGGTTCTGTTGGCGAAACCGTTCTTGTTCGCGATGCGTATCGCGAACTGGTTGTCGCAGAAAAGCGAGAAGTTGGGTACCTTCGCAATTTTCGCTTCTTCCAGCAGTTCGCGCAGGTACAGACCTTCCTTGGTGGCGGTGCAGAGAGCAATATACTCTGCTTGAGCAGATGATAGTGCGACGAGTTCCTGCTTACTTGATTGCCAAGAGATAGTTCCGACGGGCTCGAGACGGTAGACGTAGCCGGTGCGAGAGCGACGATCGACACGATCAGGAGCGTGATCAGCGTCAACGTAACCGAGTAGTTTTAGATCGGTCGTCGTGCTCTTGTGATATGTTAGGCCAGCTGTTGGTGTCGAGATGAAGTAGAGAAGGGCTCGGTTGAGCTCCTTGAGGTGACGTTGTTCTGGGCGTTTAAGGTAGGTCGCTAGCTGGCTGGCGCTGTAGGATAAGTCCGGTCGGCAGGTGACGGCGGCGAAAAGTAGACAGCCCAGTTTCTGTTGATATTCCTCGATTCCGGCATGACAGCAGTAATTTGGTTTCTTCGGTTGGGTCGGGCGATAGGTGACTGTAGGGTGTTGCGACGTGCGTCGGTGCTAAGCAGAAGCGTTCCGAGATAGTGCTCGCAGTATTTTGAGGCGCTGAGATGAATGGCGTTGTCTTCGTCGAGAATGTTGAGCCCTAGGTACTGCGTGACGTCGGGTGAGACTGTGAGGGAGAGATCCCTTTGGAGCTCCTTTTCGAACCAGGTGACGATGGCGGTAGTTGACCCGATGTAGAGTAACTCATCGACGTAGACGATTAGCAAGACGTAGTCGTTGTCGTGGGTGAGGCGATACATGCCCTGGTCATGGGGCAGTTGGTCGAATCCGATACGTTTAAGTCGTGCGTGCAGGTACTGCTGCCAGAGTCGCAGTGTCTGTTTGATTCCATACAGCGATTTAAGTAGTTGACAGACGCGGGAAGGGTCGTCGACGAACCCGTGGGGCTGTTCAACGAAGATTTCGGCGTCGGCTGGGGCGTACAGAAAAGCGTTGGCGACGTCGATTTGTCGGAGTGGGCGGCGACGTGAGGCGGCGACGGCGAGAAGAATGCGTAGGGAAGTGTGTCGACTGACTGGAGCAAAAGTCTCGGTGAAGTCGCGACCAAATTCTTGGTCGAATCCGCGGACGACCCATCGAGCTTTAAATCGTTCGATGGTTCCGTCGGAGTTGGTTTTGATCCGGAATACCCATTTCCCATAGAGAATGGGTCTGTCTTGTGCGAGTGATCCAGGGACGATCTTCCAGGTGTTGCGGTCTGATAGCGCTTTTAACTCCTTTTCCATGGCTTCGCGCCATTTTTCTCTGTGTTCCCCCCCCAGAGCCTGCTTGACAGAGCGAGGCTCTTCAGGTGGCGTCGAAGTCCCGTGCACAGCAGTGACGAGCCCCAGAACTTGGAGTCCGCTGGGGGTGTGACGGTTCATCAAGGGATCCTCGGGATAGACTGCTTCGTCTCCCGCTTCAGGATCAGGTGCAAATCCGGGGCCATAGCGTTCAGAAATGTCAGTGTTGACGGGTTGGGGTGTTACGTAACCAGTGTCGACGAAATGGTAGTAGGCGTCGGCATTGACGCTGTCGCGAGGATTTTCGTCGTCCATGGGGATTGGGACGGAGCAGTAGGGAAGGGGTCTAGCAGCTTCGGAGGCGCCGTCGACGTTTTCTTCTTCCCAGTCAGCAGCGTCGGAGGGTGAAGCGAAGGCTCGGGAGCCAGAAAATCCGCCTGTGGGTTCGACGTGGCGTGCAATGTTGTCCAGGTAATGGTTGAGGGTGAGTCGCTCGTAGAAGATAACATCACGTGCTGCTACTGTTTCCTTTGTGTGGACGTCGAAGATTCGCCAAGCTTCGTAATGTTTTGCCAGCCCGAGGTGTAGGCCCCACTGTGCACGTTGCGAAAATCTTCCTGCGCGTGCAGTGTGTGGGCGGTACTGTACCATACACCCAAAGACTCTTAACATTTTTGTGTTGCCCAGCTTCCCAGTCCACAACAGGTGCGGAGATGCGTTGTTGGGCAGTGAAGACGAGGACAGCAAGTTGTGTAGGAGGACAGCGTGGTCCATCGCTGCTGGCCATTCTGAGTTGGGCAGTCATGTTCCACGTAGCAGCTTTCGCATGGTTGTCTGCAGGGTCCTGTTCATCCTTTCCGCCACACCCTGCTGTTGGTGAGCATAAGGGAGAGAGATGAGGCGTTTGATGCCTCTTTCTGCCAAGAACTGCTTGAAGCGGTGTGACTGGTATTCCATTGCGCCATCTGACTAAAAACTCTTCAGTTTTACTCCCGATTCTCTTTCAGCGACAGGTAGCCAGGCTGTGAAGGCTTCTAGAGCCATGTCTCGTAACGGAAGTTAACGTGCCAGACATAACGTGTTGCGGCGTCGATGAAGGTGATGACGTAGTTCAGATCTTCACGTCCTTTGGTTCGAGGTATGTATAAGATGGCGCTGTAGACTTTCTCGAGTGGTTGATAAACGGGGGCGCTCGGGTTGTGATGTGACGGGAACGGTTGGTGAGGCAAGTCCGCTTCCGGACAGATGAAGCAAGTGCCGCGTGGTCGTTCGAGTTCGCGTCCGTTGGGAAGAAGTAGAGCGTTCTTGTCTAACACTCCGGCTCGTATTGTGTTATATAGTGTCTTGTTTCCAGGATGTCCAAGGCGTTGATGCCAAATGTCTTCGGAGGCGATGTGACCGACAGAGCGTTGATAGAAGTCTGCGTTGGCGAAGAAGGCGGCGTGTGTTGCTGCACTTCGATGAACGGCGCGTGGTGCTGGCGTTAACTGTTGGGCGGCTGTCGGTGGCGTGTCGATGATGGGAGGTGGTGGTGGCACGATGGAGGGACCGGGCTGTGGAGTTTCGGAAAGTGGTTCCGCGACGACGGTTGGTTCGTTGACTACAGGTTCGGTGGTTGTTGGTGCTGTTTCGGCTGTTGTTGTTGTTTCGATGACGGGTACTGACTCGGGTTTTGCTCGTGTTTGCAGGACGGCAAGCGCGTTTGTACGTTCAGCCTCGGGAATGGTACGGGAGTACCAGAAGCCTTCAGGACTGAAGTCCGGGTCAAGATCTGGCGGGTGCGTCCAAGGTGCGAAGGCGACTATGCCGTCGCTGTCGGCGGTGCCTTTTTCGGGGACGAGATCAAGAACGAAGACGTCGGCTTGTTGAATTGTGCGGCCGATGAAGACCCCCCCTTTTCCGTGGTAAAGACGAATTTCCCGGGCGTCGGAGTCACACTCCAGGTGAATGCCTTTCGACATGAGCTGGCTGACGCTCAGTAAGTTAAGCCAAGGTTGTCGACGACGAGCACTTTGTTTAATTGAAGAATGACATTCGTTTCATTCGACTAAAGCTCCACGATTCCTTGTTTGTTGGTGCGCAGGTTTTCGTTGTTGGCGACGGTAATGATGACATCTCGCGGAAGACGTCATTCACGTTGAAGAAACCGTGATGAAGAACGCATATGGTGACCACAACAGCTGTCCAAGAACCATGTGTCGGGTCCGGTGGGTGCGCTATTTGCGATGGCGGCATACGTTGGATTCACATTAAGGGATGACGGTGGCGGTGACGGTCGCTCGTCGGGAATGTAAGTCGGTGGTGAACTTGTAATGCACGAGTCGATGTTTGACTCTGTTGTTCGTGTCATGGCGACGATTCTTGGTGTCTGTGCAGGTCCCGAAGTGGAGGTTGATGGTCGCGTTGAAGTAGTCGTTGAGGCGGTCGCGGGACGTTGTTGAGTTGACGCGATGTGAGGAGGCACTGGTCGCAGAGGACGAGAGAATGATGCTGGTTGTCGTTGCTGCTGAGGGCAGTTGAAGCGTGTATGTCCTGATGTCCGACACAGATGACAGTAAGGAGGTACGTGTCTTCGATTTTGGTAACTTGGCTATCGTCGATTGGTGTAAAGAACGACTGGTTGATGATGCCTTTTGTTGTTGCGTTCTTCGAACAGGTCCATTTCCTGCTGCTCGGCGTGAAGTTTGGCACAGAGATGCATCTCGGAGAGTCGACCGTGAGCGCGAAGAAGTGAACGGGTGGTGCGCCATTGAGGTCCAAGGCCGGCGAGAACGACGGTTACAAACCCTTCTTCAGATAAGTTTCCTCCGCATCGAATGAGTCTGTCGCGTAGTCCTTGACAACGACTAATGTAAGGCATGGCCTTTTCTCCAGGTTGCATTTGAACTGTTGTCAATTGTACCATGAGTCTGCTTTGTGTAACGCTGTCGGATGCTTGATGAATGCTTCGCAGATGCTGATAAGCGAGTTCCGCGGAGTTTGCGTAGTTCCGGTAGACGCGGATGCTTTGCTGCTCGTTCGGCGACAAATTTCGAAGAAGTACGGTGTAGGCCATCAGAGAGTGATAAGTATAATTTTCCTTGTCTTTGTCTTCGCCGTTGTGTGGATATGGCCAGGTACCGTTGAAGAATCCAAGAAGATTCACGCCTTCCATCAGGAGTTCAAACTCGAAACTCCAAGAATAGAAGTCTTTCCCGTTGAATGGTGTAGATGTGTGCAGTCGCAGGATGTTGTTTAACTGTGCTTGTACTTGCAGGACTTCTTCGACGTCTCATTTGATGGCGGGAAGAGGAGTCGCTGGATGGCGAGGCAGCATAAACGTGAAGGAACCAGGTGAGACTGAATTTGGTGTTGGTTGATTATGTCGTCCGAACGATGAGTTGTCAATACTCTTTGGTGCCGCTCCGTTGTTTACGCTGTTGCTGTTTGCAGGTTGTGAGGACTGCTGCTGCGACATGAAGTTGAAGAATTGCTCCATTAAGCTTGGGTCGAAGCTTGTTGGCGGCGCTATTGGCGCCTGAGTAGATCGTTCCGTCGCTTCCGGCGTTAATCCGGCGTTGTTCCTCCTTCGGTCTGCAGCTCGGAGACCGGGGGTAGGTTAGATCCCGTAGATGACCTTCTTTCTTTGCCACTTGCCATGTCTTGCCTTTCTTGAATAAAGGTTGAACTTCTTGTTTGCTTGCAGATTGGTAGCTTGAGAGAGGCTTAGTGACGAGAGCCTTGTTCTCTGACTGCTCTCATACCATGTTGGGCTGAGAATTTCAGCCTTAGGATCTTTGCAGAGAATAGGCTAGTAGGTGCTAGAGTAGCACAGCGGAAGACTTGAGTGAATGTACTTGTGCTGGTGTGTGAGAACAAGTAATTGATTAAAGCAAAGAGCATGCAGGAATATATAGGAAAGATAGATTACAGGAAGCGGTTGTGTTTATCGAGACGCGTAACGCTTCGACTATCGAGGCGGTTACTGTTCACTGAAGCGTCGCTTGCTGTTACGTAGCCTCCAGGCGGTTACAGCTCGCAACCTCCAGTGGCGGTTTGATGTGGTACGCGCCCTTTCGACTTCGTACCCCTTTTGTTGTGCTTCAGTATCGGGTGAGGTTCGATACTACAGAAACGCACTAAGTCATGCGTTTATATTCCCAACAGGGTGTAATGTAGCTTTTTCCTATGAGAAGACACCCCCCTTTTTTTCCTGTATTTTTATATCTTCCCTAGGGTGTTATGTTCGAGAGAATACGGTAGCTAGGAATGGATGAACTATCGAGAAAGTTTTGGTACAAGTACAAACCCTTAAGGGGTTGTACCCCATATTGGCTACCCCACTACAGCCTATACGTTATAGTACTTTGAGAGTAATTCCTTACTGTCAGGGCTAACGTTTCATTTTAAGCCTCCCTTATTTTCCACAGGTAGGCTACTCTGATTGCTCAGTGTTGAAAAGCAGTTAACTCTGATTGCTCAGGGTCGAGAACTGAACATCAATGTAGTATCGCGCACTGTGTTTAACGAGGAAAAAAGTTTCACCCCGCAGGATTGCAACACAACGCGACATCATTTCGTGCACACCTCGTGCGCGTTACTTTCTAGCCCTTTAATTTTGTGAAATTAGTATTTCTCCACACGTTTTAGCGCAGGGAAGAAACGATCAATTCCGGTCCACCAAACAGTTCGGTACCATAGATGTGCCAAGATTTCCTATTCGCTGGTTCCCCGCGATTCGCCAACTTCATTGTGCGAAACGCAAAAAATGTGTTGGAACTTCACGCACACGTAATAGCGACAATACAACCGACATCTTCGAATTCTATGAAACTAACATACGTAGAGTGTATTCACCTGTCAGGCATGTTGTCCCGCGCTGCTCACGCTCTGGCTGTACTGTGAAGAAAGAGGAATGTGAAGAAGAGGATTGCACTAGCAGCAGTTGGCATACATATAGGAAACCCTAATTGGGTTGTACTCGCTATAGAGTATCCCACTACAGGCTAGACAATTATAACATTCTGACACACCCCCATAGCCAAAGTGGGATGTAATCAGCACAATGAGTAAGCAGGCATAGAGCAGGAGTTCACAATAGCGAGCAAAGCTAGAGTTAATCACAGCGGGCAAGTGAGGAGGAGGAGCTGTGGAGGGAGAGAAGATGGGAGGCAACGACTGAAGCTGCAAAGGCACGGGCACAGGAGCGGCTGACTCAGTGGCTACCGAAGCAAGGGCGACAGACTACTGGAGTAACTGGCTCCGCGGCTATAGACGAGCGGCAGGAGCAACGGACCCACTGGCGACTGGTGCAACAGGCTCACTGGCTACCAAAACAAGGGCGACGGACTACAGGTGCTGCAGGTGACACGACAGCTACCTTCACACAACCTCCTCCAGCTGCCCCATACCCTCGACACACACCCCCTGCTCAAACCCTAGTTCCACTCCCACAGCACCCCCCTTTCACACACCCCCTGCTGTACCCTAGGTTCACTCAAACCCCACCCCCTAGCACCACTCCGTCGACTCCCACACACCCACCCCCCTCAGCGGTAGCTGTAGCAGTGAGAGACAGAGGAGGAGGAGGAGCAAGGGAGACCACACACCCGCCACCCCCTACTCGCCACCCCCAGACCCTAACACAGGGCAGGGCGGGACGGCGGGTAGGGAGGTTACGTGGGGGGGGGGGGGGGGGGAGGGGGGGGCCGACGCGCGGCCTCCCAGGGCACCAAAACAGGCGGCAGAAGGGGCAACGCTCCCCCCCCCCCCCCCCCCCCCCCCCCCAGGTCGCCCCTCCCGTCGCCTGTCGAGGCGACCTGAAGGGGCCGCGTGCAGCCCCCCAGGGAGCCGCGACGGGCAACGGGAAAAGAGGGGGGGGCGGTGCACGTGCCCCCGGTGCGCCGCGACAGGTGACGGAGCATGGCTGGGGCGGGGTCGAGGCAGGGCCGAAAGGGGCGGCGACGGGGCCACAAGTGGCGGCGACGGGGCCGCTGGAGGCGGCGATGGGGCCGATAGGGGCGGCGTCGGGGCCGCTAGGGGCGGCGACGGGGCCGCTAGTGGCGGCGACGGGGCCGATAGGGGCGGCGACGGGGCCGCGAAGGGGCCGCGAGGAGCCTGGAAGGGCGGCGACGGGCCGCTAGGGGCGGCGACGGGGCCGCGAAGGGGCCGCGAGGGGCCTGAAAGGTCAGCGACGGGGCCGCTAGGGGCGGCGACGGGGCCGCGAAGGGGCTGCGAGGGGCCTGGAAGGGCAGCAACGGGGCCGCTAGGGGCGGCGACGGGGCCGCGAAGGGGCCTCGAGGGGCCGAGAAGGGCACCGACGGGGCCGCTAGGGGTGGCGACGGAGCCGCTAAGGGTCGCGCGAGGGGCCGTGAGAGGGGCCTCTAGGAGGGGGAGGAAAAAAGTCCGTCGCACGCCACGGGGCGTGCAACACACAGAGTAGCAGCGGAAGCAGTTAGGTGGGCCCACAGGCCAGGAGCGTAGATGCTCTGATAGCATGTGAAGAAAGAGGAAGTGATTTTTGCCGCGATTAGCGGCGATTTGCCCGAGTCACCAGAGTTGCGCGTCGCCAAGACCGCTCGCGTCGTCATAGCCACAGTCCCGCCAACTGTACCCGTATCACCTGCATTTTGCCTGCCTGGCGGTGACGCGCAGCGCCACACAGATGCGCATCGTGCAGGAGAGTTCTTCTTGGTCCCTTCCTCCCTCCCCACCAGACCCCCCACGTACCGACCAGCCTCTCTCACCCAACCCCAACCCAGTGAGTTAGTTTCTCTCATCCAGTTTTCCTCCTCGTGGTCTCGTCTAGGGTTTGCACTCCACACCTTCCTGCTGATATCATAGGCCTAGCTCCAGCATCTACCTCCAAGTCCCTCGTCATGGCTATTGACACCAGCGGTGAAGATGACGACAAGGCATCGTCAGGTCCAGCACTTACCCTCGCAAACGAGTCTTTGCTTTTAACAGGGCCTACTAAGCGGTTGCTTGAACTAGAGCCCGTCGTCGCCTCTACTGGAGGCTGCGATCGGGCTGGATGAAGTGGGGCGTGACCTGCACCACGACGTCTGAACTGGCACCATGAAAAGCGACGACACATGTAACATATACTGCTGCTGCTGACAGCTCTGATGCCAAGAAGCTGAAATCTGTTTCCGGTTAGGCACTGAAGAAGTGGCGGCAACCTGAGTCGAGTTTCACTCGTGGGGCTCATGCATAGCAATGTTCAATGCTAGCAAGAAGGGCCGCCCAGCTCAGGAGTTCCTGTACCGTATGTGTGCTCACTACTCAGATTATTCTATTAAAACTAGGCGCTGGTGCTCTAGCTGCTCTGTTAGTTTGTGCCTTCTTTTATATGTAACGCTTTAATCTAAACATGAAAGGGTGAAAACAATGTGTACACTGAAGAGTAAGAGTACCTTTCCAGCTGACACTGATAAAAAAGACTGACATGGTTGACGCACCCTTACGGAAAGACCAACTCCAGCTAACTGGTCTTACGAGTAAGAGTGCCCCAAATCCTATCCAGAGGCCTGGTGTTCACAAGTCAGAAATTCTGAAATTGCAGGGACCACCATGTGAGAAGCATGTAATCACCCTGAAATCAGGGTAATTACCCTGATAAATCAGCCCTGCTTACTGTACTCGCACTTTAGCGAGTACATCCCGAGGGTCACGCGACGAACCTGTTCGGCCTATTTCGTCGGCCGAACCACTTCCGAGTCGGCCTCCGCTCCAATCGCAACCATCACCGAGCCATCTTCGCCCTACCTCTTGGCCTAGCTAGGACTTCCCCTATTTAGGCCTCGTCACTTTGTGTATTCAGTCATTCTGTTGTCAACCATTCTCGTTATTCGTTTTACTGCGCACTCTGCAAGTTCATTCATAACACATACCCCCACGTTTCCTGCAGGTTACCCCGCCATCGGTAACCCAGGGAGGTCCATCTACTCGGTGTCCTTTTAGCAACCTCGACACAAAAGCGCACTTGTTTGTGACCTCGAGGTTTTCCACACGGGGCCCCCTAGGAAACAGCCACAAGTTACCATGATGAAACTGCTTCCAGCTTGCTGGAACAAATCAGACACGGCCCTCGTTCCTGTTATAAACATTTTGCGAACACACTCGGGCAGTATTCATGACTCGTACCGTAATAGAGGACCACAGCGGTGCGCAAGCAGGGCTCTCTCCCCAACGCCTGGCTGTTCAGGGCCTATGCCCATCCTACCGCACTGAATCGCACTGCACCAAATCAAACCTAAAGCTTGGGTGTCTCTGCCAGTGTCTGCCTTGTGCGGGCCAGAGCCTTAGCAGTGCGAGAGCAGGGCCCTCGCCCCAACGCCTCACTGATAAACGCCGATGCATCCAGCAGCTTGTCAAAGTCTATGCCCGTCCTACCGCACCGCACCAATCTGCATCACAGTTCAGGAGTCTCTCCCATTGTCTGCCTTGTGCGTGCCAAGGCCACAGCAGTGCGCGAGCAGGGCTCTCGCCCCAACGCCTGGCTGATAAACGCGGATGCATCGAGCAGCTTGTCAAAGTCTATGCCGGTGTGAATGCCCAGCCCGTGCAGCAGATACACCACGTCCTCTGTCGCCACGTTGCCTGACGCCCCCTTGGCGTAGGGACAGCCGCCTAGCCCTGCTATCGAGGAGTCGACCACTGAGACGCCCATCTGTGTGTGTGGGGGGTGTGGGAGTGGAGGGGAGGGCGGCAGCAGGCAAGCACGTGAGGTGGTAGGGCAAGTGAGGAAGCAAGCTCACGCGCTCATGACCCCCAGCAACAGCTCTCCATGCAGCAGGTACACCACATACTCTGTTGCCACGTTGCCTGATGCCCCCTTGGCGTAGAGACAGCCCCTGAGACCTGCTATTGAGGAATCCACCACTGATACTCCCATCTGTGTGTGGGGAGGGGAGGGCGGCAGCAGGCAAGTACGAGCTGGTAGCCCAGTCAAGAAGGAAGCCCGCGCACTAATGACTCCCAGCAACAGCCGAGCCCATGCAGCAGAGACACCACGTCCTCTGTTGTCACATTGCCTGACGCCCCCTTGGCGTAAAGACATCCCCCGAGACCTGCTATTGACGATGAGTGGACCACTGATACACCGATCGGTGTGCGTTGGTGGGGACGGGCAGGTGAAGGGAGACAGCAGGAGAACACACACCAGCACGAGCAATCACAGACGTTCCAGCCATCTCACCTGCAGCGACACGAGGATGGTGTCTAAGGCCTGGCTGTAGTTGTCGTGGACGTGCACTGCGAGGGAGGTGAGTCGTGGGATGATTCAGTAATTCAGCATACAGAAGCACCCCAAGCACTTCACCTAAGAGCCACCAAAGAAGTGTACCTGCAGCGCCACGAGGATGTTGGCAAGGGCCTGCCCGTAGGTGTCATGGAAGTGGACAGCGAGGCAGGCGGGCGGCACACTTGCACACACGGCGTCCAGCATGGGCGCCACGGAGCCTGGTGGGATGAAAGGGAGGGGAATTGGGAGAAAGGAGACTGTCGGGCTGTTGTGCCTGTGTGAGCAGCAATTCGGAGAGCGATAAACAGCATGCACGCACTCTCGTGCACACACAGCATGAACTCGCTCACATCACTGCTGCTATCATCAGTGCGACCACACAGAACCACACTGCACCGCTTTGAAGCTCACCAAGAGTGCCGACGCCGATGGTGTCCCCCAGAGACATCTCGTAGCACCCCATGTCGTGGAGAGCCTTGGCCACCCTCGCCACTGCTGCTGGGGCTATGTGACCCTCATAGCACCTCACAGCACCGCACTGGATTGCACTGCACCGCTCTGAATCTTACCGGGAGTGCCAACGCCAATGGTATCACCGAGAGACACCTCGTAGCACCCCATGTCGTGCAGAGCCTTGGCCACCCTCGCCACTGCTGCCGGCTCTATGTGTCCTTCGTAGGGGCAGCCCACCGCACACGACACATAGCTGCGAAATCAACAGCACAAGGGGTTGAACGGCAGTAAGGACGTGCGGTAACATGGCGCCCTCCCTTCATCTCTTAGAGCAAATGGCTGAGCGCGCACGGACAAAAGAGTGAGGGATAGGGACCTAGAAGTAGGGACACATTACGGCCCCCCTCAACTCTATAAGAATGAATCACTTATGACGGCTTTCAGAAGTACCCTGCGCTGCAGCCTCAACCAAGGAACAAGGAACAAGGAACAATAACAAATAAACCAGCATCTGCCGTACCTTCTCTTACTGATGCCAATCATACCCCACCCTGACTCACCCTCTCACAAGAATGCCCATCTCCTTCGCAGCATCGCAAACCGCTCTGTACCTCTCCAAACTCTCCTCCATCGAGCAATTGATATTCTTCTTGGAAAACGCCTCGGAAGCAGCAGCAAACACGGCCACCTCCTTGGCCCCGGCTGCTACAGCGTTCTCAAGGCCTCTCAAGTTGGGGGTTAGAACCGGTAGCTTGGTGCGGCCGTTGCTCTGCACTTGCTGCATCACCTCCGGTGCGTCAGAAAGCTGAAAATTGGGGAGGTAGGGAGCAGGAGTGGCGGGGGAGAAGGGGGAAGAGGGACTGTGGCAGCAGCAAACACGACCACCTACTTGGCCCCGGCTTCTTCCCACACTCGCTATAAGCAGCAGAATCACGAGCATTAGTAACCCTCACTTGGGGAATTCACTTGGGCGAGACGAAGTTGGTAGCCTCCACCACGGGCAGCCCAGCAGCCATGAGGCGGTGAATGAGCCCCACCTTCACGCCCACCGCCACCTGCTGCTTCTCGTTCTGCAGCCGATGAAACTCACCTACACTCGTTATAAGCAGCCGCAGCGCTAGAAACCCTCACCTGTGGGACCCACTTGGGGGACACGAAGCTGGTAGCCTCCACAACAGGCAGCCCGGCGGCCATGAGGCGATGAATGAGTTCCACCTTCACGCCCACCGCCACCTGCTGCTTCTCGTTCTGCAGCCCGTCTCGCGGCCCCACCTCCACCACCTTCACATACCGCGGCAGCCACTGCAGCGGGTCTGACCTCACCGCTTCTGGAACCCTGCTCTCACTCTCACCCTTGCCATTGCCGCTGGTGCCGCTGGTGCCATCAATGGCACTGAGGTTACCTATGCCGTTAGTACATTTTTTGTGCTCTTGGCTCGCGCTAACGGCACCGCTATTGCTAGGCACGGTGAATTCTCTCTCGCGCTGTTCTCCTACGGGTTTGACCCCCCTCAACTGCTCCCCTCTTGGGCTGGCCCCCCTGAGCTGCTGCCCGCGCGGGCTGTTTTCGCAGCTGCTGGTGGCGGCCGTGGCTGCTTCGTGCAGCTCTCGCCACCATGCAGCGCCGCCCAACCCCGACCCCGTGCCTGCAGCGAATTGGATCGCCTGCCAGCTGCCCCCGCTTCCCTGTAACGACCGCGCACCGCTGCTGCTGCTGCTGCTGCTCATGGTCATGCTGCTGGTGCTGAAGCTGCTGCTGTTGCTCATGCTTCTCGAGAAGGGTAACGGCGAGAGGAACGAGACTCCTTGGAAAGGAAACGCATCCACATCCAGACCGGCGCACAGGTGGCTGACTCCGATTGGACCTGCTAAAGCGGCGGTTGCGGCTGCTGCCGCTGTCGTTGCGGCAGATGCCGTGGCTGCTTGAACCGCCATGGAACTGCACGCACTCATAGTGTGGTTAGTGATGGGAGATTCTAGGTGGTGAGGGTTGTGAGCGTCTAGGTGGTGAGTCACCGTGCTGGACGGAACTACCGGTGCTTGTGGTGACGCGTGAGAGGCCTCCAATCCCATCGCGACACGTGGCGTCCAAGGAGCTGTGAAGAGTTGTGATGCTGGTCTGGTGGAGGGGACGCTCGTACTGGATGAAGAGACACGTGGGCGACAAGGGTGGAGAAGACGAAATTATATGTTGTTTGCGTGCCCGAGTCGTTACAACAACATACGAAACGAACAGGAATTACTCGATTGCCACCTTACACCTAGGCGCGAGACAATTTAAATACAACCGTTATGAATGCGGTCATACCTCGTCCCCGAATGGTATCCGAAACTTAGCCGTCTGCCAGCTATTCGTAAGAACGTGTCGGCTCGTCCCATAATCACCAGGTGCGCGTCAGTGATGGTCTAGAGTCGTGAGGTAACTCTGAGGGATGGAGGTGAATTCGCACATTATACACACAATGGCTCGAAAGGGTACTGCTGTAATAGGCGAAGCAAACGGCTAACGAAAAATTGTGCCTCTTACGCATACACGTCTAGTATAGTCTAAGGTCAACTCAATGAGGTTGAATGTTTGGCGAGAGGAAACTGGAGGGTGAACTCGGGGGATTACCTGGTGGAGACATTCAACAGTTACCAGTCTATGAGTGTGAGTTGCAAGGGAATTGGTGAACTGCAAAGCTGAACCAGCCACTGATTTACAGGGAGGATTCTCAGAGAGGTCAGAAGGAACCTCAACTGTCGAGAGAACCCATTCACCAATCAGCTCGATTTACAAGGATTCTCTGACGGCATGCTGATGGCAATTGGGGTCAGGCTGATGAGAGTTGTGGTCCTAGAAACGTCAATTTGCCGACCTACTGTAATTCCTCGTCGGCGCCACATCATAAGGCAGATGATTGAGGTGGAATGTTTGTGCTGGGAACTCGCCATACACGTCTTTCCAAGTGCGGTGTAGGGACTGTACTTGTCCTCAAAAGAAGCGTTTCCCAACGAGGACATCTTAGGTGGCTTAGCTACTCCACGTGTAGTTTCTCAATTGGTCTGAATGTCACATGAGCACTGCCGGTGTAACCAATGCCCAATCTCCTCATCTGACCTGGACATTGCAACATTTTTTTCTGCCCAAAACACTTCTACGACGGACAGATCTTGCATCTTCTGTTTGACGGACGGACGGATTGACAGGCTGACATAGGAACGACAACATCGAGGACAGAACTTATCGATGCGATTGAATTTCAGGATCCAGGATTGGCTGGGGGGGCGGATCAGAACTGGGCATGGGAGGACTCTAGTCTGGTCTGGATGGAGGTATCAGAATTCAGGGCAGGGCGGATTGACTTAGAGAGCGTGGAACTGGTTGTGCTTCTGAAGAACGTCGCCACAGGCAAAACAGGTTTCGAGGAGCATGGTTACCAGTTTCGGCTGTTCCAAAACCTGAAGAAACTTGCTGCATCGCTCTTCTCCCTCCCTCCTCATCTTCACAACTCAACATTTCATTCTATTGCTGAAGAATCGGCTGCCTTTTGGCTAACGAGAGTCACGCCTCTCACCACCAGCTTTCATTTTTTTTCCGGTTGAGAACTCAACTGTTACGACTGCTGGTTTGCGTGACTGTGAGCCTTTTACATCTTCCCCTGCATTCCTGCAGTAGCCAGCCATGGCATCCGCATCTGCGTCCCTCCTTCAGAAGGCCTTCCTCGCCGGATCCCCCCTGAAACTCTCCGCGACTTCCGGCACCGCTCTCGCAGCCACCAATGTCTCCCTCGCAGCGCCATTCCGCAAGACCACAGCCGTCCGGGCCATGTCCGGAAGCCACGTCGGCGAGATCGCGAGCGTCAAGGCCCGTCAGATCATCGACAGCCGCGGGAATCCGACGGTGGAGGTTGATCTGACGACGTCCAAGTCCAGCACCGTGTACCGCGCCGCCGTCCCTAGCGGCGCGTCGACGGGGATCTACGAGGCACTGGAGCTGCGCGATGGAGATAAGAGCAAGTTCGGCGGGAAGGGCGTGCTCAAGGCCGTTGCGAACATCAACAACATCATTGCTCCCTCGCTGATCGGCCTCGACCCGAGGTAATGCAGACGGTATTTCCTAGTGTTTTTATTTTGAAGGATTAACAAACATTGAGATTGTACTACCAGAATGCCGGAGGCAGCAATGCGAGTGTCAAATCTTCCTCCGCCAATTTCAGCTCTCGTGTCAAAACTCTCGTCATGCATGACCAGACTTGCCTCATCCGTATCCTCCCTCCGCCTGATTCCTGCAGCTCTCGACAGCACGTCCAAATCAAATCTGATCGCGTCTCATTGTCCTAGGCACCTCAAACACATCACATTTCGTCGTGTTCCTTCCCACCCCGGGGACCAGCGCGCCATGGAAGTGCACATGCTCGAGCTCCACGGCACGCCCAACAAGTCGCCTCGTGTTCCCACGCGCCTCAATCCGTTCAACCCTTCCCTGTGTCCTCTGCCTTTCCGCCCTTCCATTCCCCCCTATCAGGGATCAGCGCGCCATCGACGCGCTGATGCTCGAGCTCGACGGCACGCCCAACAAGTCGTCGCTCGGCGCCAACGCCATTCTCGGCGTCTCCCTCGCCGTCGCGCACGCCGGCGCTGCTGGCAACGCGGTCCCGCTCTACAGGTATGCTCCGCTATATGGCCTAGGCTCGCTCCGCTATAAGCTCCAGCCGTCATGCCCGTACCCGCCATTACGAGCCTATGCCGTCATCATCAGCGGCGCTCACTCTGCTCGTCTTCCTCGTCAATCGCCTCTCGAAGAATCGTCCACTCGCTCCTTCTCACCCGTACCTCCCCAGGCATGTCGCCTCCCTGGCGGGCGTGGGGAGGATGGTCATACCCGTGCCCGCCATGGATGCCATCAACGCATTTCCTTCCTCCCTCTTCCGTTTCCTCCCCTTTTCCCCAGGCAGTAGTGGAGAAGCTGACCATGCCCGTGCCCTCCACGAACGTCATCAGCGCATTCCCATCCCCCCTTCTCAACCTCTTCCCTCATTCCTCTTCTCCTTCCCGTCCTCAACCCCCCAGGCACCTGGCCTCTCTGGCAGGAGTCGAGAAGCTGATCATGCCCGTGCCCGTCATGAACGTCATCAACGGCGCTCACGCTGCTCTCCCCCGCGTCCCTGCTCCCCTTCCCCTCTCCCCCGCATCCCTGCTCCCCTTCCCCTCCATCCCCCGCTTCCCCAGGCATCTCGCCTCCCTGGCAGGAGTGGAGACGCTGATCATGCCCGTGCCCGCCATGAACGTCATCAACGGCGGCAGCCACGCGGGCAACAAGCTGGCGATGCAGGAGTTCATGATCCTCCCCACTGGCGCCTCGTCCTTCTCCGAGGCGATCCAGATGGGATGCGAAGGTGAGATAAACGCGGTCTAAGAAGCAGTGAAGGGGACGGACCAGAGTCACTCCAGCCACGCGGGCAACAAGCTGGCCATGCAGGAGTTCATAATCCTCCCCACTGGCGGATTCGTCCTTTTCCGAGGCCATTCAGATGGGGTACGAAGGTGAGAAGGGCGGTCTGATAAGAAAGTGAAGGCAATCGGATAAGCAGTAATGGGGACACACTAGTGGCAGTCACGCGGGCGACGAAGGGAGGTTTGCGCCCAACATTCAAGCACCCCTTCCTCCCACCTCCCCCCGTCGACCTCGCTTCCCCAACCCTCCCCCTGTGTATCAAGTCCTGAAGGGCATCATCAAGAAGCGGTACGGGCAGGTCGCGTGCAACGTGTGGCATCACTTAACTCCGTATCCTCAGCTTACCTCCTCTTTTCCTGCCTCCTTGCCCGTGGCTCCTTGCCCATTGCCCCTCCACTCCCGCACCGCCCCCCTCCCCCCAACTCCCCCAGTGTACCAGGTGCTGAAGGGCATCATCAAGAAGCGGTACGGGCAGGACGCGTGCAACGTGGGCGACGAGGGCGGGTTTGCGCCCAACATTCAGGACAACAAGGAGGGGCTGATTCTGCTGGTGGACGCGATTGACAAGGCGGGATACACTGGCAAGGTGAGGGGGCGTAGGGGGGACAAGGTGAACGGATGAAGATTGGCAAGGTGAGGAGGGAAGAGGGACCTTAAAGCCCAACATTCAGGACAACAAGGAGCGGCTGGTGCTGCTGGTTGATGCCATCGATAAGGCGGGGTACACTGGCAAGGTGAGGGGAGGAATGAGGGAGAAGGGGACCTTAAAGCCGAACATTCAGGACAACAAGGAGGGGCTGATTCTGCTGGTGGATGCTATTGATAAGGCGGGTTACACTGGCAAGGTGAGGAATGCACGGGCAAGGTGAGGGGGGAAGCAGGGAACTTAAGTCCCAACATTCAGGACAACAAGTAGGGGCTCGTACTGCTGGTTGATGCTATTGGCAAGGCGGGGTACCCTGGCAAGGTGAGGGGGTGACTCTTTTTCTGCATGCAAAGTGGGTGATGCAAGGTGAAGGGTGCAAGGGTAAGGTGAAGGCATGCACCTACCCTCCGCACTCACCTACCCAGTCCACAGAGCACAGAGCACACAGCACAGAGCACAGAGCACAGAGCACAGCACAAATTACGACCACTGAGTTCCACACCCCGGACCACAAGTGCGACCTCTACACTTCCTACACTTCCTACAGAACTCCGTTTCCACCCACCTCCACCCCTCTGTTCCCCTTTTTCGACCCCTCTATCCATCTTCTACCCCTCCTTTTCGAGCCCTCCCTTTCCGTCTTCTCCCCCTGCATCCAACCAACCACCTCCCTTCCCTGTTTGGTTGCTGCTGTGTGCACCCCTTCTCTCAGGTGAAACTGGGCATGGTCGTGGCAGCATCCCAACGACCTACGGACGTCATAACAGGGCAGGGCCTGGCAGAGCTCCCCCTGTATCCAACCGCCTCGCACCCCTCTGGTTGCTGTGTGCACCCTTTCTCCAGGTCAAGCTGGGCATGGACGTGGCAGCATCCGAGTTCTACACGCCGGACCACAAGTACGATCTCAACTTCAAGCAGAAGCCCAACTGTGTGACCCCTTTCCACCCATCTCCACCCCTCTGCTCCCCCTTTCTACCCCGCGTCTTGCTCCTCTCTCAGGTGAAATTGGGCATGGACGTGGCAGCATCCGAGTTCTATACCGCTGACCACAAGTACGATTTGAACTTCAAGCAGAAGCCCAACGCCGTCCACCCCCCTTTCTCCCCCTCTTTTGATTGCTGCTCTGTGTGCTCCCCTTCTACTTCAGGTGAAACTGGGCATGGACGTGGCAGCATCTGAGTTCTACACCCCAGACCACAAGTACGATCTGAACTTCAAGCAGAAGCCCAACGACGGCAAGGACGTTATCTCAGGACAGGCCCTGGCAGAGCTGTATGAGAGCTTCGTTAAGGAGTTCCCCATCGTCTCGATAGAAGACCCCTTCGAGCAGGACGACTGGGTGAACTGGGCGGCGCTTAAAGCCCTGCTGGATGTGCAGATTGTGGGGGACGATCTGACGGTCACCAACCCCAAGAGGATTGCCGATGCCGTTCAGAACAACGCGTGCAACGCGCTGCTGCTCAAGGTAATCTGGCAGCTGCTGCTAGATAGGAACCACAGAACCTTCCTTAGCTGCAAATACAAAAGTCCTGGGGAGTAGTTGGAAGTGCACCCCTGCGGTTTGCCAACAGCACGTTGCTTGCAACCTCCAACTTCACCTCCAATGGTTCCCTCCTCCCCGCCCTCTCCCCCCACACCCCCACTCGCCCACTCCCCCACACCCGCACTCCTCAATTTCTCTCTCTGCAGATGAATCAGACCAGCAGTGTGACGGAGAGCAGCACAGCAGCACAAGACGCCAACTGGGTCTTTGAATCTGAGGAACCAACTCCCCCTCCCCTCCCAACCCTCTCTCCCTCTCTCCCCTTGCAGGTGAATCAGATCGGCAGTGTGTCGGAGAGCATCACAGCAGCGCAGGACGCCAAGGCAGCGGGGTGGGGGGTGATGGTATCCCACCGCAGTGGCGAGACGGAGGACACCTTTATCGCTGACCTCTCTGTGGGGCTGGCCGCTGGGCAGGTGGGTGCAAAGCGGTGCTAGCCGGTCAGGTTGGGTGCTAACTGGTCTAGTGCGGTGCTAGCCAGTCGGGTGGGTGCGAGGTGGTTCTAGGGGTGCCTCATGGGCTGCGGGGTGGGGGATGGTGGTGTCACACTGCAGTGGCGAGACGGAGGACACCTTCATTGCCAACCTCTCTGTGGGGCTGGCCGCTGGACAGTGGGTGCAAAGCGGTGCTGGCCGGTCAGGTTGGGTGCTAACCGTTTTGGTGTGGTGCTAGCCGGTCACGTGGGTGCGAGGTGGCTGTAAGGGCGCCTCAGTGGCAGCGGGGTGGGGTGGGGGGTGATGATATCGCACCGCAGTGGCGAGACGGGGGACACCTTCATTGCCGACCTCTGTGGGTCTTGCTGCCGGACAGGTGGGGTTCTAGCCTGTCAGGTGCGGTGCTAGCTGGTCAGCATTGTTGCTAGCCGGCCATAGGGACACCTCAGAGGCAGTGGGTGGCGAGTGATGGTGTCGCACCATAGTGGTGACTGCTGCTGGTATTGCTGCTGCTGCAACTATTGCCGTGGCCGGTGGTAGGGTAGTGCAAGAGGCTTGCCAGCTCAGCAGCTCCATGTGATTCAAGGCACAGAGGGGTATCTCTCTCGTTATACCTGGAGGTGTATGCTGAGTGTACAAAAGCAGTACACTCGGTTGGGCTGTACTTGTATCTTCATAGTATCAGCTGAATTTCGCACGGCATGCTCCTTCCCTCCTGTTTTGCTGACACTCTACCCTGCTCCCGCCTGTGTTCCCTTTCTCTCGCTCTCTGTATCCCTGTGCGTGTCTTGTGTGCAGATCAAGACAGGGGCTCCCTGCCGTAGCGAACGCCTGTCCAAGTACAACCAGGTACTGTTTGCTCCCCGAGTGAATGCACGATTTATTGTTGTGTTGGCTTGTACAGTCAAATACAGTTTAGTTCCCATATTCGTCGGCTGAGTGAATGCGAGTTCTATTGTTCCACTGGTATGTACAGCTTGTTTGAGTCCTTCCCAACTCCTAATGTTCTTTTCCCCAATTCCTTCTACGGTATGTTGAATGTTTTTTTTGGCAGTTGCTCCGCATAGAGGAGGAGCTTGGATCCAATGCCATCTATGCTGGCGAGAAGTTCAGAAGCCCGTGATCTGGGTGTGCCCCCTCATGTCGATGTTTTAGCACCTAGTGTACGATAGGAGTTGCTAGAATTCGTGATTTTCCTATCATCCTCCAAAATGGAGGATGGATGATGAAGGAACAATTGCAGATACTACTTGGGGTCAAGTGTCAACATCTCAATGTATACCAACTGATCAATGACCACTGTTATTCACACTATCATGCAGCATTCATGTGAGGAAATCCTATCTTAGTCGGGCAGTATTGCATCATGTATATTATAATTTTTAAACACACATTGTGTTTTTTTAAATTGTGTATTGTGAAAGCGAAGCTGCTTGTACTGCACAATTGGCATCGTCGAAGCGCGCTAAACGCCCTTCTCCAACTACAAAAACCATGGGTTGGAGTTCATTTCCCTCCACCCACGCTTCTCGATTTTCCAACGGCTCACTCAACATTCCCACCACCCACCCCAGAGTAAACCGTGCCACTTGGATAGGGTACATCTTAGCTAGTGTTATTCGATTGCACTAGCTTGTGTTCAACGTTGATGCAAATGTTGTAATAAGCCATTTGTAATGAGAACGATGCCAATTGATAAGAATAAGAAAGCAAGCTTTCTCAATTGTACAGCTTAAACTGCTGAACTCGTGAAAGTGCCTGGCCACTTGGAAGTCAGTTTCTGCCTGATACTGTTTTGTCATGTCCAGACATTCCATTGCCAAACCTGTCATTTAGAGCGTGTTCCTACACCTCGAATCAGACACACCTCGTATCAGCTTCATGTGGTGAAATACGTTTCAGTGTGTTCGACTGCGGTTGGATGTGCTTTTGTGCGGTTCGACGTGAATCTGATACCGTACAAGGTTGCCTGAAATGAGGCCATAGGACCACGCTCTTAGTACCTCATCTAAATAGCAGGGTACACTGATTTCGTAAGGGTGAAAATATATATCATGCCCAAAAACGATGCTCGAATCACTTGTAGCCTAGTGCAGACACACTAATTTACATAGTTAACGTTAGCATCGATTCCCATCCCAGTCTCACAAGCATCTAGAGGGGAGCATTTGGAAATCAGTTTCGTCACCGAACTCGGCGCGGAAGTGTCAAATTATGTGTATGATATATATGGTTAGGCTGTAGTGGGGTAGCCAATATAAGGTACAGCCCCGTTTAGTGTTTCATACTTGTACTCCACTCTTTCATAGTGCATTCATTCCTGCCTAGACTTATGACATGGTATTCAGACCACTAGGTCCGTAGGACCGTCTTTTTTTCGGGCCCACCTACCGCTACTACCCCACGACTATGACTGTGACTGTGCCTAGGATGTGTTGCACTGCGCGCACTGTCTGCCTGGTGCCTGCTGTCTGCTGTCTGAGCTGTCTGCTGTTTGAGATGTCTGCTGCTGCTTCGCGCGCGCAGACTTTTTTGCTTTGCGTGTCGCCCTCCCTGCTCGCGTCGTGCCTCGGCAGTCGCGTCGCGCCTCGGCAGTCGCGTTGCGCCCCGCGCACCGCCCGCGCAGCCCACATCAAACCCGCGCAGCGCGCGCGCGGCTCGCAGCTGCCCCGCGCACCGCCTGCGCCGAGCAAGTGCAGCGCGCGCGTGGCCCGCAGCTGCCCCGCGCACCGCTTGCACAGCCCGCGCCGAGCATGCGCAGCGCGCGCGCGGTCTGCAGCTGCCCCGCGCACCGTTCGCGCCGCGCAGCCCGCGCTGCGCGCCGCCCTACCTGCTCAAGCCACGCCTCTGCAACCTGCGCGCGGCCTGCTGCTGCCCCGCGCGCTACCTGAGCTGCCTGCGCCTGCTTTGCGCGCCGCCCTTGCTGCTCGCGCCCTTTGTCTGCTGCCTGCTGCCTACTGCCTTTGCCTACTGCCGTTGCCTGCACTGCGATTATGGCGACACTTAATGTTCTCGCGTTTGAGCCTGACGGTCGCCCGATAGAGTTTACCACGTGGCTCGATAATCTCCAACTGTTTCTTCTGACTAATGCCAAAGACGGCGTTTCACTGTTCGATTACGCGTCTGGCACTGCCGTTGCTCCTGCTGACGATGCTACCGCTCTCGAACAGTCACAGTGGCAGACTCGCGATGCTGCTGCACGCCTAGCTATTCGAAGTCATCTGCTAATCACTGAGCGCGCGCATTTCAGCCAGCACAAAACTGCTAAGGCACTGTATGACGCTCTAGTTGCGCGCTACTCCTCCGCGGCCACTGCAGCCCTAGGTCGGCTCATGCTACCCTACGTGTTCCCAGACTTGTCCTTGTTTACCACTGTAGGTACTTCTCGTGGTACTCCTCGCACTCCCCTCTTTGAGGGGTGCTCCCCCTCCCCTCTTACCCCCTCCTACGCCTCCGCACCTGCTGCTGTCAACCTCCTTGGTGATGAGAAGGTCGCAACTGCTTCCGCTCCTAGTGGGAAGCGCAGGGGTGGAAGGGGTGGCGGACGTGGCGGTGGAGGGGGCGGTGGTGTAGGCGGCGGGGGAGGTGGAGGTGGTGGGGGTGGTCGTGGGGGTGGAGGTGGTGGTGGGGGCGGTGGTGGTGCCGGGAGCATTGGCGCTGGCAGTGGCGGTGGTGGCGGAGGGGGGAGTGGTGGTGGCGGCAGTGGTGGGGGCTTGGGTGACACCAGTGGTGGCTAGGGGCAGCAGCAGCAACAACAGCAGTAGCACCAGCACCAGCAGCCGCAGCAGCGTCAGCGCCAGACCCCCACTTCCCAGCAGCTTCTTGAGTGGTATGCTGGGCGTGGGGCGTCTAGGGGTCCTGATCGCCGCCCCTATATCATTCATGCAGGTCCCCGCGCTGGTCGCCAGTGCACCGGCTTTCACAGTGAGTACCGCTGCTTCGCTCGGCTTAGCGACGCCTAGCGCGTCAAATTTCCTGATGCTACTAAGTTCCCCAACTGGACAGACCTGCTTAGGCGTAATGTACCTATCTTTGATCTTGACTATGACTCTATTCTTGCTGCCATGTATGCATTGACTGTTAGTGCTGAGGCTGACTGCTACTTGTGTGTGCCGCCTGACCCCGGTATAGCCCCAGATATAGCGCCTGCATCTCTAGGTGCTAGTGAGTCTGCTCTCCTTGGTACTGCGTCCGCACAGGCCTTGCACACCTATACACTTGACTCTGGTGCTTCCCGCTGTTTCTTTCGCGACAGCACCATAGTCACTCCCCTCCCTGCCCCTGTCCCTGTCTCACTGGCTGACCCCTCTGGGGGCCCAATGCTTGCACGGTCTTCCAATATGCTTCCGTGTCCGGCGGTCCCGTCTGGTGAGCTGTTTGGTCTCCACCTCCCCTCGTTCTCTACGAACTTGGTGAGCAATGTCGTCCTTTAGGATCACTGGGTTGACACCTTTACTCCTGGAAGACAGCGTCTGGCGATCTGCACGTGCTCCCGAGCCGGCCGTCACCTCGCCACGTTCACACTTGCGCCTAGGTCCAGTCTGTACACCCTCACCACTGCGTCGCGCTCCACCCCTTTGTCTCCTCAGCTGTACGCGTCCAGTCAGGTAGCTACCCAGTGTGAGTGTCGCAACCTGTTGCACCAGACTCTCTTGTGGCACCACCGCCTTGGTCACCCCTCCCTGCCTCGCCTTTGTGGCATGCACTCTCGTCGCCTGGTCTCTGGTCTTCCTCGGTCTCTGCCCTCCCTCCCTCCCTCGCCTGCGACGCCCTCCATTCTTTGCGTTGAGGGGCGGCAGCGCGCCGCTCCTCACTCCTCCTCGTTCCCTCCCACAGAGGCTCCGCTGCAGACTCTCCACCTGGACGTGTGGGGCCTAGCCCGCGTCCATGGACAGGGCCACGAGCGGTACGTCCTGCTGGTAGTCGACGACTACACGCGTTACACCACGGTCTTCCCCTTGCGGCACAAGGGGGAGGTCCCTGATGTTTTGATCCCTTGGATCCGCGCTGTTCGTCTCCAGCTCCGCGAGCAGTTCCAGTCGGACCTTCCTGTCCTGCGTCTGCACTCCGACAGAGGTGGTGAGTTTTCCTCCGACCTCTTGCGAGCCTACTGTGAGGAGCATGGCATCCGCCAGACGTTCACGCTTCTAGCCTCTCCGCAGCAGAATGGGGTTGCTGAGCGTCGCATTGGCTTAGTCATGGAGGTCGCTCGTACCTCCATGATCCATGTGGCTGCCCCCCATTGTATGTGGCCGTTTGCGGTCCGGTACGCTGCGTATCAGCTCAACCTCTGGCCCCGTGTCTCCGTGCTGGAGACTTCGCCCACACTGCGCTGGACAGGGGAGATTGGTGATGCGTCGCGTTTCCGAGTCTGGGGTGCCCGTGCCTTCGTCCGTGATACCACTCCGGACAAGCTCTCCCCTCGCGCCATTCCCTGCGTCTTCCTTGGATTTGTCCTTGATGCGCCTGGCTAGCAGTTTTACGACCCCGCCTCGCGCCGTGTCTTTCCGTCTCAGGACGTCACCTTTGACGATTCAGTCCCCTTTTACCATCTCTTTCCCTACCGCAGTGCCCCTCGCCCCCCCCCCCGCCGCTCTTTCTCGCTCCAGGTCCTCCCCAAGTAGACCCCCTTCCTGCGCCAGGTCCTGCTCCTTCAGGTGTTTCTTAGGTAGACCCTCCCGTGCCTGCACATGTTGAGGTCACTGGTGACTCAGGTCCTGCTGGGGGTGGTCCTGCTCGAGGTGCTATCTCTGGGGGTGCTGAGCCTGGGGGTGCGGAGCCTGAGCGTGAGGAGCCTGGGGGTGCTGAGCCTGGGGGTGCGGAGCCGGTGCGTGAGGAGCTTGGGGGTGCTGAGCCTGGGGGTACGGAGCCTGGGGGTGCTGAGCTTGAGAGTGAGGAGCCTGGAGGTGTTGAGCCTAAGCGTGAGGAGGCTGGAGGTACTACGCCTGGGGGTGATGCCTCTGGGGGTGCTGAGCCTAAGCGTGAGGAGCCTGGGGGTGCTGAGTCTGGGGGTGCGGCGCCTGAGGGTACTGAGATTGCTGGTGCGCGGCCGCCTTCGTCCACGTGTGCCTCTCTCCCCTCAGCAGCTGCACAAGTGGTTCGCTAGTCGTCAGGGTCGCGCTGCAGGAGCTCGAAGCTCTGCAGCTAGGAGTGGTGCTGGTACTTTGTCTACAGGAGGTGGTGGAGTCGCTGGTTCCGTAGGTGCTCGTACTGGAGGTACTAGAGCTGCTGGGGCTGGCGGTGCTGAGTCTGGGGGTGCTGCTGCTTGAGACCCTTGGGCTGGAGGTGCCGGTTCTGGGGGTACTGCTCCTGGTGACGCTGGTACGGGAGGTGTTGGAGCTAGAGGTTCTGGAGCTGCTGGTGACGCTGGTACTGGACATGCTGGCGCAGGAGTTTCTGGGGCTGCTAGTGACGCTGGTACTGGAGGTGCTGGCGCTGGAGGTTCTGGAGCTGCTGGTGATAATGGTACTAGAGGTGCTGGCGCTGGAGGTCTTGGAGCTGCTGGTGGTGCTAGCGCTCGAGGAGCTGGAGCTGGAGGTTCTGGAGCTGCTGGAGGTGCTGGAGCTGCTCGTGGTGCTGGAGCTGCTAGAGGTGCTAAAGCTGCTCGTGGTGCTGGAGCTGCTAGTGGTGCTGGAGCTGCTGGTGGTGTTGGAGCTGCTGGTGGTGCTGGAGCTGCTGGTGGTGGCGCTGCGCAGCCACGACTGTTCTTTGCTCCGCCGTCTCCGTCGTCTCCGCCACCGCCTGACTCCGTGCTTCGCCAGGTTCTTAGCCTCCCGTCGTCTATTGGTCTTCCGTTACAGCCTAGCTCACCGCTACCTGCTCCTTCTCCTTACACTGAGTAGCCCAGAGGGCTTGTTGAGCGTCGTGAGCCTACGTCGCGTCCTATCTCGCTTGTCCGCACTGGCCGTCGTGTTCGTCGTCCGCGTCCGCCGGCTGTCCTTGGCACACACCTCATGGCTCTGCGTCCGTCCTCTGCTCCGCAACGTGTTCCTCTGCTGTCCCCTCCTGTGTCTTCTCCGTCTGTCGTTGCTGACCCTGAGTCTGGCCAGTTTCATGCTGAGCACCCTAGTGTCACGCGTCTGCTAACCACTGTTGTCAGTGACCCGTCGTTTGCGTCTGCCTTCGTCGCTGAGCTTGTTGACTTTGCTGCTGCCTATCGTGTAGACTACGCCGCTAGTCTTGTTGCTGAGTCTGAGTCTGTCTGTCCTCCGTCCGTCGGAGGTGAGTGTGCTCTTGGCACGCACATCCTTGAGGACAGGCAGGAGGACCTAGAGTGTCTTGCAGCCGCTGCGCCTCATCTCGTGGCCATGCTGCTTGCCCCTGAGGGAGACCCGGATGCTCCAGACATCCCGACCAAGCGCTCTTACGCTGAGGCGATCGTGGGTGAGTACTCCTCTCAGTGGTAGGCAGCCATGGACGCAGAGATGGCATCCTAGAAGTCTAGAGGCACTTACGTTGACGAGGTTCCCCCTCCCGGGGCGAACATCGTCGATGGCATGTGGATTTTCAGGGTGAAGCGCCCGCCAGGTTCTCCGCCTGTCTTCAAGGCTCGTTACGTTTCTCAAGGTTTCAGTCAGCGAGAGGGAGTTGACTTCTTCCAGACCTTCTCCCCCACCCCGAAGATGACCACTCTTCGGGTGCTACTCCACGTTGCCGCTCAGCGTGAATACGAGCTTCACTCTCTTGACTTCAGCACAACTTTCTTACAGGGCAGCCTGCACGAGGAGATCTGGCTGTGCCGCCCGCCTGGCTTCACTGGGTCGTTCCCTCCTAGTACCCAGTGGAGTCTCCGGCGGCCGGTCTACGATCTCCGCCAGGCGCCCCGTGAGTGGCACGACACACTGAGGACGATACTTGTGGCTCTTGGGTTTGCTCCGTCGTCTGCTGACCCGTCGCTGTTTCTGCGCACCGACACTTTGCTGCCGCCGTTCTACATCCTCGTGTACATCGACGACTTGGTCTTTGCCACTGCTGACACTAAGGCTCTCGCCCTGGTGAAGTCGGAGCTGCAGAAGAGACACACGTGCACAGAGCTGGGTGAGCTGCGCAGTTACTTTGGCTTGCTGATCACCCGAGACAGAGCACGCCGCACCATCACACTGACTCAGTCACACATGGTGCAGCAGGTCCTTCAGCGCTTCGGCTTCATGTGGTCCTCAGCACAGGCCACTCCTCTAGCTACACGTCACTCGCTCTCAGCTCCACCTTCGGACGAGTCTGTAGAGCCGAGTGGTCCTTACCCAGAGCTAGTTGGCTGCCTCATGTACCTGATGACCTGCACTCGTCCTGACCTTGCGTACGCTCTTGGCCTTCTGGCTTGCTACATGGCTCCTGGTTGGCACCGAAGGGTGCACATGGATGCTGCTAAGAGGGTACTACGCTACTTGCGCAGTACATCGGGCATGGGGCTCGTGCTTGGAGGATAGGGCAACATTGTCCTCACTGGGCACTCAGACGCTTCTTGGGTTGACGACTAGGCTACGCAGCAGACGTCATAGGGTTACATGTTTAGCCTTGGCTCTGGTTTAGTTTCTTGGCATTCTACACGCTCGTCTTCGATTCTCAGCTCCAGTTGTGAAGTTGAGATCTACGCCACAGCCATGGCTGCACAGGAGTTATGCTGGCTCACCTACCTGCTGACCGACTTGGGAGAGCGGCCTCGTTCTCCTCCAGTGTTGTACGTTGACAACAAGGCCGCCATTGGCTTATGTCAGGAGCACAGACTGGAGCACAGAACAAAGCACATCGCTCTGCGTTACTTCCTTGCTCGAGAGCTGCGGCAGCGTGGTTAGCTTCGTCTTGCTCACGTGGCCACTCGGGCCAACACTGCTGATATATTCACCAAGGCACTTCCGTCTAGTGATCATTAGCGTTTCTGCACTTTGTTAGGCCTTGTGCCCACGTTTCCTTACTTGCTGTAGACTTTGCTTGTAGTGTGATCTATATATATATATACCTGCATGCTTGCTCTGCTAGATAGAGATTGCTGTGATGTTGTTGTTACATATATACCTCTGCATGTGAACTGGCGTTGTGGCCCTTTGCTTGTGCTCAGTGTGTGTGGTGACGTTGTGATCTACCCTGAGCTTGCTTTGCTTCTCTTGATTGGTCTTGTGACCCCTTGCTCTCGCCCACTTTGCCTATGGGGGTGTGTCAAATTATATGTATGATATATATGGTTAGGCTGGAGTGGGGTAGCGAATATGGGGTACAGCCCCGTTTAGGGTTTCATACTTGTACCCAACAATTTCATAGTGCATTCATTCCTGCCTAGACTTCTGACAGGAAGGCGTCCTCGAGGCGGAAGAAGCAGCGAGCCTCATTGTGCCCCATCTTGCCGCAGAGCTCACCAGACCCGTGCGTCTGACGTACGGGCAATGACCACTACCCCTAGAGCCGCGCTGGACAACCCATTCACGAAGCTGCTGGGGCGAGAGAGTCTCTTGCCAGCGTGGCTGCTGCTACTGTCCACCCCCAGAGCCGCCGTCGCCACGAGCTGCACCCCCAGACGTCGCCCCAAAGCCTCTACACCTACCAGCTCCACCTCGACCGCCATCCGAGCCCCCTCCACCCACCCCAGTGCCTCCACCATCTCCGCCACCTCCACCGCCGCCACCATCTCCACCGCCGCCACCATCTCCTCCACCCCCTCCACCACCACCGCCACCGCCCCTGCCACCACCCCCACCAGTGCCACCCCCTCCATCCTTGCCCCCCTTGCCCTTGCCACTGCGACACTTCCCATTAGGATCTGACGCAACACCGACCTCCTTAGCACGAAGGAAGTCATCAGCAACAACGAGTCAGCATAGGGCATGAGAAGAGAGGGGGAACACCCCTAAAAAAGGAGGGGAGGGGGGTGCCACGGGAGGTGGCAACAGCGCGGGCACTACCTTAGCCAACAGCGTGGGCTCAGTGACGTCGAGGGAAATGAAGTGGTCCCTAACGACGCGGAGGGAGCCTGGAAGGCGAGTCACAAGGAAGCAAAGAGTGATGTACATAAAGGGCAGAACCCCAGCCAGAAAGGTCGAATTAAGAGCAGCGCGGTAGCGAGTAGAGCGGAGGTGGGCCATAAGATCAGCGATGGTGGGGAAGTCAGACTGCTCAATAAAAAGGTACGGTAACATGAGACGGCCTAGGGCAGTAGTAGAGGGGGAGGAGTAGCACTTGACTACGTTGTCATAGAGCTTCTTGGCCGTCATAAGCTGGCCGAAGTGGGGCCTTTCATATAGCGGGAGGTGGTTGCGAACAACATGGCGGGTGTTAGCATCGCGCGTGAGCCACTGCGAACGAGCTACACAATCAGCTGTCTCATCAGGGGCGGGAAGGGACCCAGACGTATGCTCTAACAGGGAGACGTCGTCCTTAGCCACGCTTTGCAGGTATAGCTAGAGATCCTATAGCCAGGAGTCAAACTTAATCGGGCAACCCTCTGCGTCAAAAGTAAGGACAATAATGGTTGCCATGGTAGGTTGCAGCAGCAGCAGCGGTGTCCATGGCAGCAGCAACATTAGTAGCGGCAACAGCGACAGCAGCTGCAGCAAGGGCGGCGGCATCAGCAGCAGCACCACGGTGCAAGGGCGCGGGGTAGGGTAGTATGGGCCTTAAGGGGCAGGGCCGCGCGGGCCATAAGGCAGGGCAGCGGTGGCGCGGGGGGGGCAAAGCAATGCGTGGCAATGCGCGTGAGGCAGCGTGGGCAACGCAGGCAGTGAAAACAGTGCAAAGCTGTGGCTTAGGCAACAACGCTTGGCGGTGGCAGGGCAAGAGAGTGGGTAGGCAGCACGGCGGCAGCAGCGCAGCAGCCGGCCACAGCGCAGTTTGCGACAGGGCAGGGCAGCGGCACGCGCTGCAGCTTGCAGGGCAGCGCAAAGCATGCTGGCAGTGCGTGGGCAGCATGTGAAGCAGCACAGTAGTGGGCAGCGTGAGAAGCGCGGGTAGCACGTTCGCAGCGCGTGGGCATCGCACAGGTAGTGAGGCAGGGCAGCAGATGGGGCAGCGTTAACTGTGGGCCCGGAAAAACAATGGTCCTTAAAGGGCGGTCCTAAGAACTTAACTGCTCTATACCTTGTTAAAAGGAGAGCAAAAAATGTGTGATTAGGTCTAGGAAGAAGGATACAAACAAGGTGTCGAGAGAGCTTGTGTATGTTAGAATTACAGCTAGAATGCAAGAGCCATAACTAGGGTTTGGGCTAGTTAGGCAAGAGAGAATGAGCAAAGGAAGGGCTTTCACTAGCAAGCAGGTGGATACATATAGGAAACCCTAAGGGGCCGTAATCACTATAGAGTACCCCACTGCAGGCTATACAAACTACACAACAAAGTGGGGTATGATCAGCACAACAAGCAGCACTTCATTGTTTACAAATATAAGCAAAGCTAGAGGCTATCACAGAGGGCTACTTAGGAGGAGGAGGGACTATGAGAGGAGAGGAGGTAGTGGGCGGCAGCTGGAGCTGTCGACATACGGTGCAACTGGAGCAACTGGCACATGGGCAACTGGAGCAACTGGCACACAAGCAACTGGAGCAACTGGCACACAGGCAACTAGAGTAACTGGCTCCGCGGCTAGACGAGCGGCAGGAGCAACTGACTCTCGGGCGACTGGAGCAACAGGCTCACGAGCGACTGGAGCCACGTGCTCACGGGTGACTGGCGCAACAGTCTCACGGGCGACTGGAGCTACTGGCTTCACGGCGGCCACCCCCTCTTCAACCTCCCCCATTGTCCCAAAACTCCCGTTCACACACCCCTTGCTGCACCCCTAGCTTCACTCCCACGACACCCCCCTAGCACCACTCCTTCGGCTCCCACACACCCACCCCCCTCAGCGGCAGCTACAGCAGTGGGAGACGGAGAAGGAGGAGGAGCAGGGGACGGCGCACACACCCGCCACCCCCACACCCACCACCCCATACCCTAAACGCAGGTGGCGCACGGGTCCCCGAGGCGCTACGTCGGGCGACGAGAAGGGCGGCGCGCAGCCCCCGGGGCGCTTCGATGGGCGACGAGAGGGAGGGGCGACGCGCGGGCCGGACCCGTCGACAAGCGACGGGAGGGGAGGACGCGCGGGCCCCGGGGGCGCCACGACAGGCGACGAGAGGAGGGGCGACGCGCGGGCCCCCATGACGCGACGACGGGCGGTGGGAGAAGGGGCGACGCGCGGGCCCCCGGGGCGCCACGACGGGCGACGAAATCGCCGCGCGTTCCCGGGGCGCGCGGCGGGCAGGAAACCGCTACGCGCCCCGAGCGCATGGCTGTGAGAGTACGACGACTTATGCCAGCTATGCTTGCTTGCCTTTACTTTATCATGCTATTTCTAGCATAGGATAATCATATGCATGCATGAATTGCTTGATTTCCTAGGCTAGGTGCTTTCCTATATTTTATTATAGTTATAGCACCGAGCTAGGTTACGTGCACCAAATTCTAGCCTTTTCGGTTGCCACCGAATTGCCTTCTACCGAATTTGGTAAGGGTCTGTTCGGGACTCTACGCGGCCCGCGGAACCTTCGCGTAACACCTGGTTATGGGGCCTTGTGTCGAGCCTATATATAGCCTCGTGTTGTACCCAGGTGATCATTGAATTCGACTCAAATCTCATTCTCTTTTCTGAGCTCGATCCTAGATCCTCACACTTGGTATCAGAGCCCGTTTACACGCGAAGCTCTTTCGACCGCTAAAAACCAGTCTTCAAAAAACCGCGGGGGCGACGCAGGCAAACATCGATTTCGGGTACGTAAAACCGGTTCCGTTTTTTTCGCTCCCCCTCGATTTGGTTTTTCGGACGCGTTGATGTCTGGCATGGAGGGCCAAGGCGATAACTACGCGACTACGAGCAACATCGCGAGCCTCCGCACCGGCATCGAGCAGACGCAGGCGGCGCTTCGTTGATTCGAGGCTTTTCTGACAAGCCAACCAGGGTTCGCCACCGCAGCAGCAGCGACTGCAGCACCGACAACTCCAGCAGCAGTGGCGACACCGACATTTCACGGACCAATGGCACCACTATCGCCGAAACTCGAAGCAGCACGACCGAGGCTCCCGGAGGCGTTCGATCCAAGCGGGGAGGGATCCGACGTCTGGCGATTCGTGGCCACCCTCGAAATTTACTTCGAGGCCATTGGCTCTTTGACCCCGCAACACGACGCAGCAAGAATTCGGCTCGCAGCGACACTATTACGTGGACCGGCTCTCGAATGGATTTGAGAAAGTTGAAACGAGAATGACTGCACTAAGGAATGAAAGTGGTACAAATATGCAACCCTAGAAATGTGTACCCCATATGGGCTACCCCAGTACAACCTACACAACATTATAATTTGACAAACCCCCATAGGCAAAGAGGGGGAGAACAAGGGGTCACAAGACCAGTCAAGCAAAGCAAAGCAAAGCTCAGGGTGGATCACAAAGTCACCACACATTCCGAGCACAAGTTCAAGGCCAGACGGCCAGTTCACATGCAGGAGCACATGTATATATATACAAGGCTAAACAAGCAAGAGCAAGAGTATATATATGTGACAGTACAAGCAAGGTCAAGAAGTGAGCAAGTGAGGCAAGACAGGCACAAGACCAAGCTGAGTACAGAAGTGCTGATGATCACAAGGCGCAAGTGCCTTGGTGAAGATATCTGAAGTGTTGGCCTTAGAGGCCACGTACGCAAGTCGCAACTGACCACGCTGCTGCAGCTCACAAGCAAGAAAGTAGCGGAGAGCAATGTGCTTCGTTCTGTGCTCCAGACGCTGCTCGCGACACAAGGCCAGCATGACCTTGTTGTCTATGTACAGCACTGGAAGAGAACGAGGCGGCTCTCTGAGGTCACTCAGCAGGTAGGTGAGCCAGCGAAGCTCCTGAGCAGCCATGGCTCCTGCGTAGATCTCACCCTCACAACTGGAGCCGAGAACAGAAGACGAGCGAGTAGCCCGCCACAAAACAGAGCCGGAACCAAGGCTGAAGGTGTAACCGTGTGACGACCGCTGTGTAGCCTGGTCATCAGCCCAAGAAGCGTCTGCATGCCCAGTGAGGACCACTGGACTCTGCCCTCCAAGCACTAGCCCCATGCCCGACGTACTGCACAAGTAGCGCAACACCCTCTTCGCTGCAGCCATGTGCTCCGGTCTATGTCTCCCATGAGCAACATAGCGTGCCAAGATGCTAAGAGGGTATGCAAGGTCAGGTCGTGTGCAGGTCATCAGGTACATGAGGCAGCCAACAAGCTGTGGGTACGGGCCACTCGACTCTACAGACTCATCCAAAGGCATAGCTAAGAGCGAGTGGCGAGTAGGTAGAGGAGTGGCCTGAGGCGAGGAGTACGTGAAGCCGAAGCGCTGAAGGACCTACTGCACCATGTGTGACTGAGTCAGGGTAATGGTGCGGCGTGCTCTGTCCCGGGTGATCTGCAAGCCAAGGTAGCTGCGCAGTTCACCCAGGTCTGTGCACGTGTGTCTCTTCTGCACCTCGGACTTCACGTGGGCGAGTCCAGCAGTGTCAGCAGTGGCAAAGACCAAGTCGTGGACGTACACGAGGATGTAGAATGGCGGCAAAGAGGTGTCGGTGCGCAGAAACAGCGATGGGCCGGCAGTAGAGGGAACAAACCCAAGAGCCGCAAGCGTAGTCCTCAGTGTGTCGTGCCACTCACGGGGTGCCTGGCGGAGACCGTAAACTGGCTGCCGGAGGCTCCACTGGGAGCCAGGAGGAAAAGTCCCAGTGAAGCCAGGTGGGCGGCGCAGCCAGATCTCCTCGTGCAGGCTACCCTGCAAGAAAGCAGTGCTGAAATCAAGAGAGTGAAGCTCGTAGTTGCGCTGAGCAGCTACGTGCAGCAGTACCCGAAGAGTGGTCATCTTTGGGGTGGGAGAGAAGGTCTGAAAGTAGTCAACTCCCTGCCGTTGACTAAAGCCACGAGCCACGTACCGCGCCTTGAAGACAGGTGGAGAACCTGGCGGCCGCTTCACCCTGAAGGTCCACATGCCAATGACGATGTTCGCCCCAGGTGGGGGAACCGCGTCAAGATAGGTGCCTGTGGACTTCCAGGAAGCCATCTCTGCATCCATAGCTGCCTGCCACTGAGACGAGTGAGGACCCTCTATCGCCTCCGCGTAAGAGCGCGGAGTCGGGATGTCAAGTGCATCCGGGTCTCCCTCAGGGGTAAGCAGTATGGACACGAGATGAGGTGAAGCAGCAGCCAGACACTCGAACTCCTCCTGCCTGTCCTCAAGGACGTCCGTGGTAAGAGCACACTCACCCCCGACGGACGGAGGACAGACAGACGTAGACTCAGCAACGAGACTAGCAGCGTAGTCTAGACGACAGCGAGCAGCAAAGTCGACGAGCTCAGCAACTAGGGCAGACGCAGCAGTGGACTCAAAGGAAGGGTCAGTGACAACAGTAGCAAGGAGACGCGTGATAGAAGGACTGGCAGTACGAAGAGAGTCCGACAAAGGGTCGGCAAGAGCAGGAAGAGAGGACTTAGGAGGAGAAGGCAAAGGGGCACGCAGAGGAGCAGTGGACGGACGCAGAGACATCCGGTGCGTGCCAGGGACAGGAGGAGGACGCTGACGCGAACCGCGACCACTAGTGCGAGCAGCACGAACAGGTGACGCAGGATGAGACGCAGGCTCACGACGCTCAGCAAGACCTCCAATAGGACCAGTGTAGGGAGAAGGAGCAGGCAGTGGGGAGGCCGGCGGTAGCTGTGATTGGGACTGGACAGGCAGTGGACACTCTAAGGGAGGAGGAAGACCAAGAACCTGCTGAAGGAGCGGAACGAAGTACGGCCGAGGCCGCGCGACGACTCCAGACACAGCAGGGACAGCACCAGCGCCAACAGCACCTCCAGCTGCACCAGCAGCACCCGCAGCAGGACCAGTGCCAGCAGCACCTCCTGCTCCAGTACCTCCAGCAGCACAAGCAGCACCCGCAGCAGGACCGCCTCCAGGACTGACAGCAGTAGCGTCAGCTCCAACACCCTCAGCAGTTCCAGCTCCAGGCAAACCCGCAGGCCCAGCAGCTCAAGAACTCGCGGCACGAGCACCTCCGGGACCGGCAGCACCAGCACCCTCAGCAGCCGAAGAAGCTCCAGCAGTACGCCTTCAGTGCCGGGCAAACCACTCGCGCAGATCCTGTGGAGAGAGTGGCTCCCGCCGAGACGAAGCACCCGGAGATCTTCCAGGCCCCGCACCGCCAGACGCCACACGAGCAGGCCCAGCGGCCGCAGGCTCCGCACCCCCAGGCTCAGCAGCTCTAGACGTGGCACCCCCAGGCGCAGCACCTCCAAACGGAGCACCTCCAGGCTGAGCACCCGCAGGCTCAGCACCCCCAGGCTCAGCACCCCCAAGCGTAGAACCTCCAGGCTCAGCACCCCCAGGCTCAACACCCCCAGGCTCAGCACCCCCAGGCTCAGCACCCCCAGGCTCAGCACCCCCAGGACTACCACTTGTAGGCCCAGTACCCGCAGGCGTAGCACCCACACGCTCAGCACCCCCAGCAGCACCAGAGTCACCAATAGCCTTGACAGGCTCGACTGCGTCTACCTGGGACACATCTGAAGGGGCAGGACCCTGAGGGGGGAGGGGGTCTACCGGAGGGGGACCTGGCACAAGGAAGAGCGGTGGCGGGGGGAAGGACGGAGTGCGGTAGGGGAAGAGGCGGTAGTAGGGGACCGACTCGTCAAACGTGACGTCCTGGGAGGACAGAACATGACGAGAGGAGGGGTGGTAGAACTGCCACCCTGGCGCGTCAGGGGGGAAGCCAAGGAAGACGCAACGAGCAGCACGAGGGGACAGTTTGTCCACAGACAAGTCGCGGACAAACGCCCGAGATCCCCAGACACGGAACGCAGACGCATCGCCTACCTTCCCCGTCCACAGCAAAGCTGGGGAGGTCTCCGGCATGGAGACCCTGGGGTGAAGGTTGATCTGATGCGCCGCGTAACGAACCGCAAACGGCCATAGAAAATGGGGGGCAGCCGCATGCATCATGGACGTACGGGCGACGTCCATGACCATGCCAATGCGGCGCTCAGCAATCCCATTTTGGTGTGGAGAGTCCGGAAGCGTTAAGGTCTGGCAGATGCCTCGCGCACGGCAGTAGGCTCGCAGAAGGCCAGAGGAGAACTCTCCGCCGCGGTCAGAGTGCAGACGCAGAACAAGAAAGTCTGAGCCAAAGCTCCTCCTGAGCTGGAGACGAGCTACGCAGATCCAGTCGATCAACACCTCAGTGACATCACCCTTGCTGCGCAAGGGGAAGACTGTGGTGTAACGCGAGTAGTCGTCAACCACCAGCAGGAAGTAGCGCTCGTTACCCTGTCCACGGACGCGGGCCGGGCCCCACACGTCCATGTGAAGCGTCTGCAGCGGGGCCTCTGTCGGGGGAAACTGAGAGGAGTGAGGGGCAGCCCGCAGCCGCCCCTCGACACAGGGGACGCAGGAAGGGCCAGGCCCCGGAGGAAGGGAAGGGAGAGACCGAGGAAGACCAGAGACAAGGACACGGGAGGCCATGCCTCG
This sequence comes from Closterium sp. NIES-65, assembly GCA_948144175.1. NCBI lineage: Eukaryota > Viridiplantae > Streptophyta > Zygnematophyceae > Desmidiales > Closteriaceae > Closterium > Closterium sp. NIES-65. Next base: position 162,308 of record CANXME010001279.1, read on the forward strand.
GAGACGAGGCAGGGAGGGGTGACCAAGGCGGTGGTGCCACAGGAAAGTCTCGTGAGACAGGAGGCGACACGAGCAGGGGGCAGACTCAGGACCAGACCTGGACGCTGCAGCAAACACCTGACCCGACGCAGCTACCTGACCATACGCAGGGACAGGAGGAGACTCAGTGGTCAGGGTGTACAGGCTCGACCCCGGGTGACGCGTAAACGTGGCCAGGTGCCGGCCTGTGCAAGCGTCCGAGTAGTGGGTCACCCGCTGACTCGCAGGAGTAAACTGGTGAACCCCCGCATCCTGCAGGTCAGCACCACTCACCAAGTTCGTAGAGAACGAGGGGAGGTAAAGACCAGACAAGGTGCCACAGGGGGCAGCCGACACGGGAGGACAGTGGAGAAGTGAGAAAGGACAGGACCCCTAGAGGGGTCTGCCAGGGAGACTGCAACCGGCCGACCAAGCGGCGTGAGTATGGTGCGGTCTCAAAAGAAGGAGCGAGAAGCCCCTGAGTCAAGTGTGAAGGTGAGGGAGGCCGAAGCCGACGCGGTACCTGAGAGCGCAGACTCACCAGCACCTGAGGACGCAGACGCACTGGCACCTAGAGCAGTAGCCTCACTCGCACCTAGAGAAGCAGCCTCACCAGTACCTAGAGCAGCAGTCTCAATGCCTGGGTCGGGCGGGAAACACCCGTAACAGTCACCCTCATCACGAATAGTCACAGCATACATGGCAGCAAGAATAGCATCAAAGTCAAGATCAAAGATAGCTACACCTGCCCTAGACAGCTCACCCCAGTGGGGGATCTCAGTGGCCTCCGGGAACTGGAGACGCCAAGCGTCTGTCAGGCGGCCAAAGCTGCGCTGGTGGGGTGGAGACCCCCACACTGCTCACCCGCGCGGTCGCCGGTGCGTTGGACGTAGGTGCACGGACCAGTACCCCCACCACGCTGACGTGCAGCGTACCACTCACGGAGCTGCTGAGGGGGGGGGGATGTCCCGAGAACGCTGCTGCTGCCGCTGGCGCTGACCACCACCGGAGCCACACCGCTGCGTAGCACCACCCCGACCAGCTCCACCGCCTCCACCACCGCCTCCTCCACCTCCGCCACCATCGCCGCCTCCGCTCCCACCGCCACCGCCTCCGCCGCCTCCGCCTCCACTGCCGCCACCGACACCTCCACCCCCGCCACCACTCCCACCGCCACCCCTACTCCCTCCGCTGCCTCCACCGCCACCTCCACCACCCCCGCTAGCTCCGCTCGCTCCTCTGCCCCCCTTGCCCTTGCCAGAGCGGCGTCTCCCGCTAGGGGCAGACGCCGCACCGACGGACTCAAGACCAAGGAGGTCGGCCGCAGCAGCAGAGGCGACAGAGGGCAAAAGGGGGGAAGGGGAACACCCCTCAAAGATGGGGGTGCGAGGGTCACCACGAGAGGCTCCTACAGCGACTATGCTCTTCTCCGCTGCTAAGAGGGCCTTCTCGAGGAGGTCAACAGTGAGAGTGGTGGGACCGACTGACAAGAAGTGGTCTCTGACTACACGAAGGGAGTCAGGGAGGCGGGTGACTATGTAATAGAGAGCGATGTACATGGGGGGGGGGTTCTTGGCGCAGAACTCAGCAGGAAGCGCAGCGCGGTAGCGAGTGTCACTAGTGCAGAGGTGCGTAATGAGGTCAGCGACTGTGGAAAAGGCAGCAAGGTCAGGGAAGAGGTACGGTAGCATGAGGCAGCTCAGTGCAGCAGTGGCAGGGGAAGAGTAGCGCGCAACTACAGCGTCGTACAAGGTCTAGGCACTCTTGTACTGACTAAAGTGTACGCGCTTAGTAGTAGGCAGGTGGCGATGCACAGCAAGACGTGCAGCAGCATCGTGAGTGGCCCACTGTGAGCGAACCGTGGCGTCGGCATCGGCAGCAGGGGCAGGGGAGGCACCAGAGGTGAGGTCAAAGAGGGAGAGACCGTCTGCCCTATCGCACTGTAGGAAAAGCTGCAGGTCATCGACCCAAACGTCAAAGTCAATGGCCTTGCCCTCAGCGTCAAAAGCGAGAACACTGGGGGTGGCTATGACAGCAGTAGACTAGCAGCGCTAGCTGTAGAGCAGGGGCAGTGCAGTGACAGGGGCGGTACTCTTACCAGACAAGGCGGTTCGGGCAGCTCAGCAGCACAGTAGCTCAGCAATACGGTGGATCGGAGGACTCGGGCTGCGCGGCAGCAACTGCGGCTCGGCGGCACCCGCGGCTTCGCTCCTCCGCTGCTCAGGCGGCTCGGGCGGCTTGGGCGGCTCGGGCGGCTCGGGCGGCTCGGGCGGTGCGGGCGGCTCAGCTGCGTAGGGCGGCAGGGCCGCTAGTAGAGCGGCGGGGCCGCAGGTAGGGCAGCGGGGCCGCTGGTAGGGCGGCGGGGCCGCAAGTAGGGCGGCGGGGCCGCAGGTAGGGCGGCGAGACCGCAGGTAGGGCGGCGGGGCCGCAGTAGGGCGACGGGGCCGGGTCGAAGGCAGGGCGACGGGGCCGGGTCGAAGGTAGGGCGCTAGGGCCGGGTCGAAGGTAGGGCGACGGGGCCAGTACTCAGGTAGGGCCACGGGGCCGGGGCCGGGGCTCAGGTAGGGCGAGGGGCCTGGGTCGGAGGTGGGGCGACGGGGTCGCCGTCGCAAGTAGGGCGACGGGGCCGGGGCCGGGGCCGGGGCGCAGGTAAGGCAACGGGGCTAGGGCCGGGGCCGCAGGGATGGCGGCGGGGCCAGGGTCGCAGTGGGGCGACGGGGCCGGGGTCGCAGGTAAGGCGACGGGGCCAGGGTCAACCCGAAACACGATGCTTCATGCCAAACCATACATTCGGCACGGAGTGATCGGCACCCCCCACGTTCACCAAACCGATGGATATCGACAAATACAACGCGAAGCAGCAGCCGACAAAATGCGAATTTTGCGGTGCAGCAGGACACCAGTTTTTGGCGTGCTACAAAATGAAGAAAGCACATGCGGCACTCCGGGACGGAAACAGTGGAGCACCCCCGAAGTCAAAAAACGGGAATCACCAGTAACCGCGGATCAACCTGGCGATCGCGTAAAGATCCGAAAAGCAAGGAAAGGGGAAGACATGGCGACTTCGGAGTGGGTGAAAAAATGAGAAAATAATGCCGCAAATTTACAATGTCACGACCAACTGGCATCAGGGGAAATCGCCGAGGCGAATGAAGGCTCCGCAAAAAAAGACCCTGCACCGACCGGGAAACTCCAGCCGAACACCCACGAAAGTAAGAACTGGTTAAAAGTATCCTAAAAAGATGCTCCAACGAAGAATATTGCTTCTCGTGGTTTTCAAGCCTTCAAAAAATTCTCGGGAGGTTTAGAGGCCAAGAAAAATGGGACAATTAGAACGAGAATGATTGCACTATGAAAGAGTTGGGTACAAGAACTAACCCTAATTGGGTTGTACCCCTTATGGGCTACCCCACTACAGCCTACACAAATGTATAAGCTATAATGTTCTGACACACCCCCATAGGCAAAGTGGGGGAGAACAAGTGGTCACAAGACAAGTCAAGCAAAGCAAAGCAAGCTTAGGGTGGATCACAAAGTCACCACACAGTCCGAGCACAAGAGTAAGGCCATAAGGCTAGTTTACATGCAATATCATATATATAAAAGTAAACAAGCAAGTGCAGGTATAGAAAGAGTACAGTACAAACAAGATCAAGAAGTGAGCAAGTAAGGCCAGGTAGGCACAAGACCTAGCAAAGTACAGAAGCGCTGATGATCACAAGGCGGAAGGGCCTTGGTGAAGATATCAGCAGTGTTGGCCTCAGAGGCCACGTAGGTGAGGCGGAGCTCACCACGCTGCTGCAGCACACGAGCCAGGAAGTAACCGAGAGCAATGTGCTTCGTTCTGTGCTCCAGTATGTGCTCCCGACACAAGGCCAGCATGGCCTTGTTGTCTACGTACAGAACTGGAGGAGAACGAGGCGGCTCTCCTAGGTCAGTCAGCAGGTAGGTGAGCCAGCGTAGCTCCTGTGCAGCCATGGCCCCTGCGTAGATCTCATCCTCACAGCTGGAGCTGAGAAGAGAAGACGAGCGAGTAGACCGCCACGAAACAGAGCCGGAACCAAGGCCGAAGGTGTAACCCTGACACGACCGCTGCGTAGCCTGGTCGTCAGCCCAAGAAGCATCGACGTGACCTGTGAGGACCACTGGACGTCGCCCTCCAAGCACTAGCCCCATGCCCGACGTACTGCACAAGTAGCGCAACACCCTCTTCGTTGCAGCCATGTGCTCTGGTCGGTGTCTCCCAGGAGCAACATAGCGTGCTAAGATGCTAAGAGGGTATGCAAGGTCAGGTCGTGTGCAGGTCATCAGATACATGAGGCAGCCAACAAGCTCTGGGTACGGGCCACTCGGCTCTACGGACTCATCTGAAGGCACAGCTGAGAGCAACTGGCGAGAGGAGTAGCCTGAGGCGAGGAGTACGTGAAGCCGAAGCGCTGAAGGACCTGCTGCACCATGTGTGACTGAGTCAGGGTAATGGTGCGCTGTGCTTTGTCCCGGGTGATCTGCAAGCCAAGGTAGCTGCGCAGTTCACCCAGGTCAGTGCACGTGTGTCTCTTGTGCAGCTTTGACTTCATGTAGGCGAGTCCAGCAGTGTCAGCAATGGCAAAGACCAAGTCGTCGATGTATACGAGGATGTAGAACGGCGGCAAAGAGGTGTCGTTGCGCAGAAATAGCGACGGGTCGGCTGTAGAAGGAGCAAACCCAAGAGCCGCAAGTGTAGTCCTCAGTGTGTCGTGCCACTCACGGGGTGCCTGGCGGAGACCGTAGACTGGCCGCCGGAGGCTCCACTGGGTACCAGGAGGGAACAAACCAGTGAAGTCAAGTGGGCAGCGCAGCCAAATCTCCTCGTGCAGGCTGCCCTGCAGGAAAGTTGTGCTTAAGTCAAGAGAGTGAAGCTCTTAGTCACGCTGAGCGGCTATGTGCAGCAGCACCCGAAGAGTGGTCATCTTCGGGGTGGGAGAGAAGGTCTGAAAGTAGTCAACTCCTAGCCGCTAACTGAAAGCTCGAGCCACGTAACGCGCCTTGAAGACAGGCGGAGAGCGCAGCGGCCGCTACACCCTGAAAATCCACATGCCACTGACGATGTTCGCCCCAGGTGGGGGAACCTCGTCGACGTAGATGCCTGTGGACTTCTAGGAAGCCATCTTTGCGTCCATGGCTGACTGCCACTGAGAGGAGTAGGGACCCTCGATCGCCTCAGCGCACGATCGACAAGTCGGGATGTTTGGTGCATCCGAGTCTTCCTCAGGGGCAATCAGCGTGGACACGAGATGGGGCAAAGCAGCAGCAAAGCACTGGAACTCCTCCTGCGTGTCCTCAAGGACGTCCGTGCTAAGAGCACACTCACCCCCGACAGACGCAGGACACACAGACTTAGACTCAGCCACGAGACTAGCAGTGTATTCTAGACGACAGTGAGCAGCGAAGTCGACAAGCTCAGCAACTAAGGGAAACGCAGCAGTGGACTCAAAAGAAGGGTCAGTGACAGCAGTAGCAAGAAGGCGCGTGACCGAAGGACTAGCTGCACGAAGGGAGTCAGACTCCGGGTCAGCAAGAGTAGGAAGAGAGGACTTTGGAGGAGACGGCAACGGGACATGCAGAGGAGCAGTGGAAGGACGCAGTGCCATCTCGTGTGCGGGGGACCGTAGGAGGACGCGGACGCGCAGCACGATGACTAGTGCGAGCAGCACGAACAGGCGACGCAGGACGAGACGTAGGCTCACAACGCTCAGCAAGACCTCCAGTAGGACCAGTGTAGGGAGAAGGAGCAGGTAGAGGGGAGGCGGGCTGTAACTGTGACTGCGACTATACAGGGTGTGGACACTCTAAGGAAGGAGCAAGACCAGGAGAGGGCGGGAGACCAAGAACCTGCTCCAAGAGCAGAACGAAGTACGCCCTCGGCCGCTCAGCGCCTCCAGAACCAGCAAGGACGGCACCACTACCCCTAGCGGCAGCACCAGCGCCAGCAGCACCTCCAGCTCCACCAGCACCAACTCCAGCACCCTCAGAAGCACCAGCACCAGAAGCACCACCAGCGCCAACACTCCCAGCAGCTCTAGCTCCGGCAGCACCAACTCGAGTAGGACCGTCAGCTCCAGCAGCCTCAGCAGCACCCCCTGACGCACCAGCGCCAGTAGAAACACCAGCGCCAACACCCCCAGCAGCTCCAGCTCTAGCAGCACTAGTATCGCCAGCAGCTCCAGCAGGACCAACTCCAGTAGCCCCAGCAGCACCCCCAGTCTCAGCAGCACGTCTCCAACGGCGGGCAAACCACTCGCGCAGCTCCTGTGGAGAGAGTGGCTCCCGCCTCGACGAAGTACCGCCGACGGCCACACTAGCAGACCCAGCGCCCCCAGGCTCGGCACCCCCAGGCTCCGCACCTCCAGGCTCTGCACCCCTAGGCTCCGCACCCCCAGACCCAGCACCCCCAGGCTCAGCACCCCCAGACTTAGCACCCCCAGTCTCAGCACCCCCAGTCTCAGCATCCCCAGTCTCAGCACCCCAAGGCTCAGCACCTCTAGCAGCACCAGAGTCAACAGCTACCTCGACAGGCTTGACTGCGTCTACCTGGGATACACCTGACGGGGCAGGACCCTGAGGGGGGAGAGGGTCTACCGGGGGAGGACCTGGTGCAAAGAAGAGCGGCGGCGGGGGAAGAGGCGCAGTCCGGTAGGGGAAGAGACGGTAGTAAGGCACCGACTCGTCAAAGGTGACGTCCTGGGTAGACAGAACACGGCGCGAGGTGGGGTGGTAAAACTGCCACCCAGGCGCATCAGGGGGGAAGCCAAGGAAGACGCAGGGAACAGCACAGGGGGACAGCTTGTCCGCAGACAAGTCGCGGACAAACGCCGGAGATCCCCAGACCCGAAACGCAGACGCATCGCCAACCATCCCGGTCCACCGCAAGGCGGGGGAGGTCTCTGGCAAGGAGACCCGGGGCTGAAGGTTGAGCTGATGCGCAGCGTACTGAACCGCGAACGGCCACAGAAAATGGGGGGCAACCGCATGCATCATGGACGTACGAGAAACGTCCATGACCATGCCAATGCGGCGCTCAGCAATCCCATTTCGTTCTGGAGAGGCCGGAAGCGTGAAGGTTTGGCGGATGCCCTGTGCACGACAGAAGGCTCCCAGACGGGCAGAGGAAAACTCCCAGCCATTGTGTAAGTGCAGACGCAGAACAGGAAAGTCGAGCCGAGGCTCTCTCTGAGCTGGAGACGAGCTGCGCGGATTCAATCGATCAACACCTCAGTGACGTCACCCTTGTTGCGCAAGGGGAAGACTGTGGTGTAACGCGAGTAGTCGTCAACCACCAGCAGGAAGTAGCGCTCGGGCCCCTACCCATTGACGCGGGCTGGGCCCCACACGTCCATGTGGAGAGTCTGCAGCGGAGCCTCTGTCGGAGGAAACTCGGAGGACTGAGGGGCGACGCGCTGTTGCCTCTCGATGCAGGGGACGCAGGTAGGGCGAGGCCCCGGAGGTAGCGAAGGGAGAGACCGAGGGAGACTAGAGATAAGGACACGGGAGGCCATGCCTCGGAGACAAGGCAGGGAGGGGTGACCAAGGCGGTGGTGCCAAAGGAGAGTCTAGTGAGACAGCAGACGACACGAGCAGGGAGCAGACTCAGGACCAGACCTGGACGCTGCAGCAAACACCTGACTCGACGCAGCTACCTGGGCAGACTTAGCAGCCAGAGGAGACTCAATAGTAAGGGTGTACAGGCTCGACCCTGGCCGACGGGTGAATGTGGCCAAGTGTCGGCCTGTCCAAGCACACGTGCAGTGGATCACTCGCTGACTCGCAGGAGTGAACTAGTCAACCCCCCTATCCTGTAGGTCTGCTCCACTCACCAAGTTCGTAGCGAACGAGGGGAGGTAGAGACCTCACAGGGTGCCAGAGGGGGCTGCCGAGCACGGTAAGACAGTGGAGAAGCTAGCAAGGACAGGACCCCCAGAGGGGTCTGTCAGGAAGACTGCAACCGGCCGATTGAGCGGCGTAAGAGTGGTGCGGTCTCGAAAGAAGGAGCGGGACGCACCCGAGTCAAGGGTGAAGGTGTGGAAGGCCTGAGCCGGCGTAGTACCTGAGAGAGCAGACTCACCCGCACCTGGGGCAGCACACGCACTGGCACCTGGGGCAGCAGACGCACTAGCACCTGGGGCAGCAGACGCACTAGCAACTAGAGCAGCAGCCTCACCAGCACTTAGAGTAGTGGTCTCAATGCTTGGGTCAGGCGGTACACACAGGTAACAGTCACCCTCAACACTAGTAGTTACAGAATACATGGCAGCAAGGATAGCATCATAGTCAAGATCAAAGACGGCAACCCCCGCCCTAGACAGATCTCCCCAGCGAGGGATCTCTGACGCCTCAGGGAACTGGCGACGCCACACGTCCGTCAGGCGACCAAAGCAGCGCTGGGTGGAGTGCGGGCCTCCGCACTGCTCACCAGCTCGGTCGCTAGTACGGAGGACGTAAGTGCAGGGACCAAAACCCCCACCGCGCTGACGCGCAGTGTACCACTCACGAAGCTGCTGAGGGGACAGGGTCACACCACTCCGCTGCTGCTGGCGCGGACCACCACCTGAGCCACTCCTCTGCGCAGAGTCGCGACCCGATCCACCACCGCCGCAGCCGCCGCCGCCTCCGCCGCCTCCTCCACCTCCGCCTCCTCCGCCACCTCCGCCGCCTCCGCTCCCTCCGCCACCACCACCGCCTCCACCGCCTCCACTGCTGCTGCCGCCGCCGCCACCCCCGGCACCACTCCCACCACCACCCCCACTCCCTCCACTGCCTCCACCACCACCTCCACCGCCCCCTCCAGCGCCCTTACCCCCCTTGCCCTTGCCTGTGCAGCGTCTCCCGCTCGGGGCAGACGCAGCGCCGACCGACTCGAAACTAACGAGGTCGGCCGCAGCAGCAGAGGCAACAGAGGGCAAGAGGGGGGAGGGAGAACACCCCTCAAAGACGGGGGTGCGAGGGTCACCACGAGAGGCTCCTACAGCGACTATACTCTTCTCTTCTGCTAGGAGGGCCTTCTCGAGGAGGTCAACGGTGAGAGTGGTGGGGCAAACTGAGAGGAAGTGGTCCCTGACTACGCGGAGAGAGTCAGGGAGCCGGTTGACTATGTAGTAGAGGGTGATGTACATGGGGGGGGGGTTCTTGGCGCAGAACTCAGCAGGAAGCGCAGCGCGGCAGCGAGTGTCAATAGTGCGGAGGTGCGTAATGAGGTCAGCAACTGTGGGAAAGGCAGCAAGGTCAGGGAAGAGGTACGGTAGCATGAGGCGGCTTAGTGCAGCAGTGGCAGGGGAAGAGTAGCGTGCAACTAGAGCGTCGTACAAGGTCTGAGCACTCTTGTACAGGCTAAGGTGTGCACGCTCAGTGGTCGGTAAGTGGCGGCGCACAGCAAGGCGAGCAGTGGCATCATGCGTGGCCCACTGTGAGCGAACAGTGGCGTCAGCATCAGCAGCAGGGGCAGGAGAGGCACCGGAAGTGAGGTCAAACAGGGAGAGACCATCTGCCCTATCGCACTGTAGGAAAAGCTGAAGATCATCTACCCAGACCTCAAAGTCAACTGCCCGACCCTCAGTGTCAAAGGTGAGAACACTAGGGGAGGCCATGACAGCAGCAGACAGGCAGTGAGTACAGTGGGGCGGGGCAATGCAGTGGCAGAGACGCTGCTCTTACCAGGCAAGTGGGGCGGTCCCGGGCAGGCCGACAGGCGGCAGCGCCTCAGCTGTAGTGCGGCTCGGCGGCTCGGCTGCAGGGCGGCTCGGCAGTCGCGCGGCGCGGCTGCAGGGCGCCTCGGCTGTCGGGCAGCTCGGCGGTTGGGCGGCTCGGCTGCTCGGCGGCTCGGCTGCTTGGCGGCTGGGCTGCTCGGCGGCTCGGGCGCTGGGCGGCTGAGTGGCGACGGGGCCGTGGAAGGGCACCGACGGGGCCGGTGAGAGGGCGGCGATGGGCCGCTGAAAGGGCGGCGACGGGCCGCTGAAAGGGCGGCGACTGGGCCGCGGAAGGGCGGTGACGGGGCTGCTGAAGGGCGGCGACGGGGCCGCGGAAGGGCGGCGACGGGGCCGCTGAAAGAGCGGGCGGCGACGGCGCCGCTGAAAGGGCGGCGACATGGCCGCTAAAAGGGCGGCGACGGGGCCGCGGAAGGGCGGCGATGGGGCCGCTGGAGTGCGGCGACGGGGCCGCAGAAGGGCGGCGCCAGTGGGGGCCGCGGAAGGGCGGCTACGGGTCCGCGGAAGGGGGGCGTCGGGGCCGCGGGAGGGCGGCGACGGGGCCGCTGCAAGGGCGGGTGGCAAGGCCGTGGAAGGGCGGCGATGGGGCCGCGGAAAGGTGGCGACGGGGCTGCTGAAAGGGCACCAACGAGGCCACTGAAAGGGCGGTGATGGGGCCGCGGAAAGGGCAGCGACGGGGCCGCGGAAAGGGCAGCGACGGGGCCGCGGAAAGGGCGGCGTCGGGGCCGCTGAAAGGGCGGCGACGGGGCCGCGGAAAGGTGGGCCGCGAGGGCGGCTCGACGGGGCCGTGAGGACGACGCGACGGGGCCACTAGGGGCCGTGAGGGAAGTCACACGGGGCGCGACTCGGGCAGGGGCCAAGCGCGCTCCGGGCAGGAAAAAAATGGTTGGTGGGCGCTAGGAACAGTTCCCACGGGGGAACCTGCTCTATACCATGTGAGAATTAGAACGAGAATGATTGAATTATGAAAGATTTGGGTACAAGTACTAACCCTAATTGGGTTGTACCCCTTGTGGGCTATCCCACTACAGCCTACACAAATGTATAAGCTATTATGTTCTGAAAAAAAAAGCCTTTAGAAATTATTCAGGTACCTGAGAAGTTGGGCAAAGTACTACGGAGCGTAGAAAAGGGTCGTGTGTTCCGTGGAGTTAATATTGTCTCCCCGCAGCACTGTGTTAAGGCTCCCCGTTGCCCACAGGTGAAGCCTACACAGCTGCCAAGGCTTAGAGGAGACATCCAGGCTACGGAGAAATTATACAAGCCTCGGAAAATCCTCCTACCCCCCAGGTGAAGTTGGAAAGCGCTGAGTTTGGTATAGGAAAAAGGGAAGGTATTAAGCTTGATGTACCCTATGATCCTATTAACGAGACCCTCTTTGGCTACTCAGCGCAGAAGAAACCACTACTCCTCGAGGTGTTATGCAATGGGCGACGCCTCCAGGCACTGGTGGACAGCGGTGCATCTCACTCGGTGTGTGACCGCGGAGCATTGGAGAAAATTGGAGAGAAGGCGGAAGAGACTTAGTTTTCAGCAACCATGGTGGACGGTACAAAGCTTCCTATCCACGGCGAAGCATCACTGCAGCTGCACATAGGTGCGTTGAGGTGGAAGCCGAAGCTACCAGTCACCAACATCAAAGGATTAGATTTTATATTGGGGAGAGATTTTCTGAAGCGGTTCAACCCCGAGATCGATTGGGTCAACAGCAAGGTGTGCATCTACAACAACGGGAAGCGGATAGCACTGCAAAGCTGGACGGATACAGGGGACGTACCTGAAACGACACTGGCACGGTTCGAACACACGGTGAACAAGAGTAACACGGGTTACCTAGCACTGGTCATGACAACAGCAGAGGAGGAGAAGCCGAGTTCCGAGCTCCCAGCAGTAGTAAAGGAGGTCTTGGAGCAGTACAAGTATATAATGCCCAACGACCTACCTGCAGGCGTACCTCCAGCACGCACCCACGAGCACGAGATCGTGGAGGAACCAGGTGCGAAACCCGTCTCACGTGCACCATACCGACTGAGTCCGAATAAACTGACACACATGAAGAAACAGGTAGAGTATCAACTAGACAGACAACTGATCCGCCCATCCACCTCCCCCTACGGTGCACCAGTTCTCTTCACTCCAAAACCAGATGGCAGTCTACGGAGGTGCATCGACTACCGCGCACTGAACAAACAGACAGTCAAAAACAAATATCCCATACCGCGCATAGACGACCTGTTCGATCAACTGCGTGGAGCAACAGTCTTCTCGAAGCTGGACCTACGGTCGGGTTACTGGCAAATCAAGATGGCGGACAACTCGATCCACAAGACGGCGTTCCATACCAGATACGGCTCCTACGAATACTTGGTGATGCCGTTCGGACTCTGCAACGCACGAGCAACGTTTCAGGCGAAGATGAATCACATCTTACGACCCCTGCTGGACGAGTGCGTGGTGGTGTACGTGGACGACATTCTCATCTACTCCAAGAACATGAAGGAACACATAAAGCATCTATGGAAGGTATTCGAGATCCTGCGGAAAAACAAGTTCTACGTGAAGCTGTCGAAGAGCGACTTCGCCCTGAAGAAGGTGCAGTTTTTCGGGCACATGGTGAGTGCCGAGGGCGTACACGTGGACCCGCGGAAAATCAAAGCCGTCAAGAAGTGGAAAGTACCGGAGAACGTGAAGGAGTTGCAGCAGTTCCTAGGCTTCACCAACTACTACAACAGGTTCGTGCCACAGTACGCTAAGATAGCAGCGCCACTGACCGACCTACTGAAAAAGGATACGCCCTACAAATGGGATACCCCTCATCAGCAAGCCATGGAGCAGCTACAAACAGCCCTAACTACAGTGCCAGTACTCATCTTACCAGATCCAGAAAAGGACTACGTGGTGGAAGCAGATGCGAGTGACCAGGCAGTCGGAGCAGTACTGATGCAAGATCACGGATACGGTTTGCAGCCCATCGCCTACCTTAGTAAGAAACTATACGGAGCAGAACTAAACTACCCCATTCACGACAAGGAAGCCTTAGCGATAGTCATAGCCTTCAAGGCGTGGAGGTGTTACCTAGAGGGAGCCAAGACTACAGTCTATACTGACCGCTGTAGTCTTAAATACCTGAAGTCGCAGCCGACGCTCTCACGACGACAAGTGCGGTGGGTGGACTTCCTGGAAACTCACTTCCACTACGACATCGTCTACAAGCCCGGGCTACACAACAAAGTAGACGCATTGAGCCGCCCCGGACATGTAGCAAGCATCCAGCTCGACGGGATGAACCCTCTACTCAAGGGTCTATTCCAACATGGGTACTCCGTGGACGCAGAGATCGCTACAGCACAGACGAAGAAGCTATTACAGTGGGAGAAAGACCTAGCAGTAAGGAAGGGTTCATGAAAGATTTGGGTACCGAATTACACCCCACTACGGCAGATCCTATTGGAGGAGTTTCACGACGTACCATACGCGGGACATTTTGGGAGCAACAAGACGTTAGCAGGGATAGCAAAGTATTACTACTAGCCCGGGATGGCAGCAGACGTGCAGCAGTTCGTCACCTCTTGCGACACGTGACAGCGGATGAAGAGTAGCAAGCAGAAAAAAGCAGGGTTACTTCAGCCTCTACCCGTACCGGAGCAGCCATGGCAGGTCGTTAGCCTTGACTTTATCACAGGACTTCGTTCGACCTCACGGGGGCACGATTCCATTCTCGTAGTCATAGATAATGTTGAAATAAACGAACAAGAATGAATGAACCAGTAGTGAAAACAATACAAGTACCTAACCCTAGAATTGTGTACCCCCTATAGGCTAACCCACTGTAGCCTAAACAAACACAACAACATATATAATGTTTGACACACCCCTATAGGCGAAGTGGGGGAGAACTAGGGGTCACAAGACCAGTCAAGGCAAAGCAAGACAAAACAAGCTCAGGGTGGATCTCAAGGATACCACACAAATTCCGAGCACAAGCAAGTGGTCACAAGACCAGTTCACATGCAGGTTTATAATAGAACAAGAGGTACAATGATCACAACCTAGCAAAAGTAAACATGCAGGTATATATATAGAGAGAGATCACAGTACAAACAGACTCAAGAAGTAAGCAAGTGAGGTCCAGTAGGCACAAGGCATAGAAGAGTGCAAAAGTGCTGATGGTCGCAAGGCTGAAATGCCTTGGTGAACACATCAGCAGTGTTGGCCTTAAAGGCCACGTAACGCAGACCAAGCTGACCACGCTGCTGCAGCTCTCGAGCAAGGAAGTAGCGCAGAGCAATGTGCTTCGTTCTGTGCTCCAGTCTGTGCTCCTGACACAAGGGAATGGCTGCCTTGTTGTCGACGTACAGCACTGGAGGAGAACGAGGCCGCTCTCCGAGGTCGGTCAGCAAGTAGGTGAGCCAGCGTAGCTCCTGGGCCGCCATGGCTGTGGCGTAGATCGCAGCCTCACAACTGGAGCTGAGAAGAGAAGAAGAGCGAGTAGAACGCAAAGAAACTGAACCAGAGCCAAGACTGAAGGTGTAACCCTGAGACGACCGCTGAGTAGCCTGGTCGTCTGCCCAAGAAGCGTCCGAGTGCCCAATGAGAACAACTGGGACTCGCCCTCCAAGCACTAGCCCCATGCCCGACGTACTGCACAAGTAGCGCAACACCCTCTTAGCTGCATCCATGTGCTCCTTCCGGTGACGGCCGGGAGCGACATAGCGTGCAAGAATGCTAAGAGGGTATGCAAGGTCAGGTGGAGTGCGGGTCATCAGGTACATGAGGCAACCCACAAGCTCTGGATACGGGCCACTCGGCTCTATGGACTCATCCGAAGGCAGAGCTGAGAGCGAGTGACCGGTAGGCAGAGGAGTGGGCTGAGGCGAGGAGTACGTGAAGCAGAAGCGCTGAAGGACCTGCTGCACCATGTGTGACTGAGTCCCGAGTGATCCGCAAGCCAAGATAGCTTGTCAGTTCACCCAGGTCTGTGCACGTGTGTCTCTTCTGCAGCTCTGACTTCACTGTGGGCGAGTGCCGCAGTGTCAGCAGTGGCAAAGACCAAGTCGTCGACGTACACGAGGATGTAGAACGGCGGCAGTGAGGTGTCGGTGCGTAGAAACAGCGACGGGTCAGCAGTAGAAGGCGCGAACCCAAGAGCCGCAATTGTAGTCCTCAGTGTGTCGTGCCACTCACGTGGCGCCTGGCGGAGACCGTAGACTGGCCGTCGGAGGCTCCACTGGGTACCAGGAGGGAACGACCCAGTGAAGCCAGGTGGACGTCGCAGCCAGATCTCCTCGTGCAGGCTGCCCTATAGGAAAGCAGTGCTGAAGTCAAGAGAGTGGAGCTCGTAGTCGCGCTGAGCGGCGACGTGCAGCAGAACCCGAAGAGTGGTCATCTTCAGGGTCGGGGAGAAGGTCTGGAAGAAGTCAACTCCCT
Organism: Closterium sp. NIES-65; assembly: GCA_948144175.1. NCBI lineage: Eukaryota > Viridiplantae > Streptophyta > Zygnematophyceae > Desmidiales > Closteriaceae > Closterium > Closterium sp. NIES-65. The sequence continues at coordinate 177,490 of CANXME010001279.1, forward strand.
CTTGCTGACTGAAGCCTCGTGCAACGTAACGCGCCTTGAAGACAGGCAGAGAGCCCGGCGGCCGCTTCACCCTGAAAATCCACATGCCACTGACGATGTTCGCCCCAGGCGGGGGAACCTCGTCAACGTAGGTGCCTATGGACTTCCAAGAAGCCATCTCTGTGTCCATGGCCGACTGCCACTGAGAGGAGTAGGGACCGGCCATCGCCTCTGCGTAAGAGCGTGGGGTCGGGATGTCTGGTGCATCCGGGTCTCCCTCGGGGGCAACAAGCATGGACACGAGATGGGGCAAAGCGGCCGCAAAGCACTCAAACTCCTCCTGCCTGTCCTCAAGGACATTAGTGCCAAGAGCACAGTCACCCCCGACGGACGGAGGACAGACAGACTCAGACTGAGCAACCAGGCTAGCAGCGTAGTCTAGACGACAGGTGGCAGCAAAGTCGACAAGCTCAACAACTAAGGAAGACGCAGTAGCGGACTCAAAGGAAGGGTCAGTGACAACAGTAGCCAGGAGACGCGTGACAGTAGGACTGGCAGCACGAAGAGAGTCTGACCCGGGGTCAGCAAGAGCAGGAAGAGAGGAAGCAGGAGGAGACGGCAGTGGGACACGCTGTGGAGCAGTGGACGAACGAAGCGCCATCCGGTGAGTGCCTGGGACAGCAGGAAGACGCTGACGCGGGACACGACTACCAGTGAGAGCAGCACGGACAGGCGACACACGACGAGGCTCAGGCAACGCAGGACGAGACTCAGGCTCACGGCGCTCAGTAAGACCTCCAGTCGGACTAGTGTAAGGAGCAGGACCAGGGAGAGAGGAGGCAGACGGTAGCTTCGATGGCAGCTGGGCAGACAGAGGACACCCTAAGGAGGGAGGAGGACACGGAGGAGGGAGCTGACCAAGAACCTGCTGAAGGAGCGGAACGAAGTACGGCCGCGGCCGTGCAGCGACACTAGAACCAGTAGAGACACCCGCACCAGGGTCCTCAGCACCAGCAGCAGCTCCAACGCCCGGGTCCCCAGCACCAGCACCAGCTCCAACACCTGGGTCCTCAGCACCAGCAGCAGCTCCAACGCCCTGGTCCGCAGCACCAGCAGCAGCTCCAACGCCCGGGTCCGCAGCACCAGCAGCAGCTCCAACACCCGGGTCCTCAGCACCAGCAGTAGCTCCAACACCTGGGTCCTCAGCACCAGCAGCAGCTCCAACGCCTGGGTCCGCAGCACCAGCAGCAGCACCAACAGCAGCGAGGTCCGCGACACGAGGCGCGCCACTCCGAAGAGTGCAGCGCCGCTCGTACCACTCACGGATCCGCTCACGGGAGGGGAGCTCCCGACTAGGAGGAGAAGCACTAGCACCTGTCCCAGTAGTGCGCCCGGCTCCAGAGGTGCCTCTCCTGAGGCTGCAGTACTGTAAGTACCGCTCACGCAGCTGCTCCGAGGAGAGGGCTCCCCCAGGTGGAAGACTCCAAGGCTCAGTACCTCCAGACTCAGAACCCCCAAACTCCGAACTCTGCTGCTCAGCACCCCGAAGCTCAGCACCCCCAGGCTCAGCACCCCCAGGCTCCGCACCCCCAGGCTCCGCACCCCCAGGCTCAGCACCCCCAGTCCCGGCACCCCCAGGCTCAGCACCCCCAGCAGGACGAGAGTCGACAGCTACCTCAACAGGCTCAACCGGGTCTACCTAAGACACACCTGAGGGAGCGGCACCCTGAGGAGGGAGGGGGTCTACAACAGCAGCACCTGGCGCGAGGAAGAGAGGCGGGGGGGGGAGCGGGGCGGTGCGGTAGGGGAAGAGGCGGTAGTAGGGGACGGACTCGTCAAAAGTGACGTCCTGAGAGGGCAAGACTCGGCGCGAGGTGGCGTGGTAAAACTGCCAACCAGACGCGTCCGGGACAAAGCCGAGGAAGACGCGGGGAACATCACGGGAGGAGAGCTTGTCCGCAGACGTATCGCGGACAAAAGCTCGAGATCCCCAGACTCGGAAACGCGACGCATCGCCAACCTCCCCCGTCCACAGCAGTGTGGGCGAGGTCTCCGGCAAGGAGACACGGGGCCAGAGGTTGAGCTGATGCGCAGCGTACTGGACCGCAAACGGCCACAAAAAGTGGGGGGCAGCCGCATGGATCAAGGAGGTACGGGCGACCTCCATGACCAGGCCAATGCGGCGCTCCGCAACCCCATTCTGCTGTGGAGAGGCCGCAAGCGTGAACCACTGCTCAATGCCGTGCTCAGCACAGTAGGCTTCCAAGAGGTCGGAGGAGAACTCACCACCTCTAACAGAGTGCAAGCGCAGGGTCGGAAAGTCCGAGTGAAAACGCTCGCTGAGCTGGAGACAGGCTCTGCGGATCCAAGGGATCAAGACATCAGGGACCTCACCCTTGGTGCGCAAGGGGAAGACCGAGGTGTAGTGCGAGTAGTCGTGAACAACTATCAGGAAGTACCTCTCCTGACCCTAACCACGGACGCGGGCTGGGCCCCACACGTCCATGTGGAGCGTCTGCAAGGGAGCATTCGTCGGGGGAAACGAAGAGGAGTGAGGAGCGGTGCGCTGCCGTCCCTCGACACAGGGGAGACAGGTAGGAGCAGGTGAGGGTGGGAGGGGAGGAAGGACCCTGGGCAGGCCAGAGAAAAGGTACCGGGAGTGCATGGCACGAAGCCGATGCACAGACGGGTGGCCAAGGCGGTGGTGCCAGAGGACAGTCTCGTGCGCCAGAGAGCGACATGAGCAGGGGGCCGACAGCTGACCTGACGCGGACGCAGACGTAGACGCAGCAACCTGAGGGGACTCAGTAGTCAGTGTGTACAGGTCCGACCCCGGTTGCCGAGTGAAGGTCGCCAAGTGACGGCCCGTACGAGCACACGTACAGTGTGTCACGCGCTCGTAGGCAGGGGTGAACTGGTGAACACCCCCGTCCTGGAGCGCACATCCTGCCACCAAGTTCGTAGAGAACGAGGGAAGGTGGAGACCTGAAAGTGTGCCCGACGGGACCGTAGGACAGGGAAGGACAGTGGAAGAGGTCGCAATGACCGGACCCCCAGAGGGGTCAGCAAGGGAGACAGCAACTGGCCGAGCAAGCGGCTCAAGGGCAGTGCGGTCACGAAAGAAGCACCTGAGTCCAGTGTGAAGGTGTGCAGTGCTGCAGTCGACTCAGTACCAAGGGGGGCAGACGCACAAGCACCTAGAGCAGCTGCCTCACCAGCACCCGGGGTAGCCGACACGCAAGTACCTGGAGCAGCAGACGCACTAGTCCTAATGCCCGGGTCGGGCGGCACACACAGGTACTCCGCACCCTCTCCACTAGTAGACATCACATACATAGCAGATAGAATAGCATCAAAGTCTAGAGCATAGATATCAATCCCCTTCTTCAGGAGATCAATCCAGCGGGGCAGCTCAGTGGCCTGAGGGAACTGAACACGCCAAGCGTCGTCGAGACAAGCGAAGCAGCGCTGTGTGGCGTGCGGTCGTCCACACTGCTGACCAGTGCGGTCCCCAGTGCGAATGACATACGTGCAGCTAAAGCCACCCCCACCCCCGTGCAGAGAGTACCACTCACGGACCTCCTGGGGCGAAGGAGTGTGCTGCTGGCCCTGGCCACCGCCAGCGCCTCCACGACCACCACCGCCGCCGCCACCTCCTCGACCACCCAAACCCCCGCCGCCGCCTCGTCCACCGCCACCCCAACCACCGCCTCCGCCCCTGCCACCTCCCCCGCCGCTGCCGCCACCACCCCCACCGCTGCCACTAGCCCCTCCAGTCGCGCCACCACCCCCACCACCTCCACCACCCCCACCTCCGCCTCCCCCGCCGTCACCACCACCACCCTTGCCCCCTTTGCCCTTGCCGCTGCAGCGCCCGCTCGAAGCAGACGCAGTACCGACCTTCTCAGCACCAAGGAGGTCGACAGCAGCAGCAGAGGCGACAGAGGGAAGAAGGGGGGAAGGGGAACACCCCTCAAAGAACGGGGTACGGGGGTCGCCACGAGAGGCACCTACAGCTACTATGCTAGTCTCAGCTGCAAGTAGTTCCTTCTCGAGGAGGGCAATGGTGAGCTCAGTGGGGCAGCGAGCTAGGAAGTGGTCCCGGACAGCACGCAGTGTGTCAGGGAGGCGGGTGACTAGGTGGTAGAGAGTGAGCCATAGTGGGGGGGGGTGCGTGGCAAGGAACTCAGCGGGCATGGCGGCACGGAAGCGGGCCTCACTAGTACGGAGGTGCGTGATGAGGTCAGCGACTGTGTGGAACGAGGCCAGGTCGGGAAACAGGTAGGGGAGGGAGAGACGGCCTAGCGCGGCAGAGGCAGGTGAGGAGTAGCGAGCAACGACAGCTGTGTACAGTGCCTGTGCAGTCTTGTGCTGGCCAAATTGCTCGCGTTCGTCTATCGGCAGGGAGTTGCGAATAGCAAAGCAAGCGTGGGCATCACGAGTCTGGCACTGTGAGCGAGCAGTGCTGTCAGCAGTAGCAGCAGGGGCAGTGACATGGCCTAGGGCGTGGTCGTACAGTGAGATGTCGTCCTTGGCTGTGAGCTGTAGGTAGAGGTGCAGGTCATCTAGCCAGGTGTCAAACTTCACTGGGCGGCCCTCAGCATCGAAAACTAGAACCTGTGGGCTAGCCATAGGAGCAGTAGAAGAAGCAGCAGTAGCAACAGTAGAAGCAGTTAGGGCGGCTCGGTTCGAGCAGGGCGGCGCGGCTCGGGTGGGGCGGCTCGGTTCGGGTCGGGTCGCGCGCTCGGCTGGGTTCGCGCGGCTCGGCTCGGGTCGCGCGGCTCGGCTCGGTCGCGCGGCTCGGTTCGGTCGCGCGGCTCGGTTCGGTCCCGAGCTGTGGCGGTAACGGGCCGCTCGGGGCCTCTAGGGGCGGTGGGCGCGGGGCCGTTTGGGGCCTCTCAGGACGGTGGGCGCGGGGCCGACGGGGCCGTTCGGGGCCTTAGGGAGGTGAGCGCGGGGCCTTAACGGGGCCGACGGGGCCGTTCGGGGCCGCTAGGGAGGTGAGCGTGGGGCCGTAAAGGGGGGCCTCTAGGGGCCGACGGGGCCGTTCGGGGCCTCTAGGGAGGAGCGTGGGGCCGTAAAGGAGCGAGCGCGAGGCCGACGGGGCCGTAAGGGGCCTCTAGGGAGGTGAGCGCGGGGCCGACGGGGCCGTTAGGGGCGATCGCGGGGCCAAAAGGGGCCGCTAGGGGCGAGCGCGTGGGCCGTTTGGGGCCTCTAGGGGCGAGCGCGGGGCCGTAAGGGGCGGGCCAACGGGGCCTTAGAGGGCCGTGAAAACCGAGGCGCCCTAGGGCGCCGGTAGGTAGGTAGGTAGTGGTGGGCCCTAAAATAAATCGGTCCTAGGAAGGACCTGCTCTATACCATGTTGAAATAAACGAACAAGAATGAATGAACTAGCAGTGAAAACAATACAAGTACCTAACCCTAGAATTGTGTACCCCCTATAGGCTAACCCACTGTAGCCTAAACAAACACAACAACATATATAATGTTTGACAGATAAGTTCTCCAAAATGGGACACTTCATACCGACCAACGCCACATCTACAGCTGAAGCAACTGCTCGCCTCTTCTTCGACCGCACACTGACCCGCTACTGAAACAAGCCCTTTTATCCCAATGGTCTAGTGGTTGGGATTCTGACAGACTCCTCCTTGCCACAACTATCTCGACTCCCCTTGGCCTAGGCTACTAAGCCTAGGCCCTACCTAAACCTAGCTCCTACTAGACTCACTATCTTAACAGTCCAGATCTTTCGTAACCTTACACAACCTTTCTCGTCATCCTGCCTTTTCGCCTTCATACACCTTGCTGTGTGGCTCACTTGCTACTGTCAGAAGTGCACGATACTTTTCAAAATTTACTATTTGTAACTAATTTCGCACATGATCAAAACAGCACAACCTAAATTCTATTCTGTGCCGGTGTGAGGAATTTTCGCGCTATTCCTTACTGCAACCGTCAACACCGCGTACAGCAGCAGCCGTTGTTCGCCCGTTACTGCTAACGGGGCTTCGCCAACTTCGCGCGTACTGTTTCACCAAACCTCGCTCTGCTGGAGCAGTCGAGTCGGCCTACGCTTTGGGACTAGCCCGAACCTTGCGCCAGCGTAGCACTAGCTAGCTCGCATGCACCGCGTTACCATTTGCATGTTTCGCCTATAAGTATTTGCTCATGCCTTCGCTCATACTTTGTGCTCATTGAACCCCGCAATCCTCGCTACCTCGATTCATTGCACCCGTAACACTTGGTATTAGAGCCACTTTCCTTTCGGAACGCGCATCTCTGCACCCCAGGAAATCAACTTTTGAGTTTTCACTCGAAAGGACTCACGCACCTTAGCCCCTAGGAGCCGCTTTCCTCGCGTTCTCTCGTAAACACGTGCAGCTACAACTGCGCCTAGACTAAGCTAAGTCGACGCCCTTCGTAGTGGCTGAACATATCGACGTCACGACGCGCATGCAGGACCGCCTGAACGAGCTGCTGCGACAATTGCACGAAAGCTCTGAAGAAATTGCAGCGCTGACGGCGGAACGCACATCCCTGCAAAATGATGTCGCAAGAGCACAGCAAGCACAATCACAAGCACCTAGCACTACAGGACAACTTGCACCATATGCATCGCAGCACAGAAGTGTGGGGCAACCCGCGAGCACGGCCAGTGATGGCGTCGCCCGTCACGACGGAGACGACGACCACGGCACGACACACCTCGAAGCGACGAATGCGGCCAGGAGTCAACCCCGCGTCACAATTTCTGTGCTGGCCGGCAAATCAACACTGCCGTCTCCGATGTCGCTGAAGCCGCCATGCTTTGACCCGACTCAACAGGGTGGTCCTACCCTTCAGACGTGGTTGTTCACATTGAATGTCTTCTTCGACACCAACTACGTCTCGGAGGATACGGCAAAGATTCACCGTGTCGTTGCTGCAAGGACCCACCATGGACTGGTGGCACGTCATCGTCACGAAGCTGATGGACTACGCGACTCTATCGACACAGGTAGGACAAACCGGACCTTGGGCGCCGTCGTATTTCGTGGAGGTGCCCCAATATCGCAAGTGGGATGCGTGGTGCGCAGGACTGCACGCTCGATTTGAGCCAATTGCGGCTTCGATCGTGGTACGTGAGAAGCTCCGCACTTGGCGCCAACTCGATTCCGTCCAAGACTACACCAACGGGTTTCTGGCGATGTGCAAGCAGGTGGGCTACATACACGAATCTGAGGGTATTGACCGCTACATCGGAGGTCTGAAGCATGACATCGCTCATGAATCCAGCTCCACGGCGTCACTGATTTTCAAGATTCTCACGAAGAAACTCGACTTTTTCCGCCGACCGAGACCGGGGTCCTACGGAAGCAACAGCAACTGGGGACATCCATCTCATGGGACGAACGAGGGTGCTACGATACGTGCCGTCGACGCGAATGCCGCTGCCGCACCGTTTAAAGGGCGCTGCTTCGCGTGCAATCCGCCTGGACACCGTAAAAGCGAATGCCCGGAAAACGCCAAGGGAAAGGGGGAAGCTGAGCAGCAGAAACAGACCAAGCAGCATGAGTCAGTAGCAGATGGGCCCTCTACTGACAGGTGACGCCGCTCGCCCGACCCAACCGACCCTCACCGAGTGATTGTGCCGGTTCACGCAATCGACCACAGCCGGCCGAATAAGGAGGGTACTACGGTGGACAGCCCCATACTGCTTAGTGGGAAAATTGGGACAGACTTGGTTAAATTATTTGTAGACACGGGAGCAAGCCAGAGCCTGATCAACACCGCCACAGCACGAAAACTGAGACTGCCACTAGACAGATGTTTACCTGAGATCGACGCAATACAGGTTGCGGCACACAACTGGCGATACGGGAACATGTAGAATGGGTTCGGATTCCTTGCGGGGGTAACTTCACGTTTAGTTAGGAAATGCTCGCGACAATCCTTGACGGAACTGACATTTTATTCGGCCATGATTGGGTGCAAGGACACAATCCGCGAATCGATAGGACGACGGGTGACTAGACCGTGCGAGTGAACGGTAACAACGATGCCTTGCCTCGCTGGGGCTCGCCTGAGTCTTCGTCGGTGCGTGACAACGCAATCACGATGAAACGCGCCGTAGCGGCACGAGCTGACGTGTACGCGGTCGACATTTGGGAAGGCGAGGCAGCAGACAAAGGGGGGGATTTACAGTTACTGCTAGCCGATGTACCTAATGAATTGGCAGTGCTTTTGAAGAAGTACAGTGGGATTTTCCCGGACGACCTGCCGACAGGACTGCCACCTCAGCAATCGCACGACCACAGGATAGAGTTACCACCAGAGGCACAACCGACAGTACATCGTCAGTTCCAACTGACCCAACCCGAACTGGACGAACTGAGGAAGCAGCTGGATTACCTGCTCGAGAAGGAGTTCATTCACCCGGGTTTGTCACCCTTCGCAACACCGATATTTTTCACACCGAAGAAGGACAGGGGTTTTCGCATGTGCATCGACTACTGCGCACTGAACAGGGTTACCATCAAGTCCCGTTACCCCATCCCACGAGCCGACAAACTGATCGACCAACTGCGCGCAGCCCGGGTTTTCTCAAAAATTGACCTTCAAGGAGGCTACCACTAGATCCGACCCACCTGACAGCCCAAAAACCGCCTTCCGCACACACTACGGATCTTTGGAATACACCGTCATGCCCTTCGGACTGACCAACGCCCCCGCCACTTTTCAAATGACCATGAACGAAGCCTTCCGCCCGCTTTTAGATAAGTGCGTCATCATGTACCTCGACAACCTACTGATTTACAACCCCGACAACGCACAGCATCTACAGGACATCAAAACAGTTTTTAAAATACAGAGTGAGAACCGCCTACTGACGAAAGCGTCAAAGTGTGAGTTTTTATAGGATAGACTGGAGTTTTTGGGACACATTATTTCAGCTAAGGGAGTGAAAAAAGACCTGAAGAAGTTCGCGACGCTTCAAGCATGGCATGCGCCGACAGACTTGACCGAGTTGCAGAGTTTTTAGGGGTTTGTCAACTACGTGCGCCAGTTCATCCCCGACATGGCGGAGTTGACTGCTTTGTTGACCGACCTTCTAAGGAAGGGGGTTGAGTACACGTGGGGGGAGAAAAAGCAAGCTGCCTTCTCGGCCCTCAAACAAATTTTGTGCTCACCGCCCGTGCTTCACATCGCAGATCTGCACCGTTCGTTTGAGCTCGTCACCAACGCAAGTGACATTGCCTTGGGAGCTGTACTCTTGCAGGATTTTGGGAACGGCCTCCAGCCAATCGCGTACGAGTCCCGCAAGCTGCACCCACCCGGACGCAACTACCCGATACACGACCGCGAAATGCTGGCGATCGTGCATGCGTTCAAAGTGTGGCGATGCTACCTGACTTACGCCAACGTGACAGTACGGACAGACCACCGATCCCTACAGTACCTCCGTACCCAACCGAATCTCAATCCGCAACAAATCCGCTGGTTGGACTATCTGGAGTCCAACTTCCACTACACAGTCACGTACAAGAAAGGCGCATCAAACATCGCCGACGCACTCACACGCCCCACCGCCCAACTCCATGCCATCCTACTCACCCAAACCAACCCACTGTTAACAGGCCTATTCACCCACGGTTACAGTACCGACCCATTTTTCACGACCGAACATTCACAGCAACTGGCAGAAGCTAAATGAGTCTATTACGTAAAGACAGGCACCAACCGCACTTGGGTATCCGCGTACTCACTACTTAGGAAACTGTTACTACAGGCACACGACGGGATTACCTCGGGCCATTTTGGGGTAGAAAAAACGCGACTGCAACTACAGCGGTACTACTACTGGCCGGAGCTGTTGACCGACGTACAGCACCACGTGGGCTCGTGTCCTACGTGTCAGGTGATGGAGAGCTCGCGAAAAAGAAAGGCGGAGTAGTTGCAGCCGATTCCACCGCCCGAGCGCGCCTCGCAGCAAGTTACCATGGATTTCGTCACAAGGTTACCTTCGAACCCTGGGGGTAACGACGCGGTAATGGTCGTCGTTGACAGACTGACAAAAATGGCTCACTTCGTTGCGTGCAAGAAATCGATCTCAGCCAAAGAAACCGCTCGTCTGTTCATCGCAGCCGTCGTTCGACTACACGGAGTATCAGCTGCAATCATCAGCGACCGCGATACGAAGTTCACCAGCTACTTCTGGAAGAACCTTTGGGAGCAGTTCGGGTCAGGCTATAGTTCAGTTCATCGTACCACCCCGAGACCGACGGTCAAACAGAGTGGACCAATTAGTCGATGGAGCAGTTGATTCGGGCCACGTGCGACGACCCGACAACTTGGGAGCAGCAGCTGTCGGTGATCGAGCTCGCCTACAACAACGTCACGTCAGCATCGATGCAGCAGTCCCCGTTCTACCTGAACTATGGGCAAAACCCAACAGTGCCCATGACGCCAAGTCCGGACAACCCAACGTCACGCGCACAGCAATTCGCCGAGATTCTGCAAGCTGCCCGTTCCAGAGCCGCAGAAGCAATTAAGAAGGCCAACGTCATCGCTAAACGCAACACTGACCACCACCGCCGCCCAGTCATGTACAAGTCAGGAGATTACGTACTGCTTGACACACAGAACTTAAGACAGCCCGTCGTACCGAAATCACGACCGCGCTACTGTTGACTATTCCAAATCAACCACATTATTTACCCAGTCACCGCCCACTTACTGTTGCCGACATAGTGGTACATCAGCCCATCATTCCTCGTCAGCCTGCTTCGCCGTACATCCCAACCACGAGCCAACCGCATCGTCACCGCCCGCCATCCATGACTCGCCCTGCATTGGAGTCGATCATCGAGCCCGAAAAAATCATGAGCCATCGGATTCGTCATCCCACAGGCATCAAGAGGATTGGGTTCCTCGTTCGCTGGAGGGACCGCACGCCAACTGAGGATACCTGGGTGCCCTTGGCTAACATCGAAAACCACCCTGCCCTACAAGTGTACATGAGGAGCCGGGGTTTCCGCGATATACACGCACTCACATAGCGGAGGGGGTTTCTTGGGGGGAGGGGATAGTGTAAAGAATTTTCCCGCTATTCCTTACTGCTACCATCAACACCGCATACAGCTGTTCGCCCATTACTGCTAACGGGGCTTCGCCAACTTCGCGCGCATTGTTTCACCAAACCTCGCACTGCTAGAGCAGCCAAGTCGGCCTACGCCTCGGGACTAGCCCGAACCTCGCGCCAGCGTAGCACTAGCTAGCTCGCACGCATCGCATTACCGTTTGCATGTTTCGCCTATAAGTATTCGCTCATGCCTTCACTCATGCTTTGTACTCATTGAACACCTTAGTGCAATTGTTACGGGTGCAATGAATCGAGGTAGCGAGAATTGCACTAAGGTGTCAAACGAGTACAAAATGTGAGCGAAGGCATGAGCGAACATTTATACGCGAAACATGCAAAACGGTAACGCGGTGCGTGCAAACTTGCTAGTGCTACGCTGGAGCGAGGCTCGGGCTAGTCCCGAAGCGTGGGCCGATACGGCCATGCCAGCAGTGCGAGGTTTGGCAAAACAGTGCGCGCGAAGTCGGCGAAGTCCCGTTAGCAGTAACGGGCGAACAATCGGCTGTTGCTGTACGCGATGTAGTCGGCTTCGTAAGGAATGCCGAGAAAATTCCTTACACTACCCCCCCCCCTTAAGAAGCCCCCTCCGCTACGCGAGTGCGTGTATATCGCGGAATCCCCGGCTTCTCAGGTACACTTGCAGGGCAGGGTGATTTTCGATGTTGCTCAGGGGCACCCAGCTATCTTCAGTTGGCGTGCGGTCTTTCCAGCGAACGAGGAATTCAATCCTCCTGATTCCCGTGGGGTGGCGGATCCGATGGCTCAGAATTTTTTCGGGCTCGACGATCGGCTCTGATGCAGGGCGAGTCATTGATTGTGGCCGGTGACGCGGCAGTTGACTTGTGGTCGGGATGTATGGGCGAAGTAGGCTGACGTGGAACGAAGGGCTGATGTACCAGTCGGTTGGCAACAGTAGATGCGCGGTGACGGGTGTGATCATGTGACTGATTTGGAAAGGTCCACAGTAGCGCGGTCGTAATTTTGGTACGTCGGGCAGTCGCAGATTTTGCGTGTCGAGTAGCACGTAATCTCCGGATTGATACGTGACGGGGCGGCGGTGGCGATCAGCGTTGCGCTTAGCGATGACGTTGGCCTTTTTTATTGCCTCGGCGGCTCTGGCGCGGGCAGCTTGCAGGATTTCAGCGAATTGTTGTGCACGTGGCGTTGGGTTGTCCGGATTCGGCGTCATGGGCACTGTAGGGTTTTGCCCATAGTTCAGGTAGAACGGGGACTGCTGCGTCGTGGCTGATGTGGCGTTGTTGTACGCGAACTCGATCAGCGGCAACTGCTGCTCCCAGGTCGTGGGATCGTCGCACGTGGCACGAATCAACTGCTCCATCGTCTGATTCGTCCGCTCCGTTTGGCCGTCGGTCTCGGGGTGGTACGACGAACTGAACTGTAGCCTGGTCCCGAACTGCTCCCAGAGGTTCTTCCAGAAGTTGCTGGTAAACTTCGTGTCCCTGTCGCTGATAATTGTTGCTGGTATCCCGTGCAGGCGAACAACGGCTGCGATGAACAGACCACCGCTCGCTACAGTACCTTCGCGCCCAACCGAATCTCAACCCACGACAGATTCGCTGGTTGGACTATCTCGAGTCCAATTTTCACTACACCGTCACGTACAAAAAAGGAGCATCCAACATCGCCGACGCTCTCACCCGCCCCACCGCCCAACTCCACGCCATCCTACTCGCCCAGACCAACCCGCTTTTAACTGGCCTATTCACCCACGGATACCGCACCGACCCATTTTTCACGACCGGAAATTCACAGCAACTGGCAGAAGCAAAAGGAGTTTATTACGTAAAAACAGACACCAACCGCATTTGGGTACCCGCGTACTCACTACTGAGGGAGCTGCTACTGCAGGAGGCACACGACGGGATTACCTCGGGACATTTCGGGGTAGAAAAAACACGACAGCAACTGCAGCGGTACTATTACTGGCCGGAGCTGTTGACCGACGTACAGCAGCACGTGGGCTCGTGCCCGACGTGTCAGGTGATGAAGAGTTCAAGGAAGCGGAAGGCGGGTCAATTGCAGCCGATCCCACCGCCCGAACGCGCCTGGCAGCAAGTAACCATGGACTTCGTCACAGGGTTACCTTCGAACCCTGGGGGTAACGACGCGGTGATGGTCGTCGTGGATAGGTTGACGAAGATGGCACACTTCGCTGCGTGCAAAAAGTCGATCTCAGCCGAAGAGACCGCTCGCCTGTTCATCGCAGCCGTTGTTCGCCTGCACGGGATACCAGCAGCAATTATCAGCGACAGGGACACGAAGTTTACCAGCAACTTCTGGAAGAACCTCTGGGAGCAGTTCGGGACCAGGCTACAGTTCAGTTCGTCGTACCACCCCGAGACCGACGGCCAAACGGAGCGGACGAATCAGACGATGGAGCAGTTGATTCGTGCCACGTGCGACGACCCCACGACCTGGGAGCAGCAGCTGCCGCTGATCGAGTTCGCGTACAACAACGCCACATCAGCCACGACGCAGCAGTCCCCGTTCTACCTGAACTATGGGCAGAACCCCACAGTGCCCATGACGCCGAGTCCGGACAACCCAACGCCACGCGCACAACAATTCGCCGAAATCCTGCAAGCTGCCCGCGCCAGAGCCGCCGAAGCAATAAAAAAGGCCAACGTCATCGCTAAGCGCAACGCTGATCGCCACCGCCGCCCCGTCACGTATCAATCTGGAGATTACGTGCTACTCGACACGCAAAATCTGCGACTGCCCGACGTACCAAAATTACGACCGCGCTACTGTGGACCATTCCAAATCAGTCACATGATCACACCCGTCACCGCGCACCTACTGTTGCCAATTGACTGGTACATCAGCCCTTCGTTCCACGTCAGCCTACTTCGCCCATACATCCCGACCACGAGTCAACTGCCGCGTCACCGGCCACAATCAATGACTCGCCCTGCATCAGAGCCGATCATCGAGCCCGAAAAATTTTGAGCCATCGGATCCGCCACCCCACGGGAATCAGGAGGATTGAATTCCTCGTTCGCTGGAAAGACCGCACGCCAACTGAAGATAGCTGGGTGCCCCTGAGCAACATCGAAAATCACCCTGCCCTGCAAGTGTACTTGAGAAGCCGGGGATTCCGCGATATACACGCACTCGCGTAGCGGAGGGGGCTTCTTAAGGGGGGGGGGTAGTGTAAGGAATTTTCTCAGGCATTCCTTACGGCGCCGACTACATCGCGTACAGCAACAGCCGACTGTTCGCCCGTTACTGCTAACGGAACTTCGCCGACCTCGCGCGCACTGTTTTGCCAAACCTCGCACTGCTGGCATGGCCGTATCGGCCTACGCTTCGGGACTAGCCCGAGCCTCGCTCCAGCGTAGCACTAGCAAGTTCGCACGCACCGCGTTACCGTTTTGCATGTTTCGCGTATAAATGCTCGCTCATGCCTTCGCTCACATTTTTGTACTCGTTTGACACCTTAGTGCAATTCTCGCTACCTCGATTCATTGCACCCGTAACAGTCGTTCACTACCACCAACCGAAGTTGTCGCCTGTCTAGAAGCATTTGACTAGTACGCACACAATTGCGGAAATGCTAGTCGCACGAGTAGTCTCACAATTGGAACAACTTGTCGCAAACTGCATTTTTGCAACGCCGAGACGAAGCTGAACCGTCCTGGAGACGTCGCACTAGGAAACTTGTTCACCAATATCAGCCACAGTTTCCATTCCCGAACCGCTTCCAGGCTCAGCCCCTCCGCCGCCCCACCATCGCCCCTCTGCTTCCGCGCTCTGGAAAGCCGCCTCGATCGATATCATCGATCTGCGCTTGCCCAGTGTCTCTGCGGCGTGGCGCGAGCATGCGAGAGGTAGCGCTAGCCACCGTTTGGGTCCTCCCTGCAAATCCCCGCCTCCGACAAGATCAGAACCATTCCGCTTTCGGCGGAAAAAATTGCGCCCAAATATTTAGACCGACGGGCAAACCGACGTTGGTCCACACCTCGCTCACTCCACCAAAACTGGCTTGGGGAGTTCAATTCGAGACCAGCGCGTGCAGCTTGGAATTTCGATGTGCCTAGCCCAGTTTCCCTACGTACCTCCCTCCCTACCAATTCCGCCGAGCCACCACCAACCTTTCCCCAGCCCTTCCGTACCTCGCCAGCGCACCGGTTTGAGCCCCACCATCTCTGTTCGTGTTGGGTTTTCCGCCGCCGTCAACCCTGGGCTGACCTGGCTCCTAGGGGCTCGTGCCCTGGGTTTTCTGCGGGCGCTGCAGAAAAAGGCGGAAGCGGAAAAGGCGAGATGGGCGGATGGAGAAACAAGCGCAGCAACCAGTGAGGCCGAGACGAGAGCAGATCAAACTCGGAGGGGCTTGTTTGACACGTCTGGAAAACTCACCTGGTTTCCTGTGTCGATACTGTTCAGGCGTGGTGCTCGCGCTGGTGATGCAATGTGTAGTGTGGTCTGATATGGTTTTCTGTGTTAATGTACGGTACTGTGTGAGTGTGGAGGAGTCAACACCAATCTACCATGACCGTCATCCTTCGTCCTTCCTCGATTCTGCCTTCCGCTTTCGGCATCCCGCTTTCTCCTCCCTGCTTTCGTCATCTGTCATTCTTCAATGCTTGTTCAGCCTTCTCTCCCCGCTCCTCGCGTCTCGTGACTGACCTCACTCATCTTTATTCTCCTCGCCAGTTTAGCTCAGTTCTGACCTAGATGGCGACCACCTCGCGTGTGTCGTCTACATCCAAATCGTTTGTTCGTAGTATTTTTTCGTGAAGCGTTTGTCGAATTATACGCTTTACTACCGTCTCCAGTGGAAGTTAGGGTTTGTGCGAATCTGTTGGATGGACTGCAGAATAAGACTCTCCTGTTAGACCATCTGCTGGTTAGGCATTATGACGAGGCGGGAACCTCGTCCTAGATGGCACTGGTTGATAGGTTTCGCAGTGCTACTATCCTTTCCATGTAGACAACTCGCCTCTCGACCAATCCGAGAGAAGCTACTAGATTCCGAACTCCCCCTTTGGGAAGACGAGGTGCGTTTGCCGTTACCTGCGACTAAGACATATTTAGTTGTGCTTCCTTTCCGTGTTGCACCACTTAGGAATACTTCATGGGACTGCACGGTACCGTAAATCAGCGGAGACGTGGAACCAGTATGGCGTTGGATCCTCTCTGAAATGTTGAGATTGTATTCTGAATCTACCTTGACTAGCTGAGTAGATACTTTTGACTGCCGTCAACGTTAGAGCCGTCAACGTTTCTGCTCCATTCACTAGAAGCTTCAAGACTGACGCTCTTCTCCGTTTTGCTCTGCCTCACTTATCCGCATGCGCGCTTCATCCCATCCGTCCCGCACCGTTTCCCGCGCCGTCTCCCTCCCGTCTCCCCCTCTCGTTACTACCAGTGGAGTTTGCGGCCACTCGTGTCGGAAATCGTGGAGACCACCGACTTGTCGAATCTCAGGATATTCCCCTCGAATATCTCAGGAACATACAAAGGTGAATCAGGAAGCTTCCTCGCATCAGACGCAGCTGCCATTCTGTCGCATCATGCTGGTTGGTTTCCTTATGGCGGCGTCTCCTAACGCGGATAGCGTGTACCGTGCTGTGTCGCAGGCACATGGGAGGTCGCGCGAAATTCCTCGTCGTCGCGATTCCCGGACCTACAGAAGAACTCTGGAAATATAATTTTTCAATTAAAGACCAGCAGCACGGCTCGTCCCGAGGTTCACTATGTCCATGTGAGCGCCTGCTGCCTCCTCCTTAGATTCTCTAGAACTTTCATATGCTAAGCACGACTTTTGAGGCGCCTCAAAACTCGTCCCGAGGTTCACTATGTCCATGTGAGCGCCTGCTGCTTCCAGCCGATTTGGACGACCTGGATTCTCTAGAACTTCCTATGTGCTAAGCACCCCGCGTTGATCCTGCCGATTCAGATGACAAGGGTAGAGTCTGGATCTACTTCTGGCGGTTTCTTGGTGAGGGAGCCGGTCTTAGCCTGTTCGGGTTCCGGCCTTCGTGTGTGTGAGAGGGGGGAGGGGTGTGGGTGGTGGGGGTGAAGCGCCTGGCGGCTCTTCATTAGCATCCAGAGTGGATGCCAAGGCACATGCGAAGGCACTCGTTGACTGGAAAGCGAAGTTTCGTCGGCTCGTCGCGTGTATTCGTCGCTGCATCCTGATCATTTCGCGACCCCTCGCCTCTGTCAATGCTGCGTACGATATGGTTACTGCCATAGTGGACGCCCGCTTTCCCCCCCCCCCCCCCCCCCCCCCCCCCCCGCTCTCTGCGCTGAGACCTGGTCATCATGCTGCTGGTGTGCACCGAGATGGATTGCCCGGCCAGGGCGGTCTTGCGAAACGCGGAAATCATAGATTAATCGTGGTATCATTGCGGAACTGTTTCAATAATGTTTGCGCAATGGCGGTGTTCCCATTATCCCCGCGAATGCGTGGCAGGGAGAGGTGGTGTTGCGGGACGGAATGTACATTAGCGACGGCGACGTGCATATGAAGCTCGAAGGGGTCTACCTGCGCCCCTTCGGCCACCTTAGAATGGTTCTCAGCAGGTGCGTTCGTCCCTTCCCGTGAGTTTCTCGAATCTCTAACTTGATTTTCCTGATCAATTTTTCTTTTGTTTTTCTAGCTCCCATTGTCTCTTCTTTAGTAAATTTGTCGTCCCTCCCCGCCCCTCCCCACCCCCCCCTTCCTCCTCCCTCCCATTCCCTCATTGCGTCATTCCCCCCCATGGTGTTTGCTCTCCCCCCCTCCCCCTTCCCCTCTCCACCCCCCCTCTCTCCTCTCCGTTTTTTCTCCGTGCGCGTCTTATCTTTGCGCGCGCAGCTCGGCGGGAGCGGACTCCACAGAAGTGGACGAAGAGAGCGCCGCCAATGGCTACCAGCTGGTGAGTCCGGAGGGATCGGCTGGTGAGTTCAGTCGAGTGTTCCTGGAGACTTTTCGATGACCAGCTGTTTGCTGGTGAGTTTGGTGGTGTTTTTTTCTGATTGATAACTTGGTAACACTCTCGCTGATTTGATTGTTTGGTTCTGTACTGTTCCCCTGGGACGGCACGGTTGGGACGCTGCACGTGTGCTGCAGGTATTCTTTCCTCCGATCACAGTATGACTCACAGCTGCTGTAACTCGCTCCCTCTCCCTCTCTCGTACCCGATCTCTCCTGATCTCTCCTGCTCGCTCTCTCTGGCTCTCTTGCGCCCTCTCTCTCACGCTCTCTCTCGCTCTGTCGCTCTCTCGCATTCGCTCTCTCTCCCCTCTCTCCCTCGTACGCTCGGCAGGAGCTGCACGACTCCAGTAAACGAGGCCAGGGATCACCAGAACACAGTAAGGCCTTCTACGCTCTAGCCCTCTCCGCCCCCGCTCTCTCCGTCCCCACGCCCTCTCCGCCCCCACGCCCTCTCCGCCCCCACGCCCTCTCCGCCCCCACGCCCTCTCCGCCCCCACGCCCTCTCCGCCCCCACGCCCTCTCCTCCCCCACGCCCTTCCCCCCACGCCCTCTCGGCTTGTTGCCTTTTCGTTGTACCACCGTATTCCATCTCTTCTCGCCGCTCCTTTCATGATAATCCGCCCTGCGTTGTGTTGTGCTGTGCGTGCCATTCTGCCCGCCCGTCTACCCACATCTCAAGTGCCCCTCCCCTCCCGTAACTGACCCGGCCTGTTCTGTCCCTCCGTTCCCCCTTCCCCTTTCCCCCAAACCCCCTCTCCCGCGCCCTCTCCGCGTGCAGCAGCAGTGGCGGGAATGGCGAGGAATTGCAAGATGAGGGTGATCACGCACGTCTCACCGGCCTCTCTCCCCTTGCGCCCCCTCTTCCCCTCCCCCCTGTCCCCACCCCTTCCCCCCGCCCCCACCCCTTCCCCCGTGGTGCGAGCAGCAGCGGTGGTGGAGATGGCGCGGAACTGCAAGATAAGGATGATCACACATGTATCACCCGCCGTGTGGGAGTGGCGAAGTGAGTTGCCCTTCCGCCCACTACCTCCCACCACCCTGCCTGCTTTCGCCCTCTACCTCCCACCACCCCGCCTGCTTTCGCCCTCTACCTCCCCCCACCCCGCCCACTTCCGTCCTCGCCCTTTCACCCTCACCATTCCTTCCTCACGCTTTCCGTCCGCGCATGGCATGTACGAGCCTCACGCCTTTGCTCGCAGTCAACCAACAACTTAATGCCGTGTTTGCCTTCCCGCATCCGTTCCCGCCTCCCCACTCTCGGCCAACCGCTGCCAGTCTTCTCGTTTCCCCGCCTCTCTCTCCCCGCCCGCCCTTCTTTGAGACACCTCAAATAATCGCTGCAGCTCCTTTTCCTCTCTCTTCCTCTCGGCTCCCCTCCTCTCCCCCACCCTTCTCCTGCAACCCACTTCTTCCACCAAACGGAGTGCAGGAGCACGTGCCAATCAGATGCAGGGATTCTTGGAAAGCATGCAACGGGACACGCTTAACCCAGCGTCTCCTCTTTGCTTTTCCCTTCCTCCCCCCTCTTCCCCCCCCTTCCCCACCCCCGTATACACCACCCCGCCTCCACTCCACCAGACGGAGTGCAGGAGCACGTGCCGAGTCAGATGCAGGGATTTGTAGAGAGCGTGCAAGAGGACACCCTTCACCCAGCATCTCCTCCCTCCTCTCTCTTTCCCTTCCTCTCCCTCCCCCCCTTCCCCGCTTCCCCACCCCCATATACACCGCTTCCCTCCCCCCCACCAGACGGAGTGCAGGAGCACGTGCCGAGTCAGATGCAGGGATTTGTAGAGAGCGTGCAAGAGGACACCCTTCACCCAGCATCTCCTCCCTCCTCTCTCTTTCCCTTCCTCTCCCTCCCCCCCCTCCCCGCTTCCCCACCCCCATATACACCGCTTCCCTCCCCCCCACCAGACGGTGTGCAGGAGCACGTGCCGAGTCAGATGCAGGGATTCGTGGAGAGCGTGCAAGAAGACATCAGCGCAGCCGCCTCCTCCTTTGCCTCTCGCCATTCCTTCTTCAGACCAGCTGCTGCTGCCGCCTCAGCAGCTGCAGCTGGTGCCGGTGGTGCTGGTGGTAACGCTGCGGCTGGTGCCGCTAACGCAGCAGGATCGGCAGGGATAGGAGCGGGGCTAGGGCTAGGGTTGGGGGTAGGGATGGGGGGAGGCGGAGGGGGAGGGTTGAGCTCAGGGATAGGGGGCTCTGAGCTGCTGGCGGAAAGCAAGGGGGAACGGGGGGGAATGGGCGGAATGGGGGGAATGGGCGGGGTGGGGGAATCGTGGGAGGCGGACGCTGCTCTAGTAGCAGCAGAGGATCCGGTGGGGCGGAGGGGGGCCATGGGGGGAGGGGAGGGGGAGGGGGAGGCGGATGAGAGTGGGGCGCCGTGCTTTGCGACTCTGCGGATCAACGCCACTGCTGTGGATCTGGAGGCATATTATAATAAGGCCGTCAACTATACCCTCATGGTCACATTCGTGAGTTCCGTGCTTTGAAATTGTGTTTTCGACTCTAGAACATCCCGTGCTTTGCGACTCTGCGGATCAACACCACTGCTGTTGATCTGGAGGCATACTATAATAAAGTGGTCAACTTTACCCTCATGGTCACATTCGTGAGTTCTGTGCTTTGAGGCTCGGGGTGTTGAGGCGCGTCATTCAAAATTGGCCGAGATAGAGCTGGAGAGGGAGATAATGAGATGGTCCACACTCGCCCTCGCCTTCGTAATTCTTGTTCTGTTGCTGCTGCTTCTCTCGCTCTTCTCACATGCTTTCCCTCTCTCCCTCTCGCAATTCCTCCCTTGTTGCCTCCTCCCGTTCTTGCCCATGTGTCTATCCTGCTGCTGCTGCTGCTGCTTTTGCTGCTGCACGTGTGCAGATCTCCTTCCTGCAAGTGCTCTTCATCATTCGCCAGATGGAGCGCAGCAACACATGTGCCCTGTGCTAGCCTCCCTCCGTTAATCATCTGTGCGGCACCTCTCCCCATGTGCCTGCCTGTGTGCTGCTGCTGCTGGCATTGTCTCTATGTGCAGATCTCCTTCCTGCAAGTGCTATTCATCATTCGCCAGATGGAGCACAGCAACACACAATCGGTGCGTCCCGTCCCGGTCCTCTTCCTTCCTTCCGATCCCCCTTATTGTCATTTCCTCTTTCACTATGCGTACATCTTCCCTTCATTCCCATGTCCCCAACTCGATTCGTGGTTCTCTTCTGGTATTTCCTCCGTTCTTCCCATGCGCCTTATTCCGATGCTCCTGCTCTGCTGCTCTTTTTGTTCTCCTCTCTCCATCCTCACCCCTCTCTCACCCATCCGTGCTCTTCGATCGTCTCCCGCTCCTCCCCACCCCCCCCCTCCTCCTCCACCCGTCTCCACATTGCAGGGAGCAGCCAAGGTATCGATGCTGGTGGTGGGGCAGCAGGCCATCATGGGCGATCAGGCTGACGTTGGAAGTACTCGTGAATGCTCATAAGCCATTGCTCTTTCTTGTCCCTGTCTGCTGCATCACCATCACCATCACCATTACCATCACCATCACCATCACATCGCCACATGGCAGGGAGCAGCCAAGGTCTCGATGCTGATGGTGGGGCAGCAGGCCATCATGGATGCGTACCTCTGCCTGCTGCACCTCACAGCTGGCATTGTAGTTGGTAAGCGAAGCTATCCTCGCTATAGTGTGCCTCTGGTCTCCGTGCCCCTCGTTCCCTCCCCGTTCCAGGAGCGGAGTCGCTATTCAACGCCTTTGCAACAGCAGCCTTTTTCAAGTTTGTCATCTTCTCCATATTTGAGATGCGCTACCTGCTCGCCATCTGGAAGGCCCAATGTGCTCATGGCCTCCTAATCCCTGCCATGTGCCCTCTGCTTCCTGTCCTGTGCCCTGTCACCCCTGCCCGTGTGCCCCGCCCGCACCCCGCCCCCCCTGCTCCCTGCGCCCTTCTCCCTGCCCCATGCTCCCCCTTTTCCCCGTTCCAGGAGCGGAGTCCTTATTCAACGCCTTTGCAACAGCAGCCTTCTTCAAGTTCGTCATCTTCTCCATCTTCGAGATGCGCTACCTGCTCGCCATCTGGAAGGCCCGCCGCCCCGCACAGTCCTCGGAGAGCTGGGACCTCATGCGGAGGGAGCTCTCCATCCTCTACTCGCGATTCTGTGAGTGCCTAGCGATTTTGAGAGTGGTGGATGGAAGGAATGAAGGCACGAGGTGATTGCGTGTAGTGGCGGCCCTCCGTGGCAGTTTTCAGAGAGCTGGGACCTCATGAGGCGCCAGCTCTCCATCCTCTACTCGCGCTTCTGTGAGTAGTGGGTGTCTAGCTGGGACCTCATGAGGCGCGGAGCGAGCTATCCATCTTTTACTCGCGATTCTGTGAGTGCCTTGATTGATGGGAAGCAAGGTTAAAAAAAAACGACCCTTTTTTTTGAAAATTCACCGTAAAAAACGGTACCGCAAATAATGGCCATAAAAGACGGTAAAAAAACGGTTTCAGAAGGAAAAATTCGTTTGAAGAAAAAGTCTGCCATTCTTTGGGACCAAATTGATGGCGAAAGGCACCAGAATGAAGAGGACGAACCCCTCCTTGCATGCGTGCACTTGTGGGCATGATTGAAAATGTATTCAACCTTGTTTTTGCCTTTTTTTTTCGTGGTGACAAGAGTTCTCTAACAAAAAAACGGTCATATTTTTTAAAAATTATCGTAAGAAACGGACCGTAATTTACGAAAACCGTTTTTTGGAACCTTGGGAAGGATGGCATGAGTGGCTGACTGGTTGCATTTGGTGAGTTGCGAGTAGATGCCCTTATTTCATTCTGCTTCCTCCTGAGCAGAGCAGCAATCTCCTCACCTCTACCTGCCGCTGCTCTTCTTCTCGCCCCTCACTCGCATTTCTTGTTTCCCTTGGCAATCCTCTCCTTCCCCTCCCTCCTCCCCTCCCCCCCCTCACCTTCTCCACCCGTTTCCCCTGTTTTCTTCCCGTTTTGCTACCCCGTTTTCTCCCCTTTGCCAGACGGCTTCCTCCTGGGCGGCATTCTCCTCATCTACCGCTTCAGCACGGCGCTACGTTACCTGCTGCTGCTCTTCTACTCCTTCTGGATCCCCCAGATAGTCACATCCGTTATAAGGGACTCGCGCAAGCCCCTCCACGTGCACTACATTCTCGGCATGTCCGCCACCCGCCTCGCCATCCCGCTCTACATTTTCGGGTGCCCGAAAAACTTTATGCGCGTGGAGCCGAGTCCCGCGTGGTGCGCTGCGTTGATCGCGTTCATGGGAGCGCAGGTGGCGGCGCTGCTGCTGCAGCACTACCTGGGGCCGCGCTGGTTCATCCCCAAACAGGTGGGTGGGTTGCTCGTTCGGGTGTGCTGGTTGATTCCCAAGCAGGCGGGTGGGTTGACTGTGGCTGGAATTGGTTGCTTGTGCGGCTTGGCTTGCTTGTGCGGCTTGTGCGTGTGGAGCCGAGCCCCGCGTGGTGTGCTGCCCTGATAGCGTTCATGGGCGCGCAGGTCGCGGCGCTGCTGCTGCAGCACTACCTGGGGCCCCACTGGTTCATTCCCAAGCAGGTGGGTTGCTTGGTGGCTGGTTGCAAAGTCGCTTTTGAGGTTCCTCTGTAGGGATTCCATTGAAAGTGGCCCCTTGTGCTGCGCTGCGAAGCATGACCACTGCGTCCCTCACATGTGCTTACGTTGCTCCCATGCCTCCCTTCTCCCGTGCTCCCCACCCACCACCGTCCCCACCAGTTGCTCTCTGGAAGGTACTCTTACTTTTGCCTCGTCTCCGGCCTCGTGCGGCAGAGCAGCAGTGCGGATGACATGTTCCTCCTGCATCCGCATGCTCCTCACATGTTCCCATGCGCCCATTCTCTCCACCACCGTCCCCAACCAACCCACCAGTTCGCTCCCTGAAAAGTAGTCTACTTTCCCGCCTCGTGCGCCAGAGCAGGCATACACGGCAGACAATGCTTGCGACTAATTCCCGTGTCCCATGCTCCCCCACCTTGCATCAGCCCTCTGCCTCCCCCTTCTCCGTTCCTCCTTGACAAGTATTCCTACTTCCGTCGCGTGTCATGCCTCATGCACCAGAGCAGTGACGCGAATGACAGTGATATGCATGAACCCTGTACCCCACACCGCTCACATGTTCCCATGCTGCTATGCATGCTCCCCACCACCATCCCCCCCCTCTCCCCCCCCCCCCCCCCCCCCCCCCCCCCAGTTCCTCCCTGAAAAGTATTCCTACTTCCGCCGCGTGTCGTGCCTCATGAGGCAGAGCAACGACGCTGACGACAGCGGGCCGGCAGACTGTGTCATCTGCATGACGCCCGTGCCCATCACCTCCCACTCCATGGACCGCATGGTGAGTCGGCTGGCTTGTTTTGTCTTATTCAAGTCGCATGGTCATCTGCATGACGCCCGTGCCCATCTCCTCGCACTCCATGGACCGCATGGCATGGGGATTGATTTCTGTATGTTTGCATGGTTTGACGTCTGCATGGCATGGCATGGGGATTGATTTCTGTATGTTTGCATGGTTTGATGTCTGCATGGCATGGCATGGGGATTGATTTCTGTATGTTTGCATGGTTTGACGTCTGCATGGCATGGCATGGGATTCCCATTCATGTCAACTCCTCCAAGCACTATTGAGATCTGCATCCCCATCGACTCTCCCCCCATGAATCTTGACTCTTGTACTGTACACTGTCAATCTACCTATCATCACCCCCCCTGTGCAGGTGACCCCCTGTGACCACATGTTTCACACAGCATGCCTGCAGTGTTGGATGGACATCAAGATGGAGTGCTGTTGGGACTTTTCAAAATCCATTTCATTAGCCCCGATACATTGCATTTGTTGCTTATCAACCACCCAGCCCCCCCCTCTCCCCCTCCCCTTCCCCTCCATTCCCCACCCCCCCATGCAGGTGACTCCCTGTGACCACATGTTTCACACGGCATGCCTGCAGCGTTGGATGGACATCAAAATGGAATGCCCCACCTGCCGCCGCTGCCTCCCCCCCGTCTGATTTTCCTCCTCCCTCCCCACCATCCTTCCCCATACCTGATACTCCTCTCTCCATCGCTCTACACCCTATGAGACTCCATTAACACAGCCACCCTTCCGCCACCTCCCTCCGGGTCTCTTCCACTCTCAGTCGGCAACTTATCCAACCATTGTCTTTTCAACTGTGCCATCCCGTCGTCAACATTGCATGGAGAAGGGGTGTAGTAAGGCTTCCACCCTGGTGGATCCCGCACACAGCACACGCGTTATGGGAGATAACAGCCTCTGATTTTGCCTCAAAGAGGCATGGTAGCACTTGCTTGTTGCTGTAAAGTAGCATCAGCTTGTTGATGCACTAACTTGTGTGAAGGAAATGTTGTATTGCTTGAAATAGGAAACTCATAATGCTGCTCTCTCAAGTCAAGCAATTAAATTTTAGGCTAGATTCAGGTATTGTCGGGTCTATTATTGAATTAATAAAGAATAGGGTCAGTGTACCTTAACGTGAATGGATCTTGGTGGTGATGCCAGGTTGGCATCATGCCTCCACAATTTAGACGGACAACACACTCCGCCCGGCCAACGACCTGCACTAAATTACTGTAACTCGTTCAGATTTCCTCGTCCAGTGGCAAGTCCAACAGTGTACACCTGTATTGAACCTTGCCATACATCCTGGCCGCCACCGTTGAAAATGGCAAGATTGCGCGACGCGCCGGCACGCGAACTTTTTTTAATCCTATCAATCAAACTCGCACCGCAGGTAGGGCGACCAGAACCCTCGCTAATGAATCGAGTTACACGCGCTTACGCAAAATCGACGTCCACTTTAATGTGTCATATTTGGTGGTCTTCCCAATTGTCACTGTTTCGCGCGGGATAAAGTTTGCCAGGTGGTGTTCGTGTTTTCGTAAAAACAAGGTCGCAATTGTGGCTACATTGCCGTGACCTTACAAGTTTCGGTTGTTTTGTCTGTTTCTTATGGCGCAAAAATGTTTCGTGCGCGTGTCATGTTTTTCGTCTACATGTGTTCTTTTTTTTGGCGCGTGTCAAACGCGATTTTCTGAAACATCTACAGACCTCTGAATCTAACCAGGGGCTGAAAGAAAATAAACCCCTAAGGCAGGAGCGCAATTTGGGAGGCATCAACCCTAAACACGGGAAGCATGGTGTTTAGGGTTAATGCCTTGAATGTGGTGCAATTAAGGCACCTGTAACGTCGATATGGCCACGTCCGCAGCACGAAAATAACGTGGAAGCGCATGTAGGTCCATCCATTCGGACGAGGTTCGATCACCCTACTTGCGGTGCGAGCTTGGCTGATGGAATAAAAAACGTTTGCGCGCTGGCGCGTCGCGAAAGTTTGCCGTTAAGAATTCTGAAATTCATGGATATTTGAAACAGTAAACCCTCGTCATCTGCATTTATTACTACTTCGCAGTTTGTGCTAGTTAGCAGGCGCTTCGGGCGGGTCCAGCTTTGCAAATGTATGACAATTTTCAGCCCAGTTACCACATTTTGGCATATAACAGAACTACAAACGTACCAGAATCCATTTGACGCGAGACTGTACATGTATGGTGACATTACGGAAACGTGCCCGGGGACGTGCAGAACACGTCCGAAGGTTCACGTCAAACTCGTTCGCGTCAAACACGCCAAAAAGTAACACCGTTTTTCGCTAATTTGTTGTCGCCAATAAATCTCCCCTCCGTCACAGTTGCGAAAACCTCGCTTTATTGGGTAACCCCTCATCCCAAGTACTGTACCCCGCAGCGTTACTGTACCTTGTCAAAAGTCCGACTTGTCCAGTCAGAACTGGACAGGAAATGTTTGGAGTTCACCTTGGGGTACAGTCAATTTTGACTAGTGCATTGACATATGAATAACGAAAAAAACGGGAGTGTGCAAAGCTGGACCCGCCCTTAGAGCCCCCCATTCAAATTTCACAGACAACACCCACACATTTCAGGCCCTCAGTCAGGGAATTATCATGAAGTGGCCCAGCTAGTTAGCTGGTTCGCTTCCGAAAGATTAGGTCCCGGGATCAAATCCCCCTTGCGGCGTCAACAGCCAGTCCCCACTAAAAGGGACTACACAGGTGCTCATCTGGGAGTGGATAGAACAACCTCGTTACCCAGCGAGGCGTGTAACACATGGGGAGGCGGGTTACGACCGACAGCCCAGGTATTACCAAAGGGGGTTTCCCCTATGACTTTCCTTGACTTTTACTTTACCTCGGCCAGGGTATTCATTCGACCCAGTTATGACCCCATGAAAATGGGCAGAATGGTGGCGGAAACTGGAAACATCGGGAATGACGGAGGACCCGTGATACAGTTGGACTCAACAGTAGCGCGTTTACGCGGTTTATTATGACGAGAAACAAGGGGAACCTTATGTAGATTTGTGAATGAGCAGCTAACTCCGAGAACCCAATCGAGTCTGATCGCGACTGATCTGATTGGGAGGGATCTGATCGGATTCCTTGTGATCGCAGTGCCCGAGCCGCGCGATCAGAAATGTTTTTTGAAGAAGGTTGTCAGCGCGCCTGCTCCGCAAGCGCGAAACATTTACCTGACATTTTCGTCCCCATTTTAGCTAGTTTTGACGACCGGACGTCACATGGCGAATATTTTTGTTCAACTGTAAGTACTACAATGTAAATACTCGCAAGCCTCGATGTGGTCCCTGATCACATGCAATCAAGTGTTCGCCTGTGATCGAGGAAAATTGGCTCTGATTGGGGTGAAATCGGGTCTGATCGAGTTTGGGGTGATCAGCTGATCGAGATCAGCTGATTGCCCCCGATTGCATGAAATTGGCTTCCAGGCTTCCTGGAAAGTATGAATTGCGTGTGATCGAGGCGATCAAACTCGATTGGGCCCACGTCCTAACGCTGATGTCGTAAGCTGAACATAAAATTTCGCCACTTTATGGCACGGCGAATAAGTGTCGTTAGCACCAAGCGTCAACACCTGGACTGCGGCAATTTCACACCCTGACATTTGTTTTTTCATGGAAGATTCCTAACCTATTAACGGTTGGAACAAGCAACTACCTAGAATATAGAGGATATGTCGCGTCCGCATATCGGAACATCACCCTGAGTGAAGTCGTCCGTAACATCTCTATTTAATATCAACCATGGGTAGTTGTCTTGGGGTTAAAAAAAAAAAAAGCTTGGGGTGGAAGTTTGGGACACTGAAAATAGCGCAACTAGATACACAGGCATCAAGGACGACGGAGACTCGAATTATGACATCAGCGGTGTGGGTGGGTGGTTGAGTCTGTCGTGTCAGCCAGTCCGAGATTTTGTAGGAAGGGTTTGCTTCAACACCTAGCCCGGATGGACAGCTGGAATCGAATTCTCCAACTCAGAGGGAATGTCGTGATGTATCGCAGAAAATCCTCCGCACGTGGATTGTGTGTAGGGCGTAGCCGCGTGGATCATTTCCCTTATCGACGGGCACAGGCACAAACACAGGCACAAACACAGGCACAGCCGAGTAGAGACAACGGGCGCAGGCACAAACAGCCTGGAAAAATGAGGGAGGTCAGGTCACACACAGCTCGCTTACAGCTCATGTAAATCATTGTTCAGGAGGGTAAATAGCGGTTCGAAGCGGCGAATTGAACCAGCACATCCAGAGTGCACAACACCGTAGCCAACCGCTTTGATTGTACAAAAATGTGTCCGATCTGAATCCTCCTGCTAACCGCATCTTTCTTTTGCGGGGAGCCCAGCCCACATCCATTTTTAGGTCAAGACTCACAAGCAAGCTTACATTTAGTCCTGCAACGGCGGTGACAATGGCGTCCATCTGCTATTTAGTCAGATTAATTGATTCCTCTTTCTCGCCTTTAGAAATTGCGCGTACCTGTAGGCTGATCTCGTTTGATTTAAATTGACTAATTCAACCATACCAAACCATATATAACCACCCCCGTACTCTTCTCCCCGCGATGTTAACACCGAAGCCGCAATAGCGCGAAACAGGGTGTAGTTAGTCAATCCTCCAGCTGCGACGACTATGGCTTCCGCCGGAGGTTCAGTCGCACGCGCGCATCACGCTCGCTCCTCTTCGGCGTCGGTCGCAGTTATCCCAGCCGAAAGATTCGCAGTCCTGTCGATGCAAACGTCTCTCGGAAATTCCGCCGTTTCGTCCCCCTCAGCTGCGCTCGCTGGTGATCCCGCAGCCAGACTCGCGGAAAGCGCGGACGGTCAGTCCGCCAGACCCGCGCAAGCGCAGGCGGCGGGGGCGACCGTCCCCGTTCCCACGACGGGCGGCGGCGAGTGCGCGGCGCAACCAGGTCGAACGACAGAACCATTCGCCACATCCCCGCTCCCCCTTTCTAGATCTAGTAGTAAAGACATCAACTGCGCGTCGGCGAGTCAAACCGACGGCGTCCATGGCAGCGGCGCGGCGTCAGAGCCTGCGGCGCGCGCCGCCGCATCAAATCCTCCTTCAAGTTACGGGCTGTCGCTGCAGCAGCTACAGCATCTCGTCGCGCTCACAAACGCGAACGACAGCCCACGCGACGCGGCCGCAGCCTTCCCGTACGCGGCGACGAGCGACGGGCGGCCCGGCAGAAGCCGCCTGTCGATTAACTCTGCGCAGCGGCGCCTCGATTCGTGGAATCGCGCGCGCGAGCCCGTGGTGGAAAACAGCATAGAGCACATCCGCGCGCAGCGGAAGCTCAAGCGGAGCGGAAGCGACCCCTCGTTGCGGCAATCCGCGCGCGGAGGGGAGGATAGCGTAGGCGGCCCGTCGCGGCCGCTAGAGGGCGTCGTTTCGGAGGCGCGGAAAGTCGCGATGCGCCGGTGGCTCCGCCGCTCGCGGAGCGCGCACGCGTTGGGGGAGAAGGACACCGCGGCGCGCTGGAACGAGGCGATGACGGCCATCATCTGGGGGCGTGGGGGCGCCGTCGTTTTTAGACGGCCAGCCAGCGGGAATTCGCAGGCGCGGCCGTCAGGAGGCGAACGGTTGGGAAACGCGGCACGATACAATTCAGCGTACGCGGCAGGAATTACTTTCAGAGTAGCGCACGGGGGGATAAATGGCGGTCTCGTGCAAATAGCGTCAGGGTCATCATCTCCATCACTATCCCGATCAGCATCATCAGCAACAGCAACAGCAACAGCAACAGCAACAGCAACAGCAACAGCATCTCCAGCATCATCATCACCATCACAATCAGCAGCAGCAGCTGCAGCTGCAGCTGCAGCGGCAGCGGCAGGAGCACGGTATATGAGCGCAGGAGATCCCAGAGTATACCCTAGCGAGAAACTCTGTAGATTGCACATTTCAGGTGCTGTGCCAACGGACACAGAAGACCAGAGCAGGGTGCAGCAGCAGCATCAGCTGCAGCTGCAGCAGCAGCGGCAGCGGCAGTGGCAGCAGCACCGGTACCAGCAGCAGCTGCTGCTGCAGCGGCAGCGGCAGGCTGCTAGGGACCCCGTCAAGTCGGTGTTTGCTTGGGCTGCTGAGCAAAGAATGGCAGCGAGGCGGGCGGATAACGTTCAGCAGTGAAAAGTCTACACAGAGAATACAGATCCCTAGATAATCGGCATCACTAGAGCATACAGACCTCTAGAGAACTGGAATCACTAAAAGCACTCGGATCTGTAGAGTATGGATTGTTAGAGCTCCCGGATCGCTACTGGTCACTATAGCGTGCAGATCGCTTTAGTGCAGATCATCAGGGTTGATGACAAGTTTTGGCTTGTGAAGGAAGGTACTACTGACCGATGCTTTGTGACTTCACCATAATGTAAACCATGAGTTGGACGTTCAGAGCTGAATCCGATTCGGCCGTGAAGTGTGGTGTGTAACCAAGCCAGCAACGGTAAAAGATGCATTCTGTACTACCGTCACCCCCCGGATATAAGCGCCACCCTAGGATAAGCGCCTGGCGCTTCTAATTGGCATATGGCGCTTATATCCCCTCCTCGATTATAAGCGCATACCCTAAAGTCGTACGGATTATAGCCGCATACCTGTACCTTACACATTATAACTGCCACTTTTTAAAAAAAAAAAAATTCTACACGCTTCACTAACCACATTAACATTGTATATTTTCATCTAATTAATTACAAAGTCAATTTGTCTAAAGTTTTTTCTAATTACAGTTCTAAATCTACCTACGAGTCTCACAGGCTACAACAATTTCTAGATCTACGTAATCTAGTCATCAGCTGCGGTAGGATCATCCGGGTCGGCCTCAGAGTCCGACTCTGGTTCTTCTACGTTGTTGCAGAAAAAGCCATCTGCTGCAATGTCGTCGTCGATGTCTATTTCGTCGCCCTCAAGCTCGTCGCGCCTGTGTTGCAGGCACATCTTGTCCTGGGACCCATCCAGGGCGTTACTAATGCCACAGGTGAGGAAAGCCCGTTGAATCAAGTCCCTGGGCACGGCCTTCCAAGCCGCTGATATCCACTTGAGCGTTAGCTCGGGTGGTGGCTTCTTGATGTTGCCTGCCATAAAATTTAAACAATCAAAAGTCAGCCACCGCTACAAACTGTTAAAGCAGCACACGCATGGCCTGCCTCTCTCACCTTTCTTTGTCAAGGTGTCGACCCCCTCGCTCTCGAACCACTCCTGGTAGAGCTGGCGAACGGATGCCTTGAAGGAGCGATTCACCGCGACGTCCAGAGGTTGAATCTCCGAGGTGCAGCCAGCTGGGATAACGGCAGGGACGATGTTCAGCTCCCCGAACTTCTTCTTCACCTCCGCAGTCAGGTGCCCGCGGTACGAATCCAAGACGAGCATCGCTTTGCGGGGCCTCACTCCGAACTTGGGGTGGACGAACGGCTTCACTGCCCCGTCGAGCCACTCGATGACTCCGTTCGCGTCCATCCAACCGTTGGGATGGACGGACACCGTAACATCTGCACAGCCATAAACGCACGTACAACATCAGTAGACATAGAAAAAAAAAAAACATGCAGCAGTGGGTGTTAATGCTCACCTGAAGGGAAATCCCCTTTAGGCAGGGTCTTCCGTTTGAAGAAGACCCACGGCTTCAGCTTCTCACCGCTGGCAGTGCAGGCGAGCATCACCGTAACTCGCTCCTTCTGATAGCCGCCGCTGCGGATAGGCACAGAGCGCAGACCCACCTCCTCGACTGTGCGTTCGGCAGGCATCTCGAGCCACAGTGGTGTCTGGTCCGCGTTTATTATCCACTGCGGGTCAATCTTGTATTGGCGGCGGGTGTGACGCACGAACTTCCAGAAATTCCTGACGTCAGTCTCGCAGTCTGGGAGTACGGGTGGGAGGGAAAGAGAGAAGAGAGTATTAATGACGCGTTAAAATTCAACCGTGAAACATAAAGAGACAAACAACACAAAGCAGTACACATTAAACTGCAACCATTTCCCACAAAACTCACTGGCAGCAAGCTTCTGGCCGACCCTGGTCTTCGCTCGGGTTGTCAGATTCCAACGGCGGCGAAACCGCTCAGTCCACCGCTGCGAGCCGGACCACTTTACCTGTGGGTGCAATTCTTTCATCACCTCATGCGACCACTTCTGTAGGCGAGCAATCGAGACCGCGAGACATTTTTTACGGTGGGCAAGAAACCTCCTGTAGACTTCAGCTTCCATGTCGCGATACCACGAGCTCCTTCCGCGCCCATGAAGACGCTTGCGAGCAGCATGCGCGCCCTCCAGGTCAGCCTTCCGGGTCTTCCATTCTGCGAGTGACCTTCGGGAGATGCCGGTTTGGCGAGACATCTGCCGCACGCTCATGTGCCCGGACTCAAGCTTGAGAATCCACTGCAGTTTCTCCTGCGATGTGTAAGAGTGCCGCTTGTGACTTGAAGGCTTGTGCCTGGGGGAGGGAGGACGGGCATCGCGATTCTCGCGAGAAGGGTGGGGCCGTTTCTTATTGGGGGGGGGGAAGGTGGGAATAGGCAGGTGCTCTGGAAGACCGTCGGCAGCCCAAAACTCCACGTCATCCTCCGCACCAGTCGCGGATTCGTCCAACGGGCAATCAGCCGGGGCTCCCCAGCGTGGCGACGGTGCGGAGGAAGACGATGCGCCACCGGCGCGGTCGGGCTCGGACAGGTACGCGTCAAACGCCGAGTAGCCAGGAGGGAGGAGAAGCTGCAGGACCCCCTGACGTGGAGCACAAAACACAGGCGGGTCAGGAGGGGACGGAGGAGCTGGAGGAACCGGAGGCGCCGGGGGAGCGGGAGGTGCAGGAGGAGTTGGGGGAGTGGGAGGAACGGGAGGAGCTACTGGTTGACACGGAGGGACGGGCGCAGGGCGCGACTGCCATTGAGAGTAGTCACAGGTGTCTCGGCGGGTGTTTTCTCTGGCAGCAGGATGGCGGCGGAACAAGAAATGCGTGCCTGGAAGGCCCGCCATGGCCACGGCAGGCCAAACGAACAAAGAAACTGAAGGCAAAAGTCGAGAATGAGGGCTGTATGAAGCCCTCGCCCGAGACCCCTTCATTTTCGCGGCCCGGCCTCCTCTGCGGGAAAAGGGTGGCCCCAGTCAAGATTCCCCGCAGAGGAGCTGAGCTGGGCAGCTCCTTGCCTCGGTGGCGGGGAATTTTGCTGTTGATGGGCACACCGTGGCTGAACCACGACGTGCCCACGATCGCATGCAACCCTGATTGGGCCGCTGTGATGCGAGGTACGTGTGCACTGGCATGGGCCAGGTTCACGTTCGATGAACCTGGCCTGGCCAACAAGGCGTGGAAGGCGTGAAGCCACGCCTTGTTGGCTGTTTCACACGCAATGCATGCACAGTTTCGAACGTTCTCGACCCAGGTGAATCCGCGTTTGAGAATGCTTCGATTTGGTATATTAAAAAACAAATTTCAATTTTGACAAATTATAAACGCCGGCGCTTATAAATTTACTATATTATAAGCCCACCCCCTCAAAAAAACATGTTATATTATAGCCCCCCATGGGGGTATATCCGGGGGGTGACGGTAAGACTGTGCTACTCCTTTCAATGAGGGAAATGTGGCTTCAAAATCATGCTGCTGTGAAGTTATTGTGGAATTTCAACATAATGTATATGTTTCCCAGCAGGATTTGGTTAGCATTCGACTTTTATTGCACATGATAAACACGGCTCGGAAACCCTTACGGATCGCTATTTCGGCTGCACGGAACTCGAATGCCGATGAATGATGGGCCAAACGACTCGCTTGTGCGTTCATCAACGCAACATTTCGTTGCCAGTTGTGCCTTCCCGCATGTAGCTATGTGTTACAGGGCGAAGGCGAACTCGTCACAGGAAAGTTCGCTCACTAGCGAACTTGTAACTTTCGCCAAAACCCAATCTGAAATGTCAAATTCGAGGTTGGAAATCCCAACCTGAAATGTGCGCTTCGGGATTTCTCAAAGCACACGTGAATTCCCAACCAGCAAAGCAGCAGAGAAGAGAGTATCTGAGCATCTTTACGACAGCAGAGCAACTAGCCATGCCATACAGCTGTAAATACGTTCCAGCACCACAAGACCCAAGTACCATCATCATGAAGTAGAAGACCAAGTCAGCTAGTGCTCTTCTAGAACCATCTCATGATTGTACTTTGCATATTTCTATATAAACAGCTAGGATCCAGCATAGGATTGCTATCATTGCTTGTACATATTCTGTTCCTAGCTGGAGACAGCAGAGAAAGGTGATATGGCGGCCTGAACGAACTTCTCAAGGCGCCATAGTCATAGGAATGTGTATAACAGTAGTCTTTCGTCCCTTGTATGCCATTCTTGCTTTCTGAAATTTACAGAATTCATGCTACCAAATCTGCCTTGCTAATTTAGACTCTTGAAACTTAGCATTCAGAACTACTAACAGCTTAGAGCTGTTCCACTATGCCATGGAGCATCTCATGGCAGCGCACTCTGTGTCCGCCGGCGGAAGGCAATTCTTTGCTCAGCAGCCCAAACAAACACTGATCTCACGGGGTCCCTGACCGCCTGCTGCTGCTGCTGCTTCAAGCGGCTCTGCTCGTTTCTAATAGTCGTCACCCCAGGTGTCTGAGTACCATTTGAATCTCCCGTGAGAAGAACTGTGCGAGCGAAACTCCCGTGGTAGTTGGCCGTATTCGTTTGCGTCGCCACGTGTGCATTTACTGAGGCCGAACTCCATGGCCGGCTGCGGCTCTGCACCGATGGTTGTGACGCTACTGACGCGGACAGTGGGGTTTGGCACAACGGACTGGGCCGACGTCGGCTTGTCACCGTTGCCGTGTTCGTCGCTGCGTTCACCGCGCAGAGGAGCGGCGGGGCTCCACGAACAGGGTCGGTCGAGCTCGCAGTCGATGCGATCTCCTGCCTGCTGTCCCACCCGTGACGGTGGTCGTTCGATGAGCCTCTTGCTGGCAGTGCTGACGGCGTTAGCCATTCCGGCCGTCGGTAGATGACCCCTCCCCCGCGCCGCCAGACAAGCGCAGTCATGGCGTCGCTCCAGAGCGCGCCCGTGCCCTTTTCGCCCAGCACGTGCGCGCTCCGGGAGCGGCGGAGCGAGTGGCGGAACGCCTGCTTCCGCGCCTCTGAAACGACGACATCCAGCGGAAGCGCCGCTTGCCTTTGGCTACCTGAGTCAGGTAAGAGTTCCTTCCGCTTCGATCTTACCAGCAAGGGCTCGCTTCTGCTGCGTTTAAGCCGCCGCTGTGCGCGGATATTCTCACGGCGGTATTCAGCCACGGGCTTGCTCGCGCGATTCCATGCGTCGAGTCGCCGCTGCGCTGAGTCAAGCGATAGCCTGCGACTTCTGCGATTTTGAGGCCCGTCGCGCAACGGCATGCCCAGGAAGACAGAAGGACTGCTCGTGTCGCGGGGGCCGTCGCTGGCAGCCGTGAGGGCGATGAGATGTTGCAACTGCTGTAGTGACAGCCCGTGGCTTGCGGGCTTAGTTGATTGAGTCTCTGGTTGCGCGCTTTGGCGCGCGCTGATGGCATTGTTAGGAAAGGATGCGGTTCTTCCTGGTTGCGGCATATCCCATAGCGAGAGAGTTGTCGCAGGCCGCAGTGAGTGCGGGGCGCTTTCCGCAAGTCTGGACACACTACCGCAGACAGCGGGAGTTGTGGGCGATTGTGAGAGTAGAACGAACTGCTGAGCCGTGGTAACTGCGAGTGAACGAAATGTAGCCGTGACAGAGCGAGTATTGCAAGAAGCAAGACTGTCATAAGTTCCAGCAGAAGCCATTGTTGCAAATTCTGAATGGGAGAGGCCTGAGATCGAAGTGAGAGGGCAAAGAGCACGACTCGACTATTTGTGCTCTCATCGTCGCGACTGTGGAATTGGCTGGCAAATGTGAACCGACACGCAACCACTGCCTTGGTGGCTTTGCTTTGCCTCAGTTACCCTCTGAAATGTTGTTGGCCTTCATGATATTGCCAATTCTGACCCAAGGGCGGGTTTCATGTGTGGACTCTGAAGTTGGCGGAGAGAGAAACAAACTGTCTAAAATGGCGGTGATATACGCATCTGGTACAGATTCGCGGGAGATCCAACTCGCATATCTGCGGAGATTGATCAACATCTCTAGATTGTTCTTTTATTTTGTTATTTTGGGGCCTGAAATTGTTAATTATTCTGTTGAACGAACTTCCCATATTAGCTAAGAATGTCTAGTTGCTTCGTAGAATCATCCGAGTTGTGGAGTTTATCAACATAGTATGTACTATTTTCTTTTCCTTGGCGAAAATTCTCAGATACGCCGTGGATACTATTGCGTCTACTGTTCATCTCCACCACACCACAGTACCAGGTGAAACCACGTGGGAATCATTGAGAAATTACTTCCTCGCAAGTTGAATTTTGGTGGTGCTCCTACTACCCTACGATTTAGACGGAATAATGCACTTGCTGGCGTGAAAATAACTGGGGGGAACACTCAAGCAGGGCAATTATGAAACGAACCCAATCTTCACTCGAATGAAAACCAGAGCGAAAAAACTGGGTAGTACAGGCACTGCTGGTCGGTCAGAACCAAACAATTGTTTTGACACGAACGGTGTGAACCAAGAATTGACGCTCTCTACTGATCTCTTGAACAATTGCTTGGCTCTCTGTCGGATCGATCCTCTAATGGAAACTCTACCGCTATTGTCTTATGCGGGGTTCGCGTCAATCACACAGTATCAGATTCGCCAATGTGTCGTCCAATGTTGCGGTCCCGACACACTAGCATGCGAAATTTGTTGCTCTTTGCAAAATGATTTGCTTTCGTACATACGCTCGGATTGTCAATCTCCCGATCAATCTCGATCGAGCAAGGGCAATCGAGCAGGTTTTGCTTGTATCTGCAGCATGGTAACCAATCGCTCGGATCAGTTCACTTTGGCGATCGATCCCGAACCTTTTTCTCTCGGTCACGCCTTGAACCCCACTCCATCGGACCCAACCTAACCCTAACATCAGACTAGTACCAGATTATATTCAGAACATAACTAATTTCTGAGTCGACTTCTGCACTTGCCAACAAGTGGACGGAGCATTGGCCAACTTCGTTGAACGAAATATGCTGGAGCAGCTTATCTGATATCTTTGTAACGGAATAGTAGCTTATCAGATGACCTGTGAGCCACAGGCATGGCGCCAGCAAAGCCAGACGCATGGCTTCGATTGAAGAGGATATGTTGAAGACCGACTGGCAGTCGTTTTTCCATTCGTGAGTCTTCGAGACACCTGACACTGTCATCCACATTGAGCTTCCGGCCATTTTCCTCCCACGCTGCTCAGGCTGAGCCAGTTTCAGTGTCATTTCTCCTTCCAAATCCCGTGTCACAACTTTCATGACTCTTCAGTCTTCTCCTCCATTGTAGGGTTTCAGGTACGCCGCGTTCACTTCAAGAACGTTGCACTCTTGCAATAATGGCGCCACGTAGCCACTGGGCGAAGGAGTTGGTGAGAGAGAACGCACCAAGATTCCCAATGGTGAAGCGAGGCCGCGGTAAGGACCACCATAGCGATGGTGCTCCCAACAGCAATGCTCGCCGTCAGCATAAAATTTTCAGGGCTTGTACTTCAACCCCTGCAGCAACAACTTCCTCAGCCATGCCAGAAGCATACAGTGACAAGACAGCGAGAGTAACTGCTGAAGTAGCCAACGCATCCATCTCTCAGCAACACAGAGGTCCTAAAGCGGAGCTACTTTTGGTTGGGGCCTCTCCCATGAAAAGAGCTGTCATTATCGCCTCAGAGCAACGGAGCTGTGCTGCCGCTGCCTCGAAATGCAGCACGCAACCAAGTTGGGCCGACTACATTCGAAGCAAGGAGATGCTGGGAATAACTGTGCTGTCTGAAAAACCACTTCAACCCCGCAGTGCAGCACATTTCTCTGCTGAAGCTCGCAATGACTACAGAGTTGCGTCCGTGGAGCAATGTGTAATTGAGCTGATGGAGGAATGTGAATGCAAGCCATTGGAGGGACAAACGTACATTGAGAAGCCACCTCATACGCGAGTCATCATCCCTGACATAAACCTGCCTGCATATGAGGATCATGACTTGGCACGCTGCCAAGCCGTTGGATCCTTGCATGAAGTGCAAATTTTGAATTCCAGTCGTTCTTGTGGTACCCCTGGAGTTTACGTGGCTGAATCTGGAGGCGCTGAGCTGGGCGGGTTGCACTTGAGTAGTCCCAGGTGGAAGCAGCAGCAGCAGCAGCAGCAGCAGCAGCAGCAGCAGGAGAAGGAGGAGAAGAAGCAGCAACAGCAACAGAAGGAGTACAAGCAGGAGCAGCAGCATCAGCATCAAGAGCAGGAGCAGCAGCATCAGCATCAGGAGCAGGAGCAGGAGCAGGAGCACAAGCAGAAGGTATATTATTCACAACAGGAGTACACTGATTCTGTGGATTCAGAGAAAAGGCAAAGGTTGATACATGAAATAAACTTGTACAGGGAGAGGATGATTTGGCAAATCAAGCATAATGTGCATATGTAACAACACTCTATATACTTCGGGTATTTTGGGCCGCATAGATTGTCAAACTGTTATAATGTTTATATTGTGTATGCTGTAGTGGGGTAGCCCATAAGGGGTATAACCCAACTAGGGTTAGTACTTGTACTCAGTTTCTTGTCAAAGCATTCATTCTCGTTCAGTTTCTTGACATGGTTTTAGAGCAGGTTCTGTTCCAGGACCGCTTCTTTTTAGGGCCCACCGCATAGTTCTCTGCCCGTAGCGCTGCCCCACAGTCGCGCAGCCCTGCCCTGCCCGTCGCGCCGCCCTGCTGGCCGCGCGCTTCCCTGCCCTGCCCGTCCCTCCGCCCTGCTGGCCGCGCGCTGCCCTGCCCTGCACGTCGTGCCGCCCTGCTGGCCTCGCGCCGCCCTGCCCTGCCCGCGCGCCGCCCTGCTGCCTGTCATGCCACCCTGCCCTGCCCGCGCGCCGCCCTGCTGGCCACCGTGCTGCCCTGCCCTGCCCTACGCGCCGCCCTTCCCTGGCCGTGCGCCGCCCCGCCCTGCCCTGCGCGCTTCCTTAGTGCCCGCGCACAGCCCTGTTCGTCGTGCCGTCCTGCTGTCTGCGCGTCGCCCTGCCTTGCCTGCGTGCTGCCCTATTGGTCGCGTGCCACCCTGCTCTGCCCTGCTATGGCTACTCTCACTGTTCTTACCTTCGATCCAGAGGGCCGTCCGATCCAGTTTGAGAACTGGCTAGACGACTTACAGCTGTACCTACAGAGCGGGTCTAGGGACGGCGTCTCCTTGTTTGACCACACGTCTGGGGCCTCTCTCGCTCCTCCCGAGACAGCTGACAGTGCGACTCGCTCACAGTGGCTTGCCTGCCACTGCTACTCTCGGCCGCCTTATACTGCCCTACCTTTTTCCCGAGCTGTCAGCCTTTGCCACAGTCGACGACCTCATCACCCACCTTCGCACTACCGACACTCGCTACCTTGCCGCGCTTAAAACCGAGTTTCTAGACAAGAACCCCCCCCCCCCCTCATATACATCACTCTCTACTTCATCGTCACCCGCCTCCCTGAACCTCTTCGCGCAATCAGGGACCACTTTCTCGCCCTTGACCCCACAGACCTCACTGTCGACCTGCTCGAGAAGCACCCCATTGCAGGTGAGGCTAGCATAGTTGCTGTAGGTGCTGCTCGTGGCACTCCTTGCACTCCCTTCTTTGATTCTTTGAGGGATGTTCTCCTCCCCCCCTTGCTCCCTCTTTCGCTTCTGCTGTTGCTGTTGACTTCCTTCGTGCTGAGGATGTCGGGGCTGCGTCTGCTCCTAGTGGGAGGCGCCGCAGCAGCAAGGGCAAGGGAGGCAAGGGTGGTGGGGGTGGCAGCGGTGGAGGCGGTGGTGGAGGCGGTGGAGGTGGCGGTGGTGGCGGTGGGAGTGGTGGTGGGAGTGGGGGCGTCGGTGGTGGCGGTGGTGGTAGCGGTGGGAGTGGTGGTGGCGGCGGCGGCGGCGGCAGTGGGAGTGGTGGCGGCGGTGGTGGCGGCAATGAGAGTGGTGGCAGCGGCAGTGGTGGCGGTAGGGGTGGAGCCGTTCAGAGGGGAGGTTCTGGCGGTGGCCAGAGGCTGCAGCAGCAGCGTCCGCGCGAGACCCCTACGCCCCAGCAGCTTCGTGAGCGGTTTGCTCCGCGTGGGGCGTCTGGGGGTAGTGTTCGCTGCCAGTACGTCATTCGCATAGGTGACCGCGCTGGTCAGACATGCTGGAAGGTTGGTCACACACAGTCCCGCTGCTTCTCCCGACTTGACAAAGACTGGCGCGCAGAGTTTGGCGACGAGGCTGAGCTCCCCCGCTGGCTAGAGCTGATTATGATCGATGTGGATATGGTCTTCCCAAGTCTCTGCCTCCCCTCCTGCCCTCGCCTGCCCCGCCCTGCCTTCCTTGCGTCGAGGGGCAGCAGCGCGTCGCTCCTCAGTCCTCCTCGTTTCCCCCGACGACTGCTCCTCTGCAGACTCTCCACATGGACGTGTGGGGACTAGCCCGCGTCAGTGGACAGGGCCGCGAGCGCTGCTTTCTGCTGGTTGTTGACGACTACTCCCGTTACACAACGATCTTCCCCTTGCGCAGCGAGGGGGAGGTCCCTGATGTCTTGATCCCTTGGATCCGCGCTGCCCGTCTCCAGCTCCGCAAGCGGTTCCGCCAGGACCTTCCTGTCCTGCGTCTGCACTCGGACAGAGGTGGTAAGTTCTCGTCCGACCTCTTGCGGGACTTTTATCGTGGGGAGGGCATCCTCTAGTCGTTCACGCTTCCGGGCTCCCCGCAGCAGAATGGGATTGCTGAGCACCGCATTGGCTTAGTCATGGAGGTGGCTCGTACCTTCATGATCCATGCGGCTGCTCCCCATTTTCTGTGGCCGTTTGCGGTCTGGTACGCAGCGCATCAGCTCAACCTCTGGCCCCGTGTATCCTTGCCGGAGACCTCGCCTACACTGTGTTGGACGGGGGAGGTTGGCGATGCGGCGGTGTTCCGGGTCAGGGGCTCTCGTGCCTTTGTCCGCGATACTTCCGCGGACAAGCTCTCCTCCCGCGCCATTCCCTGTGTCTTCCTTGGCTTATCACTAACGCCCCTGGTTGGCAGTTTTACCACCCCACCACGCGCCGTGTCCTGCCCTCTCAGGATGTCACGTTTGACGAGTCGGTTCCCTTTTACCGTCTCCTCCCCTACCGCACTGCCCCTCTCCCCCCCCCGCCGCTCTTCCTCGCTCCAGGTCCCACTCCCCTTGTCGAGGTAATTGGCGACTCTGGTGCTGTTGGGGGTGGTGCTACTAGGGGTGCTGCGTCTGGGGCTGCTGAGCCTGATGGTACGGAGCCTGAGGGTGCGGGGTTTGGGGGTGCTGAGCTTGAGGGTGCGGAGCCTAGGGGTGCTGAGCCAGAGGGTACTGAGTCTGGGGGTGCTGAGCCTAGGGGTACCGCGTCTGCTGGAGGTCCTACGGGTTCCTCCTCACGGCAGTCTCGCCGGCGCGAGCCTCTCTCACCGCAGCAGCTGCGCGAGTGGTTTGCTCGGCGCACCTGCCTTCTGAATGGCACTGCTGGAGATGGAGGCCCTGCAGCTGGAGGCATTGGAGCTGGAGGCGTTGGAGCTGCTAATCCAAGAGGTGCTGGAGGTACTACTGTCACACGTCTCCTAGCCACTGTTGTCACTGACCCTTCGTTCGAGTCCACTGCTGCGTCTCCCTTAGTTGCTGATCTTGTCGATTTTGTTGCTAGCTGGTAACTCTGTGACGACCGCTGCGTTGTCATGTAGTCAACCCAAGACACGTCTGCGTGTCCAGTGAGGACAACTGGACCCCGTCCTCCAAGCACGAGCCCCGTGCCTGATGTACTGCATAGATAGCGCAACACCCTCTTAACGGCCTCCCAGTGCTCTGGTCAGTGTCTCCTGGGCGCAACGCAGCGAGCCAGGATGCTAAGAGGGTAGGCAAGGTCAGGTCGAGTGCAGGTCATCAGGTACGTGAGGCAGCCCACAAGCTCAGGATACGGGCCACTCGGCTCTACGGACTCATCCAAAAGTGGAGCTGAGAGCGAGCGAGTGGACTGGGGCGAGGAGGACCGTAAGCCAAAGTGCTGAAGGACCTGGTGCACCATGTGTGACTGAGTCAGGGTGATAGTGCGCCGTGCTCTGTCCCAAGTGATCTGCAAGCCAAGATAGCTGCGCAGCTCACCCAGGTCAGTGCAGATGTGTCTCTTCTACAGCTCCGACTTCACAAGGGTCAGTGCCTCAGTGTCAGCAGTGGCAAAAACCAAGTTGTCAACGTACAAGAGGATGTAGAACGGCGACAACGAAGTGTTGGTGCGCAGAAACAGCGACGGGTCAGCAGTCAAAGGAGCAAACCCAAGGGCCGCAAGTGTCATTCTCAGTGTGTCGTGCCACTCATTAGGCGCTTGGCGGAGACCGTAGACTGGCCATCCAAGGCTCCACTGGGTACCCTCAGGAAACGACCCAGTGAAGCCACGAGGATGGCGCAACCAGATCTCGTCGTGCAGGGTGCCCTGCAAGAAAGCTGTGCTAAAGTCAAGAAAATGAAGCTCGTAGTTACGGTGAGCGGCAACGTGCAGCAGCACCCGAAGAGTGGTCATCTTCGGGGTAGATGAGAAGGTCTTGAAGAAGTCAACGCCCTGTCGCTGACTAAAGCCTCGTGCAACGTAACGAGTCTTGAAGAGAGACGGAGAACCCGGCGGCCGCTTCACCCTGAAAATCCACATGCCATCGACTATGTTCGCCCCAGGAGGGGGAACTGCGTTGACGTAAGTGCTGTGGACTTCCAGGATGCTCTATGTCCATGGCTCAATGCCACTAAGAGGAGTAGGGACCCGTAATCACTTCTGCGTAAGAGCGCGGGGTCGGGATGTCTAGAGCATCCGCGTCTCCCTCGGGTGCAAGCAGCATGGCCACGAGATGAGGTACAGCAGCTGCAAGACACTCAAATTCCTCCTGCCTGTCCTCAAGGACGCCCGTGCCAGGAGCACACTCACCCTTGACGGACGGAGAACAGACAGACTCAGACTCTGCAACAAGACTAGTGGCATAGCTTTGGCTCCAGCTCTGTTTCTTGGCTGTCTACCCGCTCGTCTTCTGTTCTCAGTTCCAGTTGTGAGGCTGAGATCTACGCAGGGGCCATGGCTGCACAG
This sequence comes from Closterium sp. NIES-65, assembly GCA_948144175.1. Classification (NCBI taxonomy): domain Eukaryota; kingdom Viridiplantae; phylum Streptophyta; class Zygnematophyceae; order Desmidiales; family Closteriaceae; genus Closterium; species Closterium sp. NIES-65. The sequence goes on from CANXME010001279.1 coordinate 221,089, forward strand.
GAGTTACGCTGCTCACCTACCGGCTGACCGGCCTGGGAGAGCGACCCCGTTCTCCTCCAGTTCTGAACGTAGACAACAAGGCCATGATTGCCTTGTGTCAGGAGCACAGACTGTAGCACAGAACGAAGCACATCGCTCTGCGTTCCTTCCTTGCTTGAGAGTTGCAGCAACGTGGTCAGCTTCATCTTGCTTACGTGGCCACTCGGGCCAACACTGTTGATATATTCACCAAGGCACTTCCGCCTGGTGATCATCAGCGTTTTTGTACGGCTTTAGGCCTTGTGCCTACTTTGTCTCACTTGCTCACTGCGTGACTTTGCTTGTACTGTGATCTCTCTCTCTATATATATATATATATATATATATACCTGCATGCTTTCACTTGCTAGGTTATGATCACCGTACTGTTTGTTCTCGTTTATAGAACTCTGCATGTGCACTGACCTTGCGGCCATTTGCTTGTGCTCGGAGTGTGTGGTAACTTTGTGATCCACCCTGAGCTTGCTTTGCTTTTCTTGACTAGTCTTGTGACCTCTTGCTCTCCCCCAATTTGCCTATGGGGGTGTGTCAAACTGTTATAATGTTTATATTGTGTAGGCTGTAGTGGGGTAGCCCATAAGGAGTACAACCCAATTAGGGTTAGTACTTGTACTCAGTTTCTTGTCAATGCATTCATTCTCGTTCAGTTTCTTGACATAGGTGATGCGTATGACGTAGTGGATGATTCCACTAACTACAGTTTTTTACCCTTATAAAGTCGCAACTTTCGAAAGCCTACGTGTTAGCTCTTCTCGTGAAGAGCATGTAGTACCAGTGCTCTAATGGCAAAAACATCTACACGTGGTGCTAATGCAGTGATGTGTCAAGAGCACGCCTCTTAAAAAGGGGATGTTGTCCCAATGTCTTGCTACTGAGCCCACCCAATATTTCAGCCAATGGTGTCATTTTGGCACTATTATTCCTAACAAGTGTGTAAAGATGATCTTGACGAACACACTAAATAATAAACCATACCTTTATTCAAATTGCTAGATCTCTGTTACAACTTGTTGGTGGTGCACCTTGCCTTGCATTTACTGCATTTCTTGTTTCTCTTCCTAATCCAACTCCTCTTTCCTTTCGTTACCTTGACCTCTTCCTAATCCTGGTCCTAAAATTTCCTAACTAGCTAAATAGTATCAGAGCAGACCTGACCCTAGGCCTCCTTGTTTTTTTTTTTTCTATGACGCCCTTCTCACCGGCGACCATCTCGACGGTTGCGACATGCAGTGCAACCGTTTTTGCTCCTTTTCGTTGCAGCCCCGCTCTTCCCCGTCTCGTACCCCCACTACGGCCCTCGTCGGGGCCCCGCTGCTCTCGTTGCGGACCCCCGTCGTGAGTCCCGTCCTGGACCTTGTCACCACTCTTGTCGTGGTCCCCCATCGTGGGCAGTGCGCCTGCAACGCCAGCCGCCACCGTCCTGCCGCGGCTGCCGCTATGGGGGGGAGGTGAAGGGGGTGGTGGACGGCGCTTTAGACGGCGCTGATGCCGCACATGCGCCTTGCATCGATGACTGCCATAGGAGGAGGTGGATGGGGTGGCGGGAGTGGCTGATGCCCCTGCTAATGCGCTGTTGACCGCTGCTGCCGCACCTGACACTCCTGCACCTGCCACCACTTCACCAGCTGCGGAACCTTTTTTGGGGGGAAGGCTGTGAGGGTGGCAGCGTGAGCCTGCAGCGCTCTTGCGCCTCCTTCTCCTCTCCTTTCCACTCCTCGTTGCGCCCCCTCCTCCTCCTCCTCCTCCTCCTCCTCCTCCTCCTCCTCCTCCTCCTCCTCCTCCTCCTCCTCCTCCTCCTCCTCCTCCTCCTCCTAATCCTCCTCCTCCTCCTCCTCCTCCTCCTCCTCCTCCTCCTCCTCCTCCTCCTCCTCCTCCTCCTCCTCCTCCTCCTCCACTCCATTCCACTCTTCGTCGCGCCTCCTTCTCCTCCTCCTCTTCCTCCTCCTCCTCCTCCTCCTCCTCCTCCTCCTCCTCCTCCTCCTCCTCCTCCTCCTCCTCCTCCTCCTCCACTCCATTCCACTCTTCGTCGCGCCTCCTTCTCCTCCTCCTCCTCCTCCTCCTCTTCCCCCCCCCCCCTCTCTCTCTCTCGCTCTCTCTCTCTCTCTCTCTCTCTCTCTCTCTCTCTCTCTCTCTCTCTCTCTCTCTCTCTCTCTCTCTCTCTCTCTCTCTCCTACTGTTGCCTCTCCAACTGTCGCCACTCCTCCTCCTGCCATCGCTGAGCAACTGCCGCCACTTCACATGCCGTCGTTGCACCTGCTGCTGCCGCACCTGCCGCCAATGAGCCGTCCTCCCAGTCACCAGCCGTCGTTGCCGTCGCAACTGGTCACTGTGGACTTTGGGGGTGCTGCTTCTAGAGGGTCGCTGTGGACTCTGAGGGTACTGCTTCTGGAGGGTCGCTATGGACTCTAGGGGTGCTGCTGCTAAAGGTACTGACTCTGGGGTTGGTGGTTCCGAGGGTGCTGGCTCAGAGGGTGCTGCTTCTGGGGGTGCTGACACTGGGGGTGCTGGCTCCGGGGGTCCTACCACAGGAGGTACTAGATGTGGGGGTGCCGCTACAACAGGATGTCCACCGCAGCAATAGCAGCCCCGACCGTTGTAGCAGCAGCAGTCGCAACAACCGTTCCAACTACGGCAGCAGTCGTCGCCTCTTTGGTCTTCATTACCCCCCAACTGACCGCCCACCTCTTCCTCCTCGCCATCTCTCCTAGTCTTATGGTCCCACGTTTCCTCTTCTGGACTCGTCTTTAGCTCGTGTTCGTCCTCGTTTACATCTCACTCCTCCTCTATCTCCTTACTAGATTCCTGACCCTCACATCTGGGTCCATAGTTCCCCTCGTGCTCGTCTTGCGCTTCCTGTTCCCATTCTCCACACTATGCTCCTTAATTCTCGTCCCCCTCGTGTTCCGCCACCTGCTGTTCTCCTGTTACCTCCGCCGTCGTCCCTTGCTGTCCCCTCCTCTGAATTCCTCCATGCCACTTGCTCTGCGGAGAGTCACTCGACAAAGGCAGTGAGCTAGACTACCGGGGTTGGCACGAACTACTAGGAGTGATCGTAGCTTTGCTTAGTTCCTTAGTGCTTGCATATTCACGGGAGAAATCGACAAGATTTTCCACTAACAAAGTTGGAATTACAGAATATTTGTACATGGAATCACAACAATGACTGCATCGGGCACCTAGCAACTCTACAGCTAGCCTGGTCGACCGCCAACACAGCTTGGTTGACCGCCTGCCAGCGTTGCGTAGGGGAGCCGCGCCAGCATCGTAGAAAGACGAACTGCCAACACTGCAGGTCGATGGCGTGCCAACGATGCAGCAAAGCGGCTGTCCAGCGTTGCCTCGTAGAAGACAGCAGTGCGCACGCTTGCAGGTGCGCGCAGACGATTGGCCCAACTTGCGTTGCTGTGCATCCGTCGGCTGGTGTCTGCGCCTGACGAGCCACATCGACTTCGGGATACCAGCCCGAAGTCGCCTTCGCCATCGCGACCTCGACGATGTTCGTGTGCCTCCGCAAAACTCATCGAGCAGGTTACCCGGTCGACCTAGACACCACCAGGTGCTCTGGTCGACCACCAAGTGCCTCCGGCCGACCACCAGGTGCCCCTGGTCGACCACAACTCCCGTAGAGCTACCCCCTGGTCGACGGACCCCTTCCGTCGACTCGAACTGTCAGCGGTTGTTGTCGAGCTCTCCTCGTCGGCCAATGCTCACTAGTCAGGTCGACGGACTACTCCATCGACCTCCCAGTCGAATTGCAGGTTGACAGACTGCTCCATCGACCTCCCGGTCGAGCTGCAGGTCGACGGGCTGCTCCGTCGACCTCCCGGTCGAGCTGCAGGTTGACGGATTGCTCCGTCGACCTCCCGGTCGAACTGCACCTCCTGGTCGACGGCCCACCCATCGCCCAGACCAGTCAGATGCAGCGCTCGAGCTCCATAGTCGATAGCAACACCACAGCAGTCCCCTGCAAGGCACTACTACGACATAAGAGGGATATCTCTGAGGCCACGTTGTGCGCCACTTTGCTCGCCAAACAATAAGATATGGATGCTCCCCAGGAGCGCTCCACGCCACGAAAAGAGAGACTTGCCTTTTGCACCAACAACAAAGAAGCGCGACGAGACACACGCCCATGGTGCCACTATTACAAAATGCAGGACTTTCGGTCACACAACTGAGGGGCGCAACCTGCAAAATCTGCTGGACATATGGGCACACAGTGGGGCGATGAAACTTCTGCTCCAACCCCCAACAATTTGCCGACCCCACACCACAGAATGAACAATCGGAGCAGGGCCGTCTAGAAGCACCTGCCCGTAAGGTAGATCGACCGTCTCTGGACCATTGGTCAGCCACATGCGCACCTGATGGAGAAAGTCAAAATATGTCGCAGCCGTCACAAGCCAGCGCCGCACACCACATCATCATCAAGATGGCAATGCGGCAGCCCTGATTCACAAGACAGACTAATCAGTGGCAACAGCGGCCACCCTCACCATCACCCGAACTTGGATCCGACCCATTGGAACCATGGCCCAGAAACGCCAGCAATCCCAGCAGTGGTCTGTATGACGATGGCAATTGACAAGATTGGAATCCGTCAATCCTACTGCTTGAAATCTCACTGCTCAAGTATGATTTGTGGCCGATCCCTAAGAGTTGGACTATGCAACAACATTTCTCCAAACGCGATCCCCCCTCCCCCTCCCCTTTATCTCACCTCACTTGGCGCTACTTGCACGCGAAAACAATGACGATTATAACACCATGTACCTTGATAGTTATTGCATACAACACATGGTGGGCTCTAAGTGCTTCATTCAAACGCCGTCTAGACATACATGGTCACATATATATATATCACCGTAGTGAATAACAAGAGGCTGTAGACAAACACACAAGGGACTATCGACCTGAAGGAACACGACATCAACATGCACATCACCCTCAACGACGTACTCGCCGTGAAGTATATGTGGTTCTACCTGCAGTCAGCAACTTAGCTCGTTCACTGCAGCATGGAACTCCGCACCGATCTAGCATCGTGCGACATCGAGCTTCACTACACCGTCCCCAACAAACGACGGCAATACTAGGGGTGTGCAAAATAACAGAATGGTTACGTACTCGACTTCCACACGCTCGACAGTACAGACGAGTTAATTCACCTCGTCCGACTGGTTGCACTCTGATGGCAGGCGCAGGATGCCTCACCACCTTCAACCTTAGTAAGTGAATCTCCACAATTCCGGGCCCGACAGAGTCTGTCGTGATTGCCACACGCCTACCGCCCCGAGCAATACCGTAGCTGACGCTAGGCTCGAAGTAAATGAAGAAGCCGAGCATTTCGAGCCGCCTGAAAAAAGAGTGTCATTTATGGAAATCATCGTCACCACGACAGCCATATCGCGACGAACCGATTGGTACACTTTTAATGTTCATCATGTGAACATCGTATCAAGAGCTTCTCGGGATCTGCTGTTCAGCTTCTTCAATCCAAGCAATCTCAAGGCTTCATCAGCTAACACCCTGTCATTGATTCATTGTGCTTCACGAGAGTTTTCCAAAGGGAATCCTGATTGGCTATTCGTATTTCATGGCGTTCTCAAGGCTACTGATGATCACCCACAGGTCTTATCAGCAACAACTCAGCACTTACATCAAGAGCACTGGTTTGATGGGAAGACGCTGCGTCTATATTATACTGGGCTCAGACGTTTGGCAACTCAGGCATTTCATGCTTTTCTAAATTAACTGTAGCTGATCTTCGCTCATCATCGCCCTATGGCGCGTCCTCCTCCCAAGGAACGTGCTCCGCTCATTCCGAAACGTGCTGCTCCTGGTGGTGCTATTTCGGATCTTGAATGCAAGGGGAAACAAGTGGAGGAGAATGAGCCGATTTTCAGGTTTATCACTGGAAGAAAAGCTGGCTGCACTTACCTCTGCGCATGATATTGACAACGACGACGACTTCACGGAAGATGACTCGGACACAGAGCTGGAGTTTGAGATATCCAGTGACTCTTCTGCAAAGCTTCGTTACATGGCTATCCTGCTTCTGCCTCTCGTGCTGCAGCCGGAAATCGCCTTGGTCATCGTCACCGCACGGATGCTGCTAAAGCGTGTTTGGTCTTCCTTGCTTTCTGATGGCGCTAACACGAAGGTTGACTTTCAGGACATTCATCCTGCGTATGTCGCAAAAACCAAGTTCAGTCGCCTGCAGTTATAATTTCACAAAGAAGAGGATGCCATTAAAGCGAGACAATCGGTTCTAGAGTATCAGAAGCCAAATGGAACATCGTACCCGCTGCATTGGCTTCATACTGAAAACGCGGTCTTCGCTAAAGAGAAAGCTACCAATCCACGACTCATTGAAGTGGTTTTTAAAGACATACCTGCGAACATTACACCGGAGGCTGTCGAGGAGCTGCTGGTGAAGTACAAGTTGAAGGTTCGGCAGGTCACGCCTTTCCTGGAGAGCCATTGCTTCCACTGGGTTGTACATCTTGTCTCTGGAGCTAACACAGGGGTTATCAAGGGACTGGAAGTTCCGCATCCGGAGGATAAGAAGAGGCGTTGGATTCATCAGGTCAACCACCCGCAGGAGAAGGGCAAGACGCTCTTGGTCCATTACCCTGCGCTCTCCTGTCGGCTCAGTGGGGGATGGCACTATGATACGTATCATGATGCCTTCATCACAGACCGACAGCATAACATAGGGAAATGGAGCTTGAGTTTAGGTCGTGTGCACGGGATTGACAGTAACGGTGCAGCTGCTCGATTTCATGATCCAGCTTCTCTTACCTGTTCTTCGGATCCTAACCACTCAGCCGCTTGTCGCAGCTTCCTCGCTAACTGCAACAACTCTTGTTCGTCCGATCCTGCTCGACCAGGCGATTGTGTTGATCTCCACCGGAAGTTCCAGGGAGGAATGGATTTGCACTAAGATCTGCTGCGGGAAAGCACACGGGAAGCTGTTTGTCACTTCTGCAGAGATCGTCACCTCGGCGCGTCATGTGCACGGTCAGGGAGAGCTCGGTGGTGATACTCGGTTGACGAGGGAGAAAGAGAATCTGCACACGGTTCGCAAGGAGTATGGGATCTAATGGCTCCAGAGAAACTCACCATGGCGATAGCACTTGGTTCGGTGTTAGCTGCTCTGTTCTGTATCACCAGCCTGTGGATGCGTAGAGGCGATCAAGGAGTTATTAAATGAATACACGAAACACCCTGTCGTTTGCGGGCCTGAGTGTTAACGGCCTGGGGGATTTCACGAAGCGGAAACGTACAACGACATGGATTAATAGCAGAAAAGGAGCAGATGTAATGGTTTTTTCGGATACCCGAATAGCAGATGATCACACTTACTGACCTTCTCTTAACCTCACCTCTCTCGCCGTTGCCTCGTCTGTGAAACGAGCTGGTGGTGTTGCAGTCCTGAGCCGGCGAATAGATCTCTCTTTTCACAACCCTTTAGCCCATCCTTTCGAGAGTTTAACGAGGATAAGTAGATTAAACTAGGGCCTAGGCTTAGTAGCCTAGGCCCAACTAGGATGTCGAGCGGGTTTCTCCTAGGGTGAGTGTCGAGTGAGTTGGAAGAGAAGTTGGGAGAATGTGTGTTTCACTATAGGGTTCGAAGTACATATAGCAAAGGAAACACATAAGGTGCACCACCAAACAAAGTTTAAATAACTACACTAACTACAGCTACAGGCAGTTACAAATATAAGTTTTGACACATCCTTCCGGAAGACTTGTTACGGTGGAAGTCCACTGCTTGTGATAATAAACGAGAAATGAATGAATTGAGCAGAATGAGGAGTACAAGTAGGAAACCCTAAAGTGTTGTACCCCATATGAACTGCCCCAGTACAGCCTACACAGACTATAGCATATACGCCTGACACACCCCCATAGGCAAAGTGGGGGAGAACAAGGGGTCACAAGACCAGTCAAGCAAAGCAAGGCAAGCTCAGGGTGGATCACAACGTCACCACACAGTCCGAGCATAAGAGCAAGGCCACAAGGCCAGTTCACATGCAAGATCATATATATAAAGGTAAACAAGCAAGTGCAGGTATAGAAAGAGGACAGCACAAACAAGGTCAAGAAGTGAGCAAGTGAGGCCAAGTAGGCACAAGACCTAGCATAGTACAGAAGCGCTGATGATCACAAGGTGGAAGGGCCTTGGTGAATATATCAGCAGTGTTGGCCTCAGAGGCCACGTAGGTGAGGCGGAGGTGACCACGCTGCTGCAGCTCACCAGCCAGAAAGTAGCGGAGAGCAATGTGCTTCGTTCTGTGCTCCAGTCTGTGCTCCCGACACAAGGCCAGCATGGCCTTGTTGTCTACGTACAGAACTGGAGGAGAACGAGGCGGCTCTCCTAGGTCAGTCAGCAGGTAGGTGAGCCAGTGTAGCTCCTGTGCACCCATGGCCCCTGCGTAGATCTCAGCCTCACAGCTGGAGCTGAGAACAGAAGACGAGCGGGTAGACCGCCACGAAACAGAGCCGGAGCCAAGGCTGAAGGTGTAACCCTGTGACGACCGCTGCAGAGCCTGGTCGTCAACCCAAGAAGCGTCTGCGTGACCTGTGAGGACCACTCGACGTCGCCCTCCAAGCACTAGCCCCATGCCCGACGTACTGCACACGTAGCACAACACCCTCTTCACTGCAGCCATGTGCTCTGGTCGGTGTCTCCCAGGAACAACATAGCGTGCCAAGATGCTAAGAGGGTATGCAAGGTCAGGTCCTGTGCAGGTCATCAGGTACATGAGGCAGCCAACAAGCTCTGGGTATGGGCCACTCGGCTCTACGGACTCATCCGAAGGCAGAGCTGAGAGCGAGTGGCGAGTAGACAGAGGAGTGGCCTGAGGCGAGGAGTACGTGAAGCCGAAGCACTGAAGGACCTGCTGCACCATGTGTGACTGAGTCAGGGTAATGGTGCGCTGTGCTCTGTCCCGGGTGATCTGCAAGCCAAGGTAGCTGCGCAGTTCACCCAGGTCTGTGCACGTGTGTCTCTTCTGCAGCTCGGACTTCACATGGGCAAGTCCAGCAGTGTCAACAATGGCAAAGACCAATTCGTTGACGTACACGAGGATGTAGAACGGCGGCAAAGAGGTGTCGGTGCGCAGAAACATCGACGGGTCGGCTGTAGAAGGAGCAAACCCAAGAGCCGCAAGTGTAGTCCTTAGTGTGTCGTGCCACTCACGGGGTGCCTGGCGGAGACCGTAGACTGGCCGCCGGAGGCTCCACTGGGTACCAGGGGGAAACGACCCAGTGAAGCCAGGTGGGCGGCGCAGCCAGATCTCCTCGTGCAGTATGCCCTGCAGGAAAGCTGTGCTGAAGTCAAGAGAGTGAAGCTCGTAGTCGCGCTGAGCGGCTTTGTGCAGCAGCACCCGAAGAGTGGTCATCTTTGGGGTGGGAGAGAAGGTCTGAAAGTAGTCAACTCCCTGCCGCTGACTAAAGCCTCGAGCTACGTAACGTGCCTTGAAGACAGGTGGAGAACCCGGCGGCCGCTTCACCCTGAAGATCCACATGCTGCTGACGATGTTCGCCCCAGGTGGGGGAACCTCGTCAACGTAGGTGCCTGTGGACTTCCACGAACCTTTTTCTGCGTCCATGGCTGACTGCCACTGAGAGGAGTAGGGACCCTCGATCGCCTCAGCGTACGATCGATGAGTCGGGATGTCTGGTGCATCCGGGTCTCCCTTAGGGGCAATTGGCGTGGACACGAGATGGGGCAAAGCAGCAGCAAAGCACTGGAACTCCTTCTGCCTGTCCTCAAGGACGTCCGTGCTAAGAGCACACTCACCCTCGACGGACGTAGGACAGACAGACTCAGACCCAGCAACGAGACTAGCAGCGTAGTCTAGACGACAGTGAGCAGCGAAGTCGACAAGCTCAGCAACTAGGGCAGACGCAGCAGTGGACTCAAAGGAAGGGTCAGTGACAACAGTAGCCAGGAGACGCATGACAGAAGGACTAGCAGCACGAAGAGAGTCAGACTTCGGGTCAGGAAGAGTAGGAAGAGAGGACTCTGGAGGAGACGGCAACGGGACACGCAGAGGAGCAGTGGAAGGACGCAGCGCCATCTGGTGTGTGCCGGGGACCGCAGGAGGACGCGGACGTGCAGTACGACCACTAGTGCGAGCAGTACGAACAGGCGACGCAGGACGAGACGCAGGCTCACGACGCTCAGCAAGACCTCCAGTAGGACCAGTGTAGGGAGAAGGAGCAGGTAGAGGAGAGGCGGGCTGTAACTGTGACTGCGACTGGACAGGTTGTGGACACTCTAAGGGAGGAGTAGGACCAGTAGAGGGTGGGAGACCAAGAACCTGCTCCAGGAGCGGAACGAAGTACGGCCTCGGCCGCGCAGCGCCTCCAGAACCAGCAAGGACAGCACCAGTACCCCCAGCGGCAGCACCAGCGCCAGCAGCACCTCCAGCTCCAACAGCGCCAACTCCAGCACCCTTAGAAGCACTAGCGCCAGTAGCACCGCCAGCGCCAACACCCCCAGCAGCTCCAGCTCCAGCAGCACCAACTCCAGTAGGACCGTTAGCTCCAGCAGCCTCAGCAGCACCCCCAGACGCACCAGTGCTAGTAGAAACACCAGCGCCAACACCCCCAGCAGCTCCAGCTTCTGCAGCACCAGCACCGCCAGCAGCTCTAGCAGGACCAACTCCAGTAGCCCCAGCAGCACCCCCAGTCCCAACAGCTCCAGGACCGCCAGTACGAGCACCTCCGAGACCAGCAGCAACAATACTACCTCCAGCTCCAGCAGCACGTCTCCAGCGGCGGGCAAACCACTCGCGTAGCTCCTGAGGCAGAGGCGGCTGCACCGAGTGCAGGAGCAGGGGCGGCTGCTCCAAGGGTAGGCGCCTAGTGGTGCAGGGGCGGCTGCAGCGAGTGCAGGCGCGGGTGAGGCAGGGGCACCGCCGAGTGCGCCAGGGGCGGTACGTGGCGGCTGAGGACATCGTCGCAGGCGCCAGGGGCGGTTTCGCGGTGGCTCAAGGCACCGTCGCGCACCACGGGGCCCGTGACGGGCAGTTTAGGGCACCGTCACATGCCACGGGGCGCACGACGAGCAGGGCACCGTCGCGTGCCACGGGGCGCGTGACGGGCAGGGCACCGTTGCGTGCCACGGGGCGCACGACGGGCAGGTTTAGGGCACCGTCGTGTGCCACGGGGCGCACGACAGGCAGGGTACCGTCGCGTGCCACGGGGCGCACGACGGGCAGGGCACCGTCGCGTGCCACGGGGCGCGCGACGGGCAGAGAAGATGTCACTCGCCACCCGGGGGCGGGACAGGACGAAAATCACCACGCGCCCGAGGCGCGCGACCGGAAAAAACAGCAGCGGAAGCATAAGGTGGGCCCACAGGCCAGGACGTAACTCGATCTAATGCCATGTTGAGTTACTAAGTAAGAGTAAGCTTAGGTTTTAGGTAGGGCCTAGGCTAAGTAGCCTAGGCCAAGGGGAAGTCGAGAAGGTTGTGCCTAGGTGAGAGACGAGAATGGGAAAAAGGGTTGATGTTCACTATCGCACTAGGGTACATATAGTAAACAGAGCATGCAAAGAAGGTGCACCACCAACAGTTTATAATAGCTACACGAAACTATATCTACAGGCAATTACATATAAATTCTAACAGCTTGAACCTTCGCCTTACTTTAATAGCCACTTATCTCCCTGCAGACAAAGCCGAAAAGAGAGCCTTCATCAGATTAGTGCTTGGTCCGGTTATCAACCACATTCAGCCAGACGCTCACCTGCTCATCCTAGGAGATCTAAATACCATTGAAAATCCATTGCTCGACAAGACCTCTCGACATGGATCAACAAGAGAGAATGACTTCCTCTATCATCACTGCAAATATTTCGCTATCTCAGATGCTTTCCGCTTCCTTCACCTGAGCGATCGTGAATTTACCTTCTATTCGCAGGCACATCAGGAGAGCACACGGATTGATCGGGCTCTGGTTTCTCAATCCCTGCTCCCGAGCCTGGTGTTGGCTGAGCATGTTTCACCGAATGAGCAAGTCTCCGACCATGGTTTTGCCATTCGAGTAATCTTCAAGCTTAAATCGCAGTTGAAGCTGGGACCGGGTGTTTGGCGTCTTCACCCTTCCCTGTTGGGGAGACCGGGGGCTAAAAGGAAAATCGAGGAGGTGGAGCGGTTGGTCACGCAGAATGGAGGGGGTTTTGCGTCTCTCATCTCTCGCCTGAGCACCAGTCTGTGATCATATGCAAAAGAGGAAAGTAATAGAATAAGGGCGACCATCAACCATCTCACTACAACGGTGGCTGTATTGCGTCAGGAGTTCATGCAGAACCCCAAGGACCAAGTTCTGAAAGAACGGCTGGGAAGACGGGAGCAACAGCTTGAGGAATATTTTGCATGTCGGCAAGAAACGATGCATACAATGGCTGGGATGGAGCTAGCGTTGTCAAGGGAAGTTCCCTCGCCACATCTGCTAGCACGCATAAAGACACGGAAGGTCAAAACGCAGATAGCAGAGGTAGCGGTACCAGGAGGGGTGGTGACGGAACCAAAGGGAATTCTGGAAGCAGCTGCAGGGTACTTCCGTAGCCTCTTTGGGGAGGATAAACAGACGGTGTCTTCAAACTGGAGTCCAGCGGCTGGGAAGAAGCTGTTGTATTCGGATGTGGAGAGTCTACAGGCGGATTGGTCGGAAAAGGAAGTTAGGCAAGCGCTGAAGGAAATGGCGAGTAATAAGACGCCGGGGAAAGATGGCTTACCGAAGGAGGTGTTCGATTTGCACTGGGACAGGCTAGGGAAACATGTCATGGGGTTGGCTCAAGGCTTTGCTCTCACCTCTACGCTCCCGACCAGCGTGAAGGATGCGGTGACGATACTCCTCCACAAGAAAGGAGCAAAGGATCAGTTGGACAACTATCGTCCTATCACACTCCTGAACATCAGCTACAAGGTGTAGGCACGAGTCTTGGCGAGCAGAATCAAAAAAGTTCTTCACAGGGTGATCTCACCGGAGCAGTTCGGCTTTATTCCGGGGCGACGAATGTCAGATGCAGTGGGGCTGGTTGCTGATATCATCGATGCGGCCAAGAATGGGAGAGAAGACTGGTATATGCTGTTGGTTGATTTTAAGAAGGGGTTCGACTCGGTGTCCCGTGACTTTATTTTTTACGTGATGGGGAAAATGGGATTCCCGGCTCGGTTCATTGGTTGGGTGAGGGGCCTGCACACAAACACGCGGACGAACTTGTTAATCAACGGCTGGATGGGAGATGCAGTGGAGGTGGTTTCAGGAGTGAGACAGGGTTGCCCCTTAGCACCCTACCTCTTCCTCTGTACGGTGGAGCCTCTGGCGCAGAAAGTGATAAAGCGGAAGATTGGAATCTCGCTCACCAGCTGCGTTTGTCAGAATGTTATTATTGTCTAGCCTGCAGTGGGGTACTCTATAGCGAGTACAACCCAATTAGGGTTTCCTATATGTATGCCAACTACTGCTAGTGCAATCTCCTCCTTCTGACATGCTATCAGAGCAGGTCGACCCCCTTGGGTCGATCCTGTAGGTGGGCCCACCACCTAATGCTTCCGTTGCTTTACTTCCTGTCGTGCGCCTCGCGGTTGGGGTTTCTCATCCCGCCGCGCGGTTGGGGTTTCTCATCCCGCCGCGCGCCGCCCGCCGTGCGCCCCGAGGCGCGCGGCGGTTTTCTCCCCCCGTCGCCCGCCGAAGCGCCCCCGGGGACCCGCGCGTCGCCCCCGTCGCCCGCGCGCGGCCCGTACTACACGAGCGCGGCCTGTATGGGCTGCGCCAGGCCCACGCACGGCCTGTTCTGCACGCGCGCGACCCGTACGGGCTGCGCCAGGCCCGCGCGCGGCCCATACGGCCTGCGCCAGGCCCGCGCGCGCCCCAGACCGCCCGCGCGCGGTTCGTATGGGCTGCGCCTGGCCCGCGGGCGCCCTGTCTCCTCTCCCCCTGAGCCGCACGCCGTCCCTCGCGCTTCTAACGGCGCCCCACCCCTGCTGTTGCCCGTGCTCCTCTATTAGGGTTTGGGGGTGGAGGGTATGGGGGTGCCGTGTGTGTGAGCCGTCCCCTGCTCCTCCTCCTCCTCTGTCTCCCGCTACTGCAGCTGCCGCTAAGGGGGGTGGATGTGTTGGAGCCGTCGGATGGTACAAGGGGGGTGACGTGGGAGTGGAGCTAGGGGTGCAGCAGGGGGTGTGTGGAAAGGAGGTGGGACTGTTTGGGGAGGTTGTGTGGAGGCTGCCGTCGTGTCGCCTTCAGCGCCAGTAGTCCGGAGCCGTCGTGCTCTCGGTAGCCCAAAGAGCCTGCTATGCCTGTCGCCCGTGGGTCCGTTGCTCTTGCTGCTCCTCGTAGCCGCCGAGCCTGTTACTCCTGTAGTCCGGTGCCCTCGTGCGCTCGGTAGCCACTGTGTGCGCGCTCCTGTTACCCGTGTGACTGCAGCTTCAGCCGTCGTCTCCCATCTTCTCTGAGATCGCCTCTAGCTTTGCTTATAATTGTGAACTATTCCTATGCCTGCTCATTGTACTGATTACACCCCACTTTGGCTATGGGGGTGTGTCAGAATGTTATTATTGTCTAGCATGCAATGGGGTACTCTATAGCGAGTACAACCCAATTAGGGTTTCCTATATGTATGTCAACTGCTGCTAGTGCAATCTCCTCCTTTGCTCATTACTGTTTCACACTTCTCATTCTGACAGCGTTGGTTAGAGGCTGGGCTATACTGGCTACGCAGATGACACGACCCTCCTACTGCAAGGAAGACAACAAATTGGGAAGGCGGAGGAGGTGTTAGAGGAGTTTAAAAATATCTCGGGATTAGAGACAAACAAGGGGAAGTCAGTGGTGATGCCTTTGGGAGCCAATATGGGGAAGAAGACTTGGCGTACTGATGGGTTCCGTTGGGCTGACGCTAACGAAGCTGAGAGACTCCTCGGGGTGTGGGTCACGCCGAACGGAAGCTGTTAGCCGATGTGGGATAAGGCGCTGCAGAAAATTGATGGGAAGATGTCGCTGTGGCAGCCACAATTTCTCCCAATTAAGGCCCGGACAGCGGTGATGGACGGGTACATACTGCCGATTGCATGGTCCCAGGCTCAGGTTTACCCGCCGCCTGCGCAAACCTGGAGAGAGATCACGAAAATGACGCAGAACTTCATGTCAGCGAACAAGGTCTCGTCTGAGAAATGCTTCAATCTCTGGAGCAAGGAACTCTTGTTCACACCGGTACTAGAAGGTGGAGTGGGGGCGAAGAATCCAAAAGCGATGCTTACCTGCTTGACGGCCAGGAGGATTGGGCTGATACTCACGGAGACAGATCAATTAAAGCGAGAACTGATGCGTCAGGTGGCTGACCTGCCAAGGGGACTGGAAACATTCATGGCACATGAGAAGCTGTTGAAGACATGGAAGGGGAAAAGCCAGCGCTGGAAGCTAGCATGCGCAAATTTCATGCGGTCCCCGCTGGCGGTAACCACGGAGGAGCGAGAGGTTAAGGAGCTATTGCTGGAGAGGATCACGTTTAACAGACATATTCTCCTGAAAGGGACCACGCCAGTAGGAGGGCAGAAAGCGGCGAAAGGGCTTCTGAGCGTCAGACTTGGAGATCTTGTCGGGAGAGATGCGGAAGGGAAAGGGGTGCTGAAGAGTCTGAAAACCCTAGAGAGAGAGCTGCAGGGGAAGGACTCGGCAAACCTTGCGCTCAAGGCTTTTGCGGCTGCGCCAGAATCGTGGAAGAACCGGCTCATCTCGGCTGATCTTCCGAACATGAGCTTTGCGTGTCAGAACATGATAGCTTATACATTTGTGTAGGCTGTAGTGGGGTAGCCCATAAGGGGTACAACCCAATAAGGGTTAGTACTTGTACCCAACTGTTTCATAGTTCAATCATTCCCTCGTTTTAACTTTCACATGGTATAGAGTTGGTTCCCTCGTGGGAACTGTTCCTAGGGCCCACCGACCTTTTTTTCCTGCCCGGAGCCCGCTTGGCCCCTGCCCGAGTCGCGCCACGTGTCGTTCCCCCTCTAGCGGCCTCTAGCGGCCCCTTTTACGGCCCCTAACGGCCCCGTCGCGCCGCCCTTGCGGCCCCGTCGCAGCGCCCTTGCGGTCCCGTCGCGCCGCCCTTGCGGCCCCGTCGCGCCCCCCTTTCAGCGGCCCCGTCGCCACCCCTTCCTGCGGCCCCGTTGCCGCCCTTTCAGCGGCCCCGGCGACGCCCTTTCAGCGGCCCCGTCGCCCTCCCTTTCAGCGGCCCCTTCGCCGCCCTTTCAGCGGCCCCGTCGCCGCCCTCCCTTTCAGCGACCCGTCGCCCGCCCTTCTGCGGCCCCATCGCCGCCCTGCAGCGGCCCCGTCGCCCACCCCTTCTGCGGCCCAGTCGCCGCCCTTTCAGCGGTCCGTCGCCGCCCTTTCAGCGGCCCATTGCTGCCCTTTCAGCGGCCCCGTTGCCGCCCTTCCACGGCCCCGTTGCCGCTCAGCCGCCCAGCGCCCGAGCCGCCGAGCAGCCCAGCCGCCGAGCAGCCGAACCGCCGAGCAGCCGAGCCGCCCGACAGCCGAGCCGCCGAGCCGCCCGACCACCGAGCCGCCCTGCAGCCGAGCCGCCCGACTGCCGAGCCGCCCTGCAGCCGAGCCGCCGAGCCGCATCGCAGCCGAGGCACTGCCGCCCGTCGGCCTGCCCGGGACCGCCCCACTTGCCTCGTAAGAGCAGCGTTTCTGCCACTGCACTGCCCTGCCCCAGTGTAATCACTGCCTATCTATTGCTGTCATGGCCTCCCCTAGTGTTCTCACCTTTGACGCTGAGGGTCGGGCAGTTGACTTTGAGGTCTGGGTAGATGATCTGCAGCTTTTCCTACATTGCAATAGGGCAGACGGTCTCTCCCTGTTTGACCTCACTTCTGGTGCCTCTCCTGCCCCTGCTGCTGATTCTGACGCCACTGTTTGCTTACAGTGGGCCACGCGCGATGCTGCTGCTCGCTTTGCTGTGCACCGCCACTTACCGACCACTGAGCGTGCACATTTTAGCCAGTACAGGAGTGCTCAGACCTTGTACGACGCTGTAGTTGCGCGCTACTCTTCCTCTGCCACTGTTGCACTGAGCCGCCTCATGCTACCGTACCTCTTCCCTGACCTTGCTGCCTTTCCCACAGTCGCTGACCTCATTACGCACCTCCGCACAAGTGACACTCGCTACCGCGCTGCGCTTCCTGCTGAGTTCTACGCCAAGAACCCCCCCCCCCCCCCCCCAATGTACATCACCCTCTACTACATAGTCACCCGGCTCCCTGACTCTCTCCGCGTAGTCAGGGACCACTTCCTCTCAGTTTGCCCCACCACTCTCACCGTTGACCTCCTCGAGAAGGCCCTCCTAGCGGCACAGAAGAGCATAGTCGCTTTAGGAGCCTCTCGTAGTGACCCTCGCACCCCCGTCTTTGAGGGGTGTTCTCCCTCCCCCCTCTTGCCCTCTGTTGCCTCTGCTGCTGCGGCCGACCTCGTTGGTTTCGAGTCGGTTGGCGCTGCGTCTGCCCCGAGCGGGAAACGCCACACCGGCAAGGGCGAGGGGGGCAAGGGCACTGGAGGGACTGGAGGGGGCGGTGGAGGTGGTGGTGGAGGCAGTGGAGGGAGTGGGGGTGGTGGTGGGAGTGGTGCCGGGGGTGGCGGCGGCGGCTGCAGCAGTGGAGGCGGCGGAGGCGGTGGAGGTGGCGGAGGGAGCGGAGGCGGCGGAGGTGGCGGAGGAGGCGGAGGTGGAGGAGGCGGCGGAGGCGGCGGCGGCGGTGGAGCAGGTCGCGACTCTGCGCAGAGGAGTGGCTCAGGTGGTGGTCCGCGCCAGCAGCAGCGGAGTGGTGTGACCTTGTCCCCTCAACAACTACGTGAGTGGTACACTGCGCGTCAGCGCGGTGGGGTTTTTGGTCCCTGCACTTACGTCCTCCGTACCGGCAACCGAGCTAGTGAGCAGTGCGGAGGCCCGCACTCCACCCAGCGCTGCTTCAGTTGCCTGACGGACGCGTGGCGTCGCCAACTCCCTGAGGCGTCAGAGATCCCTCACTGGGGAGATCTGTCTAGGGCGGGGGTTGCTATCTTTGATCTTGATTTTGATGCTTTTCTTGCTGCCATGTATGCTGTTCATACTAGTGTTGCGGGTGACTGTTACCTGTGTGTACCGCCTGACCCAGGCATTGAGGCCACTGCTCTAAGTGCTGGTGAGACTGCTGCTCTAGGTGCTAGTGCGTCTGCTGCCCCAGGTGCCAGTGCGTCTGCTGCCCCAGGTGCTGGTGAGTGTGCTCTCTCAGGTACTACGACGGCTCAGGCCTTCCACACCTTCACCCTTGACTCGGGTGCGTCCCGCTCCTTCTTTTAGAGACCGCACCACTCTTACGCCGCTCAGTCGGCCGGTTGCAGTCTCCCTGGCAGACCCCTCTGGGGGTCCTGTCCTTGCTAGCTTCTCCACTGTCTTACCGTGCGTGGCAGCCCCCTCTGGCACCCTGTCAGGTCTCTACCTCCCCTCGTTCTCTACAAACTTGGTGAGTGGAGCGGACCTATAGGATAGGGGGGTTGACTAGTTCACTCCTGCGAGTCAGCGAGTGACCCACTGCACGTGTGCTCAGACAGGCCGACACTTGGCCACGTTCACCCGTCGGCCAGGGTCAAGCTTGTACACCCTTACTACTGAGTCTCCTCCGGCTGCTGAGTCTACCCAGGTAGCTGCGTCAAGTCAGGTGTTTGCTGCAGCGTCCCGGTCTGGTCCTTAGTCTGCTCCCTGCTCGTGTCGTCTGCTGTCCCACTAGACTCTCCTTTGGAACCACCGCCTTGGTCACCCCTCCTTGCCTCGTCTCCAAGGCATGGCCTCCCGTGTCCTTGTCTCTGGTCTCCCTCGGTCTCTCCCTCCCCTACCTCTGTGGCCTGGCCCTACCTGCGTCCCTTGCGTCGAGGGGCGACAGCGCGTCGCCCCTCACTCCTCCGAGTTTCCTCCCACAGAGGCTCCGCTGCAGACTCTCCACATGGATGTGTGGGGCACAGCCCGCGTCAGTGGGCAGGGGCGAGAGCGGTACTTTCTGCTGGTGGTTGACGACCACTCGCGTTACACCACAGTCTTCCCCTTTTGCACCAAGGGTGACGTCACTGAGGTGTTGATCGACTGGATCCGCGCAGCTCGTCTCCAGCTCATAGAGAGTTTCGGCACGGACTTTCCTGTTCTGCGTCTGCATTCGGATAGAGGCGGGGAGTTTTCCTCTGCCCGTTTGGGAGCCTTCTGTCGTGCACAGGGCATCCGCCAGACCTTTACAGTTCGAGCCTCTCCACAGCAAAATGGGATTGCTGAGTGCCGCATTGGCATGGTCATGGACGTCGCTCGTACGTCCATGATGCATGCGGTTGCCCCCCATATTTTGTGGCCGTTTACGGTTCAATACGCCGCGCATCAGCTCAACCTTCAGCCCCGGGTCTCCTTGCCGGAGACCTCCCTCGCCTTGGGGTGGACCGGGAAGTTTGGCGCTGCGTCTGCGTTTCGGGTCTCAGGATCTCGGGCGTTTGTCCGCGACTTGTCTGCGGACAAGCTGTCCCCCCGTGGTGTTCCCTGCGTCTTCCTTGGCTTCCCCCCTGGCGCGCCTGGGTGGCAGTTTTACCAACCCACCTCGCGCTGTGTTCTGTCCTCCCAGGACGTCCCCTTTGACGAGTCGGTACCTTACTACCGTCTCTTCCCCAACCGCACTCCGCCTCTCCCCCCGCCGTGGCTCTTCCTTGCACCAGGTCCTCCCCCGGTAGACCCCCTCCCCCCTCAGGGTCCTGCCCCGTCAGGTGTGTCCCAGGTAGACGCAATCGAGCCTGTCGAGGTAGCTGTTGACTCTGGTGCTGCTAGAGGTGCTGAGCCTGCGGGTGCTGGGTCTGGGGGTGCTGAGACTGGGGGTGCTGAGCCTAGGGGTGCGGAGTCTGGGGGTGCTGAGTCTAGGGGTGCTGAGTTTGGGGGTGCTGAGCCTGGGGGTGCTGGGTCTTGGGGTGCGGAGCCTGGGGGTGCCGAGCCTGGGGGCACTGGGTCTGCTCGTGTGGCCGCCGGCGGTGCTTCGTCAAGGCGGGAGCCACTCTTTCCACAGGAGCTGCGCAAGTGGTTTGCCCGCCGCTAGAGACGTGCTGTTGAGACTGGGGGTGCTACTGGGGCTACTGGACTTGGTCCTGCTGGAGCTGCTGGGGGTGTTGGCGCTGGTGTTTCTACTGGCGCTGGTGCTTTTGGAGGTGCTCCTGAGGTTACTGGACCTGACGGTCCTACTGGAGTTGGTGCTGCTAGAGCTGGAGCTGCTGGGGGTGTTGGCGCTGGCGTTGCTGCTGGCGATGGTGCTTCTGAGGGTGCTGGAGTTGGCGCTGTTGGAGCTGGAGGTGTTGTTGGCGCTGGTGTTGCCGCTAGGGGTACTGGTGCCGTCCTTGCTGGTTTTGGAGGCGCTGCGCGGCCGAGGCCGTACTTCGTTCCGCTACTGGAGCAGGTTCTTGGTCCTGCTCCTTCCTTAGAGTGTCCACAACCTGTCCAGTCGTAGTCACACTTACCTCCCGCCTCCCTTCTACCTGCTCCTTCTCCCTACCCTGGTCCTACTGGAGGTCTTGCTGAGCGTCCTGAGCCTGCGTCTCGTCCTGCGTCGCCTGTTCGTGTTGCTCGCACTAGTCGTAGTGCTGCACGTCCGCGTCCTCGTGCGGTCCCCGGCACACACCAGATGGCGCTGCGTTATTCCACTGATCCTCTGCGTGTCCCCTTGCCGTCTCCTCCAAAGTCCTCTCTTCCTTCTCTTGCTGACCCGGAGTCTGACTCCCTTCATGCTGCTAGTCCTTCGGTCACGTGCCTTCTTGCTACTGTTGTCACTGACCCTTCGTTTGAGTCCACTACTGCGTCTGCCCTAGTTGCTAAGCTTGTCGACTTCGCTGCTCGTTGTCGTCTAGACTACGCTGCCAGTCTCATTGCTGAGTTTGAGTCTGTCTGTCCTCCGACCGTCCGGGGTGAGTGTGCTCTTAGCACGGACGTCCTTGAGGACAGGCAGAAGGAGTTCCAGTGCTTTGCTGTTGCTTTACCCCATCTCGTGTCCACGCTGATTGCCCCTGAGGGAGACCCGGATGCACCAGACATCCCGACTCCTCGATCGTACGCTGAGGCGATCGAGGGTCCCTACTCCTCTCAATGGCAGTCAGCCATGGACGCAGAGATGGCTTGCTGGAAGTCCACAGGCACCTACGTCGACGAGGTTCCCCCACATGGGGCGAACATCGTCAGTGGCATGTGAAAATTTTAGGGTTAAGCGGCCGCCGGGTTCTCCGCCTGTCTTCAAGGCGCGTTACGTGGCTCGAGGCTTCAGTCAGCGGCAGGGAGTTGACTACGGTCAGTCTATGGTCTCCGCCAGGCGCCCCGTGAGTGGCATGACACACTGAGGACTACACTTGCGGCTCTTGGGTTTGTTCCTTCTACAGCCGACCCGTCGCCTCTCTCGCACCGACACCTCTCTGCCGCTGTTCTACATCCTCATGTACGTCGACGACTTGGTCTTTGCCACTGCTGACACTGCTGGACTCGCCCACGTGAAGTCCGAGCGGTAGAAGAGACACACGTGGACAGACCTGGGTGAGCTGCGCAGCTACCTTGGCTTGCAGATCACCCGGGACAGAGCACAGCGCACCATTACCCGGACTCAGTCACACATGGTGCAGCAGGTCCTTCAGCGCTTCGGCTTCACGTACTCCTCGCCTCAGGCCACTCCTCTGTCTACTCGCCAATCGCTCTTAGCTCTGCCTTCGGATGAGTCCGTAGAGCCGAGTGGCCCGTACCCAGAGCTTGTTGGCTGCCTCATGTACCTGATGACCTGCACACGACCTGACCTTGCATACCCTCTCAGCATCTTGGCACACTATGTTGTTCCTGGGAGACACCGACCAGAGCACATGGCTGCAGCGAAGAGGGTGTTGCGCTACGTGTGCACTACGTCGGGCATGGGGCTAGTGCTTGGAGGGCGACGTCGAGTGGTCCTCACAGGTCACGCTGACGCTTCTTGGGCTGACGACCAGGCTCTACAGCGGTCGTTACAGGGTTACACCTTCAGTCTTGGCTCCGGCTCTGTTTCGTGGCGGTCTACCCGCTCGTCTTCTGTTCTTAGCTCCAGCTGTGAGGCTGAGATCTACGCCACAGCCATGGCTGCACAGGAGCTACGCTGGCTCACCTACCTGCTGACTGACCTAGGAGAGCCGCCTCGTTCTCCTCCAGTTCTGTACGTAGACAACAAGGCCATGCTGGCCTTGTGTCGGGAGCATAGAATGGAGCACAGAACGAAGTAGATTGCTCTCCGCTACTTCCTGGCTCGTGAGCTGCAGCAGCGTGGTCTGCTCGGCCTCACCTTCGTGGCCTCTGAGGCCAACACTGCTGATATCTTCACCAAGGCTCTTCCGCCTTGTGATCATTAGCGCTTTTGTATTTTGCTAGGTCTTGTGCCTACCTGGCCTCACTTGCTCTCTTCTTGATCTTGTTTGTACTGTACTCTTTCTATACCTGCACTTGCTTGTTTACCTTTATATATATGATCTTGCATGTGAGCTGGCCTTGTGGCCTTACTCTTGTGCTCGGACTATGTGGTGACTTTGTGATCCACCCTGAGCTTACTTTGCTTTGCTTGACTGGTCTTGTGACCACTTGTTCTCCCCCACTTTGCCTATGGGGGTGTGTCAGAACATGATAGCTTATACATTTGTGTAGGTTGTAGTGGGGTAGCCCATAAGGGGTACAACCCAATTAGGGTTAGTACTTGTACCCAACTGTTTCATAGTTCATTCATTCCCTCGTTTTAACTTTCACATTGTGGACGAGTATGAGGTGGGAAGAGGCGGCCCTCTACAGCTTCGGATGAAGTTGTTGGCGGATGACACAACGGTTCCGCTGTGGTCGCTCCGGAAACACTGGAAACACTGCGGCGGAAAGAACAAGCGGGAGAAATGGGCGAGTCGGTGGGGTGGCATCATTGATTGGGAAAGGGCAGTCCGGATTCGTGAATCGCTGGTCACCCCAAGTCGACCGAGGGATGTTCTGCTGCGAATATACTGCCTCAATGTGCAAGTGGGGGAGAGACTGGAATTTCTCAGTAGCAAACCAGTCTGCCTGCATTGCGGGGGGTTTGAGACACTAGAGCACTGTCTCGTGGAGTGCCCGAAAATTCAGGGGGTGGTTTTGGCGGTCAAAAAAGCATTACGGATGATCAACCCGAGTAGGAAAAGCGACACACTTGGCGAGTGGCTGTTTGGCAAGGAGGGGTCCCAGTCAGTATTTCCTGTGGCATCGCTGGTTGCGATTGCCCTGCACCAGTTATGGGTGGAACGATGTGAAGGAGCCTTCAGGGGCTGCAAATTCCACACGCGGAGAGTCCTACGGAGGATTGAGTCTGCCCTTCGCATGCATGTTAATGTTTACGTGCGAGCCTTGGCAATAAGGATGCAGCAGCGTGGGAAAGTTCAGCAGACCAGGTGGTAGAAAATGACGGGGCAAGAATGTGACCTTCTGGATCGCATCAGAGTAACGGATGGCAAAGGTTGGAAGTGGCCCAACAGTTTTGCGGCAATTTGGGGCAAACCTCGCAGGCCCCGGATCCATGTCTGAGGATCAAATTCTCATGGGCGGGTCTTCCTGTCTCTCATGGACAGTCACGACTGTTTATGCATTGTACACTTATGTTCTGGTGTATAATTCATATAAGCAAAAAAAAAACCACGACAGCCATATCTCCCCCAAGAGCTTTCAGCAAACCAGATGCGGCCTACGAGAGGCTCCAATGGATCCTTTGAAGCGAAAATTGAGGCGCATTCGACGAAGGGGGACGCGCGTGTCTATTAGACAAGGCGACACACCTTAATCTGTTTCCTCACTGGCGTGAACCTGACAAAACACTCAACATTGAAGAAGAGGAGCAAGCACGACAAGAAGTCGAGGAACTACGCAAACAAAACGAAGCGCAACAACAAAAGCGCATCACCGCAAGTGCCGGATGGGGACCACCTATAGGCGGAGGCAGGGGCAGAAATACCAAAGGTGGATGGGGTGTATTAAACAGCAGATAGGGCATGGGGCCAATGAGCCACATTGGAAGGTCCCAACTGGGAAGGATTTGGTGTCGTTTCTTTACTTTTGATCCATTTTTTCTTACAGTTCTCTGATATAGTAAAGGTAACGCGGGAGATGATTATGAAACCTTTGATGTTCTGCCAGTTTCTAGCTAAGAGTCTCAACGTTTGCGAATCATCATTCTTCTTTATTTTTATTATTATTATTCTTCTTTTGCTCGTGTGTGTGTGTGTGTGTGTGTGTGTGTGTGTGTGTGTGTGTGTGTGTGTGTGTGTGTGTGTGTGTGCGTGTGTGTGTGTGCGTATGTATGTGTCTATGTGTCTGTGTCTGTATGTGTGTGAATATGTGTGTCTGTGTGTGTGCGTGTTGCATCAGCCGCATTTGCCGAAGCCGAACTCCACGGTCTTCGAATATGCGCCAACAGCTGCAACGCGAGCAGTGGGGTTTGTCAAACATTATATATGTTGTGCTTGTTTAGGCTACAGTGGGTTAGCCTATAAGGGGTACACAATTCTAAACCCTAAACCCTAAACTCATTTCGCTGTTAGTTCAATCATTCCTGTTCAGTTATTCCAACATGGTATAGAGCAGGTCCTTCCTAGGACCAAAATTTTTAAGGGCCCACCACTACCTACCTACCTACTTGCGCCCTAGGGCGCCTCGGCTTTGTCACGCCCCTAGAGGCCCCCCCCTTGACGGCCCCGCGCTTACCTACCTAGCGGCCCCGTCGGCCCCTAATAGGCCCCGTTAGGCCCCGCGCGTACCTACCTAGCGGCCCCTAACGGCCTAGTCGGCCCCTAGAGGCCCCGTTCAGGCCCCGTCGGCCCCGCGCTAGCCCCGTTCAGGCCCCGGTCGGCCCCGCGCTCGCCTCTCTAGGGCCCCAAACAGCCCCGCCGACCCCGCTCCCGCCGTCCCTAGAGGCCCCAACCGGCCCCGTGCCCACCGTCCCTAGAGGCCCCGAGCGGCCCGTTCCCGCCGCAGCCCGCGACCGAACCGAGCCGCGCGCCCCGAGCCGCGCGACCCGAGCCGCGCGCCCCGAGCCGAGCCGCGCGACCCAGCCAAACCGCGCGACCCGGCCCGAATCGAGCCGCGCCGCCCTGCCCTAACTGATCCGTCCTAACTGCTTCTCCTACTGCTACTGCTTCTATTTCTGCTGTTCCTATGGCTAGCCCACAGGTTCTCGTGTTCGATACTGAGGGCCGCCCTGTGAAGTTTGACACCTGGCTCGATGACCTGCACCTCTACCTATAGCTCACAGCCAAGGATGACATCTCACTGTACGATCACGCCCTAGGCCATGTCACTGCCCCTGCTGCTACTGCTGACAGCACTGCTCGCTCACAGTGGCAGACTCATGATGCCCACGCTCGCTTCGCTATTCGCAACTCCCTGCCGATAGACGAACGCGAGCACTTTGGCCAGCACAAGACTGCACAGGCACTGTACACAGCTGTCGTTGCTCGCTACTCCTCACCTGCCTCTGCCGCGCTATGCCGTCTCTCCCTCCCCTACCTGTTTCCCGACCTGGCCTCGTTCCACACAGTCGCTGACCTCATCACGCACCTCCGTACTAGTGAGGCCCGCTTCTGTGCCGCCATGCTTGCTGAGTTCCTTGCCACGCACCCCCCTCCACTCTGGCTCACTCTCTACCACCTAGTCACCCGCCTCCCTGACACACTGCGTGCTGTCAGGGACCACTTCCTAGCTCGCTGCCCCACTGAGCTCACCATTGCCCTCCTCGAGAAGGAGCTACTTGCAGCCGAGACTAGCATAGTCGCTGTAGGTGCCTCTCCTGGCGACCCTCGTACCCCGTTCTTTGAGGGGTGTTCTCCTTCCCCCCTTCTTCCCTCTGTCACCTCTGCTGCTGCCGTCGACCTTCTTGGTGCTGAGAAGGTCGGCGCTGCGTCTGCCTCTAGCGGGCGCCGCAGCGGCAAGGGCAAAGGGGGCAAGGGTGGTGGCGGTGACGGCGGGGGAGGCAGCGGTGGGGGCGGTGGAGGCGGTGGGGGTGGTGGCTCGGCTGGAGGGGCGAGTGGTAGCGGTGGGGGTGGTG
Organism: Closterium sp. NIES-65; assembly: GCA_948144175.1. Lineage (NCBI taxonomy): Eukaryota > Viridiplantae > Streptophyta > Zygnematophyceae > Desmidiales > Closteriaceae > Closterium > Closterium sp. NIES-65. The sequence goes on from CANXME010001279.1 coordinate 247,247, forward strand.
GCGGCAGCGGCAGGGGAGGCGGCAGGGGCGGAGGCGGTGGTTGGGGTGGCGGTGGACGAGGCGGCGGCAGGGGTTGGGGTGGTCGAGGAGGTGGCGGCGGTGGTGGTGGCCGTGGAGGCGCTGGCGATGGCCAGGGCCAGCAGCACACTCCTTCGCCCCAGGAGGTCCGTGAGTGGTACTCTCTGCACGGTGGTGGGGGTGGTCTTAGCTGCACGTACGTCATTCGCACTGGTGACCGCACTGGTCAGCAGTGTGGACGACCGCACGCCACATAGCGCTGCTTCGCTCGTCTCGACGACGCCTGGCGTGTTCAGTTCCCTCAGGCCACTGAGCTGCCCCGCTGGATCGATCTCCTGAAGAAGGGGATTGATATCTATGCTCTAGACTTTGATGCTATTCTATCTGCTATGTATGTGATGTCTACTAGTGGAGAGGGTGCTGAGTACTTGTGTGTGCCGCCCGATCCGGGCATTAGGGCCAGTGCGTCTGCCGCTCCAGGTACTCGCGTGTCGGCTACCCCAGGTGCTGGTGAAGTAGCTGCTCTAGGTGCTTGTGTGTCTGCCCCCCTTGGTACTGAGTCGACTGCAGCACTGCACACCTTCACACTGGACTCAGGTGCTTCTCGATGCTTCTTTCGTGACCGCACTGCCCTTGAGCCGCTTGCTCGGCCAGTTGCTGTCTCCCTTGCTGACCCCTCTGGGGGTCCGGTCATTGCGACCTCTTCCACTGTCCTTCCCTGTCCTGCGGTCCCGTCGGGCACACTATCAGGTCTCCACCTCCCCTCGTTCTCTACGAACTTGGTGGCAGGATGTGCGCTCCACGACGGGGGTGTTCACCAGTTCACCCCTGCCTACGAGCGCGTGACACACTGTATGTGTGCTCGTACGGGCCGTCACTTGGCTACCTTCACTCGGCAGCCGGGGTCGGACCTGTTGACACCGACTACTGAGTCCCCTCAGGTAGCTGCGTCTGCGATGGCTCTATTTTCAAGGCACTTGATGCCATCGGAGGAATGTGCCACGATGCTGCAAAAGCATTGACTTTTAAAGGGCAGCCCAGAATAAATGGTCAGCATGGCATTGGCTGCAGAATGGTTCATTTAGCGACGATATCGGACCACACATTTTCCTGCTCAGGCAAATCGTTGTACTTATATTACCCCACTGTGATCCTCCTAAAACAGATGAATTACCACGACATGGCGGAATGATTGTGCAACTGGTCGAATTTGAATCAAACCCAAAAAAAAAGAAGGAAAAAGCAAGTAGAGGCGCCCCCCTAGTAACCTGTTTTGCCAGACCACCTACATTTGTGTGGATGTTCTTTCTTTCTTTCTTTCTTTCTTTCTTTTTTTCTTTTCTTTTTTCTTTCTTTCTTTCTTTCTTTCTTTCTTTCTTTCTTTCTTTCTTTCTTTCTTACCATTTTTTTATACGCTTTTTACTCAGGTGTAGTTCAATTAGTTTTGAAAATTGGTTGAGAGCCTTGGACAAAACGAGTACAACATGGGCCCGGATTCTTACTTCTTGAGCCCCCACTTTATTAGACAAAAGGCGGAACCTCCCTTTTAGGGAGCGTGGTTCGAACACCAAGGGATTTTTTTTCGCGAAATCGTACAGATGCCGCTGCCATGCCGATACCCTCTGCATGGAGAACAGGGCCAATACGTAAGTGCCCCGTCTTGCTGGCTTGGCTTTGCCTGGATTGCCCTCTGCAATGCTGGTTCATGTGATGCTTCTTCTGCACGATAGCAAAGCCTTGGGGTATGGGCATGTAATCACATCAACTACGCATTCTAAAAAAATCTGCCTCGCACATTTGCAGAGATCATAAATGGCTTAACAATACAAAAACTTGGAAGTGATGGGAAAGGATGATAAGAAGAAAGGTAGGGAGTAGGGAACGAGGAAAGGTAGTAGTGGTAAGAAGAAGAAGAGGGTGATAAGAACAGACAAGAAGGAGTGAGGAAGAAAAGGGAAAGAGGAAGGTGAAGAGAGGAAGAAGAAGAAAGGAAGAGACAAAAGCAGGAAAACACATTGTTTCAAGCACAGCCACTAACCGCCTACACATATGCATCGTACACATATTGCATGTCTGCCATGCTCTCAAAACAACCTGTTATATGATGCCAAATGCCCTGCCTTGCACCTAGTGGGACAGGTGCTGGCATCCGCCCATCGTCGGACCCTCCTGACTGCCGCACCACATGCTATGTGATACTCTAAGCATGCGCCTGTTACAATGCCACGAAAGGACGCGTAGTGAGTCCAGTCTCGATAGTCTATGCGGATCTGTCATCCCCAGAAACTATCGAACAGAAATATGGAGGCGGCTGCAACTCCTCTATGTGCGGTCCCCAAACCTGCAGTGTGTCCTGTACTCATCTAGTTGCTATCATGACTGTCTATATGGGGGTTACCCGTCTAAGCCCATGGATCCATCCTTGCTATGAATCTGCAATGGAAAAATCCACCAAAACCATACAACTTTTGTCCATGTCACGGCAAGTCAGGTCCGGAATGCGAGCGGGTGTTCCTATGAACCTGTGCGTCTGGACTGCCTCTGCTGCTGTACTGGCTGCTGCTGTGCCTGGTCCCTCTGTGCCTGCTCCCTCGTCGCCTTTGCCCCTCTATCCTCTTCCCAAAGCCGAAGAGGGGAAATCGCACCACATGGTGAGGTACTGTCATGTCGTCAATTGCTCGTCCGCAAGAGTACCGACTTGCGATGGGTAGCTGGGGGATAAGGAGGACGAGACTAAAGGATGAAGCCACTTGCCACTGCACTTTTGGTATGCGTAGGGAGTCTGCTTACAGCACCGCCGACAGCCACGCGCTTGCACCTGCTCCTTAGATGGATGTCAAATGGCCAAGGTGCAGGGGATGAGTGTGACGGGCACGCACCTACTCCAAGGCCCGCGCCTCCCGAACGCTGCTCACTCCTGTGAATAGGGAATCGGAGGCAGCATAGACACAAGAGAGCCGGGGGGAAAGAGAGAGAGGATGTCAGGTGGAAGGCCCTCTAGCGCCGTCCCGCGCAAACCAATCGATTTGGTCAACCTCGTCCGATGTGAAACTCTGTTGAAAAGTCTCGCTGCATACTGGGAGGGAGCAAAGAAAGAGTGCTCACTGTACCCAGGAGCAAGCAAAACTCATAGGGGCAATGCGCTCCATGGGACGGATGCCGAAACCCCCTAGGTGTATGGGGAGGAAAATCTTGTACATGGCTGCATCGCAAACGTCCTCTCTGCAAGCCCAAGTCCCAGGAGCTGCTCAAAGGTCTCTCCCAACCGCGCATCTCTCCGCACAAAGGTGGTCGACGATCTGTAATGAGATTCATGTCAGAACATTATAGCTTATACATTTGTGTAGGCTCTCCAGCTCATAGAGAGTTTCGGCTCCGACTTTCCTGTTTTGCGTCTGCACTCGGACAGAGGCGGGGAGTTTTCCTATGCTCGTCTGGGAGCCTTCTGTCGTGCACAGGGCATCCGCCAGACCTTCACGCTTCCGGCCTCTCCACAGCAAAATGGGATTGCTGAGCGCCGCATTGGCATGGTCATGGACGTCGCTCGTACGTCCATGATGCATGCGGCTGCCCCCCATTTTCTGTGGCCGTTTGTGGTTCAGTACGCCGCGCATCAGCTCAACAATCAGCCCCGGGTCTCCTTGCCTGAGACCTCCCCCGCCTTGCGGTGGACCGGGAAGGTTGGCGATGCGTCTGCGTTTCGGGTCTGGGGATCTCGGGCGTTTGTCCGCGACTTTTCTGTGGACAAGCTGTCTCCCCGTGCGGTTCCCTACGTCTTCCTTGGCTCCCCCCCTGACGCGCCTGGGTGGCAGTTTTACCACCCCACCTCGCGCCGTGTTCTGTCCTCCCAAGACGTCACCTTTGACGAGTCGGTACCTTACTACCGTCTCTTCCCCTACCGCACTGCGCCTCCCCCCCCCCTGCCACTCTTCCTTGCACCAGGTCCTCCCCAGGTAGACCCCCTCCCCCCTCAGGGTCCTACCCCGTCAGGTGTGTCCCAGGTAGACGCAGTCGAGCCTGTCGAGGTAGCTGTTGACTCTAGTGCTGCTAGAGGTGCTGAGCATGCGGGTGCCGGGTCTGGGGGTGCTGAGACCTTGGGTGCTGAGACTGGGGTTGTTGAGTCTTGGGGTGCTGAGACTGGGGGTGCGGAGCCTGGGGGTGCGGAGCCTGGAGGTGCGGAGCCTGGGGGCGCTGGGTCTGCTCGTGTGGCCGCCGGCGGTGCATCGTCGAGGCGGGAGCCGCTCTCTCCACAGGAGCTGCGAGAGTGGTTTGCCTTCTGTTGGAGACGTGCTGCTAAGACTGGGGGTGCTGCTGGGGCAACTGGAGTTGGTCCTACTGGAGCTGCTAGGGGTGTTGGCGCTGGTGTTTCTACTGGCGCTGGTGCGTCTGGGGGTGCTGCTGAGGCTGCTGGAGCTGACGGTCCTACTGGAGTTGGTGCTGCTGGAGCTGGAGCTACTGGGGGTGTTGGCGCTGGTGTTTCTCCTGGCGCCGGTACGTCTGGGGGTGCTGCTGAGGCTACTAGAGCTGACGGCCCTGCTGGAGTTGGCGCTGGTGGAGCTGGAGGTCCTGCTGGCGCTGGTACTGCCGCTGGGGGTACTGGTGCTGTCCCTCCTGGTTCGGGAGGCGCTGCGCGGCCGAGGCCGTACTTCGTTCCGCTCCTGGGGCAGGTTCTTGGTCTCCCGCCGTCTACTGGTCCTACTCCTCCCTTAGAGTGTCCACAGCCTTGTTATGTGATGCTATCATTTGCATTCATGTCTGTCTACCTCCCATCATATGTTCGTGCGTTGCATGCGTGGTGTGAGCGTGTGCAAGAATTTGTGTTTTGTGCGGTTTGGTTTTTCTGAGTGTGTGTGAATGTTATTTGGCTTGAGCAGATATCTGAAGCGACTCCTCTGCTCAAGAGCTTTCCGATGAACCAAGTATCGCTTCAATCGGAGCACGTACAAGAAAGTTACGAACGTTGGAGTTCGTATGCTTTTGATATTTGGTTGTGGTGACCATGGAGAGTTGTGGGGTTGACTCAATATGGGGTACAGACTTTTGGGGGTTGGGAATTCGAACCCATCACTGTAGAATGCTGCCATGTGGTTGGGTGAAGCCAAACCAGGTTGGCAAGTGTGGCCAAGTTGGGTTGAGGTGAATTGTGGAGGTTGGGAAAGTGACAAAAGTGAAAGTGGGGTTGCCTATGGAGAAGGGAATTGTGTGGCATGGGGTTTCCTTGGTTGGGAACTCTCTTGGGACCTTCCCTCTCGTCCTCCTCATCCCATCCTACCTGGTTTAGTGCTACTCTAACTCTCTTGTGTAAAACTCTTGAGAACTTGTGAAACTATTGTGAGTGAATTTAATTTCTATGTGGCAGCATACCCCCTGGTGCGCCGAGAAGCATAACTCGAGATTTACTTCACCTTTTGATACGATTCAAATTGGGAATGATAGCCACGGACAAGGGCTATATCGTACTCGAGTTTGAGACGATTCTAACGGTGCACTTTTCGTCGACAACGTTTCTTGTGAAGTCGCGGTTTCTGTCCAGAATTTCAAGCCAACGATTTTGAGAAATTTAGGCTCCTAATCTTCACAGACTCGATCCTTAGTCTATAACAAGTGGTATCAGAGCTGATGAAGGACTTTGTGGAGAGTCTACTGAAGTGTGAAGACCCTCCTAGACCCACCATGGCCTGTGGGCGTGCCTAAGTGGAGTTCTGGAGGTTGGATGTGACTTCCGCTAAGGGGAAACTCTGCCGAAATTTCGTTGGCGCCGTCACTTGTGAAGATTGTGTGGATCTACATTGTGACCAGCAAAAGGGGGAGCTGAAACCTCTGATTGGGAGCAGAGGAGATGAATCAAGGGAGTGGAGATGCAGCTGAGAAGAGGAGTGAACCGCCACCATCCAAGATCGAAGCTTTGGATGGCTCCAACTACGAGGAATGGAGCGGGCGGATGCGGAGCGCCTTCAAGCGCTACAAGCTGCTGAAAATTGCAATGGGAGAGGAGAAGATGCCGGGGGAAGGAGACGCCCGCGATCGGTGGATTGAGAAGAGCGCGGTGCTGTATGACTTGATTCTACAGTCGGTCAACAACGACATGTTCCAGCATATCAAGGATTTGGTGGAGCTCGATGACTCGGGACCAAAGGCGTGGAAGCTGCTACGCGACGTGGTTCAACCCAACACGCTGCCGATGGTGATCGTATTGGAGAAGGAGTTGGCTGCCCTCTCCATGCGGCCGGGAGATGATGTGAAGCCGGTCCTTGACAAGATCAAGGACACCTATGCGAGGATAGCAGCGGCGGGCAGCGAAGTGTCGCAGATGCAACAGTGCACCAAGATCATCTCGGTGCTCGACAACTCGTGGGACAACCTCATCCCCACCCTCAACGTTCAGCAGGACAAATGGACGCCTGAGTGGCTACGGCAGCAGATCCTGCAGGAGGACTTCCGCAGACGCCACACTGGAGGTGGTGCTGCCAACAAAACTGCTGAGGGGTATGGAGCTGCAGGAGGCAGCAGAGGGAGAGGGGGATGGAGAGGCCGAGGCCGTGGGAGAGGCTTTGGCAGAGGGAGAGGCCGAGGTGACTACAATGAGGGGCATGGGAGCTCTGGTGGCAGGGGGAGTACCCGAATGGAGGGTGCGTGCTGGTACTGCAAGAAGGCTGGACACCCATGGTTCAAGTGTTTCAGCCGGCCTGAAGGATGGGCGCCTCCAGGCATGAAGCCGCCAAGTGGTGATCGTGCACGAGGTGGTGCTGTGCAAGGTTCAGATGCACAAGGTGATGGTGCACAAGGTAAAGCCGACCCTGGTATGTTCCTCATGGTTGAGGACGTGCAAGGGAGTGGGGGTGATGTGGGTTCAGTTGGGAAGGTTGTGATGCACCCCCTCACTCACTGGGTGATCGATTCAGGTTGCACGAGTCACATGACTCCACGGGCAGATTTGCTTGATGAGGTGAAGCCCCCTGGGAAGATAAAGTTTGTGGCTGCCGCTTCAGGTGCCTTGCTCCCTGTGATTGGTGTTGGGAATGCCAAGGTTATGGAAGCTAATGGGGGGCTTGTGGGGCTGGGAAATGTGCTGTTGGTTGAAGGCTTATCCGCTAACCTCCTCTCTGTGCGCCGGCTGCAGAAAAGCAAGGCCAAAGTTACGTTCGGCCCAACCAGCTGCCGTGCAAAGCTTGGGAAGTTGCTGCTGTGGAATCTGGAGGAGAAGAGCAGCTGCATCAAGGACCTGTGGCAGCTGCCCATCATCCCTTGGAATGGGAAACCTCCAGCAACGGCAAAGGCAGCGGCAGCGGCTAAGGCAACTACGGGAGGGGAGGAGATTGCACCAACTGCTGGGGCCCTGGATACAGTCAAGAAGGTGCAGCAGCCACAGCAATCACATGGTGAGGTGCTTGCTGGTGTGGATGCAACGGCTGCATGGGCAAAGGCTTCGTCTGGGAGTGGTGAGGCCGATTGGGAGACGTGGCATGAGAGGCTGTGCCATGTGAACATTCCTATGCTGCAGAAGTTGGTAAAGGATGGGTGCTTGAAGGGGCTGGAGGTGAAGGGGGGAGCAAAGGAGATTGGGAGCTGCCCTACCTGCCTTGAGACCAAATTCACGAAGTTTCCCTTCAGCAGCAGCACAGGACCAGCAAAGGCACCACTTGCACTAGTGCACATGGATGTGGTGGGCCCCACGAGGGCCCTTTCTCTCTCGGGCAGCCGCTACTTCTTGACAATTGTGGACGACCACACGCGTGCGGTGTGGGTGTACCCTCTCAAGACTAAGGGGGAGGTGGCAGCGGCTGTTCTTAAGGAGTGGATGCCGAGAGCACAAAGGGAGAGCGGACACAAGGTGAAGGTGATCCGCACTGACAACGGAGGAGAGTTCATCGGCGCTGATTTTGAGAAGGAGCTGAAGCGGAAGGGGATCCAGCATCAGCTCACAGTGCCTTACAACCCTCAGCAGAATGGCGTGGCTGAGCGGTTCAACCGGACCCTGCAGGAAGGTGCTCGCACTCTCCTTGGGCATGCAGGGCTGCCGGATCCGTTTTGGGTGACAGCACTGCGGCAGGTCGTTGTTGTGAAGAACCGGGTGCTGGTGACTGTGGGGGACAAGCAATGGGTCCCCTACACCAAGTGGTATGGGAGTGTGCCTGCAGTCAACATGCTGAGAACTTGTGGCTGTATGGTGGTGTTTCATGTGCCTAAGGAGAAGAGGGGAAAACTGGAAGCTTCTGGGAGATGGGGTGTGCACTTGGGGCTTGCTAAGGATCACAAGGGCTGGCTGATTTGGGACTTGACCAGCCAGCAGCTGACTGTGTCGAGGGATGTGAAGTTCCTTGAGTCCTTGTACTACAAGGAGTGGAAGCAGCAGCAGCAGAAGCTTCCCACTACACCGCTGATCATTGAGGCTGATGAGGTGCAGCGGCCTTCGAGGCAAGTGGAGGTTGCCATCTCAGAGGAGGAGATCTCTGGGGTGACTGAGGATGGGGGAGAACCTGAGGTGGTGGAGCAGCAGCAGCAACAGCAGCAGCCGCAGCAGCAGCAGCAAGATGCTCCACGAGGTGCCGCACGTACGGCTGACCGTCCTAAGAGGGATGTGCGCCCTCCTAACCGGCTGACCTATCCGAGCTTTGGCAAGCCAAAGGTGGTACGGGCTGGGAGTGTGGCTGAGCAGTGTGATGAGGATGAGATAGCACACTGCTACTGGGCAGCCGTCCCTGAGCCCAAGACGCTTACCAAGGCCTTGAGTGGGCCCGATGCTGAGAAGTGGAAGCAGAGTGTGAAGGAGGAGTATGACTCTCTTCTGGAGAATGAGACGTGGGAGTTGTGTGAGCTGCCACCTGGGAAGAAGGCAATCTCTTCGAAGCTGATCTTCAGGCACAAGTACGGACCTGATGGGGAGCTGACGCGCTACAAGTCAAGGCTTGTGGCAAAGGGGTTTCAGCAGACAAAGGGGAAGGACTTTGATGAGATTTATGCACCTATGGGGAAAGGCACAACACTGAAGGTGTCACTGGCAATGGCTGCAAACCGTGGATGGCGGGTGAAGCAGATGGACATCACCACCGCCTTCCTCAATGGGATCATTCTGGAGGAGCTGTACATGTTACAGCCTGAGGGTTTGGATGATGGGAGCGGCAGGGTGTGCAGGCTGAAGAAGGCCATCTATGGCTTGAAGCAGGCTCCTCGTGCATGGTACCACAAGCTAGAGGAGACTCTGCTGGCTGGGGGGTTCAAGAAGAGTGAGTGTGACCACAGCCTATTCCTGCTGCAAGAGAAGGAGCGGTTTCTCATGCTCCTGGTGTATGTGGACGACATCCTACTGTTCTCTGAGTCGTCTACGATGATTGAGCGCGTGGAGGAGATGCTGGAGATGCAGTTCAAGTGCTCTAAAATGGGAGATGTGAATTACTACCTGGGAATGCATGTGGAGAGGGACCTCGACAAGGGAGTGTTGAGGTTGCACCAGAGAAAGTATTGTGAGGGGCTGGCTAAGAAGTATGGGCTGCAAGATGGAGGAAAGCCAGCCACCCCACTGCCTTCGGGGTTCACTGTGGAGCCCTGTGCTGATGAGGAGGTGGTGGGTGAGAGTGACAGGAAACTTTTTCATTCCATGGTTGGGGCACTCAACTATGCGGCTAACCACACACGGCCTGACATTGCCTTTGCAACATCTAGGCTTGCTAGTGTGGTTTCACGCCCCAGTCATGAGCAGCTGGAAGCGGCCAAGAGGTTGGTCCGATATGTGAGCGCTACAGCATCAATGGGCTTGGAGTACAGTGCTGTGAGACAGAGGCTGCAGAGGGGTGCAGCTGATTTGGGCAAGGGGGAGATGCTTCTGACTTGCTACACCGACGCCAGCTTCAACTCTGTGAAGGCAGATGGCACCAGCATTGGAGGCTATGTGTGCCTGTTTGGAGGTGGTGCAGTGAGCTGGTGCAGCAAGAAGCAGAACGAGGTGGGGCAGTCTTCGTGTGAGACAGAGTACATGGCCCTTCATCATGGGGCAAAGGAGGTGGTGTGGCTGAGGCGTTTGTTGGAGGAAATCGGAGTGTGTCAGAGGGAGCCGACTGTGATTTTCTGTGACAATGAGTCGGCGGTGAAGCTTGCGAAGAATGCCTGTCTTCATGGCTTGACAAAGCACATCAGGCCAAAGTGGCATTGGACAAGGAGGCTCCTGGACAAGGAGGTGCGGCTGGAGATTGTGAAGACCCAGCAGCAGGCGGCTGACATTCTCACCAAACGCCTGGCAGAACCTGAGAATTGGAAGGGCATGAAACTTGCTGGGATGAGTGTGCATTGAGGGTGCATGCTTGAGCTATGGCATGTGGGATGATGGTAGGCAGCCAGAGGGGGAGATTGTTATGTGATGCTATCATTTGCATTCATGTCTGTCTACCTCCCATCATATGTTCGTGCGTTGCATGCGTGGTGTGAGCGTGTGCAAGAATTTGTGTTTTGTGCGGTTTGGTTTTTCTGAGTGTGTGTGAATGTTATTTGGCTTGAGCAGATATCTGAAGCGACTCCTCTGCTCAAGAGCTTTCCGATGAACCAAGTATCGCTTCAATCGGAGCACGTACAAGAAAGTTACGAACGTTGGAGTTCGTATGCTTTTGATATTTGGTTGTGGTGACCATGGAGAGTTGTGGGGTTGACTCAATATGGGGTACAGACTTTTGGGGGTTGGGAATTCGAACCCATCACTGTAGAATGCTGCCATGTGGTTGGGTGAAGCCAAACCAGGTTGGCAAGTGTGGCCAAGTTGGGTTGAGGTGAATTGTGGAGGTTGGGAAAGTGACAAAAGTGAAAGTGGGGTTGCCTATGGAGAAGGGAATTGTGTGGCATAGGGTTTCCTTGGTTGGGAACTCTCTTGGGACCTTCCCTCTCGTCCTCCTCATCCCATCCTACCTGGTTTAGTGCTACTCTAACTCTCTTGTGTAAAACTCTTGAGAACTTGTGAAACTATTGTGAGTGAATTTAATTTCTATGTGGCAGCATACCCCCTGGTGCGCCGAGAAGCATAACTCGAGATTTACTTCACCTTTCGATACGATTCAAATTGGGAATGATAGCCACGGACAAGGGCTATATCGTACTCGAGTTTGAGACGATTCTAACAGTGCACTTTTTGTCGACAACGTTTCTTGTGAAGTCGCGGTTTCTGTCCAGAATTTCAAGCCAACGATTTTGAGAAATTTAGGCTCCTAATCTTCACAGACTCGATCCTTAGTCTATAACAAGCCTGTCCAGTCCCAGTGACAGTTACAGCCCGCCTCCCCTCTCCCTGCTCCTTCTCCCTACACTGGTCCTACTGGAGGTCTTGGTGAGCGTCGTGAGCTTGCGTCTTGTCCTGCATCGCCTGTTCGTGCTGCTCGCACTAGTGGTCATACTGCACGTCCGCGTCCTCCTGCGGCCCCCGGCACACACCAGATGGCACTTCGTCCTTCCACTGCTCCTCTGCGTGTCCCGTTGCCATCTCCTCCAGAGTCCTCTCTTCCTGTCCTTGCTGACCCGGAGTCTGACTCCCTTCGTGCTGCTCGTCCTTCGGTCACGCGCCTTCTTGCTACTGTTGTCACTGACCCTTCCTTTGAGTCCACTGCTGCGTCTGCCTTGGTTGCTAAGCTTGTCGACTTTGCTGCTCGCTGTCGTCTAGACTACGCTGCTAGTCTTGTTGCTGAGTCAGAGTCTGTCTGTCCTCCGTCCGTCGGGGGTGAGTGTGCTCTTAGCACGGACGTCCTTGAGGACAGGCAGGAGGAGTTCCAGTGTTTTGCTACTGCTTTGCCCCATCTCGTGTCCACGCTGATTGCCCCTGAGGGAGACCCGGATGCACCAGACATCCCGACTCCTCGATCGTACGCTGAGGCGATCGAGGGTCCCTACTCCTCTCAGTGGCAGTCAGCCATGGACGCAGAGATGGCTTCCTGGAAGTCCACAGGCACCTACGTTGACGAGGTTCCCCCACCTGGGGCGAACATCGTCAGTGGCATGTGGATTTTCGGGGTGAAGCGGACGCCGGGTTCTCCGCCTGTCTTAAAGGCGCGTTACGTCGCTCGAGGCTTCAGTCACCGGCAGGGAGTTGACTACTTTCAGACCTTCTCTCCCACCCCGAAGATGACCACTCTTCGGGTGTGTCAGAACTTATAGCTTACTTGTTTCTGTAGGCTATAGTGGGGTATCCCATAGGGGGTACAACCCAATTAGGGTTTCCTATTTGTACTCACTTCGTTCATAGTCATTCCATTCTCGTTCTTTGTTTTCCACATGGAATCAGAGCAGGTTCCCTCCTAGGGACTGCTTCTAGGGCCCACCGAACCGCGCCCCGAGGCGCGTTTTTTTTTAGCGACCCGTCGTGTCGCCCCTAGCGGACCGTTGCGCCGCCCTTCCCCTCGCGGCTCCGCCGCCCTTCCCTAGCGGCCCCGCCGCCCTTCGATCGCGGCCCCGCCGCCCTCTGCTACGCGGCCCCGCCGCCGCCCTTCGATCGCGGCCCCGCCGCCCTCGGCTACGCGGCCCCGCCGCCCTCTGCCTCGCGGCCCCGCCGCCCTCTGCTACGCGGCCCCGCCGCCCTTCGATAGCGGCCCCGCCGCCCTTTGCCACGCGGCCCCGCCGCCCTCTACTACGCGGCCCCGCCGCCCTCTGCTACGCGGCCCCGCCGCCCTTCGATCGCGGCCCCGCCGCCCTCTGCTACGCGGCCTCGCCGCCCTCTGCTACGCGGCCCCGCCGCCCCCTGCTACGCGGCCCCGCCGCTCTCTTCGGACGCGGCCCCGCCGCCCTCTGCTACGCGGCCTCGCCGCCCTCTGCTACGCGGCCTCGCCGCCCTCTGCTACGCGGCCCCGCCGCCCCCTGCTACGCGGCCCCGCCGCTCTCTTCGGTCGCGGCCCCGCCGCCCTCTGCTACGCGGCCCCGCCGCCCTCTGCTACGCGGCCCCGCCGCTCTCTTCGGTCGCGGCCCCGCCGCCACTCTGCTACGCGGCCCCGCCGATCCGCCCAGCAGCAGCCGCCGCCGCCTGAGCCGCCGCCGAGCCGCCGCCGAGCCGTCGCCGAGCCGCCGCCGAGCCGCCGCCGAGCCGCCGCCCGAGCCGCCGCCGAGCCGCCAGAGCCGCCGCCGAGCCGCCCGTGACGCCCGAGCCGCCCGCGCCGCCCAGCAGCAGCCGAGCCGCCGCCGAGCCGCCGCCGCCTGAGCCGCCGCCGAGCCGCCGCCGAGCCGCCGCCGAACCGCCGCCGAGCCGCCGCCCGAGCCGCCGCCGAGCCGCCCGCGCCGCCCGAGCCGCCTGCGGAGCCGTGCTGCTGTTCCTCTGCTGCTGACCTACCCGCCTCTCCCAGCCCGGTGAGATTTTCAGCTGCTGTCATGGCCACCCCCAATGTTCTTACCTTTGACGCTGAGGGGAGGGCCATTGACTTTGCCGTCTGGATTGAAGACCTGCAGCTGTACTTACTGTGTGATGCGATAGATGAGGTCTCTCTCTTTGACTTTGTCTCTGGCGCTGTCCCTGCCCCACCTGCTGATGCTGACTCTGCCGTTCGCTCCACGTGGGCGACCCGCGATGCTGCTGCACGTCTTGCTGTGCGTCGCCACCTCCCTTCCTCTGAGCGTGCCCACTTTAGTCAGTGCAAGACCGCTCAGGCCTTGTACGACGCTGTAGTTGCACGCTACTCCTCCCCTTCCTCCGCTACCCTTAGCCGCCTCATGCTACCGTTTCTCTTCCCTGACCTCGCTTCCTTTCCCACTGTCGCTGACCTCGTTACCCACCTCCGTGCTAGTGACACCCGCTACCGCGCTGCCCTTCCTGCTGAGTTCCGAGCTGCGAACCCTCCTCCCATGTACATCACTCTCTACTTTCTCGTCACCCGTCTCCCTGAGTCCCTTCGTGTCGTTAGGGACCAGTTTCTCTCTGTCTGTCCCACCACTCTCACTGTCGACCTCCTTGAGGAGTCCCTGCTAGCGGCTGAGAAGAGTATTGTCGCTGTAGGGGCCTCTCGGGGTGACCCTCGCACCCCTATCTTTGAGGGGTGTGGTCCTTCCCCCCTGCTGCCCTCTGTCGCCTCTGCCGCTGCGGCCGACCTCACTGGTTTTGAGTCGGTCGGCGCGGCGTCTGCCCCCAGCGGCAGACGCCGCGCTGGCAAGGGCAAGGGGGGCAAGGGAGCGGGTGGAGCTAGAGGGGGCGGTGGAGGAGGCGGTGGGGGTGGCGGGGGGAGTGGGGGTGGCGGTGGGGGTGGTGGCGGGAGTGGAGGTACTGGTGGCGGCGGTGGAGGCGGAGGTGGCGGCGGAGGTGGTAGCGGAGGAGGCGGTGGGAGCGGTGGGAGCGACGGTCCTGGTGGGGGAGGTGGAGGTGGAGACGGGGGTGGCGGTGGAGGCGGGGGTGGCAGTGGAGGCGGGGGTCGGAGTGGCTCGTCCCAGCGGAGCAGCTCCGGGGGTGGTCAGCGCCAGCAGCAGCAGCAGCAGCAGCCGCAGCAGCAGCCACAGCAGCAGCAGCGCTCTCGCACCGTCCCCGCCCCTCAGCAGCTCCGTGAGTGGTACTCGCAGCGTCAGCGTGGTGGTGCGCTTGGTCCTTGCCCCTACGTTCTCCGCACCGGTGACCGTGCAGGGGAGAGGTGTGGAGGCGCCCACACTGCCCGCCGCTGCTTTGGCCGCCTGACTGACGCCTGGCGTCAGCAGTTTCCGGAGGCAGCTGAGATCCCCCGCTGGGGAGAGCTGTCTAGGGCTGGTGTAGCTATTTATGATCTTGATTTTGATGCTATTCTCTCTGCTATGTATGCTGCGATTGGTAGTGATGAGGATGACTGTTACCGGTGTTTCCCGCCCGACCCGGGCATTGGTACTGCCGCGTCAGGTACTAGTGAGGCTGCTGCTCTAGGTGCCAGTGCGTCTGTGCTCTCAGGTGCTGGTGAGTCTGCCCTCTCAGGTACTGTGTCGGCTTCGGCCTCTCACACCTTCACCCTTGACTCTGGAGCGTCTCGCTCCTTCTTTCGGGACCGCACCACTCTCACGCCGCTGAGTCGGCCGGTTGCGGTGTCCCTGGCTGACCCCTCTGGGGGGCCTGTCCTGTCTCGCTTCTCCACTGTCCTCCCGTGTCCGGCGGCCCCCTCTGGCACCCTGACTGGTCTCTACCTCCCCTCGTTCTCGACGAACTTGGTGAGTGGTGCTGACCTCCAGGATGCGGGTGTCCACCAGTTCACCCCTGCTCGTCAGCGGGTGACCCACTGCACGGAGGCGGATACAGGTCGCCACCTGGCTACGTTTACACGTCGGCCAGGGTCGAGCCTGTACACTCTGACCACTGCTTCTCCTCCAGGTGCTGAGTCTGGTAGGGTCACTTCGTCTGGTCAGGTGTTTGCTGCAGCGTCCAGGTCTGGTCCTGAGTCTGCCCCCTGCTCGTGCCGTCGTTTGTCTCACGAGACCCTCCTCTGGCACCACCGCCTTGGCCACCCCTCTCTGCTTCGGCTCAGAGGCATGGCCTCGCGAGTCCTTGTGTCTGGTCTTCCCCGGTCTCTCCCTCCCCTTCCTCCGGGCCCTGGCCCCACCTGTGTCCCCTGTGTCGAGGGGCGCCAGCGTGCTGCCCCTCACTCCTCCCAGTTTCCTCCGACAGAGGCCCCGTTGCAGACGCTTCACATGGATGTGTGGGGCCCAGCCCGCGTCCGTGGACAGGGTCAGGAGCGCTACTTCCTGCTGGTGGTTGACGACTACTCGCGTTACACCACAGTCTTCCCCTTGCGCAGCAAGGGTGAGGTCACTGCGGTGTTGATCGACTGGATCCGCGCAGCTCGTCTCCAGCTTCGGAGGAGCTTTGGCTCTGACTTCCCTGTTTTGCGTCTGCACTCGGACAGAGGCGGAGAGTTCTCCTCTGGCCTCCTGAGTGCCTACTGTCGTGCGCGAGGCATCCGTCAGACCTTCACGCTTCCGGACTCACCGCAGCAGAATGGGATTGCTGAGCGCCGCATTGGCATGGTCATGGACGTCGCTCGTACGTCCATGATGCATGCGGCTGCTCCCCATTTTCTGTGGCCGTTTGCGGTCAGGTATGCTGCGCACCAGATCAACCTCCACCCCAGGGTCTCTCGACCGGAGACCTCCCCAGCCCTGCTGTGGACGGGGAAGGTTGGCGATGCGTCGGCGTTCCGGGTCTGGGGATCTCGGGCGTTTGTTCGCGACCTGTCTGCGGACAAGCTATCCCCTCGTGCTTCTCCCTGCGTCTTCCTGGGGTTCCCCCCCGACGCCCCTGGGTGGCAGTTTTACCACCCCACCTCTCGACGTGTTCTGTCCTCCCAGGACGTCACGTTCGACGAGTCGGTACCCTACTACCGCCTCTTCCCCTACCGCACTCCGTCCCTCCCCCCACCCCCGCTCTTCTTGGTACCAGGTCCCCCCCCGGTAGTCCCCCTCCCCCCTCAGGGTCCTGCCCCTTCAGGTGTGTCCCAGGTAGACGCGGTCGAGCCTGTCGAGGTCACTGGTGACTCTGGTGCTGCTGCGGGAGCTGAGCCTGGGGGTGCGGAGTCTGGGGGTGCTGAGCCTGGAGGTGCCGAGTCTGGGGGTGCTGAGCCTGGGGGTGCTGAGCCTGGGGGTGCTGTGCCTGGGGGTGCTGAGTCTGGAGGTGCCGAGTCTGGGGGTGCTGTGCCTGGGGGTGCTGAGCCTGGGGGTGCTGAGCCTGGGGTTGCTGAGCCTGGGGGTGCTGAGCCTGGGGGTGACGTGCCTGGGGGTGCTGTGTCTAGGGGTGCTGAGCCTGGAGGTGCTGTGCCTGGGGGTGCTTCGTCTCGCCGGGAGCCACTCTCCCCACAGGAGCTGCGTGAGTGGTTTGCCGGGCGCTGGAGGCGTGCTGCTGGTGCTGGTGGTTCTTCGGCTGCAGAGGGTACTGCTGCTGCGCGCCCTGCCGGCGCTCGTACTGTGGGTGCTGGAGCTGCTGAGTCTGAGAGTTCTCCTGGAGCTGGTCCTGCTGAGGGTGTTGGTGCTGAGCCTGCCGTTGGCGGCCCGACTGACAGTGCTCCTGGTGCTGCGGCTGGAGGTTCTGGAGCTTCTGGTGGTGCTGCTGGAGGTGCTACTGGAGTGGGTGCTCCTGCCGGGGCTGCTGGTGCTGTTCCTGCTGTTTCTAGCGTCGCCGCGCGGCCCCGACCGTACTTCGTTCCGCTCCTGCAGCAGGTTCTTGGTCTTACACCTCCTCCTCCTCCCTTAGAGGGTCCGCAGCCTGTCCGGTCACAGCCACAGCTACAGCCTGCCTCCCCTTTGCCTGCTCCTTCTCCCTACGCTGGTCCGACTGGAGGTCTTACTGAGCGTCGTGAGCCTGCGTCTCGTCCTGTGTCGCCTGTTCGTCCTGAGCGCGCTAGTGGTCGCGGGTCGCGTCAGCGTCCTCCTCCTGTCCCTGGCACGCACCGGATGTCACTGCGTCCGTCCACTGCTCCTCTGCGTGCCCCTTTGCCTTCTCCTCCTGCTTCCTCTCTTCCTGCTCTTGCCGACCCGGAGTCGGACGCCCTTCGTGCTGCCAGTCCTACTGTCACGCGTCTCCTGGCTACTGCTGTCACTGACCCCTCCTTCGAGTCGTCTGCTGCGTCTGCCCTTGTCACTGAGCTTGTCGACTTTGCTGCGCGCTGTCGTCTAGACTACGCTGCTCGTCTTGTCACTGAGTCTGAGTCCGCCTGTCCTCCGTCCGTCGGGGGTGAGTGTGCCCTTGGCACGGACGTCCTTGAGGACAGGCAGGAGGAGTTCCAGTGTCTGGCCGCCGCTTCACCTCGTCTCGCGTCTGTACTGCTAGCCCCTGAGGGAGACCCGGATGCACCAGACATCCCGACTCCGCGCTCTTACGCGGAGGCGATAGAGGGTCCCTACTCCTCTCAGTGGCAGGCAGCTATGGATGCAGAGATGGCTTCCTGGAAGTCCACAGGCACCTACGTTGACGCTGTTCCCCCTCCTGGGGCGAACATCGTCAGTGGCATGTGGATTTTCAGGGTGAAGCGGCCGCCGGGTTCTCCGCCTGTCTTCAAGGCGCGTTACGTGGCTCGTGGCTTCAGTCAGCGGCAGGGGGTTGACTACTTTCAGACCTTCTCCCCCACCCCGAAGATGACCACTCTTCGGGTTCTGCTACACGTTGCTGCTCACCGTGACTACGAGCTGCACTCTCTCGACTTCAGCACAGCTTTCTTGCAGGGCAGCCTGCACGAGGAGATCTGGCTGCGTCGCCCACCTGGCTTCACTGGGTCTTTCCCTCCTGGTACCCAGTGGAGTCTCCGGCGTCCAGTCTACGGTCTCCGCCAGGCGCCACGTGAGTGGCACGACACACTGAGGACTACGCTCGCGGCACTTGGGTTTGCTCCTTCCACTGCCGACCCGTCGCTGTTTCTGCGCACCGACACCTCTCTGCCGCCGTTCTACATCCTCGTGTACGTCGACGACTTGGTCTTTGCCACAGCTGACACTGCTGGACTCGCCTACGTGAAGTCCGAGCTGCAGAAGAGACACACGTGCACTGACCTGGGTGAACTGCGCAGCTACCTTGGCTTGCAGATCACCCGGGACAGAGCACGCCGCACCATTACCCTGACTCAGTCACACATGGTGCAGCAGGTCCTTCAGCGCTTCGGCTTCACGTACTCCTCGCCTCAGGCCACTCCTCTGCCTACTCGCCACTCGCTCTCAGCTCTGCCTTCGGATGAGTCCGTAGAGTCGAGTGGCCCGTTTGCAGAGCTTGTTGGCTGCCTCATGTACCTGATGACCTGCACACGACCTGACCTCGCATACCCTCTTAGCATTCTCGCACGCTTTGTTGCTCCTGGGAGACACCGACCAGAGCACATGGCTGCAGCGAAGAGGGTGTTGCGCTACTTGTGCAGTACGTCGGGCATGGGGCTAGTGCTTGGAGGGCGCAGTCCAGTGGTCCTCACTGGGCACGCAGACGCTTCTTGGGCTGACGACCAGGCTACGCAGCGGTCGTCACAGGGTTACACCTTCAGCCTTGGTTCCGGCTCTGTCTCGTGGCGGGCTACCCGCTCGTCTTCTGTTCTCGGCTCCAGTTGTGAGGCTGAGATCTACGCTGGGGCTATGGCTGCACAGGAGTTACGCTGGCTCACCTACCTGCTGACCGACCTTGGAGAGCAGCCTCGTTCTCCTCCAGTCCTGTACGTAGACAACAAGGCCATGCTGGCCTTGTGTCGAGAGCAGCGACTGGAGCACAGAACGAAGCACATTGCTCTTCGTTACTTTCTTGCTCGTGAGCTACAGCAGCGTGGACAGCTGCGACTTGCGTACGTGGCCTCTGAGGCCAACACTGCTGATGTCTTCACCAAGGCACTTGCGCCTTGTGATCATCAGCGTTGCTGCACGCAGTTGGGTCTTGTGCCTGTCTTGCCTCACTTGCTCTCCTCTTGACCTTGCTTGTACTTTCGCATATATATACTCTTGTTCTTGTATATCTCTATATATGATCTTGCATGTGAACTGGCCTTGTGGCCTTTGAACTTGTGCTCGGAATGCGTGGTGACTTTGTGATCCACCCTGAGCTTTGCTTTGCTTTGCTTGACTGGTCTTGTGACCCCTTGTTCTCCCCCACTTTGCCTATGGGGGTGTGTCAGAACTTATAGCTTACTTGTTTCTGTAGGCTATAGTGGGGTATCCCATAGGGGGTACAACCCAATTAGGGTTTCCTATTTGTACTCACTTCGTTCATAGTCATTCCATTCTCGTTCTTTGTTTTCCACAGGGTGCTGCTGCACATAGCCGCTCAGCGCGACTACGAGCTCCACTCTCTTGACTTCAGCACAACTTTCCTGCAGGGCAGCCTTCACGAGGAGATCTGGCTGCGCCGCCCACCTGGCTTCACTGGGCCGTTTCCTCCTAGTACCCAGTGGAGCCTCCGGCGGCCAGTCTACGATCTCCGCCAGGCACCCCATGAGTGGCACGACACACTGAGGACTACACTTGCGGCTCTTGGGTTTGCTCCTTCTCTAGCCGACCCGTCGCTGTTTCTGTACACCGACACCTCTTTGCCGCCGTTCTACATCCTCGTGTATGTCAAAGACTTGGTCTTTTCCACAGCTGGAACTGCTGGACTCGCCCATGTGAAGTCTGAGCTGCAGAAGAGACACACGTGCACAGACCTGGGTGAACTGCGCAAACACCTTGGCTTGCAGATCACCCGGGACAGAGCACATCGCACCATTACTGTGACTTAGTCAAACATGGTGCAGCAGGTCCTTCAGCGCTTCGGCTTCACGTACTCCTCGCCTCAGGCCACTCCTCCGTCTACTCGCCACTCGCTCTCAGCTCTGCCTTCGGATGAGTCCGTAGAGTAGAGTGGCCCGTGCCCAGAGCTTGTTGGCTGCCATATGTAACTGATGACCTGCACACGACCTGACCTTGCATACCCTCTTAGCATCTTGGCACGCTATGTTGCTCCTGGGAGACACCTACCAGAGCACATGGCTGCAGCGAAGAGGGTGTTGCACTATGTGTGCAGTACGTCGGGCATGGGGCTAGTGCTTGGAGGGCGACGTCGAGTGGTCCTCACAGGTCACGCTGACGCTTCTTGGGCTGACGACCAGGCTCTGCAGCGGTCGTCACAGGGTTACACCTTCAGCCTTGGCTGCGGCTCTGTTTCGTGGCGGTCTACTCGCTCGTCTTCTGTTCTCAGCTCCAACTATGAGGCTGAGATCTACACAGGGGCCATGGCTGCACAGGAGCTACGCTGGCTCACCTACCTGCTCACTGACCTAGGAGAGCAGCCTCGTTCTCCTCCAGTTCTGTACGTAGACAACAAGGCCATGCTGGCCTTGTGTCGGGAGCACAGACTGGAGCACAGAATGAAGCAGATTGCTCTCCGCTACTTCCTCGCTCGTGAGCTAGAGCAGCGTGGTCAGCTCCGTCTCACCTACGTGGCCTCTGAGGCCAATACTGCTGATATCTTCACCAAGGCCCTTCCGCCTTGTGATCATCAGCGCTTCTGTACTTTCCTAGGTCTTGTGCCTACCTGGCCTCACTTGCTCACTTCTTGATCTTGTTTGTACTGTACTCTTTCTATACCTGCACTTGCTTGTTTACCTTTATATATATGATCTTGCATGTGAACTGGCCTTGTGGCCTTACTCTTGTGCTCAGACTGTGTGGTGACTTTGTGATCCACCCTGAGCTTGCTTTGCTTTGTTTGACTGGTCTTGTGACCACTTGTTCTCCCCCACTTTGCCTATAGGGGTGTGTCAGAACATTATTGCTTATACATTTGTGTAGGTTGTAGTGGGGTAGCCCATAAGGGGTACAACCCACTTAGGGTTAGTACTTGTACCCAACTCTTCCATAGTTCATCTATTCTCGTTTCTCATCAATTCAAGATTGTGTTCCCCAAAGCTTCTACATGAATGTCATTATATGAGTTCGTTGTTACTTGTGGAACAAGTTGGCATTCTCAATATCGTGTTTGCAATAGAGAATTGTGAATTTTTTCTAGTTAATTAAAATCCTAGAGGTACGATGAGGTGCACAAGAGGAAAAAAAACATTTATGCTTGAAAAGAGCGACATGTGGACATCAAATCTAGCAAAATTTAGTTTTTGCACCCCCCACCCCCCCCCCCCTTCCCCCCCCCCCCCCCTCTCTCCTGGTGTTGTTGTTGTCGTTGTTGTTGTTGTTGTTTTTCTTTCTTTCTTTCTTTCTTTTTAACAAGATAGTAAGCCAGCAACAATGAGCTTAACCTGCTTGGGGAATTTGTTATAACTGGTGAATGTCAGAATGTTACTGTTCTCTAGCCTGCTGTGGGGTACTCTATAGTGAGTACAACCCCTTAGGGTTTTCCATATGTATCCTGCTGCTTTTCGTGAGAACCCCTCTTTTGCCTAAACTATTCTTGCCTAGCTAGGGCTTTCCTAGCCATGGCTCCTACTTCTAAGTACCTATTATCACATGGTTATGAGAGCAGTAAGCTCCTGGCCTGTGGGCCCCACCACACTCCTTCCACTGCATCTGCTACTCTCCCTTTCCGCCGTGCGCCCCGAGGCGCGCGGCGGTTTTCTGACCGCCGTGCGCCCCGAGGCGCGCGGCGGGTTTCTGCCCCGTCACTCCGCGCGCCGCTCCCGGGAGGCGCTGCGACGGGCGACGGGGACCCGCGCGTCGCCCCCTGTCGCCCGTCGTGGCCTGCGCCAGGCCCGGGCGCGGCCCGTATGGGCTGCGCCAGGCCAGCGCGCGGCCCGTACGGGCTGCGCCAGGCCCGAGCGCGGCGTTTACGGGCTGCACCAGGCCCGCGCGCGGCTCGGGCCGCCTGCGCGCGGTCGGGCGGCTGTGCCAGGCCCGTGGGCGGCCCTTTCCTTGCTGCCCCTGCCCTCCCTGCTGTCCCCCGTGCTTCTACTGGCGCCCCACCCCTCCTACAGTCCGTTCTCCTGAATTAGGGTTTGGGGGTGAGGGGTATGGGGGTGAAGCCACTGTGTGCTGTTCCCTGCTCCTCCTCCTCCTCCGTCTCCCTGTACTGCAGCTGCCGCTGAGGGGGGGTGGACTTGTTGGAGCCGTTGGAGTGGTACTAAAGGGGGGTGAAGGGGGAGTGGAGCTAGCGGTGTAGCAGCGGGTGTGTGTCAGGGGGAGTGGGATAGTTTGGGGAGGTTGAAGGGGGTGGCCGCCGTGAAGCCAGCAGCTCCAGTCGCCCGTGAGACCGTTGCGCCAGTCGCCCGTGAGCCCGTTGCACCAGTCGCCCGTGAGCCCGTTGCTCCAGTCGCCCGTGAGTCTGTTGCTCGTCTGCCGCTACTTTTAGCCGCGGAGCCAGTTACTCCAGTAGCCCGTGTGCCAGTTGCTCCAATTGCCAGTGTGCCAGTTGCTCCAGTTGCCCGTGTGCCAGTTGCTCCAGTTGCGCTGTGTGCCAGCAGATTTAGCTGCCGCCCACTACCTCCTCTCCTCTCGTAGTCTCTTTCCTCCTCCTCACTTGCCCGTTGTGACTACCACTAGCTTTGCTCATAATTGTGAACTTTAAACTATTGCTTCTTCAACTTGTGCTCAGAATGTGTGGTGACATTGTGATCCACCCTGAGCTTGTACTACTTTGCTTGCTCTGCTGATTACACCCCACTTTGGCTATGGGGGTGTTTCAGAATGTTACTGTTCTCTAGCCTGCAGTGGGGTACTCTATAGTGAGTACAACCCCTTAAGGTTTCCCATATGTATCCTACTGCTTTCTAGTGAAAACCCCTCTTTTGCCTGAACTATTCTTGCCTAGCTAGGGCTTTCCTAGCCATGGCTCCTTCTTCTAAGTACCTATTGTCACCGTCAATTATTGTAAGAAACAAATTGAAGAATGACAGTAAACAAAATCCTTTTTTTTATGATAATTGTCAGTATACACCGAAGAGCAAGCATATACTAACAAGAACAGTCATAACCGTGCGTGATGAGTCAGAGTGACCTCTTTCTCCAGATAAGGTTCCTAGGGCCTGACATTTCTCGCCCTCCGCGTCGACCAAATTGCCCCGAAACCATTTTTCCTGTTCAGACTGTTGCCATCCAGTTCGATCTCCTCAGCATGTTCCATTCCTCCGATGAATCCCGCCGCCATTGTTTTCGCCACGCCGACCCGAAATTGTTGGTGTACAACTTCACATATTGCTGAAAAGCCACCTCTATCCTTCGCAGAACCAACTGTGTTCGGAATTTCCTCCCTCTAAAAACTACTTCGCATTGCTCAGAGCACCAAGCAGTGTTTCAATGTCTTATGGTCCCCGCAGTATAGGCAGACCAGATTGATGCTGAGAAACGTCAGGCGTTCCCCCACCTGAAGATTTAGACCATGGATCCGGATGAGCACGTCACATGGACGGTTGGGAACCGCCAGGGAATCACGCGTGAGCATAGTTTTTTTCCAGTCAATGTGACCTCCCCACCTTGCTGCCCATTTCGCACGCTTGTATGACTCCTTTTGTGCTCCCTTCCACCCTTCTCTCATCCGCTTCATGGGGATAGTCCGCCCCTCCTCCAAAATCAGCAGCTGCTGCGGGGAAGAGTTAGCCCAGCTGGGGAGAACCGTCGGAAGAGCACCCACTACTTTCAGCGTAGCTTCGCAGGGCCGCTGCTTCCCAACTGTTTTGTCAGAGCTGCCATGGATTTCTGTGAGAGATCACCAGCTTCATCTCGGATGAACAAATCCCCCAGCCTCAGATCCCAAAGCTTCTTAGCCTCCTTCTGCCCCCCGATCGGTGTAGTTCTATGGAGCAATATCCGTTTGTTTAAAACCACCCTCTTATGCAGAACCTCCTCCTTTGTGGTGGCCGCTACCTTCGTACGGCGAGTTCGTGAGGCTCTCGCATGTCTGTTTCCAGTGGACACTCCTCCCTTCCCAGTGCTTGAACAGCTTCTCATGGGCCCCAAACGACTCCGCACCCAGGGGTAGCTTCGCCGCGGGTTCCATCAGATCCCTTTTGATCGCATTTTCCTCCGTGAGAAACAAACCCGCTCTCCTCGCTGCGAGGCAGGTGATGACTATCTCCGGGTCCATCACACCAATTCCTCCTGCCGCTCTGGAGGCGTAGAGCAGCTCCTTTCTCCAGAGCATGAAGCCTTTTGCCGTCGAGACTATGTTTCCAGACAGAAAACCGTGTAATAAATGCCCCAGGTCCTCCCAAACTTCCACGGATGGTGGATAGACTTCAGCTTGAAAAACAATGATAGGCGTGACATAGTAATTAAGCACTGTCGCATGTGCCAAAATGGTTAAGTATTTATGCTTCCATTCGACCAGCTTCTCCGCTATCCGCTTTAGTTTATTCTCCCATGTTTGCAGGCCGCTTCCTGATGGCGATACCCACACTCTCAACAGACGCTCAGCATCACCAGCGCCGGCCCATTTGCAATCAGACGAGCTGCATGCTGTCGCACCAGGGTTTGACCCCAAAGGTAAGACAACAGAATTTCCCTTGTTCGTTGCCAACCCCGACACTTTCTCAAACTTGTCCGAAATTGCTTCCACCTTACAATCTGCTCTGCCCCTTGCAGGATGAGTGTCGTGTCATCGTCGTAGCCGACATAGCCAAGCTGTTGCCCATATCAGCTTCTGCAACCCAGCTGTCCTCAGTGAAGTCGTATCCCTTCCAGCGTATCAGGAACTCGAGGGTCTTGCCGCCGCGACGCCGATGAGTGAGAACGCGCTCCACTTCGTACTCAGGTTCATCCTGTATGAGAGCAGGTGGTGGTGGCGATAGTTGCCGTCCCTGGAACTGTTGGTTGGGGTCCTTGTAGGGCTTCAGTAGCTGAACATGGAAAGCATTGTGAAGCTTCCACGTATCTGGTAAGCGCAAGCGGAATGTAACTGGTGTCACTTGTGCCTCCACGAGAAATGGACCACAGAAGCGAGGCCGGAGTTTGGATGGGAGGTAAGAGAGGTTCAAGTTGCGCATGTCGAGAAGCACCTGATCTCCGACTGCTATTGAGTGATCACGTCGCTGGCGATCGGCATACCACTTCTGGGAGTTCTGCATTGTGGTGAGACGCCGCTGAGTCTTCTCCCATAGCTGCTGCATGGTGGTGACGAAGTCATGTGCAGCTTGGACGTGTGCTGGTGTGGTTGGGTGTTGTGGTGTGAGTGGTTCCCGTCCATAACACAGGAAGAAAGGAGTTTTCCCTGTGGCCGCATGTGACGCGTTGTTGTACGCAAACTCTAGGGTCGGTAACTGTGTGTCCCAATGGCTGATGTCGTTCTTGCAAGCTGTGCGCAGTAACTGTTGAACCACCTGATTGAGTTGCTCTGTCTGTCTGTCAGTCTGTGGGTGGTATGCTGAGGACATCGCAAGTTTGGTCCCCAATAATCCCGTGAGCTCCTTCCAGAACTTACTTGTGAATTTGGGGTCTCTGTCTGAGATGAGTGTAGCGGGGATGCCGTGGATGGTGATGATGCGGTCAAAGAAGAGGCGAGTAGTTGCTTCAGCTGTAGCTGTGGCGTTGGTCGGTATGAAGTGACCCATTTTGGAGAACTTATCGATCACGACGAGGATGGAGTCATGTCCTCGTGAGGTCGAAGGAAGTCCCGTGGTAAAGTCGAGGCTAACGACCTGCCATGGCTACTCCGGTACGGGTAGAGGCTGAAGTAACCCTGCTTTTTTCTGCTTGCTGCTCTTCATCCGCTGACATGTGTCGCATGAGGTGACGAACTGCTGCACGTCTGCTGCCATCCCGGGCCAATAGTAATACTTTGCTATTCCCGCTAACGACTTGTTGCTCCAGAAATGTCCCGCGTAAGGTACGTCGTTAAACTCCTCCAATAGGATCTGCCGTAGCGGGGCGTAATTCGGTACCCAAATCTTTCCTGAACCCTTCCTTACTGCTAAGTCTTTCTCCCACTGTAACAGCTTCTTAGTTTGTGCTGTAGCGATCTCTGCGTCCACGGAGTACCCATGTTGGAATAGACCCTTGAGTAGAGGGTTCATCCCGTCGAGCTGGATGCCTGCTACATGTCCGGGGCGGCTCAATGCGTCCGCTTTGTTGTGTAGCCCGGGCTTGTAGACGATGTCGTAGTGGAAGTGAGTTTCCATGAAGTCAACCCACCGCACCTGTCGTAGTGGAAGTGAGAGCGTCAGTTGCGACTTCAGGTATTTGAGACTGCAGTGGTCAGTATAAACTGTGGTCTTGGCTCTCTCTAGGTAACACCTCCACGCCTTGAAGGCTACGACTATGGCTAAGGCTTCCTTGTCGTGGATGGGGTAGTTTAGTTCTGCTCTTTTAGTGAGGTAGGCGATAGGTTGTAAACTGTTCCCGTGATCCTACATTAGTACTGCTCCGACTGCCTGGTCACTAGCGTCTGCTTCAACTACGTAGTCCTTGTCTGGGTCTGGTAGGATGAAAACTGTTGCTGTAGTCAGTGCTGTCTGTAGCGGTTCCATGGCTTGTTGCTGAGGAGTATCCCATTTAAAGGGCGTATCCTTTTTCAGTAGGTCGGTCAGTGGCGCTGCTATCTTAGCGTACTGTGGCACGAACATGTTGTAGTAGTTGGCGAAGCCTAGGAACTGCTGCAACTCCTTCACGTTCTCTAGTACTTTCCACTTCTTGACAACTTCGATCTTCCGCGGGTCCATGTGTACACCCTCGGCACTCACCATGTGTCCGAGAAACTGCACCTTCTTCAGTGTGAAGTCGCTCTTTGACAGCTTCACGTAGAACTTGTTTTCCCGCAGGATCTCGAACACCTTCCGCAGATGCTCCATGTGCTCCTTCATGTTCTTGGAGTAGATGAGCATGTCGTCCAGGCACACCACCACGCATTCGTCCAACAGGGGCCGTAGGATGTGATTCATCTCCGCCTGGAACGTCGCTGGTGCGTTGCAGAGCCCGACGGCATCACCAAGTATTCGTAGGAGCCGTATCTGGTACGGAACGCCGTCTTATGGACCGAGTTGTGTGCCATCTTGATCTGCTAGTAGCCCGACTATAGGTCCAGCTTCGAAAAGACTGTTCCACCACGCAGTTGGTCCAGTAAGTTGTCTATGCGCGGTATGGGGCATTTGTTCTCAACTGTCTGTTTGTTCAGTGCGCGGTAGTCGATGCACATCCGTAAACTGCCGTCTAGTTTTGGGGTGAAGAGAATTGGTGCACCGAAGGGAGAGGTGGATGGGCGGATCAGTTGTCTGTCCAGTAGATACTCAATCTGTTTCTTCATTTCTGTCAGTTCTGTCGAACTCAGTCGGTATGGTGCACGTGAGACGGGTTTCGCACCTGGTTCCTCCACGATCTTGTGCTCGTGGATGCGTGTTGGAGGTACGCCTGCGGGTAGGTCGTCGGGCATTATGTCCTTGTACTACTCCAAGACCTCCTTTACTGCTGCAGGAAGCTCCGAACTCGGCTTCTCCTCCTCTGCTGCTGCCATGACCAGTGCCAGGTAACCCGTGTTACTCTCGTTCACCGTCCGTTCGAACCGTGCCAGTGTCATTTCAGGAACGTCTCCTGTATCCGTCCAGCTTCGTAGTTCTATCCGCTTCCCATTGTTGTAGATGCACACCTTGCTGTTGACCCAGTCAATCTCTGAGTTGAACTGCTTCAGGAAATCTCGCCCCCAGATGAATTCTAACCCTTTGATGTTGGTGACTGGTAGCTTCGGCTTCCACCTCAACGCACCTTTATGCAGGTGCAGGGAAGTTTCGCTGTGGATGGGAAGCTTCGTACCGTCTACCATCGTTGCTGAGATTTGGGTCTCCACCGCCTTCTCTCCAATTTTCTCTAATGTTCTGCGGTCACACACTGAGTGAGATGCACCGCTGTCCACCAGTGCCTGGAGGCGTCGCCCATTGCATAACACCTCGAGGAGTAGTGGTTTCTGCTGCGCTGAGTAGCCAAAGAGGGTCTCATTAATAGGATCATAGGGTACATCAAAGTGAATACCTTCCCTATTTCCTATACCTGACTCAGCACTTTCCAACTTCACCTGGGGGGTAGGAGGATTTTTCCGAGGCTTGAACTGCTTCTCCTGAGCCTGGAATTTTCCTCTAGGCCTTTGCAACTGTGTAGGCTTGACCTGTGGGCAACGGGGAGCCTTAACAGTGTGCTACGGGGAGAGAATATTAACTCCACGGAATGCACGACCCTTCTCTACGCTCCGTAGTACTTTGCCCAGCTTCTCAGGTACCTGAATAATTTGTAAAGGCTTTATCTTGGCCTCTAAATCTCCCCTGAATTTCTCCAAGGCCTGAAAACCACGAGAAGCAATATCTTTTGTTAGAGTATCTTTATAGGATACTTCTAACGAATTCTTACTTTCGTGGGTGTTTGGCTGGAGTTTCCCAGTCGGTATAGAGTCTTTGTTTGCGTAGCCTCCATTCGCCTCGACGATTTCCCCAAATGCCGGCCGGTCGTGACATTTTATATTCGCGCCATCATTTCCTCCTTTTTTCACTCGCTCCGAAGTCGCCACGTCGTCTCCTTTACGCGATCGCCAGGCCGATCCGCGGCTACTGGCGATTCCTGTTTTTTTACTTCGGGGGTGCTCCATTGTGGCCGCACAACATTGCCGCACGTGATTTGTTCATTTTGCAGCACGACAATATTTGATGCCCCGCTGCGCCGCAAAATTCGCATTTTGTCGGTTGCTGCTTCGCGTCAAACTTGTCGATATCCATCGGTTCGGCGAACGTGGGGGGTGCCGATCGCTCCGAGCCAAATGTAGGGTTTGACCCGTAGCGTCGTTTTTCGGGTTGACCTCGCGTCAACGCGTCGTACCTTTCGGCTGCCCGTACGATGTCGCAGTAGCTACTGTAGTTCGCCGAAATCACCTGCCGTCAAATCTCAATTTTTAATCCTTCGGTGTACGCCTGGATTTTTTCGCCTTCGGTCAAGTCAGTAATTCGGTTGAACAGTAACTCCATCTGCTGCGTGTACTGTGCTACGCTGCCGTACTATTTGTGTCGGTGAATCTGCTGACGCGCCATGTAGACTGAATTGATTGGTTCGAAGCGTTCAATAAGATCCGCCCGAAAATGTTGCCACTTTCTATCCCCGCGGGCCACGTCAGTGTAATAAATCCACTCGAGTGCTGGTCCCCGCAGCAGTGTCGCTGCGAGCCGAATTCGTGCTGCATCGTGTGTCGAGGTCGAACAGCCAATGGCCTCGAAATAAATTTCGAAAGCCGCCACAAATCGTCGAACGCCCGTGTTAAGAATGAGGAATGAAGAAGAGAGGGGGTTGCACTAGCAGCAGTTGGCATACATATAGGAGACCCTAATTGGGTTGTACTTGCTATAGAGTACCCCACTGCATGCTAGACAATTATAACATTCTGACACGCCCCCATAGCCAAAGTGGGGTGTAATCAGCACAATGAGCAAGCAGGCATAGAGCAGGAGTTCACAATGGACAAGCAAAGCTAGAGGCATTCACAAAGGGCAAGTGAGGAGGAGGAGGCGAGATTGTAAGAGGAGTGGAGATAGGAGGCGACGTCTGAAGCTGCAGACACACGGGCAACAGGAGTCACACTGGCACAGCGGCTACCGGAACAGCGCCCTGGACTACTGGAGTAACTGGCTCCGTGGCTAAGACGAGCGGTAGGAGCAACGGACCCACGGGCGACTGGCGCAGCTGGCTACGACTGGGCTACCGGAGCAGCGCCCCGGACTACTGGTGCTGCTGACGACACGACGACAGCCTCCGTTCAACCTCCCCCAACTGTCCCACCCACCTTTCACACACTCCTTGCTGCACCCCTAGCTCCATTCCCACGTCACCCCCCTTTTCACACACCCCTTGCTGCACCCTAGGTTCACTCACACCCCACCCCCTTGCACCACTCCGACAACTCCCACACACCCACCCCCCTCAGCGGCAGCTGCAGCAGTGGGAGACAGAGGAGGAGGAGGAGTAGGGGAGACCACACACCCGCCACCCCCAAACCCTAACACAGGGCAGGGCGGGATGGCGGGTAGGGAGGTTACGGGGGGGGAGGGGGGGGGGAGAAGGGGGGGGGCGACGCGCGGCCTCCCAGGGCGCCAAAGCAAGCGGCAGAAGGGGCGACGCTCGCCCCCACCCCCCCCCAGGTCACCCCTCCCGCACGCGGCCCCCTCAGGTCGCCTCGACAGGCGACGGGAAAAGAGGGGGGGGCGGTGCACGTGCCCCCAGTGCGCCGCGACAGGCGACGGAGCATGGCCGGGGCGGGGCCGGGGCAGGGTCGAGGCAGGGTCGAAAGGGGCGGCGACGAAGCCGCTGGAGGCGGCGACGGGGCCGCTGGAGGCGGCGACGGGGCCGGCAGAGGCGGCGATCGGGCCGTGAAAGGGCGGCGATGGGGCCGTGAAAGGGCGGCGACGGGGCCGTGAAAGGGCGGCGACGGGGCCTGCAGAGGCGACGACGGGGCCGTGAAAGGGCGGCGACGGGGCCGCTAGGGGCGGCGACGGGGCCGCGAAGAGCGGCGACGGGGCTGCTAGGGGCGGCGACGGGGCTGCGAAGGGCGGCACGGTGGCCACGAAGGGCGGCGACGGGGCCTCCAGGGGCGGCGACGGGGCCGCTAGGGGCAGCGACGGGGCCGCGAAGGGGCCGCGAGGGGCCTAGAAGGACGGCAACGGGGCCGCGAAGGGGCCGCGAGGGGCCGAGAAGGGCGGCGATGGGCCGCGAGGGGTGGCGACAACACCACAAAGGGGCCGCGAGGGGCCTGGAAGAGCGGCAACGGGGCCGCAAAGGGGCCGCGAGGGGCCGAGAAGGGGTGGCAATGGGGCCGCTAAGGGTCGCGCAGCACACACAGTAGTAGCGGAAGCAGTTGGGTGGGCCCACAGGCCAGGAGCGTAGATGATGTGATAGCATGTGAAGAATGAGGAATGAAGAAGAGAGGGCGTTCACTAGCAAGCAGTTGAGTACATATAGCAAACCCTAAGTTGGGCTGTACTCACTATTGAGTACCCCACTGCAGGCTAGACAATTATAACATTCTGACAGCCCGATCCCTTCGCGCTTGGATCGAAAGCTTCGGGGAGCCTCGAGCGAGCTGCTTCGAGGTTCGGCGAAGGTGGTGCCATCGGTCCGTAAAATGTCGGTGTCGCTGCCGCTGCTGCTGCTGTCGCTGCTACGTTCATTGCTGCATTGACTGCTGCAGTGGCGGCTGCGGATTGGTTTGTCAGAAGGGCCTCGATTCGCCGAATCGCCGCCTACGTCTGTTCCACGTCGGTGCGAAGGCTGGCGATGTCGCTCGTTGTCGCGTAGTTGTCGCCCTAGCCCTCCATGCCTGACATTGCACGTTCGAAAAAATCGAAACGAGGAGGAGCGAAAAACACGGAACCGGTTTTACGTACCCAAAATCGGTGTTAATCAGCGTCGCCCCTGCGGTTTTTGAAGACTCGGTTTTAGCGGTCGAAAAACTGTCGCGTGTAAACGGGCTCGGATTACCAAGTGTAAAGATCTAGGATCGAGCTCATGAAAGAGAGTTTGAATTTAATGATCACCTGGGTACAACACGAGGTTATATTTAGGCTCGACACAAGGCCTAATAACCAGGTGTTACGCGAAGGTTCCGAGGGTCGCGAAGTGTCCCGAACATAGCCTTCCCGAATTCGGTAGAAGGCAATTCGGTGGCAACCGAAAAGCCCAGAATTCGGTGTACTCAACCTAGCTTGGTGCTACAACTATAATAAAATATAGGAAAGCACCTATTCTAGGAAATCAAGCAATTCATGCATGCATAAAATAAACCTAAGCTAGAAATAGCATAATACAGTATAGGCAAGCAAGCACAGCAGGCATAAGCTGTCGTACTCTCACAAGCTTCTCCGCTATCCGCTTTAGTTTTTTCTCCCATGTTTGCAGGCCGCTTCCTGATGGCGATACCCACACTCCCAACAGACGCTCAGCATCACCAGCGCCGGCCCATTTGAAATCAGACGAGCTGCATGACGTCGCACCAAGGTTTGACCCCAAAGGTAAGACAACAGACTTTCCCTTGTTCGTTGCCAGCCCCGACACTTTCTCAAACTTGTCCGAAATTGCTTCCGCCTTAACAATCTGCTCTGCCCCTTGCAGGATGAGTGTCGTGTCATCGGCATAGCCAAGCTGTTGCTCGTCCTTACTGAGGCCAAGGTTTTCCTTCTCCACCTCCTGAGCCAGCGGCTCCACCGCACACAGGAAAAGGTAAGGCGCGAGCGGACACCCCTGACGGACCCCCAAGACCACGCTCATCCCTTCGCCAAGCCAGCCATTAACCAGAAGCTTTGTTGTGGTGTTTGTCAGAATGTGTAGTTTGTCTAGCCTGCAGTGGGGTACTCTGTAGTGAGTATGACCCCTTAGGGTTTCTTATATGTATCCACCTGCTTGCTAGTGAACCTCCTCCTTTGCCTAATTCTCTCTCTTGCTTAGCTAGGTAATCCCTAGCTATGGCTCCTCGTTCTGCTTACTCTTCTAACATGGTATCAGAGCTGTTACGCTCTTGGCCTGTGGGCCCCACGTGCTTCCGCTGCTTTCCTGTCTGTCGCGCGCCCCGTGGCGCGCGACGCTTTTTTCTTCCCGCCACGCGCTCGGGGCGCATGGCGGTTTTCTGCCCGCCGTGCGCCCCGAGGTGCGTGGCGGCTTCCTTCTTCGCGCGTTACCCCGGGGACCCGCGCGTCCCCCCCCCCCCCCCCCCCCCCCTGTCGACGGTCGCGTCGCCTCGCAACCCCGTCGTGCTGCTTTGGAAAGCCGCGCGCGACCCCCCGCTGCCCCGTCGACGGTCGCGTCGCCCCGCAACCCCGTCGCGCCGCCCTAAGGAGCCGCGCGCGACCCCCCGCTGCCCCGTCGCGGCGCCCTGGGGAGCCGCTCGCGGCCCCCCGCTGCCACGTTGTGGCGCCCTGGGGGCCGCGCGCCGTCCCCCGTGCTGCTGCCCGCGCTCTTGCTCCGAACTGCCCGTTTTAGGGTTTGGGGGTGGCGGGCATGGGGGTGACGGGTGTGTTACAGAGTCCCCTGCTCCTCCTCCTCCTCCGTCTCCCACTGCTGCAGCTGTCGCTAAGGGGGGTGGGTGTGTGGGAGCCGAGGGAGTGGTGCTAAGGGGGTGACGTGGGAGTGGAGCTAGGGGTGCAGCAAGGGGTGTGTGAAAAGGGGGGTGGGACAGTTGGGGGAGGTTGAGAGGAGGCTGCCGTCTTGTCGTCCGCAGCACCTGTAGTCCGGGGCGCTGTCCTGGTAGCCCAGAGAGCCTGCTGCACCTGTCGCTCGTGGGTCCGTTGCTCCTGCCGCTCAGAGTTAGCCGCAGAGCCAGTTACTCCAGTAGTCCGGGGCGCTGTCCCGGTAGCCACTGTGCCAGCCGCTCCTGTTGCCGTGTGTCTGCAGCTTCAGCCGTCGCCTCCTATCTCCTCTCCTCTCACAGTCCAGCCTCCTCCTCCTCACGTGCCCGTTGTGAATGCCTCTAGCCTTGCTTGCACTTGTGAACCTGCTCTATGACTGCTTGCTCTGCTGATTATACCCCACTTTGACTATGGGGGTGTGTCAGAATGTGTAGTTTGTCTAGCCTGCAGTGGGGTACTCTGTAGTGAGTATGACCCCTTAGGGTTTCCTATATGTATCCACCTGCTTGCTAGTGAACTTCCTCCTTTGCCTAATTCTCTCTCTTGCCTAGCTAGATAATCCCTAGCTATGGCTCCTCGTTCTGCTTACTCTTCTAACAGTGTTTTCGTGCAGGCCCTTAATCCAGGCGATAAAACGCTCCGGAACCCCATCTTCCATAACTCTTGGAAGAATAATCCTAGGATACCGAATTGAAGGCCTTTTGGAAGTCCACCAGTAACATATACTAGTCTTCCTTGTCATTTTTCGCCACGTCAATGACATCTGCCACCATTGCGTCTGCATCCAACAAACGCCTCCCCATGATGAACCCATACTGCACTGGTGAGATGACTTGATGCAGCACCTGCTTCATTCGGTCAGCCATGACCTTTGCCAGCACTTTGTACGTGAAATTCGGGAGAGTGATGGGCCGATAGTTATTCAGTTGATCCCGATATCCTTTCTTGTGCAACAGGATTGTAACCGCCTCTTTGAGCTCCGCAGGAAGCGAGGCAGGCCACTCAAAATCCCTCACCATCGCAATAAATCTCCCCCCCTGCAAGTCCTAGTGGACTTCGAGTAGTTTCTTTCGGGAGCCCATCACCGCCAGGTGACTTGTTTTTTGCCATTGATACAAACACCGCCTTCACTTCCTGCTCCGTCCGATCTTTTGCTAACATCTCCACTGCATCATTTTCGAGGCGCCAGCGTAGATTGAAGTCCTTATTAGAGAAATTCACACGGCGATCCTTCCCAAATATCCTTTGAAAGTAGCGTGACGCGGCATCAAGAATATGCCATACTCCGGTAACCGAGTTGCCACCCTCCTTCAACTCCGTGATTTGGGTACGCGCCTTCCTTGCGCGGACCCACGCCGACAGATGTTTTGAAGTTATCTCTCCTGTCAACTCCTCTGGCAGCCCGGCCTGCAGGTGCATACGTTCTTTCCGCGCCTCTTGTTAAGCTTTTAGCTGCAGCTCCTTTGCTGCTAGTGCCTCCCGTTTGATGCTGCAACAGGGGTCCCCCATCAATTCTTGTTTCAGCACCGCTACTGCGCTGACGAGATGCACCACGGTTGCCTTAACCCCCTTACTTTCCTCCCTTGTGTAAGCCCGTAAACCAGCTCCCATGCATGCGATAAGGAGTTCGGAGCTGCTACCGTCATGGACCGCAGTTCTCTGGACCGTCGCATGAATGATATTCCGCACACCCGGCCTCCGTACCATTGAGACATGAAGCCTCCAAATCCCCGACCCTGTGCAGACTTTCTCGTCCAAGCGAAAAGCGATTTGGAACTTGAAGCCATGGTCCAAGACTGGTTCTTCTGGCATGTCATGCGAGTCGACCATGAGGTGAGTTAGTAATGATTGAGCGGTGTGAAAAACGATTGCTACTTTTACCGTTAAGCCGATGCACTTTCCCCAGATTCAGGTTCCATCTACTAACATTATTCTGATGCTCAGCGAGAAAAACATCATGATACTTATCATAATCTTTGCCCCCATAGAGCGTGCAGGATAAGACCGAGTAATGGAGGAGAAGCTTCTTCGCGCGGTTGGCAGGGTCACCGGCATCATGAATCCAGCGACGATTCTTGTTGCACAGGTAAGCGTAAACCAGTCCCTTCTTCACCTCATCCGTATCAGCCAGTGACAGGGTGCAGCACTCGATGAAGACAAGAGCACCGCAGGAAAGCCGTCAGACCGCTGCTCTTAAGAGGGTAAGTCACCAGCCGATCATAGAGCGTTTCCAGCTCCACTGCAGCAGAAACCCCCTTGATGACCACTTCGATAGCATGTGGGTTCATGGCCTTTTCCCAAACATAGGCCAGGTCTTCAGTGTGCAGCCAGTGAAGCGTAATAAGCTGACCTTGATTATTGAGTGGCTGATAGATCACTTCCTTGTTCCGAACCCATAATGCGTCTGATTCCAGTGCAAAGGAGACTTGCAGCTGACAATAATGAGTCTTGGCAATTTAGGCCGCCTGCAGCTGCTGAAATTTTGTCGTCGACGCAGCGTCAACTGATAAATCTGTGTACCACCCATGTTTGATTAGTGCTTTGACCGCATTAATCATAGTGGATATCTCCTTCTTAAGCATAAACGGAATGAGCAGAATGTCGTCAATAAACATTCCATCGTCAGAATCATCGTCAATGAAACCATTATCATCAGTGAGTGAAGCAGCCATCTGATTCACCGTGTCATTGGCTGATGAGCCAGAGCCTGATGCATTGACATTAACCGTAGCAGCAGCATTGCTAGTCGTGACGAAAACAATGATATCATTGTTAACTCCATCTCCATCCGTCTGTTGAACATTCGCAGGAGGAGCCGGTGGGTCAGTCGCAGGCTTGGAGCGCTGACCAGGACAGCAATGTCCGCTGGATGCGACATAGTGCGATGATGAAAGCCAGGTAGAAGAGCAGCGTGTTGAGCACGCTCGATAACTAGGAGATGATAATGAAAAGCCTGCTGACTGAGCACTCCATTATGTAGTTACCATGACTTGCCAGGTTCCAAGATTTCTTGCTGTTGATGATGTGTTCCCGATGTGTCAACCTCGAAACTTTCATTCTTAGTTGCGGAGAGTCACTCGACAAAGGTAGTGAGCTAGACTACGAGAGGGTAGTCACGAACTACTAAGATTGATCGTAGCTTTGTTTGCGTTCCTTAGCACTTGCGCATTCACGGGAGAAGTTGGCAAGAGGTTCACTAGCAAAGTTGGAATTACATAATAGTGTCAAACACTATACGTGTTGTTGTTGTGTAGGCTATAGTGGGTTAGCCTTTAGGGGGTACACAAGCAAGGGTTTGCTACTTGTACTCCAACTTTTTCAGAGTTCAACCACTTCTCATTCTGATATGGTAGCAGAGCTTAGGTTCTAGACCTAGGACTCACCTAAGGGCCCACCGTTAGAAGCGCCCTCGAGTGCCACTTCGTACTAGCGCCCTCGAGCACCGTTCCTCTAGTGCGCCCTCGTGCGCCTTGTCTTCACCTGCTGCCCGTGCGCGGCTCGCTAGTGTCGCGCGCGGCCTTTTTTTTTTTCCGCGCGTCGCCCCCTTGCAGCCCGCCCGCGGCCGTTTCTGAGCGCGCGCCGACCGTCAGCCGCCCACGCCCGCCCGCTACAGCCGCCCACGCGCACATCCCCCAGGAGCGCACCGCCGCGTAGCCCAGACCGAGCCGAGCCGCACAGCCCGAACCGAGCCGCGCCGCCCGAACCGAGCCGCGCCGCCCGAACCGAGCCGAGCCGCCCGAACCGAGCCGCGCCGCCCTACTGTGCCCCACCTGCATCAAATCCTGTTCCTGTTCCTACTGTACTACTGCTACTGTTCGTACTGCCACAGTGGCTACCCCATCCATTCTCACCTTTGACGCTGAGGGTCGCCCGATTAAGTTTGAGGTGTGGCTAGATGATCTTCACCTGTTCCTTCAAATCACTGCCAAGGACGATGTCTCACAGTATGACCATACGTCAGGCGCTACTCCCGCACCTCCCGCTACTGCTGACAGCACTGCTCGCTCCCAGTGGCAGACCCGTGATGCACACGCTCGCCTAGCCGTTCGCAGTCACCTACCGTTAGATGAGCGTGAGCATTTCGGACAGCATAAGACCGCCAAGGAGCTGTACGACGCAGTAGTCGCGCGCTACTCATCCCCTGCCACAGCTGCCATAGGCCGTCTCTCACTGCCCTACCTCTTCCCAGACCTGTCCGCCTTTGCCACTGTAGCTGACCTCATCACCCACCTCCGTACCAGTGACCTCCGCTACCGTGCAGCACTCCCCCTCGATTTCCTTGCCAAGAACCCCCCCCCGATGTACCTCACACTGTACCACCTTGTCACCCGCCTCCCTGACTCCCTTCGCACTGTCAGGGACCAGTTTCTCGCTCTCTCCCCCACTAACCTCACTTTCGACCTCCTCGAGAAGGAGCTCCTAGCAGCTGAGAAGAGCATTGTCGCTGTAGGTGCCTCTCGTGGTGACCCCCGCACCCCCTTCTTTGAGGGGTGCTCCCCTTCCCCCCTCCTCCCCTCCATTGCATCTGCTGCTGCTGTCGACTTCCTCGGAACTGAGAGAGTCGGGGCCGCGTCTGCTCCTAGTGGGAGACGCAAAGGCGGCAGGGGCAAGGGGGGCAGGGGTGGTGGAGGTGGAGGTGGGGGCGGCGGCGGTGGAGGAGGTGGGGGGGGCGGGGGTGGTGGCGGGAGTGGGAGTGGCACGGGGGGTGGGGGGGGCGGTGGCGGCACCGGGGGTGGTGGCGGCAGCGACAGTGGTGGGGGTGGTGGCGGTGGTGCTGGCGGTGGTGGCGGCGGTGGAGCGGGTGGCGGGCGCGGTGGAGCGGTGCAGCGTGGGGGGTTTGGCGGTGGCCAAAGGCATCAGCAGCAGCGCCCCGGCGAGACTCCCTCGCCCCAGCAGCTCCGTGAGTGGTACTCTCAGCGTGGGGGGTCTGGGGGAGGGGGTACCTGCCCGTATGTCATCCGCACAGGAGACCACACTGGCCAGACTTGTGGGAGGTTTCACACGGCCCAGCGCTGTTTCTTTCGCCTCGACGACGCCTGGCGCGAGAAGTTCCCTGACGCCTCTGAGCTGCCCCGCTGGGCTGATCGACTTAAGAAGGGAATTGATATCTTTGCTCTTGATTATGATGCTATCCTTGCTCCTATGTATGCATTGACTATTAGTGCTGAGGGTGACTGTTACTTGAGTGTACCGCCCGACCCAGGTATTGCCACCAGTGAGGCTGCAGCTCTAGGTGTTTGTGCGTCCGCTGCTCCAGGTCCTGGTGAGGCTGCTGCCCTCGGTGCTAGTGCGTCTGCGTCTGCTGGTACTGCACCTACTGAAGCACTACACACCTTCACACTGGACTCCAGTGCTTCCCGCTGTTTCTTTCACGACCGCACTGCCCTCGAGCAGCTTCCTAGACCGGTTGCTATCTCCCTGGCTGACCCCTCAGGGGGTCCGGTCCTTGCGACCTCCACCACTGCCCTCCCTTGTCCTACTGTCCCGTCTGGCACGTTGTCGGGCCTCTACCTCCCCTCGTTCTCTACGAACTTGGTGGCGGGTTCCGCGCTCCAGGACGCGGGTGTTCACCAGTTCACCCCGGCCTACGAACGTGTGACGCACTGCACGTGTGCTCGGACGGGTCGTCACCTGGCTACCTTCACTCGGCAGCCGGGGTCGGACTTGTACACACTGACCACTCAGTCCCCTCAGGTAGCTGCGGCTGCGTCTGCGTCAGGTCAGCTGTCGGCCCCCTGCTCGTGTCGCTCCCTGTCACACAGGACTGTCATCTGTCACCACCACCTTGGTCACCCGTCAGTGCAGCGCCTTTGCGGCATGCACTCCAGGTACCTTGTCTCTGGTCTTCCCAGAGTTCTCCCTCCCCTGCCACCCTCCCCTGCTCCTCCCTGTCTTCCCTGTGTCGAGGGGCGGCAGCGCGCCGCTCCTCACTCCTCCTCGTTCCCTCCCATAGAGGCTCCTTTGCAGACTCTCCACCTGGACGTGTGGGGCCCCGCCCGCGTCCGGGGACAGGGCCACGAGCGGTACTTGTCAAATTATAATGTTGTGTAGGCTGTAGTGGGGTAGCCTATATGGGGTACACATTTCTAGGGTTGCATATTTTTACCACTTTCATTCCTTAGTGCAGTCATTCTCGTTTCTTCTCATGGTATCGAGCAGGTTCCCTCGTGGGAACTGTTCCTAGGGCCCACCAAGTCGAAAAAAAAAATTTCTGCCCGGAGCGCACTTCGCTTAGGCCCGAGTCGCGCCTCGTGTGCCCTCTCTACTGACGCACCCGTCCTAGGCCTCCTTCAGCCCCGTCGCGTCGCCCCTAGCGGCCTCCCTCGTGCCGCCCTTACTCGGCCCGTCGCCACCCTCAGCGGTCCGTTGCCGCCCTTGCGCCGCCCTCACCCGCGGCCCTGCCACCTACCTGCGGGCGCGCCACCCTACCAGCGGCCCCGCCGCCCTTCGCTGCGGCCCCGCCACCTTACCTGCGGCCCCGTCGCCTGCTGCTGCGGCCCCGCCACCTTACCTGCGGCCCTGCCACCTTTCCTGTGGCCCCGCCGCCCTTTACCTGTGGCCCCGCCACCTTACCTGCGGCCCCGCCACCTTACCTGCGGCCCCGTCGCCTGCTGCTGCGGCCCCGCCACCTTACCTGCGGCCCCGCCACCTTACCTGCGGCCCCGCCACCTT
Source organism: Closterium sp. NIES-65 (assembly GCA_948144175.1). NCBI lineage: Eukaryota > Viridiplantae > Streptophyta > Zygnematophyceae > Desmidiales > Closteriaceae > Closterium > Closterium sp. NIES-65. The sequence continues at coordinate 287,347 of CANXME010001279.1, forward strand.
ACCTGCGGCCCCGCCGCCCTTTACCTGCAACCCCGCCACCTTACCTGCGGCCCCGCCACCTTACCTGCGGCCCCGCCGCCTTACCTGCGGCCCCGCCACCTTACCAGTGGCCCCGCCGCCCTTCACTGCGGCCCCGCCACCTTACCTGCGGCCCCGCCACCCTACCTGCGGCCCCGCCACCTTACCTGCGGCCCCGCCGCCCTCCAGTGGCCCCGCCGCCCTACCTGCGGCCCCGCCGACCTACCAACGGCCCCGCCGCCCTACCAGCGGCCCTGCCGCCCTACGCAGCCGAGCCGCCCGCGCCGCAAAGCAGCCCAAGCCGCCCGTTTCGCCCGAGCCGCACGAGCCGCCCGAGCCGCCCGTTCCGCCCGAGCCGCCTGAGCAGATGAGGAGCCGAGCCGCGGGTGCCGCCGAGCCGCCCGAGTCGCCCGAGCCGCCGTGTTGCCGAGCTGCTGTACTGCCGTGCTGCCCGAACCGCCCTGTCTGGTGAGAGCAGCGCCTCTGTCACTACACTGCCCTTGCCCTACAGTTAGCGCTGCTAGTCAACTGCTGTCATGGCTACCCCCAGTGTTCTCGCTTTCGACGCTGAGGGTCGGGCCATTGACTTTAACGTCTGGGTAGATGACCTGCAGCTTTTCCTACAGTGCGATAGGGCAGATGGTCTCTCCCTCTTTGACCTCACCTCTGGTGCCTCCCCTGCCCCTGCTGCCGATGCCGACGCCACTGTTCGCTCACAGTGGGCCACTCGCGATGCTGCTGCACGTCTTGCTATGCGTCGCCACCTGCCTACCACTGAGCGCGCACACTTTAGTCAGTACAAGAGTGCTCAGACCTTGTACGATGCTGTAGCTGCGCGCTACTCTTCCCCTGCCACTGCTGCACTGAGCCGCCTCATGCTACCCTTCCTCTTCCCTAACCTTGCTGCCTTTCCCACAGTCGCTGACCTCATTACGCACCTCCGCACTAGTGACACTCGCTACCGCGCTGCGCTTCCTGCTGAGTTCTGCGCCAAGAACCTCCCCCCCCATGTACATCACTCTTTATTACATAGTCACCCGCCTCCCTGACTCTCTTCGTGTAGTCAGAGACCACTTCCTCTCAGTCTGTCCCACCACTCTCACTGTTGACCTCCTCGAGAAGGCCCTCCTAGTAGCTTAGAAGAGCATAGTCGCTGTAGGAGCCTCTCGTGGTGACCCTCGCACCCCCATCTTTGAGGGGTGTTCCCCTTCCCCCCTTTTGCCCTCTGTCGCCTCTGCTGCCGCGGCCGACCTCGTTGGTCTTGAGTCGGTCGGTGCGGCGACTGCCCCTAGCGGGAGACGCCGCTCTGGCAAGGGCAAGGGGGGCAGGGGCGCGGGAGGAGCTAACGGGGGTGGTGGAGGCGGCGGTGGAGGCGGCGGAGGGAGTGGGGGTGGCGGTGGGAGTGGTGGCAGGGGTGGAGGTGTCGGTGGCGGGCGTGGAGGCGGAGGCGGTAGCGGTGGGAGCGGAGGCGGCGGTGGTGGCGGAGGTGGAGGAGGCGGTGGTGGAGGAGGCGGAGCTGGTCAGGGTGGCGCTACGCAGGGGAGCGGCTCCGGTGGTGGTCAGCGCCAGCAGCAGCAGCAGCAGCGTTCTCGTGACATCCCCCCCCGTCAGCAGCTCTGTGAGTGGTACGCTGCACGTCAGCGTGGTGGGGGTTCTGGTCCGTGCACCTACGTCCTACGCACCGGTGACCGCGCGGGTGAGCAGTGTGGGGGTGCACACCCCACCCAGCGCTGCTTTGGCCGCCTGACGAACGCTTGGCGTCACCAGTTCCCGGAGGCCACTGAGATCCCCCACTGGGGTGAGCTGTCTAGGGCGGGTGTAGCTATCTTTGGTCTTCACTTTGATGCTATTCTTGCTGCCATGTATGCTGTGACTATTAGTGATGAGGGTGACTGAACTGGTGTTTTTCGCCCGACCCGCGCATTGAGACTGCTGCTCTAGGTACTGGTGAGGCTGCTGCTCTAGGTGCCAGTGAGGCTGCTGCTCTAGGTGCCAGTGCGTCTGCGTCCTCAGGTGCTGGTGAGTCTGCGCTCTCAAGTACCGCGTCGGCTTCGGCCTCCCTCACCTTCACACTTGACTCATGGGCTTCTCGCTTCTTCTTTCAAGACCGCACCACACTCACGCCGCTTGGTCGGCCGGTTGCAGTCTCCCTGGCAGACCCCTCTACGGGTCCTATCCTTTCTCACTTCTCCACTGTCCTCCCGTGTCCGGCTGCCCCCTCTGGCACCTTGTCTGGTCTTTACCTCCCCTCGTTCTCTACGAACTTGGTGAGTGGTGCTGACCTATAGGATGCGGGGGTTCACCAGTTTACTCCTGCGAGTCAGCGGGTGACCCACTGCTCGGACGCTCGCACGGGCCGGCACCTGGCCACGTTTACACGTCGGCTGGGGTCGAGCCGGTACACCCTGACCACTGAGTCTCCTCTTGTCCCTGCGTCTGGTCAGGTAGCTGCATCGGGTCAGGTGTTTGCTGCAGCGTCCAGGTCTGGTCTTGAGTCTGCCCTTTGCTCGTGTCGCCTCCTATCTCAAGAGACTCTCTTGTGGCACCACCGCCTTGGTCACCCCTCCCTGCCTCGTCTCCGAGGCATGGCCTCCCGTGTCCTTGTCTTTGGTCTTCCCTGGTCCCTCCCTCCCCTTTCTCCGGGGCCTGGTCCTTCCTGCGTCCCCCATGTCGAGGGGCGGCTGCCGGCTGTCCCTCACTCCTCTCAGTTTCCCCCGACAGAGGCCCCGCTGCAGACGCTTCACATGAATGTGTGGGGCCCGGCCCGCGTCCGTGGACACGGTCACGAGCGCTACTTCTTGCTGGTGGTTGATGACTACTCGCATTACACCACACTCTTCCCCTAGCGCAGCAAGGGTGATGTCACTGAGGTGTTGATCGACTGGATCCGCGCAGCTCGTCTCCAGCTCAGGAGGAGCTTCGGCTCAGACTTTCCTGTTCTGCGTCTGCAGTCTGACCGAGGCGGAGAGTTCTCCTCTGGCCTTCTGCGAGCCTACTATCATGCGCAAGGCATCCGCCAGACCTTTACGCTTCCGGACTCTCCACAGAAAAATGGGATTGCTGAGCGCCGTATTGGCATGGTCATGGACGTCGCCCGTACGTCCATGATGCATGCGGCTGCCCCCCATTTTCTGTGGCCGTTTGCGGTTCGGTACGCGGCGCATCAGATCAACTTTCACCCCAGGGTCTCCATGCCGGAGACCTCCCCAGCTTTGCTGTGGACGGGGAAGGTAGGCGATGCGTCTGCGTTCCGTGTCTGGGGATCTCGGGCGTTTGTCCGCGAATTGTCTGCAGACAAGCTGTCCCCTCGTGCTGCTCCTTGCGTCTTCCTTGGCTTCCCCCCTGACGCGCCAGGGTGGCAGTTCTACCACCCCACCTCTCGTCGTGTTCTGTCCTCCTAGGATGTCACGTTTGACGGGTGGGTCCCCTACTACCGCCTCTTCCCCTACCGCACTCCGTCCCTCCCCCCGCCATCGCTCTTCCTTGTGCCAGGTCCCCCTCCGGTAGACCCCCTCCCACCTCAAGGTCCTGCCCCTTAAGGTGTGTCCCAGGTAGACGCAGTTGAGCCTGTCGAGGTTACTGGTGACTCTGGTGCTGCTGGGGGTGCTGAGCCTGGGGGTGCTGACTCTGGGGGTGCTGAGCGTGTGGGTGCTACGCCTGGGGGTGCTGGGCCTACGGGTGGTACTCCTGGGGGTGCTGAGACTGGGGGTGCTGAGCCTGGGGGTGCTGAGCCTGGAGGTGCTACGCCTGGGGGTGCTGGGCCTGGGGGTGCTACGTCTGGAGGTGGTGAGCCTAGGGGTGCCACGTCTAGAGCTGCTGAGCCTGGGGGTGCGGAGCCTGCGGTCGCTGGGCCTGCTCGTGTGGCGTCTGGCGGTGCTGGGCTTGAAGGTTCTCCGCATGCTTCGTCTCGGCGGGAGCCACTCTCTTCACAGGAGCTGCGCGAGTGGTTTGCCCGGCGCTGGAGGCGTACTGCTAGAGCTTCTTCCGCTGCTGAGGGTGCTTGTGCCACCGGTCCTGGGGGTGCTCGTACTAGGAGTACTGGAGCTACCTGGCCTGTGGGTTTGACTGGAGCTAAAGCTGCTGAGGGTGTTGGCGCTGAGGCTACTGCTGTCAGTCCTGGCGGCGGTCTTGCTGCGGGTGCTGCTGGAGGTACTGCAGCTGGAGGTGCTGTTGGCGCTGGTGCTGCCGCTGAGGGTGCTGGTGCTGTCTCTGCTGTGTCTGGAGTCGCCGCGCGGCCTCGGCCGTACTTCGTTCCGCTCCTTCAGCAGGTTCTTGGTCTCCCGCCTTCCACTGGTCCTCCTCCTCCCTTAGAGTGTCCACCGCCTGTCCAGTCACAGTCACAGTTACCGCCGGCCTCCCCAGTGCCTGCTCCTTCTCCCTACACTGGTCCAACTAGAGGTCTTGCTGAGCATCGTGAGCCTGCGTCTCGTCCTGCGTCGCCTGTTCGTGCTGCTCGCTCTAGTGGTTGCGGTTCGCGTCAGCGTCCTCCTCCTGTCCCTGGCACGCACCGGATGTCTCTGCGTCCGTCCACTGCTCCTCTGCATGCCCCTTTGCCTTCTCCTCCTGAGTCCTCTCTTCCTGCACTTGCCGACCCGAAGTCGGACTCTCTTCGTGCTGCCAGTCCTACTGTCAAGCGTCTCCTTGTTACTGTCGTCACTAACCCCTCCTTTGAGTCCACTGCTGCGTCTGCTCTAGTTGCTGAGCTCGTCGACTTTGCTGCTCACTGTCGTCTAGACTACGCTGCTAGTCTTGTTGTTGAGTCTGCGTCTGTCTGTCCTCCGTCCGTCGGGGGTGAGTGTGCTCTTGTCACGGACGTCCGTGAGGACAAAGAGGAGGAGTTCCAGTGTCTGGCTGCTGCTTCACCTCATCTCGTGTCCGTACTGCTTACCCCTGAGGGAGACCCAGATGCACTTGACATCCCAACTCCGCACTCTTACGCGGAGACCGTAGAGGGTCCCTACTCCTCTCAGTGGCAGGCAGCTATGGATGCAGAGATGGCTTCCTGGAAGTCCACAGGGTTTAGGGTTGCGCAGCGAAGAGGGTGTTGCGCTACTTGTGCAGTACGTTGGGCATGGGGCTAGTGCTTGGAGGGCAGAGTCCAGTGGTCCTCACTGGGCACGCAGACGCTTCTTAGGCTGACGACTAGGCTACACAGCGGTCGTCACAGGGTTACACCTTCAGCCTTGGTTCCGGCTTTGTTTCGTGGCGAGCTACTCACTCCTCTTCCGTTCTCGGCTCCAGTTGTGAGGCTGAGATCTACGCAAGAGCCATGGCTGCTCAGGGGCTTCGGTGGCTCACCTACCTGCTGACTGACCTCGGAGAGCCGCCTCGTTCTCCTCCAGTGCTGTACGTAGACAACAAGGCCATGCTGGCCTTGTGTCGGGAGCAGCGCCTGGAGCACAGAACGAAGCACATTGCTCTCCGCTACTTTCTTGCTCGTGAGCTGCAGCAGCGTGGTCAGTTGCGACTTGCGTACGTGGCCTCTGAGGCCAACACTGCTGATATCTTCACTAAGGCACTTGCGCCTTGTGATCATCAGCGCTTCTGTACTCAGCTTGGTCTTGTGCCTGTCTTGCCTCACTTGCTCACTTCTTGACCTTACTTCTACTGTCACATATATATACTCCTGCTGTTCCTTGTTTAGCCTTTTCTATATATATGTGCTCTTGCATGTGAACTGGTCTTCTGGCCTTGAACTTGTGCTCGGAATGTGTGGTGACTTTGTGATCCACCCTGAGCTTTGCTTTGCTTTGCTTGACTGGTCTTGTGACCCCTTGTTCTCCCCCACTTTGCCTATGGGGGTGTGTCAAATTATAATGTTGTGTAGGCTGTAGTGGGGTAGCCTATATGGGGTACACATTTCTAGGGTTGCATATTTGTACCACTTTCATTCCTTAGTGCAGTCATTCTCGTTTCTTCTCGGTACTTTCTGCTGGTCGTCGACGACTACACGCGCTACACCACAGTCTTCCCCTTGCATACCAAGGGTGAGGTCCCTGATGTATTGATCCCCTGGATCCGCGCTGCTCGTCTCCAGCTCCGCCAGCGGTTCCAGTCGGACTTTCTTGTCCTACATCTGCACTCTGACAGAGGTGGCGAGTTTTCCTCTAACCTCTTGGCAGCCTACTGTGCGGAGCACGGCATCTGCCAGACGTTCACTCTCCCGGCCTCTCCGCAGCATAATGGGGTTGCTGAGCGCCACATTGGTCTTGTCATGGAGGTCGCTCATACCTCCATGATCCATGCGGCTGCTCCTCATTTCCTGTGGCCGTTTGCAGTGCAGTACGCCGCGCATCAGCTCAACCTCTGGCCCCGTGTCTCTGTTCCGGAGACCTCGCCTACTCTGCGTTGGACGGGGGAGGTTGGCGACGCGTCGGTGTTCTCTGGGGATGTCGAGCCTTTGTCTGCGATACGTCCGCGAAAAACTCTCCTCCCGTGCGGTTCCCTGTGTCTTCCTGGGCTTGTGTCCGTGACGCGCCTGGCTGGCAGTTTTACCACCCCACCTCGCGCCGTGTCTTCGCTACTCAGGACGTCACCTTTGACGAGTCGGTACCCTTTTACCGTCTCTTGCCCCGCTCCCCCCCCTCGCCGCTCTTCCTCACCCCAGGTGTCCCGTCGGTAGACCCCCTCCCTCCCCAAGGTGCTGCTCCCTCGGGTGTTTCCCAGTTAGACCCGGTCGAGCCTGTCGAGGTAGCTGTTGACTCTGGTCCTGCGTGAGGTACTGAGTGTGGTGAGCCTGGTGGTGCTGGGTCTGGGGACACTGAGACTGGGGGTGCTGAGCCTGGGGGTGCTGAGACTGGGGGTGCTAAGCCTGGGGGTGCTGAGATTGGGGGTGCTGAGCCTGGAGGTGCTGCGACTGGGGGTGCTGAGACTGGGGGTGCTGAGCCTGGTGGCGCTCCCTCTTCACAGCAGCTACGTGAGTGGTACTCTTAGCGCTACAACCTCCATCGTGGGGCTGCTGGAGCTGGGGGGTCTGCTGGAGTCGGAGCTGGTGGCCTTGCAGGTGCAGTGCCACAGCCCGCGCCTCCTTCCCCTCAACGGCTCCGTGAGTGGTACGCTCGACACTGCAGCCTTAGGAGTGGAGCTCCTCGTGTTGAGGTACCGCCTGCTGGAGGTGCTGCTGGTGCTGGTACTGCTAGAGGTGCTGCTGGAGCTGATGGAGGTGCTATTGGTGCTCCTGGAGGTTCTCGAGCTGCTGGAGGTGCTGCCGGGGCTGCTGGAGGTTCTGGAGCTGCCGGAGGTGCTGCTGGTGCTGGTGCTGCTGGAGGTGCTGCTGGTGCTGCTGGAGGTTTTGGAGCTGCTGGAGGTGCTGCTGGTACTGCTGGAGGTTCTGGAGCTTCTAGAGGTGCTGCCGGGGCTGGTGGGGGTTCTGTAGCTGCCGGAGGTGCTGCTGGTGCTGGTGCTGTTGGAGATGCTGCTGGTGCTGGTTCGGCTGGAGCCTCTGGTGCTGTCTCTGCTGCTTCTAGGGGCACTTCACGGCCGCGTGCGTACTTTGTTTTGCTCCTTCAGCAAAATCTTGGTCAGCCGCCTCCTCCTAGTCCTTCTCCCTCCTTAAAGTGTCCTCCGCCTGTCCAGTCACTGTCCCAGCTCCCACCTGCCTCGCCACTTCCTGGTCCTTCTCCCTACACTGGTCCGACAGGCGGTCTTACAGAGCGTCGTGAGCCTGAGTCTCGTCCTATGTCGCGTCCTGTGTCACCTGTTCGTGCTGCTTGCACTGGTCGCCGTGGTCAGCGTGAGCGTCCTCCACCTCTGCCTGGCACACACTACATGACTCTGCGTCCTTCCACTGCTCCACAGCGTGTCCCTCTGCCGTCTCCTCCTGAGTCCTCTCTTCCTGTTCTTACTGACCCGGAGTCTGACTCCCTTCTTGCTGCCAGTCCTACTGTCACGCGTCTCCTGGCCACTGCTGTCACGGACCCTTCCTTTGAGTCTGCTGCTGCGTCTACCCTGGTTGCTGAGCTTGTTGACTTTGCTAATCACTGTCGTCTAGACTACGCAGCCAGTCTTGTTGCTGAGTCTGAGTCTGTCTGTCCTCCGTCCGTCGGGGGTGAGTGTGCTCTAGGCACGGACGTCCTTGAGGACAGAAAGGAGGACCTTGAGTGTCTTGCAGCCGCTGCGCCTCATCTCGTGTCCATGCTGATTGCCCCTGAGGGAGACCCGGGTGCTCCAGACATCCCGACCCCGCGCTCTTACGCTGAGGCGATCGCGGGTGAGTACTCCTCTCAGTGGCAGTCAGCCATGGATGTAGAGATGGCATCCTGGAAGTCCACTGGCACTTACGAGGTTCCCCCTCCTGCGGCGAACATCGTCAGTGGCATGTGGATTTTCAGGGTGAAGCGGCCACCGGGTTCTCCGCCAGTCTTCAAGGCTCATTACGTTGCTCGAAGCTTCAATCAGCGAAAGGGAGTAGACTTCTTTCAGACCTTCTCCCCCACCCCGAAGATGACCACTCTTCGGGTGCTACTGCACGTTGCTGCTCAGCGTGACTACGAGCTTCACTCTCTTGACTTCAGCACAGCTTTCTTGCAGGGCAGTCTGCACGAGGATATCTGGCTGCGCCGCCCTCCTGGCTTCACTGGCTTGTTTCCTCCTGGTACCCAGTGGTGCCTCCGGCGGCCGGTCTATGGTCTCCGCCAGGCGCCACGTGAGCGGCACGACACATTGAGGACTACTCTGGCGGCACTTGGGTTCGCACCCTCTACTGCTGACCCGTCACTGTTTCTGCGCACCGACACTTCGCTGCCGCCGTTCTACATCCTCGTGTACGTCGACGACTTGGTCTTTGCCACTGCTGACTCTGAGGCTCTCGCCCACGTGAAGTCGGAGCTGCAGAAGAGACACACGTGCACAGACCTGGGTGAACTGCGCAGCTACCTTGGCTTGCAGATCACCCGGGACAGAGCACGCCGCACCATTACCCTGACTCAGTCACATATGGTGCAGCAGGTCCTTCAGCGCTTCGGCTTCACCTGGTCCTCAGCACAGGCCACTCATCTGGCTGTAGGTCACTCGCTCTCAGCTCTGCCTTTGGATGAGTCCGTAGAGTCGAGTGGTCCTTACCCAGAGCTAGTTGGTTGCCTCATGTGCCTGATGACTTGCACTCGTCCTGACCTAGCATACCCTCTTGGCCTTCTGGCCCGCTACGTGGCTCTTGACAGGCACCGAAAGGTGCACTGGGATGCTGCAAAGAGGGTCTTGCGCTACTTGTGCAGTACATCGGGCATGGGGCTCGAGCTTGGAGGAGGGAGCTCAGCTGTTCTCACTGGGCACTCAGACGCTTCTTGGGTTGACGACCAGGCTACTCAGCGGTCGTCACAGGGTTACACCTTCAGCCTTGGCTCTGGCTCAGTTTCGTTGCGCTCTATGCGTTCGTCTTCCGTTCTCAGCTCCAGTTGTGAGGCTGAGATCTACGCCACAGCCATGGCTGCACAGTAGTTACGCTGGCTCACCTACCTGCTGACCGGCCTGGGAGAGCGGCCTAGTTCTCCTCTAGTGCTGTACGTCGACAACAAGGCTGCCATTGCCTTGTGTGAGGAGCACAGACAGGAGCACAGAACGAAGCACATTGCTCTTCGTTACTTCCTTGCTCGAGAGCTGCAGCAGCGCGGTCAGCTTCGTCTGCGTTACGTGGCCTCTCAGGCCAACACCGCTGATATATTCACCAAGGCACTTCAGCCTGGTGATCATCAGCGCTTCTGTACTTTGCTGGGGCTGGTGCCCACTTTTCCTCACTTGTTGTAGGCTCTACCTGTACTGTGATCTCTATATATATACTCCTGCCTGTCTGCTCTGCTAGGTTGAGTTCACACTTGTTGTTTGTACTACATATATACTTCTGCGTGTGAACTGGCCATGTGGTCCTTTGCTTGTTCTCGGAATGTGTGGTGACGTTGTGATCCACCCTGAGCTTGCTTGCCTCTCTTGACTGGTCTTGTGACCCCTTGTTCTCCCCCACTTTGCCTATGGGGGTGTGTCAAACACTATATGTGTTGTTGTTGTGTAGGCTATAGTGGGTTAGCCTTTAGGGGGTACACAAGCTAGGGTTTGCTACTTGTACTCCAACTTTTTCATAGTTCAACCACTTCTCATTCTGATAAATAGTTGAACAAGCAATGACAATAATGACTACATCAGGCACCTAGCAACCCTGCAACTAGCTTGGTCGACCACCAGCACTGCAGAAAAGCGACCTGCCAACACTGCACGTCGACGGCATGCCAACACTGCAGCAATGCGGCTGTCCTGCGTTGCATCCGTAGATTGCAGCAGTGCGCACATTCGCAGAAGATTGGCCCGACTTGCATCGTTGTGCATCCGTTGGCTGTTGTGTGCGACAGGCGAGCCAGATCGACTTCGGGATACCAGCCCAAAGTCGCCTTCGCCATCGCGACCTCGGCGACGTTCTCGTGCCTCCGCAGAACTCGTCGAGCAAGTTACCCGGTCGACCTGGACACCACCAGGTGCTCTGTTCGACCACCAAGTGCCTCTGGCCGACCACTAGTGCCTTTGGTTGACCACGAGGTGCTTCTGGTCGACCACCTGGTGCCTCTGGTCGACCACAGCTCGTGTCGAGCTACCCCCTGGTCGACGGACCCCTTCCGTTGATCAGAACTGTCAGTTGTTGTCGTTGAGCTCCCCTCGTCGACCGCTGCTCACATGCAGGTCGACGGACTACTCCGTCAACTTCCCGGTCGAACTGTTCCTCCCTGGTCGACAGCAACACCACAAGGTCCCCTGCAGCTCGACGAAGCCTATCGAGCAGCTCTTCTACTGTGAATGGTCGACTGCTACTCCCATACATCCGACCAAGTCGTCGGCGTTGCCCAAGCGAGGGCGAGGCCAACACTCCATCCCCGCTAACATTAATAACCGAGGTAGCAACAGTGACGCCAGCGAAGGGTGTATGATGAACACCATGGCTAGAAACCAGAATTAAGCGCGACCCTGGGAATGCTTGACAGGCGTTGTGCAATGTCGCCTTGTAACTGGAGAAACCTAAGTTAACAACAATGACCGGTATTCCATTGTTAAAGTTAAAGTCGATACTGGGTACAGCAACAGACGTAAGTGATGAGCATTGTAGCGGGAATGTTGACCTAGTCAAGCTCGGCAGAATCCATGACCGCCTGATGGCGGAGAAGGCGGAGAACATTGCGGAAAGCTTGATGCTAACCTACTACTACTAGCCTGATACTGACAAGTAGCTATATCAGTGCGCTATTCAAGGATACAGTGAAGGAATTCCATTATATGGTCCTTTGATCTGCAAAATTTACTGGTTCAAGAATGCATTTTCTGGTTGTAATTATATATAGCACATTTGGTATAATTGTGAGTTTGCTTGCACAATTACAAACGTGACGTAATCTTGTGAGTGTTGTACCCTTCGTCGAAACTCACAGATCTGGCCAGATTTGCGGCCACTGTTCATTCCCATCGCACTAGATTTGTGGATGTACACGATCACTGATCTGCCCGATGAAGTTCTCATTTCGTATCCAAGTCTCGACCGCGCGTGCTTGCACTCCCACCAAATAGCCGCTCCCCTTGTTCTCTACGAATGCTGATGAATGAGGCGAGCCTATCGCTGCATCATGTTATCAATGGAAGATAGACTCACCGCCTTTTTTTGTACGAGCCAACGAATCTTCGACGGTGTTTGCTGTTATTATCGGCTAGGATGAGAGAATAGAAGGTGGGTATACGATCGTTGATTTACCACGATGAATTACTCGAAGTTCGAGTGACAGTTCGAGTGCACGTGCTTGCACCTCCCACCAACGAAGGAGTCCTTGTGTTTTTCACGAATGCTGCCGAAGGACGAGCAGATCACGTGGCAGGTTACGTGTCTCCAGCTGGCATGATGATGTGTCTTCGGCCCAAGCAGGTGATTCTCTCGCTTCCAGCGAGTGGACGAAACCTGCTATGGCCTTGCAATAGCATCTGATTGGATAGTTTCACCGACATAATAGCTTCTCGAAGAATAACGCGCGGGCCGATGGCGCCACCAGTGCGGCCTTACGGATTGATCTGGGTGGGTCTTCAAACTCATACGTCGGCTGAGAAAGGAGAGGTGCGGAAATACGACCTTTTTAACCCACGTCGTTTTTGCATTTAGCACCCTGGCATGTGTCTGTGAGCTTCTACTAAACTTGAGCGTCTCAACCACTCCCGAATTACTGTTACGCGAGGTGGCTGGCGTTCTGTCATTTCTCCTAACCTAACCCCGCTCCTCAGGCTGGTGTCACGACTTCGCAGACGCTGTGTTCTTCCGAACTCCCAGCACGCTTCCCCCGCTGTTCCGAACTCCCAGCACGCTTCCCCGCAGTTCCGAACTCCCAGCACGCTTCCCCGCAGTTCCGAACTCCCAGCACGCTTCCCCGCAGTTCCGAACTCCCAGCACGCTTCCCCGCAGTTCCGAACTCCCAGCACGCTTCCCCGCAGCGCTGAGCGCGAAGGTGCGACACTCTTGGGATGATGGCGCCGCGCAGTCCCTGGGCGAAGGAGCTGGTGAGAGGCCACGTGTCAAGAGTCCCAACGATGAAACGGAGGCGCACTGACAATCATGCTGACTACCATAGTGACGGTGCTGCATGCAGCAACTCTTGTCGTCAGCGCAGGATTTTCCGGGCCTGTGCTTCAACTCCTGCAGCAGCAGCAGAACCCATGGCCACCATGCAAGCACCATCCAGTGAGAAGGCGGCGAGAGGCGCTGCTGAAATGGCCAGCACAGCAATCACGCAGCGCCAAGGAGGTCCTATGGTGCAAGGAGCTGTCGCTGGTAGCAGCGGCCCAGAAGATAGCAGCGTGCGACTAAGTTGGGCCGACTACGTTCGGAGCAAGGAGAGGCTGGGAATAACTCTGCTCTCTGACAAGAATCCTCCATTTGATGCCGCACCAGACTGCTCAGTTGAAGCTCGCAGTGACTACAGGGCCTTGTGGATGGAGCAGTGTGCGACTGGGCTGATGGAGACGAGCTTTGAGAATCCACGCTGTACCCGAGTCGTCATCCCTGACCTCAACTTACCTGCATGTGATGATTTCAGCTTGGCAACGCACTGCCAGGGTGTCCGTTTCATGCAAGGAGAACAATATTCAAATGCCGGGCCTGCCCGTGATACCCCTGCACTGCCTGCCCATGCTACCCCTGCACTGCCTGCCCATGCTACCCCTGGAGTACGTAGAGCTGATTTTAGAGGCCCTGAGCTGTGGGAGTTGAGCTTGAATAGCCCCGGGTGGAAGCAGCAGCAGCAGCTGCAGGAGGCGCAACAACTGCAGCTGAAACATGTGAACTGTGAAGGTCGGAAGTGCTATGTTTGCGCGGATTTAGAGAGAAGGCGAAAGCTGATACCAGAAATATATATGTACAGGGTGAGGATGATTTGACAGATTTAGCTGAGCTTGCATATGCAACAATGTTGCAGTTTTTCAGGCTTGCTGTGCTTTTGCTTCTAATCCTTGTTTTGTTTTCAATAAAGCTTGTACAGTGTCAAGACTTCTATGACAAGCGATGTAGTCAATAACATCCTACATATCGACTTTGATGACTAGGCTCGTCTCATCGTTCACAGAAGAAATTGCTCCTAGCGGAGAATCTAGTACGGTAGCTTCGCTCTCTCGATCAAGCCCCCAGTTTTTGTGTCTGGTGGTGCGTTTTCTTGAAGCGTAAGCCGTGTCGCCATGCAGTCATGCGTCTGGTGCGTTCCGCGAAGGACGGGTTTACCATCCCAATGCCTTTATGTAACTCCATTGAAGCAACCTGAAATGCTACGCGTTATTCCAATGAACCAGCTTAGTAGAGTTTCTGTTTCCGCGTCGCGAGCCTCCTCTTGGCGCCGTCGCTCATGGCGGCAAGCGATGATGGCTCCTATTAATCACCACGCGCTATGCTCACCATTCGTTACGCACAGTCAGCGACGCGCTTCCCGTTACATCCACGTGTCAGCAGCACAAGCGAACCTAACGCACGAAAACGCTCAGTCCCCACCCGTGCCAGAGCCTCCTACCACATCCGAAGCACACGCGCAAACCCCGCCCGCCATTTCCGCCTGGCCCGCATTCTCCGCCGCGTTTTCCGGCGAGTGGGCGGGATACTCCGTCGATTTCTCGCGCTTCGGGCAGCCCTTGGAGTTGCCGCAATCCGTCGTTCCCGAGGCGTTCCGCGACTGGGGGCTCGTCCAATACGCGTGGCAATCTCAGACCTCCAGCGTCGCTCGCGGGGAAGCCCTTGGGAACGCCAAGATTCTCTCTTCGTTCGTGCGGTACGCGCCTGCTGCGGGGTGCGAGGCGGCTTCTCCGCCTAAATACAGTGTTGAAAGAACGGTTTTGGAGCTATTTAGGGACACCACCATCAGCACAACTGCTTCTCCTGCTGGTGGTGGTGGTGCTGCTGCTGCTGGCGACTTGTTTGCATTCAAGGAAGATGGTTCTTATTTGCTCGTCCGAGCTGGCCAGTCCTCCACCATGCCCGCGCCAGCCAGCGTGGACGTCATGCGAGCCACTCAGTGGGTGCCACGTGGCACTGACTCCAGACCCCGTGACTCTAACGAGGGTGATTCATACAAGGGGATCGGCAGCATGGCAGCAGGGCCGTTTCAGGTGGAGCATTGCTTGGCATTGGATGGGGTGGAAGCTGCAAGCGGTAAGGGAAGAGTGAGAGTGCGCGTCGTGCAGCAATTTAAACCAGAGAATGCAGCAGCAGGCGGGAAAGGAGGAGGAGCATCAGCCGTGCCTCGGCTTGCCAGCCTGGCACTGCACAGGGAGAAGTGGGTGGAGCCGTTTTCGGGCGGCGCTGAGCTGGCGGATGGCGCAGCGCTGTTCAGTTCGGAGATGATCGAGGAAGGGGAGGGGAGTGAGGCAGTGAGGGCAGGCCGGGTGAAGGAGATTGAAGGGCGGTGGGAGGTGACGGCGAGAGAAGCTCAAGTGCCCGGAGCTGTAAGGTTCATCTCAAACGCTCAGACTCTTGTTGCTAGTGATGGTAACTCTGAGCTGATTCAGTCAATAATGCACTCACTCACTAATTAAAATGATTCACTTCAACCACGCCTCCCTCTGCCGTTGGTACTTGTGTGCGAGATAAACACAGTCTCGGCCTGTTTGTTTTCCTGTTTCCCTGCTTCCCATTTTCTTGCCTCTGTCACTTCCTCATACACTGATTCTCAATCCTCTCATGCCCAGCAGCCAGCCACCTCATCATCACTTGTTGCTCTGGAGTTGACTGAACCCATTCAAACGGAGCTCTCAAGGCAGATGGAGACCTCTGCTTTGGACGATGGAACGCTCATGCTGCTGCCAGAGGTAGGGATGAGATGTGAAGGGTATGACTCTTGTGATGAGATGTTGTCCCCTCTTTGCTGGATTGCTCCTTACTTTTCATCATCACTCGCTCCCTCCTCCCACCCCCTCTCTTTCTATTTCTCTATCCCTTCCCCTTTGCCCAATCCCTCTGCTTTCTCCGTTCCTCCGTTCCGCAGTTTCCTTGCACCCCATTTATTCTACCACCCGAGGCTTTCCTCTTTCTTTCATTATCCTCCTCCCCTTTCTGCCTCTGCTGCCACTGTGGCCTTTCAGGGAGTCTGGAGTCATGTGCATAAGGTGGATGAATTGTCGGGAGAAAGCTCGTTTCGTGTGGAGGTTGGGTGGCTGTTTTCTTCCAACCAGGCAATTGTCTCCCGGGCTCACTTCGACCAATCAGGGAATGCAAAGGTGCGTTGATGATATAAGCGGCACTTCGTGCAGACCAGGGGTAAGTGGAGTGCGTGATCTGTACACCTTTTTTGGCCTCAAATATCACTCCCACCAAACTGCCACTCCCTTTTCTCAACCGAATGTGTTGTCGTGTTTGTTGTTTTCCCTTGTGCAGAGTTTATCCATATCGATGGAGAGGAAAAACGGCAACTGAACCAGTTATAATAAAGAAGCTGTAGATGATTTGCTGATTAAATGTTCTTGTTGAAGAATTACACGTGTACTCGTTCGCTCTAATCAGAGCGTCGTTTATTCCTGTAAGGAAATTCCCTTTTCCTTACTTCGCGTCCCTGCCCAGCGCGTACGTCACTGTAGCACCTCAGTCAGCACCGTTACCACTCGCGACCATCGCATCATTCATCATCCCGCCTTTTTCGCACATCGCATCCCGACCTCACGGCTCGGCTGGTAACCCGCGCTCCGGGCCTACGCTTCGACACTTTCCCAACCTCAGTCCCAGGCTCGACGCGCGACAACCACAGTCCATTACCGTTACCACTATTGTTTCGCTATATAATCCTTCGCTCATGCCTTCGCTCATTGTACTTTTGCTTCGATAGTGCAATTCTCGTTCCTTCACTCAATTGCACACGTAACACTTGGTATCAGAGCCTACGATCTCATCTCGGACCGCATCCACACCTTCGCTTCCCACTATCTCAATTTTTGGGGGGGGTAGACGTCTCTCAGCGACACAGCACCGCCGCTCGAAGTGCTCTCTCGCAAGCACGCACGGCCACGACCGAGGCTCTCGCTGAGCTTGCCCGACACCCCCGCCATGGCCGACCTCAATCTCGCCACGTTGACGCAGGAGCAACTCGATCGTCTCGTGCGACAATTGGAGGATTCGGCGCTTGAAATCGCGACGCTCACGGCGGAACGTGACTCCGCCCGTCAACAGTCCACGGTGAATGCTCCGACAACATCCCACGCACCAACCAATGTCTCTGTACATTCGGAGGAGCCGATTATCATTTCATCCGGCACACCAACGCAACACAACAGCACGGGACAGCGCTCAGGCGCAGCCAGTGACGGCGCAGCCCAACCGATGCCCGGCATGGGAGGGAACAGGAGCACGCTAAGCCCACGGGAGCCCCGAGAAGCCCGTCGGCACGTGGAGTTTGCGACGACAAGTGGTGAAAACGCCATGATGGCCCCAATGCCACTCAAGCCGCAACGCCCGCCCTGCTTCGACCCAAGCCAACGCGGCGGCCCGACAGTTCAATCGTGGGTCTTCACGATGAATGTGTTTTTCGACGCCAACTACGTCGAGTCGGACGCCGCCAAGATTCGGTATGCGGTTTCACTACTCAGGGGCCCCGCCATGGACTGGTGGCGAGTCATCGTGACGTCGCCACGCGCCTACGAGCCACCGTCGCACGAGGAAGGGCCCTCGGGTCCAGCTGTCACCTGGAGTTCGTTCTGCGAAACAGCCCAATACAGCACGTGGGATGCGTGGTGCGCAGGGCTTCGGGCGCGTTTTGAGCCGATCGCGGCTTCGATTTCGGCGCGTCAGAAACTGCGCACTTGGCGCCAGCTCGGGTCGGTTCAAGACTACACCAGCGGTTTTCTCGCACTTTGCGAACAGGTCGGCTACATGCACGAGGCGGAGCGGGTGGACCGTTACGTCGGAGGGCTGAAGCCGGACATATCGCACGAGATAATGCTACGCGGGCTATCGAATTTCAACGAAATCCTCGCGCTCGCCGAGAAAATCGATATCCTACGCCGACCGAGACCGGGGTCCTATTTCGGACATCGCCCTCGGGGACCGATCGAGCACGCCACTGTACATGCCGTCGCAACGAATGCAGCTGCCACGCCATTTAGAGGGCGCTGCTTTGCTTGCAACCGGCCGGGCCATCGCAAGAGCGAATGTCCAGAGGAGCTGAGGCGTCGAGGAGCAGAGCAGGGGAAGGAGTCTCGGAGGCAGGGAAACGCCAGCAGTCAGTAGAAGTTGGGCCAACTACTGACGAGACTGCCTGCTCGCCCAACCACACCGACCCTCACCGAGTCACAGTACCGATTCACGCCATCGATCGGGCTCGGATGAATAAGGAGGGTACAGCGACGGATTGCCCGGTACTGATCTACGGGAAAATACAGGGAGCAGCAGTGAAAATCTTCATTGACGGAGGAGCAAGTCACAGCTTAGTTAATACTGCAACCGCACGGAAATTACAGTTAACACTTAACCGATGTTTACCTGAGATAGATGCACGCTTAGTCGACGGCACGCCTTTGGCCATACGAGAAAAAGTGGAGCGAGTAAAAGTCCGCTGCGGGGGAAACTTCGGGTTTACACAGGAAATGCTCGCAACGACGCTGGATGGGCACGACATTTTACTGGGACGTGATTGGCTGCGACGGTACAACCCACGGATCGACTGGACGACGGGGAGCTGCACGGTGCGAAGTAGCGGTAACTGGGTCGTCCTACCTCGCTGGCGGCCACCCGAATCTTCGACAGTCCAGGTCAACGCCATCGCGATGAAACGGGCTGTCGCTGCTGGAGTTGACGTGTACGCAGTGGATATCGCAGTAGTAGAAAAAGACGAGCAGCAGAACGATTTACAGAAACTGCTAGCAGCCGTACCGACCGAATTACAAGCACTACTGAAACGGTTCCCGGGGATATTTCCGGATGATTTACCACAGGGACTGCCACCTCAGCGAGCGCACGACCATCGGATCGAGCTAGAACCGGGGGCACAGCCAACAGTACAGCGGCAATTTCGACTGACACAGCCCGAGCTCGACGAGTTAAGGAAGCAGTTAGATTACCTGTTAGAGAAGCAGTTTATTCGACCGAGCTCGTCACCGTTCGCCGCACCCATACTGTTCACACCGAAAAAAGACGGAGGTTTTCGCATGTGCATCGACTACCGCGCGCTTAACCGAGTAACAGTCAAATCGCGATACCCCATCCCCCGCGCCGACGAACTGATTGACCAACTGCGAACAGCACGTGTCTTTTCGAAAATAGATTTACGAGGAGGTTACCATCAGATTCGCGTCGAACCATCGGACTGCGCAAAAACAGCATTTAGGACTCGGTACGGGTCATTCGAGTATACAGTAATGCCCTTCGGGTTGACGAACGCGCCTGCGACTTTTCAGATGACCATGAACGAGGCATTTAGGCCACTTTTAGATAAATGCGTCATCGTTTACCTAGACGATATCCTCGTTTACAGTCGGGATAAGCAGCAACACTTAGCAGATCTTGAAGCAGTTTTTAAGGTTTTAGAGGAACATCGGCTGCTCACCAAGGGCTCCAAGTGCGAGTTTTTTAAGGATAGGCTAGAGTTTTTAGGTCACGTCATTTCAGAGGCTGGGGTTGAGATTGACCCAAAGAAGCTGGACACGGTAAAAGCGTGGCGCCCCCCGACGAACATCACGGAACTGCAGAGTTTTTTAGGGTTTGTTAATTACGTTCGACGGTTCGTGCCCGACATGGCACGTTTAACCGCCCCACTAACTGATTTACTGCGTAAGGGGGTCGCTTTTACGTGGGGGGAGAAAGAGCATGCTGCCTTCTCTGCCCTAAAAAACGTTCTCTGCTCACCACCCGTCCTACGCATCGCTGATCCCCACCGCCCTTTCGAAGTGGTTACCGACGCAAGTGACATCGCCATCGGAGCTGTACTGTTACAGGACTTCGGCAACGGCCTCCAACCCATCGCCTACGAATCACGAAAACTACATCCGCCTGAGCGAAATTATCCGATACACGACCGCGAAATGCTCGCGATCGTGCATGCATTCAAAGTTTGGCGCTGCTACTTGACTGGCGCAGACGTGACAGTACGGACAGACCACCGATCTCTACAGTACCTCCGCGCACAGCCCCACCTCAACCCACGACAGATTCGATGGCTCGATTTCCTCGAGTCGAATTTTCACTATACGGTCACATACAAAAAAGGAGCATCGAATATCGCCGACGCACTGACCCGCCCCACTGCCCAGATCCACGCGATACTACTCGCCCAGACCAGCCCACTGCTTACCGGCCTATTTACCCACGGATATCAAACAGACCCGTTCTTTACAGGAGGCAACTCACAGCAATTCGCAGCGGCAAAAGGAGTCTATTACGTAAAAACTGGAACCGACCGCATCTGGGTACCGGGATACACGTTACTTCGGGAACTACTGTTACAGGAAGCACACGACGGAGTTACCTCGGGACATTTCGGGGTAGAAAAAACACGGCAGCAGCTGCAGCGGTACTACTACTGGCCAGAAATGTTGACTGACGTGCAACGACACGTGGCATCGTGTCCCACTTGCCAGCTCATGAAGACAAGCAGGAAGCGACCAGCAGGGCAATTACAACCCATCCCGCCTCCAGAGCGTGCTTGGCAGCAGGTGACAATGGACTTCGTCACGGGGTTACCAGCTGGGGCGAGTGGGAATGACGCGATCCTGGTCGTCGTCGATCGACTAACGAAAATGACTCATTTCGCAGCATGCAGGAAATCCATCACAGCCGAGGAAACCGCCCGACTATTCATCTCCACCGTCGTACGCCTGCACGGGATACCCGCGTCGATCATCAGCGACAGGGACACGAAATTCACCAGCAACTTCTGGCGGAACCTGTGGCAGCAGTTCGGCACGCGCTTACAGTTCAGTTCATCCTATCACCCCGAAACCGACGGACAGACGGAACGGACAAATCAGACCATGGAGCAGCTGATTCGAGCCACGTGCGACGACCCGAATACGTGGGAACAGCAACTGCCACTCATTGAGTTCGCATACAATAACGCACCATCAGCCACGACGCAACAGTCGCCGTTTTATCTAAATTACGGACAGGACCCAACAGTACCCATGACACCAAATCCCGACAACCCCGTCCCACGAGCACAACAGTTCGCCGAGATCCTGCAAGCAGCACGGACCAGGGCAGCAGAAGCAATAAAAAAATCAAACATCATCGCTAAACGCAACGCCGATCGACATCGCAGACCCGTTACTTATCAGCCCGACGACCTCGTTTTACTCGACACTCAGAACCTTCGCCTGCCCATCACTCCTAAACTTCGCCCCCGATATTGTGGGCCATTTCGCATCAGCCACATGATCACACCCGTCACCGCCCACCTCCTCCTCCCCGCTGACTGGTACGTCAGCCCGTCATTCCACGTCAGCCTACTTCGCCCTTACATCCCATCCACGAGCCAACTGCCACGAAATCGCCCAGCCAGCATGACACGTCCCCCAACCGAACCACTCATCACCCCTGAAAAAATCCTCAGCCACCGCGTCCGCGACCCTCGGGGAGCCCGAAGGATCGAGTTCCTACTTCGCTGGAAGGACCGAACGCCCACAGAAGACAACTGGGTCCCCCTGGATAAAATTGAGAACCACCCTGTCTTCACCGAGTATCTGCGAAGCCGAAATTTCCGCGACGTCCATGCGCTCTCGTAAGAGGGGCCTCCTTGGGGAGGGGGGTAGTGTAAGGAAATTCCCTTTTCCTTACTTCGCGTCCCTGCCCAGCGCGTACGTCACTGTAGCACCTCAGTCAGCACCGTTACCACTCGCGACCATCGCATCATTCATCATCCCGCCTTTTTCGCACATCGCATCCCGACCTCACGGCTCGGCTGGTAACCCGCGCTCCGGGCCTACGCTTCGACACTTTCCCAACCTCAGTCCCAGGCTCGACGCGCGACAACCACAGTCCATTACCGTTACCACTATTGTTTCGCTATATAATCCTTCGCTCATGCCTTCGCTCATTGTACTTTTGCTTCGATAGTGCAATTCTCGTTCCTTCACTCAATTGCACACGTAACAATTCCACGTAACCGATTCTCAAGGTTCCGTGTCGTCAAATTCGCGCAGCAGCAAAACACTTGCAGAGTGGTTCTCAAGCACTGAGAACCCAAGGGAACATCTACAAAACTCCTAGCCAAGAGCACTCTATCGCTATACCACAGCTAGTCGACAACGATCATCCTCTCCTTCAAGGCTTGCTTGGGTCGAGTTTCCTCATTGTCAAAACGCTAGATGGAGGTCTGTACTGCTAGGCTAGACGGAATTGCCGCAATTCACGCTTTGGTCGTCGAAGCCATTAGGTGCTGTCAATCTGGATATGTAGATCAAGCAGATTCCAGATGCATCACTATCTCGCTAGTCAAAGTTGCTGGTGTCAACTCAGAAGACAATGTCGAGGTTTCAAAAGGAACATTTGCGATAAATCACACTGGAGAGCCTCTGGCAGACAAGAATCCCGCAACCTTCATCAATCGTCTAATTTCGTCTACTACCTTCCAGCAGACGGCTGGGGCACTTGGTTTCCCACAAATTGCCTGGGGTGAGAACCCTACAAGATTCCGTTGGTTATCGGTAGCCTACCAAAGCACATTTCTGTAGTTGTCGTTTGGGAGATAGATAACTCACCAGTTTCCAGGTTTCCCCTTTCCGCAGGTGACTCCGTTGCATTGATGACCACAGGTAAGTGTGTCGTGGGCATTTTCTGGTTCTCATTAACGGAAAAATTCATGTGGGTAGTCGTCACAGGAATTCACGACACCGACGTTAAGAGGTACGTTGTCGACGTTCTAGATGAAGGTCAACCGACATGGTCTCAACTTCCCTCAATTGGGAAGCCAAAGGGAGCCTACTTCTCTGGCTTCGAGGTTTCTTTCGATTTTCATGGAGTCGTAGAGGATGCTGCGTTGAGACTCTACGAGCTCATCGGGATGGTGCGTACACAATGTTATGGCACAAGTCTCGAACGCAATGATCAATACTGAAATTACACCTTTTTTGTGTTCAGGTGACCGTACTTCAATCACAGGTACGCTGAATCTGTTTGCTGTTTCTTTGCTTGTGGCATGAATTACCACCTCATCCCCCATGACACGTTTCAGACTGCTATCAGCCTTTCATTGGGAAATTTCTGTGACGAGTTTCTAAAATTGATCCATGACTTACCGTCCGCACCAAAAGAGGCCGCCCCCGGGGTGCTACAGTTATCATATGCTCCAGATGACGAAGCCTTTGAGCTCAGCAGATTAGACAGGTTCAAGAAAGGCGTGCTCCAGTCGTGGTTATTAGAACGTGATGTTAGGTCAGACTCGGGGCAAGGGCAGACAAAGGCTGCTCCATGTATCGCATCAGGTAGCGCGACTCATCGCTCATGGAATTTGGACTGCATTGCTTCGTATGAAGAAGGGTCGAAGGATGAAATCATCGTGAGTGAAAACTAGATTACGGACCTTAATCCTCTTTCACCTTTTTTTGAAGGATAAATAAGTGTCTTTTTACTTA
Source organism: Closterium sp. NIES-65 (assembly GCA_948144175.1). Taxonomy (NCBI): domain Eukaryota; kingdom Viridiplantae; phylum Streptophyta; class Zygnematophyceae; order Desmidiales; family Closteriaceae; genus Closterium; species Closterium sp. NIES-65. Next base: position 310,405 of record CANXME010001279.1, read on the forward strand.
CAGGTGAAGGTGTTCAAAGACTGGTCGCCCCTTCTTGATGGATCCAGTCCCATAGTGGCCTTGTCTGAAAGCAAGCTCTGGAGCAGTTTCGGAATTAGCATTGCGGATGCTGCTATTCACAGTTTTTACGGTATTCTCCACACCGAGAAGAGTTATATGGAGAAGCACCTCAATATATATCTCCATCTGCACAGCCAACATATCTCATCGTATGCGTCTCGCTCCCATCCACCCGGATCTCTTGCTTTATCTCTCCCTCTACCCTACGTATTGTTTTTGCTTGTCTGGATTGACGTGTTCTGCATTCTAAGTTGCACCCAACTCCTCTTGAGGACTTTCCATAAAGCAGTGAAAAATCTGAAGCCGTTTCACGGAAAATCCTTCTGAAGCTTGTCAAGGATGCAGTTATTGCATCGTTACAACATCTCAAGACTCAGCTTCCTGGAGATTTTTCAACTGTACATCAAGCAAAGGTAAACAAGGGATACCATGCTCACTATATTGTGGTTGAGTGGATCAGTGGATGATGAGTTTGTCTTTCAGGTTGGCAATTGCTTGCCGGATCTGGCAACCAGCCTTGCAGCTATAGTGGCGGATTCCAGCAATCCACATTTTCAAGAAGAGTGCTCCAAGATATTAGGTGTTGAGGACATCAAAGATGTGGAAGCTGCCATCCTGGAAAGGCTGAGTAAGATTTCACTGACATCTCAAGATCGAGGGAAAAAGCTGCATTGCAAGCGTCAGTTGAAGATGGTGGATGATTTGGATGTAGATTGGACGCTTGAGTGATGAAAATGTTGTCACACGCTTGATTGTCCCATCAATCAAGACGTTCATGCGCCACATTGCTCTCAGGGGCAGTTCTTTTTGCAACATTTGGATGTCAGGCTCTTGAAACGTGTTAGTGGCACACAAGAATGTACGGTTGATTCTAGTACAAACACCGAGTACGGTAACGAGGATAACTTTAGGGGCTAGGAGGGAGGAATTGGCTGACGCGGTAACCTAGAATAACACGTCGTTCAACCCAATGAAACGCTCCCAAAAAACCGCCCATGCTATTAGCAAATCAGCTTCCTTCCCTCACTTCGGCATTGATCTCATTGGCAGCATGTCCCCGTCTGCCTTTGGATCTGCGAATGCGGATCCACGTCACCTGTCACGAAATCAAGCTGGCTTTTCTTCAGATGGGCAGATTGGGCGCGCATTCATTGCTGCGCTCAGGCAATCAGCGGAGGGGTCTGCCAGAGAGGCAAGCAGCATGGCGCAGTGTGGGGGAATTGAGCGCGTGGATGCGGCAGAGGCTCCCATGACAGGGCGGAAAGGTGTGTTGAGAAACCGAGGCGGCTCGGGCAGTCAGAGCCAAGATTTTGCTGATTTCTGTTGTTCAGTCCATTCTTGGCATGGACCAGAGGTTGCGGTTTCGCCGGGATGAAGCTCGCTGGTAACTAAGCCGGTAACCACTGCTACGGGAACCCAGTTTACCTGTGACGAAGCTCGCTGCAATCGCAAGTCTGCTTCGTTTTCTCGCAGAGCGAAACCCATGCTGCAGGCAAACACAAGACGGGCAGCATGTGAAGACTTTTTTTGGCTTCTTCACGATGTTCACCCTCTTCACCCACACCACACCAGTTTTTCCGTTCCCAAAAGCCATTTCGTAAGGCATCCAAACGTTGCATGGTGTTATCTGAAGTTGGTGAAACTCGCTGATTGAGCAGCATAGCTCAGTTCCTCATCCGTCCATAATTCCAGCTTCAGTCTGTGTTCGTCTCTCCGCGTGTTAGGTCAGAATCAGCTTTTTTGCGAGCAGCACTCGTGAGAGGGTCAACGGGCTCGCCGTTATCTCCTAGACGGCTCACAAGGGCTTCGTCTGAGACTTCTCGCCTTCAGAAACCGGTCTGTAGTTTTGCAGACGAAATTTGAATACCACCATTCGGCTCCACGGGACCTCACTCGCTATTCGCCATGAGCTGCCAGACGTCTCCATCGTCTATTTTCTCCCCGTCCTCTCTTTCCTCTGCAATTATCGCCCCCTCCTCCTCTCTCGTCCGTGCATCGCTACCCCGTTCCTCTCCCCTTCCGCGTCAGCTCAACCTAAACTCGTCCGCCACTCGCTCCCATGCTGCGTCCTCCGTTTTTCTCGGCGCGTTTGACGGCCTGCACCGTCAGAAGCTCCCCAGCAACCCCTCCTCCTCCTCTCTTTCTCACGCCGCGGCCTTCCACGAAGCTGCGGACCGTTATATTCAGACTCCATCTCTCCCTGCGAGCGCCGCCGCCGACGCCGCTACTTGCGGCCGGCGCGCGGTCGTGACAGCGGTATTCGAGCGTTTCACGGAGCGGGCGATTAAAGCCGTGATGATGGCTCAGGCGGAAGCTAAGGTGCTCGGGCGAAAAGAGGTCGCGACGGAGCAGCTTTTACTCGGCCTAATTGCGGAGGATTTCGCGAGCGGCGGGAAACCCGGCGGTTATCTCGGCTTGGGGATGACTATCCGCAGCGCGCGGGGCGCCGTCGGAGAATTAATTCGAGACGGTCGGCTGCCAGCCGCAGGGGGTCTCCCGGCCGGCAAGCCGGCGTCGGAGGTGCCGTTTTCGAGCGGCAGCAAGCGGGTGTTTGAGAAGGCACTGGAAGAATCGCGGAAGCATCGTCATAACTTCATTGCGCCGGAACATCTGGCAGTGGCGCTGGTGCAGGTGGAGCAGGAGGGAGCAGCATTGGTGATGGCGAGGTGAGAAGGTTGACTTTGGGGTCCGGTGCGTGTCATGATTCGCAAACGAAAGGCGAAACTGCATGTGTTAGGGGGAAGCATCTTCACACGGAATGCGGAATTCTATGTCTTAGTCATAGCTTCATCGCGCCGGAACACCTGGCGGTCGCACTGGTGCAAGTGGAGCAGGAAGGAGCAGCGTTGGTAATTGCGAGGTGAGAAGAATGCTCAACGCCTGTAGGGTGGCAAAAACTTCACCTGAAACGTCGCGTACAGCATCGTCTGGAGTAGGTAGCGGTAGTGTCTCACTCCCTCATCCGATTCACTCTTTCTGTCTGTTCCTCTCCTCTGTTGACTTAATTGACTGCGTTGACTGGCAGCCTGGGAGTGCTGCAGCACCGCCTGCACGAGGCAGCGTTGGCGCGGCTCAAGGGCGAGCTGGACCGGGGCGGCCGCTCCTCTAACCCCCTTTCTCCCCTTTGTTGACTGCATTGACTTCATTGACATTCAGCCCAGGAGTGCAGCAGCATCGCCTGCACGAGGCAGCATTGGCGCGCCTCAAGGGCGAGCTGGACCGGGATGGGCGCCCTTCAAACCCCTCTCTCTCCCCTGTTGACCGCGTTGACTCTCTGTGTTGACTGCGTTGACTCTGTTGACTGGCAGCCTGGGAGTGCAGCAGCACCGCCTGCACGAGGCAGCGTTGGCGCGCCTCAAGGGCGAGCTGGACCGGGACGGCCTCTTCTCTAACTCCCTCTAAGTCCCCTGTTGACTGCGTTGACTCTCTGTGTTGACGGCGTTGACTCTGTGTTGACTGCTTTGACTTTCAGCTTGGGAGTGCAGCAGCATCGCCTGCACGAGGCAGCATTAGCGCGCCTCAAGGGCGAGCTGGACCGGGATGGGCGCTCCTCGGAATCGATCTCCAACCCGTCCTCGCGTCCCGCCACCAGCCCCACCAGTCCCGGTAGCAAGCCTCCTAGTTCGCCAGTCCGCAAGGGACGTGGGAAGAAAGGTATGCGGGGCTTGTTGTAGCGGGAGGGGTGGGTATTGGTTTGATGCTGCTCTAGCGATCTAGTGAGCTCCCCTTGTGTGTCTGTGTTTGCCCGGCTCAAGGGCTCAACGGCTCAAATGCGAGCTGGACCGGGACGGGCGCTCCTCCGAGTCCATCACCAACCCCTCCTCGCGCCCCGCCACCAGCCCCACCAGTCGCTGTAGCAGCAAGGGTCCCAGTTCGCCAATGCGCAAGGGGCGTGGGAAGAAAGGTGAGAAGGGAAAACCGATTTCCTGTGTTGCACGGACTTTACGTGCGAATTCGGCGAAATAGAAACGAGATAAAGCAACGAAGCAACAGGAATGATATCAACTAGCAGAGCAGATTCATGTAACCAGTTTATATCCGATTCTAAATAGAACCATAATGAAAGCATTGCTTGTTGGAGCGGCTCAGGTGCAGAATTTTTGTGGCACCCAAAATAAAGGCGTTTAAAAAATGGTATCGCTTAAGCCGGCCTTCTGTGATCCATTTTTCCCTCCTCAGCTTCCCATATTTCTCTCCCCCACTTCTCTGCAGTAGCGGCGCAAAGTGCTCTAACGCTGTTCTTCTGCACATTAGGAAGGCCACGACAATGCAAAGTGTTGGAAGATTAGGAACATTTGTCACTGAAAGGACGTGAGTTGGAACATTTTGTTGCTGTTTTCTCTCTCTTCCTCCCAAGCTATTCGCACCCACATATTCCCCCACACGCAGCAGCGCAGCAGATCTCACCAATATCACTGGCAGTGACGGAAGGAGAAGAGCCTAGGAGTTTCTCATTTCTTTCCTCCCGTTCGCACATCTCTCCACTTCCCGCACCAAGCAGCAGCGCAGCAGAGCGCGTTGGAGCAGTTCTGCACGGATCTAACAGCCGTGGCTGTGCAAGAAGAGATCGACCCGTCCCACCCCACGCTACCCCAACCCACCCTACCGCATCCCTCCCTATCCCACCACCAAGCAGCAGCGCAGCAGAGCGCGTTGGAGCAGTTTTGCACGGATCTAACGGCCATGGCGGTGCAAGGGGAGATCGACCCGGTGATTGGCCGGGAGGCGGAGGTCGCTAGGGTGGTGCAGGTGCGTGCTTGTGCTGAGATGTGACTGTAACGGGGATAGTGGGTGGGAAGGTGCATTTAACGGCCATGGCAGTGCAGGGAGGGATCGACCCGGTGATTTGCCGAGAGGTGGAGGTCGCCAGAGTGGTGCAGGTGGGTAGAGTGCGTGATTGTGTGGTATCATGACTGGTTGCGTGACTCTATGGAGCATCTAACGGCCATGGCGGTGCAAGGGGTGATCAACCCTATGATTGGCCGAAAAGAAGAGGTCGCTCGGGTGGTGCAGGTGGGTGAAATGTGTGTTTGTTGAATGTGGATGTGACTAATGTGGATGTGACTATAACTTGGGTAGTGGGTGGGTGCATCTAACGATCATGACAGTGCCGGGAGGGATCGACCCGGTGATTGGTTGAGAGCAGGAGGTTGCGCAGGTGGTGTAGGTGCGTGCTTGTGTTGAGTTGTGACTGTAACGGGGATAGTTGGTGGGTGCTTCTTTTGAGTCGTGACTGTAATGGGGATAGTCGGTGGGTGCTTGTGTTGAGATGTGACTGTAACGGGGATACTGGGTGCATGCATCTAACGGCCATGGCGGTGCAGGGAGATATCGACCTTGTGATTGGCTGAGAGGCGGAGGTCTTGAGGGTCGCATGATTGTATGGAGGTGTGAGTGAGTGTTGCGTGACTGTATGGGATTTGACACGGTTTTACCAGCTGGATGAATTTAAGATCCACTGCAGCGAATGGAAGGTAGGGGTGAGGGTATTTGGGCGTGACAGCATCTAGGTGCAAGTGTAACCATTTGAGAGTGTATTTTCCAAAAATGGTTACTGGATAAGGATACCTTGAGCTCAACACTGGACTTTTGAGGTTCCCAGCACAGGGGTCCCAGTTTTGTACCGTAGTTATTAAAACTGGTTATTTAAACTAAGATTTACAACAGAAGGTGCAGGTTCTGTCTATTTCCCACCTCTCCTCTACTCACCCATTCGTCGTCTTTCTCCCCGTCATCCCTTTCTGAGAGTCGCGCCTGCCGAGTTGATATGCGAGTCAGCTCAGAACATGTGGCCTGTATGTATCTTTCTCCATTTCTCGTCTCCCCTTCATCCCCCTCAGATCCTAGCTCGTCGTACCAAGAACAACCAGCTGCTTCTAGGGAAGCCAGGGGTGGATAAGACGGCCATGTATAGCCCTCTTTTCACGCAACCGCTTTCCCCTTTTTCTCACCTCCCAAATCTCCCATTCTACCCGCATCCCTTATCCCCCTCAGATCCTTGCTCGTCGTACCAAGAACAACCCGCTGCTGCTGGGGGAGCCGGGGGTGGGCAAGACGGCCATAGCGGAGGGCTTGGCTCTTAGGATTACCGAGAACGACGTTCCGCGGTTCCTGCAGGTGAGCGTTCTTCTTGCTGTAGGGTGGGTGGGTGCTTGCTGGTACGAGGCTCGTAGCAGGGCCTGGCCGAGGCTCGTAGCAGGGCCTGTGCGCTTAGCCCAGGGGTGGGCAAGACAAGACAGCCATAGCAGAGGGGCTGGCGCTGAGGATCGCAGAGAACTACGTTCCGCGGTTCCTGCAGGTAAACGTCTTGTTGCTCCAGGCTCGTTGCAGGAGTGTCTGCTCATGTCGGATGGCCTGACGTCTCTTGAGGGTTGCAGAGAATGATTTGCTCGGTTCCTTCAGGTATTGTGCTCCTTTGAAGGCTTGTTCAGCGGTTCCTTCAGGTATGGAGCTTCTTGGAAGGTTTCTTCAGCAGTTCCTGCAGGTGAGTGTCTGGAAGAAGGGGTAGGGGAAGGGAGGGTTCGCAGCTCCTTCTCAGAGTTTTGAGCCGATACGGTCCTACTGTGGCCTACTCTCTTTCCCGCCCTGCTCCCCCCCATCCATCAGGGAAAGCGCCTCTTGTCGCTGGACATGGGACGTGTGATGGCAGGAGCCAAAGAGCGGGGCGAGTTAGAGCTCAGGGTGACCTCTTTGGTGGCAGAGGCGGTGGCAGCAGCGGGGGAGGTGATTCTGGTGATAGATGAGGTGCACACGATGGTGGGAGCTGGCGCCGTGGGGAGGGGCAGGGATGGCGGGGGATCGGGACTGGACATCTCGAATCTACTCAAGCCTGCCTTGTCCCGCGGGCAGATTCAGGTGAGGAAGACAGCGGTGGAGTGTGGTGTAGTGCGGTTCGAGCCAGTACCAGGTCCCGGAGGTGGTGATGCTGGTGATAGATGAGGTGCATACGATGGTGGGTGGGAGCTGGCGCAGTGGGGAGGGGACAAGACGGGGGGGGATAGGGATTGGACATCTAGAATTTTCTCAAGCCTGCTCTGTCCCGAGGGCGAATTCAGGTGAGAGTCATCTGTTGAGTGCGGTTGAGAGCGGTTTAGTAGTGATGGTGGTGGTGCTGGCGCATACAATGGTGGGAGCAGGGACGGCGGGGGATCGGAATCGGATATCTCGAGCCTTCTCAAGCCTGCACTGTCCAGGAAGCAGATTCCGGTGAGAGAGTTAGCGGTTGCGTGCGATTTAGGGCGGTGGTGCCAGGTTTTAGCGGTGGTGCTGTTGCTGATAGGATGGTTGGAGCAGATGCTGTGGGGAGGAAACAATACGGCAGGAAGCCAGGATGATACAGGGCATCTATTTGGTGCCTGAAACCCATCCCCGCTCCTCCCTCTTTTCACCCCTCCCCACCCCCCCCCCCCAACCCTTCCTCACCCCCCTTGCACCCCCCACCCAATTCCCCCCCACCACCCCCGCCGTCTTCCCTTTCTTTACCCAACATCAGTGTATCGCCACCACCACCACCAGCGAGTTCCGCAAGCACCTCGAGAAGGACAAGGCATTGGCCAGGCGGTTTCAGCCAGTCACAGTGGACGAGCCCTCCGAGGTGAGAGGGAGACTCTTGTAACGCAGATGTGGGATGGGTGATTTTGTGCTATGGTATGGTATGGGCGAGAAGGATAACGCTCTGCCACGGCGCTTTCAGCCGGTGACTGTGGACGAGTCCTCGGAGGTGGACGTGCTGACTTAGGGTGGACAAAATCAATTTTTTGGCCAGGCGCTGAAGTCACCCGGACAGTACACATGGAAGCCTAGGCATGCAGCAGCGTTGAGTATAGATTAACGAGTGTGGGGTGGGTTGGATGGAGTTTGTAAGGAATGAGCTGCTGTGTATCGTGGGCTGATCTGTGTACTACATCGGGTTTTCGCGGCAACCTTTTCACTGCGACAACTCGTTAGCACACCCGGTGAAAAGGTTGCCGCGAAAACCCGGTGTTGTAAACGGTTCACTCCAAGACACACAACAAACTCACTCCTCGCAGACTCTACCCAACCCACCCCACCCGAGTTGCTAATCTATACTCAACACTGTAGCATGGCTCGGTTCGGTTTCCACGTGTATTTTCCACGTGTATTTTCGGGGTGACTTCAGGTAGCTTGGGTTAATCCGTAGAGTTAGAGCCTGAAGTCTAAAATGGAGCTTATTGGATTGGAGCTTCTTTGAGAATCCTTCCGTGAGTTTTAAAAAGCAGTGTGTGCTAACAGATTCCGCCCTGGCAGCAGCTGTGTCCCTCTCTGCGCGCTTCATTCCCGACCGCTGCCAGGCAATTGATTTGATCGACGAGGTGGCCAGTAGGAGCAGGGTGGAGGGCAGCAGGGGGAGGAGGAGGAGGCGACTAACTCACTGTGCCACCCTTTGTGCCTTCTCTCCCTTCCATTTCCCCCTGTTTCCTCCTCCCAGGAGGCCGCCCTAGCCTTTTTACATGGGCTAAGGCACCTATATGAGGCTCACCACAAGTGCATTCTCTCCGACTCCGGCCTGGCAGCAGCCGTTTCCCTCTCCCCGCGCTTCATCCCCGATCGCTGCCTGCCCGACAAGGCCATTGACCTGATAGATGGGGAGATGACTCACAGTACCACCACCCCTTGTGCTCCTTCCCTTCCCTCTCTGCCCGATTCATCCCCAATCGCTGCCTGCCCGACAAGGCCATTGATTTGATCGACGAGGCAGCCAGTAGGAGCGCCACCTTCCTGCCTCTCATGTCTTCCTCTCATGCCCTTCTTCACTCCACGTCCTTCCAGGAAGCTGCTTTGGAGATTCTCCATGGGTTAAGGCACCTGTACGAGGCCCACCACAAGTGTGTTCTTAGTGACTCCGCCCTGGCAGCAGCAGTTACCCTCTCTGCTCGCTTCATCCCCGATCGCTGCCTCCCGGACAAGGCCATTGACTTGATCGATGAGGCGGCCAGTAGGAGCAGGGTGGAGGGGAGTGAGGGCAGGAGGCGACTCATAGCACCACCCCTTGTGCCTTCTCTCCCTCCCATTCCTTCCTGTTTCCTCCTCCCAGGAAGCCGCCCTGGCCATTCTGCATGGGCTAAGGCACCTGTATGAAGCCCACCACAAGTGCACTCTCAGTGACTCTGCCCTGGCAGCAGCAGTCACCCTCTCTGCGCGCTTCATCCCCGATCGCTGCTTGCCTGACAAGGCAATTGACTTGATCGATGAGGCGGCCAGTAGGAGCAGGGTGGAGGGCAGTAAGGGGAGGAGGAGGCGGGCGAGTGGGGTGCTGGAGAGGGGCGCGGAGGAGTACTGGCGGGAGATTCGCATGGCGCAGGCTGCACACGAAGCGGTGAGTTTTGGTTGAATGTGGTGTGGATGGATATACAGTGGGTGAGATTTTGCTAGTGAGGATTCGTTTCAGTTATCTCTGCTTTTTGTAGCCTTTTCTCTGATTTATCAGATGTTCTCTGGTTTTATCAGATTTTTCCAGATTTGTCCCCATTATCCCTCCCCTTGCAGGCCCATGCTCGCCAGAACCCCTTCACCTCGCTCACCTCCTTCCTCTCTCACCACCACCTCACTCGCCCCAACACCACCACCGGTGCTGAAGGCGCTGATGCTGTTGCTGCAGCTCATTCCCCCTGCCCGTTTGTCTACTGCCACCCTCCCCCCACTCCCTCCCTCCTTTGTCTCTCTCTTCCTTCGATTCTCCCTCCCCTTGCAGGCCCATGCTCGCCAGAATCCCTTCACCTCACTCACCTCATTCCTCTCCCAAGACCACGTTCCTGCCGACACTACAACAGCTGCTGACGCCGCCGCTGCTGCTGGTCGGTCCAAAAGTGGCATCACTGGCAGTGACAAGGAGGAGGGGTGAGTTCCATTTCCTTACTCTCACGCACACGCACGCCACACCCACGCCAGCACTACCACTGCTATTCTAGCCGTTGCTGCTTCTGCTGGTTGCTCTATTAGGCTGACCCACCTGCACTGCGGCTGAGCAAAAAAGACACCTATATGGGAGTGACTTTTGAGAATTCTCAAAAGTCACTCCCAAAGACACGTGGGCTTCACCCCTCTTCCCTTGTGTGACTCTCGCAAACAAAACAGCCCACATCTCCCTGTTCCCTCCAGCCCCACGCAGATCACAGAGGAGCACATAGCAGGTGTTGCCGCCCACTGGACGGGCATTCCCCTGCAGCAGCTCTCGCTCTCCGACCAGCAGCACCTGGCAGGCCTGGAAGAGGCACTAGAGGCTAGAGAGAGGCAGCACTCCCGCTCACTCCATCTCTCGTTTCCTTCTTTTTGCTGCTACTTTCCTCCCTCCCCCAGTCCCACTGAAATCACAGCAGAGCACATAGCAGCAGTGGCCGCCCACTGGACGGGCATTCCCCTGCAGCAGCTCTCACTCTCCGACCAGCAGCTCCTGGCAGGCCTGGAAGAGGCACTAGAGGCTAGAGAGAGGCAGCACTCCCGCTCACTCCATCTCTCGTTTCCTTCTTTTTGCTGCTACTTTCCTCCCTCCCCCAGTCCCACTGAAATCACAGCAGAGCACATAGCAGCAGTGGCCGCCCACTGGACGGGCATTCCCCTGCAGCAGCTCTCACTCTCCGACCAGCAGCACCTGGCAGGGCTGGAAGAGGCGCTAGAGACGCGCGTGGTGGGGCAGGGGGCGGCTGTGAGGGTGATAGCACGCGCGGTGCAGCGAGCACGGGTGGGGCTGAAGGGGGAGGGGAGGCCTGTCGCGGCTCTGCTGTTCTCGGGACCCACTGGGGTGGGCAAGACCGAATTGTGCAAGGCACTGGCAGCACACTACTATGGATCGGTGAGTGGTGGTGGAAAGCGGTTCGAGGGATTGCTTGGGTGGTCCAGAGAGCGATGGTGGGGCTGAAGGGGGAGGGGAGGCCTGTGGCGGTTCTGCTGTTCTCGGCTCGGGGCCCACTGGGGTGGGCAAGACGGAATTGTGCAAGGCACTAGCTGCGCACTACTATGGATCGGTGAGTGGGCACCGTTTGCAGTGGTGGAATGTGGTGGGGCGCGATGAAGGGGGCTTACAGGGCGGTCAAGTGGGTGAGGGTGGAGCTGAACGGGGAGGGGAGGCCTGTCGCTCTGCTTTGCTGTTCTCGGGACCCACTGGGGTGGGCAAGAAGGAGCTGTGCAAGGCACTGGCGGCGCACTACTATGGATCGGTGAGTTTGTTTCACTTGTAGATTTGGAGTCAAGGTGAATGGATATATGCGTCATTCCCTTCGAATGCATAGAATGTGTGGGTCATAGCTTTCCCCTACAGTCCTTTCCATGCCGCATTGCCCTCGTCCACTGCGTTCCAGGAAGATTTCATGATCCGTGTAGACATGAGCGAGTAGTACATGGAGCGCCACGCTGCCAGCAAGCTGGTCGAATGTATGGTTCAATTCAACTGACCCCCTCATTCCCCTTCATGCCGCGTGGCTTTGCCCCCACTCCCTGCCGGTTTTTGAGTCGACTCAAAAACCGACTCATCATCTGCCGCATGGCTTTGCCCCCACTCCCTGCCATTCAGGAGGATTCCATGATCCGTGTAGACATGAGCTAGCGAGCACATGGAGCGCCACGCTGCCAGCAAGCTGACTGGATGCATGGGTGCAAAGGCCCCACTTGTCCAATCAGCTTGCTCACTCCCGCCCCGTATCGCATCCCTATTCAGGAGGATTCCCTGATCCGTCTCGATATGAGCGAGTACATGGAGCGCCACGCTGTCAGCAAGCTGATTGGAGCGCCGCCCGGCTACGTGGGGTACGGCGAGGGCGGCAAGCTCACGGAGGCCGTCCGCAGGCGGCCGTTTTGTCTTATTCTCCTGGACGAGATCGAGAAGGCGCACCCCGACGTCTTTAATCTCCTGCTGCAGATTTTCGAAGACGGGCGGCTCACTGACTCGCAGGTGGGTGGGTTTGTGTGTGGTGTCTTGACTTATCAAAGCGCATCCGAACGTCTTTAATCTTCTGCTGCAGATATTCGATGACAGGTGGCTGACCGACTCGCAGGTAAGCTTGTCAATATTCTAAGCTTCTCATCTTTTTTTTAATAATGCTAGCTCGTTTAAAAGTATAAGACTTGTCAATGTCGCCCTCCTTCTAACCCCCTTCCCTCTCCCTTTCTCCCCCTCCCTTTCTCCCCTTCCCTTTCTCCCCCTCCCCACTTTCCCCTCTCCTCCCTCGCTCTCACTCCCCTCTCCTACCCTTCCCCGCTGCCGTCCCTGTTAACCAATCCAGGGCCGCCACGTGTCATTCAAGAACGCCCTGATAGTTCTGACGTCCAACGTGGGCTCTCAGGCCATTGCACGAGGCGGCACCCACCGCATCGGCAATCCCACCATCATTCACCCTCTTTCTTTACTCCCTTCCCTGGCCCCTTCCCGAATCACCAGGGCCGCCACGTGTCGTTCAAGAACGCCCTGATAGTCCTGACCTCCAACGTAGGCTCTCAGGCCATTGCGAGAGGCGGCACCCACCGCATCGGCTTCCTCTGCTGCTCTGACTCTCCCCCTGCCCCTCCTGTGTATGGCCAAATATTTAACCCCCTCCCACTCTCAAAAACCACCCTCCCTCCTCTATCCAATCCAGGGGCGCCACGTGTCGTTCAAGAACGCCCTGATAGTCCTGACGTCCAACCTGGGCTCCCAGGCCATTGCACGGGGCGGCACCCACTGCATCGGCTTCCTCTGATGCCCTCCCCTTCCCCTCTCCTCCCCCTCTCCTCCCCCTTGCCACTAACCAATCCAGGGCCGCCACGTGTCTTTCAAGAATGCTCTGATAGTCCTAACCTCCAACGTGGGCTCCCAGGCCATTGCAAGGGGCGGCACCCACCGCATCGGCTTCCTCTCTCCAGGGGATTATGCGGCTGCTGATGGGAATGGGGGGAGAGGTGGCGGGAGAGAGGTGCGGGCGGATGCGGGGCGATATGCGGGGATGAAAGAGGTGGTGATGGAGGAGTTGAAGGCGCACTTCCGGCCGGAGCTGATGAACCGCATCGACGAGGTGGTGGTGTTCAGGGCGCTGGAGAAGGAACAGGTGAGCATTGGGGCACATGGGGGGCTATATGCCGCGATGAGGGAGGTGGTGATGGAAGAGCTGAAGGCGCATTTTGGCCGGAGCTGATGAACCGCATTGATAAGGTGGTGGTTTTCCGAGCGCTGGAGAGGCAGCAGGTGAGAAGCGAGGGAAGGAAAGAGCATGTGCGTGCGCATGTATATGTGTGTTTGTCTCAGAAGGCAGATGCGGGCCATATGCGGCAGTGGTGTTCCGAGCGTTGGAGAGGGAGCAGGTGAGAGTGTGAATTTAGTGGCAGATGTGTTTGTGTGTGAAGAAAGTGAGTAGGATGCTGTGAGGGAAAGTCATCTGGTGATGACTGCATTGGTGGAGAGGGGGCATAGAGAGACAGCTGAGAAAGGCCGGAGAGGACCGGGCGTTCATGTGTAAGAGAAATCGAATCAGGAAGTGGTGATGTGATGGGCTGATGAATTGGATCGATCGGAGCAGCGCTGATAAGGCTGACAGGGATGGCTGTACCGTACCCAGCCCTGACAAGGAAAAAACTTTTGAGACATCTCAAAAGGGATGGTGGTTCCTTTGGCGGTTCCCAGCTCACTAGATCCGAGTGATTGCAACTTGATGGTGTGAAGTTTTTGTTTGGCTTGCCCAAGAGAGGAATCAACCTGGAACTCTCGAAAGCACTCACGGCGCGGATTTGTGGGAGGAGTGGTACAACAGGCCAATACAGAAGCTTATTCCATCATCCCCCCCACATGTTTTCTGGTCCCCCAATTTTCCAGATAATTTCCGACATGAGGAATCAACCTGATGGTTTCAGAGGCACTCGAACCATTCACCTATTTCTCTCACCCATTCCTCCCACATCTGAGCAATCGCCAACACGGTGGTGAAGAAAGGAGTCGGCTGATAGACTCGCTTCAAACAGCTCAGGGAAGTGAAGTTCTCAGGCACGCGAGTAAACTGATGGCACTCGCGAAAGGTTAGGTTGCGAAACCACAGCAACAAACTCCTTCGTGTGGTCGAGAAGGCTCATGGGCTCATGGGCTCATGGGCTCATGGGTGATCAGCAGCTCCTCTAGCTTGGTCGTGAACTCATGGCCTTCCCGACCGCAAATAAGAGTTTCTTCCGTGCATTTGCAAGCTGACCTTTTGCGAGTGCCATCACTTCACTCGATGTTTGAAAGCTTCACTTTCCTAAACCGATTGCCGACATGAGGACTTAACCTGGACCTTTCAGAAACACACAAAACAATAACCCCTTCCTCCCCCCCGTCCCTCCAGATTTGAGTCATTGCCAACATGATGTCAAAGAGTCGGCAGTTGGGTTTGCCAAGAGAGGAATCAACTTGAAAGTTCCAGAAGCGCTCATGCAACAAACCCCTCATCCCTGCCTCCTTTCTTTTCTTGTACCTTCTCTTGTCCCACACTTCCCTCCAAATGCGAGTGATTGCCAACATGATGACCAAGGAGTCAGTCGGTTGACGTGCTTGCAAAGAGAATATTAACCTGGACGTTTTATAGGCTCTCTAACCATTCACCCCCTTCTCTTCCCCCTTTTCTCCCCCCTTCTCGTCCCCCTTCCCTCCAGATTCGAGTGATTGCCACCATGATGGTCAAAGAGTCGGCTGACCGTTTGGCCCTGAAAGGAATCAACCTGGAAGTTTCCGAAGCACTCATGGAGCGGATCTGCGAAGAGGGGTACGACAGGGCGTACGGGGCGCGCCCGCTGCGACGTGCCGTCACGCGGTTGGTCGACGATCCGATCAGCGAGGCTGTGCTGGCAGCTGAGGGGAGCAGCAGCAGCGGCCGCAACCGCCACGTCAGCAGCAGTGACCTGTCGGAATCCCTGCCGTCCGTTCCCTCCGTGCTGCTTCCTGTGATCGCAGCTCACGCTGCAACAGATGCCCCCACCCCTGCTGCTGACGCCAGTGCACCCCTTAGTGACGTCAGCGGGGTCAGGGAGGGCGCGTTTACACCTGGCGACACGGCACTGGTGGACGTGGGGCAGGATGGGGAGCCTGTGGTGATCCGACTGCCACGCCCTGATGTGTGTGAGATGGGGCTGTGCCTTCCCTTCCTTAAGCTGCCTGCTGCTGCTGCTCCCACCCTCTCGCTCCCTGACTAAAGAGGTGACTTTTGAGGCAACTCAAAAGCCGTCTCTGCGCTGGTGGAGGTGGGGGCGGGGGGAACGGGGAGCCGGTGGTGATCCGACTGCCTCTCCCTGACATGTGCGAGATGGGATTGTGTCTTCCCTTCCTCAAACTGGCTGTTCCTGCTGCTCCCACCCTCTCCCTCCCTGACTCCGGGGCGCATGCGGACATGCTCGCATGTGGTAACCAGGTTAACTCTGTGATGGGGATGTGCCTTTTCTTCCAGTAACTCCCTGTTCCTGCTGCATCTTCTCTTTCCCTCCTTGAGTATCTCTCTCTGCCCTCATGACTAAGGGGCATGTTTCCCGTGTATAGTCACCAGGGCGACTGTATAGGTGGTGAATTTAATGGTTGGTGGTTATGCACTGCCAAAGGACCCAACAACAGGCGGTGGTGGCTGCAGCAGATGGGCTGAGGAGGGGAATAGAGCCTATGTAGATTTGTATATAATGGGTGACATGTGTGAGGGGAGAATTTGCTGACCTTCATGTGAGAATTTGTTGACCTTCATGTTAGGATGTGCTGCACATGGTGGTGGCAAATTATGAGCATATGTCAAATTTGAGAAACTGAAGGCGTTGTGTGGTTCCGGGAGTCTTTTTATGCAGTTTTGATTGTGTTAATTCTATTTGAGTGTTGAATCAACTTGTAAGAAAGTAGTTTCTATTTAGGTTTTATTAGACTACATTTGGCTTGCTTCGTACATCGGAATGAAGTGGATGTATATTTGTAGCGAACCGTCGGATGTGGAGGATCTTAGCATTGAAGGCGAAGGTAGTGATCGTCAAGCCATCCACCGTAGTGCACGGCATAGCTTGCGGCTAATTAGCGAAGCATGTGCACATGACGACGCACGGATGCTTTTGAAGCAAAACAAACTCATGAGCATAAGGGTCTTGTCCAGACGCTCTTGATAACGGGGTAGCCATTCCATTTCCCAATTGCTGGTCGCCTCGCTAACCGTCATGATCCGATCGTACGCCGTCGCCATCGCGTCGCTGCTCGCCGGAGCATCTGTCGTCCACAACATCTACAAGCCAGACCTGGTAACCACCACGTTCACCGTCAGGATTTGATGATGTCTGCGTTGACCGTCAGGAGTCGGTAACGACCGAGATGCCATTAGGTCTCCACTTTATAATCCAGCATTTTGTTTTGATTCCGCCAATCTGGAGAATCAGTAGCTATCACAATGACCCCTGCGACCCTAATCAGGGATACAAGGAGCTACAGCTGTGATGAGTGTTTCAGTACTTGTTCTTGCGTTTGGGTACCTTTCCGATCCCGTCATGCCCTTCAGGAGATTAATTAATCTCTCTCCTTCCCCCGACCATCCATGCTTATTGATGCTGAAACTTCTGACAGACTATACCCGGTGCTCTCAGCGGCAGGGAGCGAGCGGAGAACGCGGAGACTCAAAAGGCCGGGGGAGGCGAAGAGAGAGCTACCAGTACCGAGGCCAACACGAATTCAGCCTCGACATTTCCTAGGCAAAAACAATAAACGAGACAGTGAAGCCTGTTGGCAAATGCCAGATTGCTATACCATCTCTTATACATTCAATATAACAGTATTCCCTAACCCAGAAACGAACATCTGGGGCAAACAATGATTTGATAGAAAAAACTGATGTCTTGCATCTGAAGAAACTCCTTAATTTCATCTAGACACCCATTGGTTGAGAAGGTCTTGAGTGGTTCGCCAGAGAATGTTGGAGAGAGATGTATCACGAGCAAGTGGAGAGGGCGAGAGTGGGATTGCGTGGGTTCCAAACAGGTACTTCCCTGCTACTTGCTCCTGAATGAGTACGAGAAGGGAAGGAAAGAGATGGATAAGGAAAGAAGTGGAAAGGAAAGGGAACGGAAGGGAAGGAAAGGAAAGGAAATTTAAGGCCAAGGGTTCATACACAAGAAATCATCATTGGTCAACAGGAAATTGGGAGAAGTTGGGGGTAAGTGGAGGTAAGAAAGGGACAGAGGGGGGAGTGGGGGGTGGGGGGGTCAGCAGCGAGGGGAAGGGCGAAGTGGGGGGAGAGGGGGGGAAGACGAGGAGGGGCGAAGCAAGGGGAAGGAGAGAAATAGGCCTGGGGTACAGTGGAGGTGCAGAGGAAAGAAAAGGGACGAGGGCGTGAGCGAGGGAGAGGCTAGTAAAAGCCAGCTGAGAGCATTGGCGTGTGTATGGGGTATAGGTTGAGTCAGAATGTCAAAGGATACACGAACGTTAGGTCCCACGGGTCCTCACTCATTGGGAAGAGCAGCAAGGGGGTATAGGTTGAGTCAGAAAGTCAAAGCGGGTTGTTTTTTAGAATTGTCAAAAACAACCTGTAACAATGGGGTGTTTATGGGGTAGAACTTGGGTCAGAGTGTCAAAGAGCATACCTGGGAAGCAGTGGAGGCGCGGAGGAAGAGAGGGACGAGGGCGCGAGGGAGCAAACAGAGGCCGAGGAGGGAGAAGATGTTGTTGACTGTGGCTGCGAGGAGGGAAGGTAGCTCCCTTAGTACTGCAGTTCGCACCATGCCAGGGTCTATGGAGCTGGAATGGGAGGAAGCGGGGGGGACAGCACAGGAGGGTTTAAGTAAAGGCCAAGGAAGAGATGGTGTTGACTGTGGCTGCGAGGAATGAGAGTAGCTCCCTCAACACTGCAGTGCGCACCATGCCGGGGTCTGTTGGTCTGGAATGGGAGGCAGCGGGGGGGTCACGTGAAGTGGGGAGGGAGGGGAAGATGGAGTTGACTACATTGACTGTGGCTGAGAAAAACGAGGGCAGCTCCCTCAGTACAGCGGTACGCACCATGCCAGGGTCGATGGGGCTGAAGGGAGGGACAGAAATAGAGGATAGAGCATTGACTGAGTTGACTGCGTTGACTGAGGCTGCGAGGAAGGAGGGCAGCTCCCTCAGCATGACGGGGCACGGGCAGCTCTCTCTGCCAGGGTCTATGTGGCTGGAAGGGGGGGGGAAGGAAAGAAGTAAAGAAAGACTGTGTTGATTGTATTTCACTGTGGCAGAGAGGAACGAGGGCCGCTAACACAGCACGGCAGTTCGCACCATGCCAGGGACTACGGGTCTGCTTGGGGTGGCAAGAGGGGGAGAAAGGATAGGGGTCAGAAGAGCAAAGAGAGAGCATGGGCTGTGTTGACTGTGGCTGCGAGGAAGGAGGGAAGCAGGGAGTTTTTGAGAATTCTCAAACGCTCAGCACAGCAGTGCACACCATGCCGGGGTCTATGGGTCTGCAAGGGGTGGCGATAAGGAAAGCCGGGCAGTTGAGGGCAGAAGAGAATTATACACATGGGAATAAATAGAAAGCAGTTGAGGTAAATTTGGTGGAGGTAGGCACACGAGAAAGTATAGGGAGAGAGAGGCTTACACGACAGAGATGTGACACATGAGCACAGAACATACCGTTGCGAAGTCTAAGACACGGTAAGGGCAGTGGAGGTAGGCACACGAGAAAGTGTAGGGAGAGAGAGGCTTACACCACAGAGATGTGACACGTGGAGGGCTCTGATTGGAGGAGACGCTGAAGGTGCAGTGAGAAGAGGAGCAGGCACACTGCAGGAAGGAAGGCAGCAGAGAGTAGCAAGAAACGAAGTTAGCCATTGGAGCGTGTTGGCGGAGCATGCAAGCACGCAGCATACAGTATCCACACAGCTAGTGCAGGTATCGTTTTCAGTCCGCTCAAAAGTCGAGTCGACTCAAAAGTCACCTCGAGGGTGAGGTGGGAGGAGCATGCAAGCAAGCAAGCAAGCATGCAGTATCCACACCACACAGCTAGTGCAGGTACCGGCATTGGGGACTTTCACACAGCTAGTGCAGGTACCGGCATTGGGGACTTTCACACAGCTAGTGCAGGTACCGGCATTGGGGACTTTCACACAGCTAGTGCAGGTACCGGCATTGGGGACTTTCACACAGCTAGTGCAGGTACCGGCATTGGGGACTTTCACACAGCTAGTGCAGGTACCGGCATTGGGGACTTTCACACAGCTAGTGCAGGTACCGGCATTGGGGACTTTCACACAGCTAGTGCAGGTACCGGCATTGGGGACTTTCACACAGCTAGTGCAGGTACCGGCATTGGGGACTTTCACACAGCTAGTGCAGGTACCGGCATTGGGGACTTACAGAATGTGCACAGAACACAAATCTATATACATACGTTTGGAGGCCTGGTATATGCTGGCTGCAGGGTAGAACAGAGGTGGGGGTGAGCTAGAGGGAACATGCAATCATACACATGCAACGCACACGTACGTCCATACACACGTTAGGTTGGGGTTGCGACCTTATAATAAGACCATACATACATTTAGAGGCCTGGTATATGCTGGCTGCAGGATAGAACAGAGGCGCGGGTGAGCTGGCAGGAGCGTGCGAGCATGCACCATGCACAGCATACACGTACATGCACTATGTGTGTAAAAAAACATATCTATATACATACGTTTGGAGGCCTGGTATATGCTGGCTGCAGGGTAGAACCGAGGCGCAGGTGCGCTGGCAGGAGCAGCAGCGCCTGCTGCTAGAGATGCCACGTCAGACACGTACAGCTGGCGCACTGGTATTGGAGGAAAGGGGGGAGGAGAGGGTGAATGAAGAGGAAGGGTGGCAGAGAGCCTTAATTATATGACAGCGCAACACATGTAGCGAGAGAGGGCACAGAAGAGGGTACTGTTCTACAATCACCTGTGTGAAGTAGGCTTTTCCTACTTGCTTAAACCTACTCCTAAGCAGCGCTGCTGACTGGAATTATGTCCGAAGATGTACTGTTCTACAATCACCCGTGTCAAGCATTGCCAGCAGCGCCGGGGTGTTTTGGGGGTCGCCTGCTGGTAATGCTTCACATAGTTGATTCGATGGTAAATTACTGCCGGGGTCGACTCCATGAATGCGTTTGTCAACATGCCTGATTGATGAGTGAGGGATGTCACATTGACAATGCAGCTACTACTCATTCTCGCCATCGATTCCCTCACAACGTTTCTAGGCAACGTTGCATGCGACCCCCTTCCCCCCCGCCACTCCCCCCACCCCCCCCCCCCAAAAAACAAAAAAAAAAAACACACACACACACAAAAAAAAAACATCATGTGGATGGTTCACCTGATCTATGCGTGAAGGAAGTCACATTGACTACGCGGCATTTCAGTCTCTCCTCCGCCTCCCCACATGCGCCTGTGTTGTTCCCTCCATGTGCATGTGCTTGTAAGGAGGGCGCTCGTCTTCCCATGAGCGGCAGCAGGCGGAGTGTGAGTAGCACAGGCCCGAGATAGTTGGTTGCTAGCATGCTGCGATGACCAATAAGTGGGGGAGACGAGAGGGGCAGAGAGGTGGCTGTATGTGAGGGGCGCAGGCGGAGCGTGAGCAGGACAGTCCCGAGGTAGTTGGTGGCAAGCATGCTGCGATGACAGAGGACGGATGAAAAACAGGAGGGAATCACAACAAGGAGTAGACGGAAAGGAAGGTTTGAGTGGCAGCAGGCGGAGCGTGAGTAGCACAGGCCCGAGATAGCTGGTTGCTGGCATGCTGCGATGACAGAGGACGGAGGGAGGACACAGGGGATTCACAATGGGGAATGGAAGGACAGGTCGGAATGGCGAGGGGCAGCAGGCAGAGCGTGAGCAGGACCGGGCCGAGATAGTTGGTGGGTAGGATGCTGCAGACACCGATGAGCAAGGGAAACGAGGGGCGATTCGAACGACGGGCTGGCATACGAGAGGGGCAGCAGGGGGAGCGCGAATAGACCAGGGCCGAGGTAGTTGGTTGGTAGCATGCTGAAATTGGCAGCTAGCAGGTGGAGCGTGAGCAGAGCAGGGGGGGCATGGTTGGTGGTTAAGGTGCTGCAGTCACCACTCAGCAAGGAGGAAGGGGAGCTGGGATCGTACTGGTCAACTGGTACAGAGGCAGGTGCAGAGCGGTGGGAGGCGGTAGGAGAAAGGATGCCGGCATTGTTGACAAGGAGGCATAAGGGAGGCATGGGGGAGGGAAATTGAGCCATACGCGTCTGCCATTGCTGCTGCTGCTGCTGCTGCTGCTGCTGCTGCTGCTGCTGCTGCTGCTGCTGCTGCTGCTGCTGCTGCTGCTGCTGCTGCTGCTGCTGCTGCTGCTGCTGCTGCTGCTGCTGCTGCTGCTGCTGCTGCTGCTGCTGCCATTGCTGCTGCTGCTCGCCCCACAGAAACCCCTCTTCCTCCCCCTCCCCCTCCTCCTCCTCCTCCTCCTCTTCCTCATCTACTGCCTCTTCCTCTAGTCCCCGCTCCTCTCCACCCCCCTGGCTACCCTCTTTCGCCCTCCCCTCATTCTCTTCCTCTTCCCCTCCTCGCCTTGATCCCTGCTGTGCCTCCTCCAAACTGGAATTGCTTTCGAGAAGTCCAAAGATACTCCTCTCCTTTTCTCCCACCTTTTCAATCCCCTCCTCAGCACCAGTCATAACCGCATCCAGCCCTAGTCTCGAGCGCACGAGGTGGCAGAAACGGACAACGGATGCCGGCCGGGAGAGGTCGAGCGGCAGGACCTCTATCGACGCGTGCGGATGCTGACGAAGGATGTCGGCAGCTGCCTTCAAGGGAGGAACACGTGGCAGGATGCCGGGCGGCATTGTACGGAGGACACGGGTTTCGGATTTGAGGTTGACAGCTTTCAGGGTATTGAGCTTCCCTTGAAGCTTGGGGTTACGAGTTCCATCAAGGGAGGACAGGTGGGCTGCGAAGGTCTAAATTCCATCAACTTTTGTTGTATTAGAACAACGAAACAAACTCCATGAGGTTGACAGTTTCCAGGGTATTGAGCTTCCCTTGAAGCTTGGGGCTACGAGTTGGCATGGCATGAGTTCCCATGATGGCTAAGGATGCTTTATGGGAAAGCGTCTAAGTTGTGACACGATAATCGTTGGCTGTGCTAAGAAACTGAGGGCAGCACTATTATAAATACTCATGCAGGTTCTGTTATAGAATCTTTTTAAATGGAAAAAAAACACTTATTGTAGCCACCTCATTAAACCAATCTCACCTGGTAACCACGCTTGAATGAGCGGCATCCTGCAGCAGCACAGGGGGTGGGAGAAGCAGCAGTGGTGATAGGAAAGTGACTTTTAAGTACCTTGGAAATATTTTGGTGAATTTTCATTGCTCTGAAACGGACTTGGATGCCCAGATATAAAAAAAGCGTCTGGCGAAACAAATGCATTCGATCCTAGCATCTCACCCATCACCACATGCCTAAACATCTACCGCCTCAGCATCTGCATCTCACCCATCACTGCGTGCCTGATCATCTACAATTGATCATCCACGTCTCACCCATCGTCTGCATCTCACCCATCACCACATGCCTAATCATCAGCAATCAATCATGCACCCACCTCACCCGTCATACACTTCTTACCAATCACCACATGGAAGGTGCCTAGAGATGCCAGCGCTGTTGCTGCCTCCTTCCCCAGCCCGGACGTGGCCTGGCAAACCAATCACCCAATAAAAAGAAATTCAAGAAACCCAACAGCCAATCCAATAACGACTGAGCGAAGCTGAATTGTTGCGCAATTTCCAAATGACAAGAACTTTGTGTCAGGGATTGACAGCTGTAACACAAGGTGCAATAATACCAGGAAAAGAATCACACACTACGTCTTTAACGGACCAGACTATCACATCACACCACACCACACCACACCACACCACACCACACATCACATCACATCACATCACATCACATCACATCACATCACATCACATCACATCACATCACATCACATCACATCACATCACATCACATCACATCACATCTCATCACACCACATCACAACACATCACATCACATCTCATCACACCACATCACAACACAACACACCTCACCTCACATCCCATTAAATCACATCACATATCATCACATCACTTCATCTCTCGATAAGACCACACCCATCACATCCCATCCCATCCCATCCCATCCCATCCCATCCCATCCCATCCCATCATATCATATCCCATCATATCGCATGCCCACCCAGTCACAAGGCATGTTTCTCTCAGTGTGTGAGGCGAATCATGACTTACCCCAGTCACAATACACGTTGCTCTCAGCGCTCCTCCGCTCACACTTCCTCCTCTTCCTTCTCCTTCTCCCCTTTCTCCTCCTCCTCTTCCTTCTCCTTCTCCCCTTTCTCCTCCTCCTCCTCCTTCTCCACGCTCTCCTGTGTCTCCTCTCTTTCCTTCCACTTGTCCATACTCTCTTCCGTCATCGCCATGCTCCTTATCCTCCCCTGCTCGCGACGCCTCCGATCTACTTCCTGGTAACGGATTTCGCGAACTAACTTTGCCATTTCGCAGAAACGCCACGCGGATGTGCGACAGGAGGACATACCAGGTCCAGAAAACGCCCATAAGGAGGAAATTAGGAGGGTACAGCACGTTCGTTAAAGCCCTGAACGCTCGGTCATTCCAACTGGAAACGATTCCCCGCATCCCCAGTTTCATTGGTCTACAGCACGTACGGCGACGTTGCAGTTGAAACGAGAATCACCGCTTCACGGACTAGTAGAGACCGCACGGCGGCGTCAAGAAGCGAGCAACGGAAATTCGAGGATTTCTGACAGAACCTTTCAACATCTGCTTCCGTAAATCTAGATTCCTCCAGACCGATTGGGTCGATTTCGACCCATACCCGTCTGATCAACGAGCCGTGGCGCTGATGGGAAAAGGTGTCAGATCTTCATGTGCTGTAGCACAGGAGGAGACATATCTACCGTATCCAACCGACACAGAGAGTCTGGTTTTACGTTTTGGAATACACTACCTCGATTTTGCTGTTCCTTGGTAGTTGATGCTGTAATATGTGGAATGACAAAAACGTACAGCAGTATTTGAAGCCACACATCAACCACCTGGCCTGAACCAACTGATTGAACATCTACATCCATGGAATGGTAATAACATCTGGCTCAGGTATAGCTTATGCTAAAACAGGAGTTGATGCAACATCAGGCTGCTGAGGCTGCAGCTATAGCTCCCACCAGCAACTGGCCTCCAGCCCCTACAACAGGGGAAGAGGCTCACTGTTCTGTAGCTCTGTACAGGGTACAGGACCTATCACATGAACAGGAGGAATGTGCCTCTCATGCCATTCGCATGCAGGCACCAATCACCGGAAGACCAGATACCACCCAGTAATGGACCCAAAACCGTTCACAACTTTGCTCTCATCTAGCCTATGGTTAAGTATGACCGCCAACACACGCAGTTATAGTGCAAGGACCTAGATACGCAGCTGAGAGGGGGTGTAGATACAAGAGGTGGCAGGCAGGACAACAGATTGCAGTGCAAATCACTGGCCAAAGGGTACTGTTGCAGCTGGAAACCATCAGAAGATCTTCACCATCAAGTCAACAGAAGCACCTGATGCACCACAAGCATCACGGACATCAGCAGCGCCTCCAGTTCAACATCAGGACCAAAGAACCGGCGTTTCAGCACTGACGCTGGCGCGCCTCCCTCCCCATCCTCCCACTTCAACTTCCAACCTCAGCTGTCAAACAAGGCCCTCCCCCACACTCCCCCATTAATGCAACGCAGAGAAGTCGCCAGCAGCAGTCTCGATCTCATCCATAAGCCATTGAGGCACGTCGTTAATTAACTCCACGCCGCATCCCTCCACGGTAATCTTATCCCCTTCATCATCCGAACCAGGGTTAGCTTCAGCCGTCGCCGTTTTCGCAGCCGGCTGGGCTCGGAATCGCCATGCGCAGCCGTACCACGCCATGACGCCGTGAACGGCGCTCTTAGCGACGCGCACAAACCCCAGCAACGACGCGCGCTCGTCACCTTTGGGCAGATCCTCCGCCTCCAGTTCGATCCGCCTGGCGACAGCAGAGAAAGCGACGGCTAGGGAGTTCTGGAGGAGAAGATTCGTCTCCCCGTCGAACAGCTGGGCAGCGGATAAGGAAGCTGACGTGGCGAGTTTGCCACGAGTCACGAGGAGGGAATCAGCGGAGAGAGCTGTGAGAGCGGCTGCGGTGAAGATGAGAGGGAGGAGGGCTTGGAAGGAGGAATCGGAGAGAGGGGGGAGGTGGTGCTGAGTCGCCGCGAGGAGCATTGTCGGCCAGGCGACGTTTGTTGTCGCTCGGTATAGGAGGTATTCGTGGAGAGTGGGTATTTGTCCCGCTTCTAAGGATTGCCGTAGCGCGGAGTGAGACTTCAACCCAGCCTGAAAGTAAGCACCAAGCATCACGAAACAACATTGGGACTTCGGACATTGACAGAGATATCGACTGGATGAGTGAATGTTCACTTTGAAGTACTTCGTTTTCAGGTGAAGGGTGCGGAATGAAATGGTGCTTACCGTGCTGTACGCTGACCAGCAGCTCAGGTATCGCTTCAGCCAGGACGCAGAGTCCCCGTTTGGTCGATCTACTAGACTATCAGAACCCTGGCTGGATTGCAGAACTGACAGCGATCCCACAAATGCTTCCAACTTCAACGGATACTTGCAGTCAAGCCGACGAGGGAACGAGCTTAAATGTCTTCTCTCTGTTCTGCATCCTCCCATGCACCCCTTCCCCGCAGTAGCGACCTCCCCGATAAACACTGCCAACTGAGAAAATTCATCTTCAGAGCCATGCCGTTTCAACCAGTCGTCCCATAATAGGAAGCTATGAAGCTGTTTCGCGGCAGCTTCGCAGAATGATCTCGACCCCGGTTGGACCGCGGAGAGAGCGAGCAGGAAGGGAGCCCAACCGCCGTCAGACGCTGTTAGCCTTAAATCGCCTATCCCAGCCTGAAAAGATAAGAAACTATCTGGCTGAGCTGGCAACTCCCAGGTTTGCCACGAGGATAAGGAATCCGACATCTGCGCCTTCCATACCAACGGCCATGATGGTGACAGGTGGATTCGAGAAAGCCTGTCAGAGAGTTCGCGATTTACTAAAACTCTCGTAGGGGATGGATCCCTGGGTAGTAACTTACGCCTAGACGCAGAATCCAATACAACTGCTAGTTGATCCATGATTTAAAACGTGCCAAGTTAGCTCTCGGAATAAGTTAGACTACCGAAGTCAGCTACGTAGGTAGAACCAGAATAATGTAGACTACCGAGTCCACTTCTAACCTATCGACAATAATGTCTCGCCAGCCCCAGGCGTGACAAAACCGAGTCAACAATCAAGGTGGGCTTGAAATCTCTAGAAAGACTTTGGGCCCCCAAACGGAAAGACGGTCAGAAAGAAGGATCACGCGAAGCAAAGGGAGAGCCGCTATGAGGAGCAGGCGAGACAGACAAGCCAACGGAGCCAAGGCGGACCAGTTGCGACTGGAAAGGGCCTGGCGAAACGCGTAAGATACGGGGGAGAACTCCCGTCGAGCTCAATCCAACGGAGAGCTGCACCAACCGAATCCCCTGCGGCGCAGCTCTCTGTTCCAACGCACGGCCGCGGACTGCGCGCGTGTGGCGCTGGAAGTTGCGCGCCCTGCTCGCACCCCTTCTCAGAGTGGGAGTTCAGCTGTTTGGCGGAGATCAAAGTTGCGCGTTTCCCCGTCTTGCTGGCAGAGTCTGCTCACTAGTGGATGTGATGCAGGGAGAGGGGGGAGATGGGGGGAAGTGGGAAGGCGGGTCTCCTTGAGATCGCATCAGCGTGTGGCACTTTTTGCGTGTCGTTCTCCGCGACGCAGTTGTCAAGTGACCGCGTCGCACTGATTTGTGGCTTACTGTGCTGCGCTGTTTTGCTGAGGTGGCTACCTAAGCCTGTCGCACACGACGATCGCCGCCAGCGACGCAAGGAAGAATGTGAAACGAAGCCAACGTGGGCGATTCGCGGGAAACGGGTTTTCCCAGTGTTGCTGATTCGCTGACCTCGAGGGACAAAAACTGGGCGACGAACATCTGCGACCATAAGCCTAGAGAAAATCGCACGTGAGTCGTTACACCTGATGTCTATTTCAGTCTCCTTTCCCATCTTTCCCTGTGCTCCTCTCTCGAGCACGCGCTCCCCATGGGGAGAATGGGACTGTATTTGGGTAGCCTAGCGTGTCTTGTCTGGGAAACTCGAATAACTTATTTGAGGTCAAGAATATCTTAGTTTTGTCGTGGGCTAGTAACGCGCGGGCCGTTGGCTGTGAATGTCGACCACTGGGCGTATGGAGTGGCAGTGGGCATGTTCAGAGTAGGTGGTTGAGTGAGCATTAGGGTGTATCTTCATCTGTGCTGAAATCTCAAACAAAGCTAGCTCAAGTTGCTCTGCTTCTCCCACCAACCAATCCCAATAACGGCGATCAGGGGGAGCAACTGGATAGATCTTGACGCTTCCCTGATTGGTTATAACCGCTTTATTGTGCCCAAGGGGCGCCAGCGCAGGGTCTGTGTCTAGCGATGGGGATTGGTCAGATAGAATGGGTCAGGGTGTTCATTGGTCAGAATAGAATTGCCCGAACACAGCTGACCACAAGATTCAGCTATCACTGACCCATCAGATGGGAAGGAAGGTAGGCCACAAAGAAGCTGAGAACCTGGCACATTGAACTCAACCGACGATACCTCACTGCATCCCCTCAAACCGATGATATAGTTAACCTGACTACAAAAGTTGCACCCAGCTCAGTAAAAGTGAGTGAACATAATTACTAATACTAGGTTGAGAGCTGACAGTGACCTTAGCAGCAACCACCAGCCATTTGAACAGGATGTTTTTGTTGGAAACAATAAGTCTTAGTGCGCTTCTGTCGTGTCAAAACCCAAGACACTAGCGAAGCAGTCCGAATCGAAGCATCGAGTCAAACCTCGGAGGTTAGGGTAACTGCCTGGAGGTTACGGGAAAGTCAAAGGTCAGCGACCTTTGACTCGACAATTACACCGCGACAGTTAAGGACACACAACTGACTCGTTACAGAGCAGTTGCCCGAGTCGCACTGTATCGAGTCGCAACAGCAAATACAGTTATCTATCCATTCGTATTCCCTGTACTCTTATATAAAACCTTGTATTTGCTTGTTTAATTCAATCCACTTTGCTCTCACACACTAGTGCAAGGTCGGTTCACAAACTTCATTAAACGCTTCCGCTATTACAAATATCCTACCCAGAGTTATCCTCTGCAAAGATCCTTAAGGGCTTTCTCAGCCCAACATGGTATGAGAGCTGACAGGGGAAAGCTCTAACTTTTTTTTTTTAAGATCATTACAAGACATGGCAACAAACAAGGAAATGAGCTCCCCTAATGGCTCCTCGGGCACTACTCCTACTCCACCGCCAGCCTCTGGCCTGCAGACAGAGGAAGGCACGGCAGCAAGACCAAGGGGAACGTCAACCGAGACCCGAACCATCCTTCTGATTTCGACCAGAGCATGATGGAGAAATTCTTCTCCTTCATGTCCTTCTACGAGCAACACCAGCAGTCGGGACCTGCACAGACACACAACAGCAACAACGGAGCGACGCCCATGAGCCTTGACGGATCGTCATATGCGCGAGGGAATCAACAGCAGCAACCCACCTTTGCCCCGTACGAGCGCGGGTCGATCAGCTTCCTGCCTCAACCTTCACCTGCGCAAGACAAACCAATGGACGCTTTACAAGTTCAGTCACAATTCGCGCATGTCCTGAAACTGCAAACATCAAGACCCTTCGACGGAAAGGACTTCTTCACCTGGTCCTTTGAATTCGAGCTGATGATGGAGGGCGCGCAGATACTCGGCTTCTTCGACGGATCCCTGCAGTATCCAGCAAACGGCACACAGTATGAGAAGCAGCAGTATACGTATCAATCGATGATGGCGTATACTATTCTACTGAGAAACATCACACCAACTCAGCAGCAGAACATTCGCTCTTACCGGAACTTCGGCAACTCGGCGGAACTCGCGTACGGCCATCTGAAGAACCTGTATCAAGCAACATGTCAGATGATTATATTACTGATGCATATATTTAGGCTGTAGTGGGGTAGCCCATAGGGGGTACAACCCAATTAGGGTTGGTACTTGTACTTGTTTCATTTCATAGTGCACTCATTCCTCGCCTCTATCTCAACATGGTATCGAGCAGGTTCCCTAGTGGGAACTGTTCCTAGGGCCCACCTACTATTCCGTCCTGCCCGGAGCGCGCTCTGCCCTAGCCCGAGTCGCGCTGGGCCTTTTTTTCCTTTGGCGGCCCGATCGCGTCGAGCCGCCCGCGAATTTTTGACGCGCCACCTACGCGGCCTCGTCGCGCCGCCCCTAGACGGCCGCGCCGCGTCGCGCGTGCCGCCCTCCAGTCGCGCGCCGCCCCCCTCTGACCCTCGCGACGCCGGCGCCGTCTCTGACGGCCCCGCGATCGCCTGCGACGGCCCCGCCGTCCCCTCTACCGGCCCCTCCGCTGCGCTTGACGGCCCCGCCGTCCCCTCTGCCGGCCCCGCCGCTGCGCTTGAGGGCCCCGCCGTCCCCTCTGCCGGCCCCGCCGCTGCACCCGACGGCCCCGCTGTCCCCTCTGCCGGCCCCGCCGCTGCTTCAGACGGCCCCGCCGCTGCACCTGACGGCCCCGCCGTCCCCTCTGACGGCCCCGCCGCTGCACCTAACGGCCCCGCTGTCCCCTCTGACGGCCCCGCCACTGCACCTACCGGCCCCGCCGCTACCCCTGACGGCCCCGCTGCTGCATCTGCAGGCCCCGCCGTCTCACCTGCCGGCCCCGCTGCTGTACCTGACGGCCCCGCCGCTTCACCTACCGGCCCCGCCACTACCCCTAACGGCCCCGCAGCTGCATCTCCCGGCCCCGCCGCCCCAGCAACTGCGCCGCCCCAGCAGTCGAGCCGCCCCAGCAGCCGAGCCGCCCCAGCAACCGAGCCGCCCCAGCAGCTGAGCCGCCCCAGCAGCCGAGCCGCCCCAGCAGCTGAGCCGCCCGAGCCGCCCGAGCCGCCGAGCCGCCCGAGCCGCCCAGCAGCCGACCCGCCGAGCCGCCCGAGCCGCCCGAGCCGCCCGAGCCGCCTGCACTGCCCTGTCTGGTGAGCACTGAGCTTTACTCTGCGCACTGCCCTTACCCCACTGCTGTCATGGCTACCCCCAGTGTCCTCACCTTCGACGCTGAGTGCAGAGCCATCGACTTTGACGTGTGGGTAGACGACCTGCTGCTTTTCCTACAGTGCGACAGAGCTGACGGCCTCTCTCTCTTTGATCTCACTTCTGGTGCCTCTCCCGCCCCTGCTGCTACTGAGGATGCCACTGTTCGCTCACAGTGGGCCACACGCGATGCTGCTGCACGTCTTGCTGTGCGTCGCCACCTCCCTCCCTCTGAGCGTGCACACTTTGGGTCGTACAAGAGTGCTCAGACCTTGTACGACGCCGTTATTGCACGCTACTCCACCCCTGCCACTGCTGCACTGAGCCGCCTCATGCTACCGTACCTCTTTCCCGACCTTGCTTCTTTTGCCACAGTCGCCGACCTCATTACCCACCTGCGCACTAGTGACGCTCGCTTCCGCGCTGCGCTTCCTGCTGAGTTCTGCGCCAAGAACCCCCCCCCCCAGTACTTCACTCTCTACTACATTGTCACCCGCCTCCCTGACTCCCTCCGCGGAGTCAGGGACGACTTACTCTCAGTCTGCCCCACCACTCTCACTATTAACCTCCTCGAGAAGTCCCTCATAGCAGCTGAGAAGAGCATTCTCGCTGTAGGGGCCTCTCGTGGTGACCTGCGCACCCCCATCTTTGAGGGGTGTTCCCCCTCCCCCCTCCTGCCCTCTGTCGCCTCTGCTGCTACGGCCGACCTAGTTGGTTTTGAGTCGGTCGGTGCGGCGTCTGCCCCCAGTGGGAGACGTCGCTCTGGCAAGGGCAAAGGGGGCAGGAGCGGTGGTGGAGGCGGCGGGGGCGGTGGGAGCGGCGGTGGAGGCAGCGGAGGAGGTGGGGGTGGTAGCGGGAGTGGTGTCGGGAGTGGAGGTGTCAGCGGCGGCAGTGGAGGCGGGGGTGGCAGCGGCGGTGGTGGTGGGAGTGGAGGCGGAGGCGGCAGTGGCGGCAGCGACGGTGGGAGTGGCGGTGGCAGCGGAGGTGGTGGCGGCGGCGGCGGAGGAGGCGGCGGAGGAGGTCGTGGCTCGTCGCAGAGGAGTGGCTCCGGTGGCGGTCAGCGCCAGCAGCAGCGGCAGCAGCGTGGTCAGGAGACCCTCTCCCCGCAGCAGCTCCGTGAGTGGTACGCTGCACGTCAGAGGGGTGGAGGTACTGGTCCGTGCACCTACGTCTTGCGCACGGGCGACCGTGCGAGTGAGCCGTGTGGTGGTCCACACCCCGCCCAGCGCTGCTTCGGCCGCCTGACTGACGCTTGGCGCCGCCAGTTTCCTGACGCCTCTGAGATCCCTCGCTGGGACCAGCTGTCTAGGGCAGGAGTAGCTATCTTTGATCTTGACTTTGATGCTATTCTTGCTGCCATGTATGCTGTGACTATTAGTGAGGAGGGTGACTGTTACCGGTGTTTCCCGCCCGACCCGGGCATTGGTACTGCGGCTCTAGGTGCTGTTGAGGCTGCTGCTCCAGGTGCTGGTGAGGCTGTCGCTCTAGGTGCCAGTGAGTCTGTGTCCTCAGGTGCTGGTGAGTCTGCTCTCTCAGGTACTGCGTCGGCTCCGCCCTCTCTCACCTTCACTCTTGACTCAGGGGCGTCTCGCTCCTTCTTTCGAGACCGCACCACACTCACGCCGCTTAGTCGGCCAGTGGCGGTCTCCCTGGCGGACCCCTCTGGGGGTCCTGTTCTGGCTCGCTACTCCACTGTCCTGCCGTGCCCTGCGGTCCCGTCTGGCGCCCTGTCCGGTCTCTACCTCCCCTCGTTCTCTACGAACTTGGTGGCGGGTGCTGACCTACAGGATGCAGGGGTCGACCAGTTCACCCCTGCACGCCGACGGGACACCCACTGCACGGACGCGGATACGGGTCGACACTTGACCACGTTCACACGTGGGCCGGGGTCGAGCCTGTACACACTCACTGTTCCGTCTCCTCCTCCTGCGTCTGGTCAGGTAGCTGCGTCGGGTCAGGTGTTTGCTGCAGCGTCCAGGTCTGGTCCTGAGTCTGCCCCCTGCTCGTGTCGCCTCCTGTCCCACGAGACCCTCCTGTGGCACCACAGGATGGGTCACCCCTCCCTGCCTCGTCTCCGGGGCATGGCCTCTCGCCTTCTTGTCTCTGGCCTTCCCCGGTCCCTCCCTCCCCTTCCTCCGGGGCCTGGCCCTCCCTGTGTACCCTGTGTCGAGGGTCGCCTGCGGGCTACCCCTCACTCCTCCCCATTTCCTCCGACGGAGGCCCCGATGCAGACGCTTCACATGGACGTGTGGGGACCAGCCCGCGTCCGTGGACAGGGTCACGAGCGCTACTTCCTGCTGGTGGTTGACGACTACTCGCGTTACACCACAGTCTTCCCCTTGCGCAGCAAGGGTGAGGTCACTGAGGTGTTGATCGACTGGATCCGCGCAGCTCGTCTCCAGCTCAGGCGGAGCTTCGGCTCGGACTTTCCTGTTTTGCGTCTGCACTCGGACAGAGGCGGAGAGTTCTCCTCCGGCCTTCTGCGAGCCTACTGTCGGGCACGAGGCATCCGCCAGACCTTCACGCTTCCGGACTCTCCACAGCAGAATGGGATTGCTGAGCGCCGCATCGGCATTGTCATGGACGTCGCCCGTACGTCCATGGTGCATGCGGCTGCCCCCCATTTTCTGTGGCCGTTTGCGGTTCGGTACGCCGCGCATCAGATCAACCTTCAGCCCAGGGTCTCCAGACCGGAGACCTCCCCAGCTTTGCTGTGGACGGGGAAGGTTGGCGATGCGTCGGCGTTCCGTGTTTGGGGATCTCGGGCGTTTGTCCGCGACTTGTCTGCGGACAAGCTGTCCCCTCGTGCTGCTCCTTGCGTCTTCCTGGGTTACCCCCCTGACGCACCTGGGTGGCAGTTTTACCACCCCACCTCTCGTCGTGATCTGTCCTCCCAGGACGTCACGTTCGACGAGTCGGTTCCCTTCTACCGGCTCTTCCCCTACCGCACTCCGTCCCTCCCCCCCCCGCCCCTCTTCCTGGTCCCAGGTCCCCCCCCGGTAGACCCCCTCCCCCCTCAGGGTCCTGCCCCTTCAGGTGTGTCTCAGGTAGACGCGGTCGAGCCTGTCGAGGTCACTGGTGACTCTGGTGCTGCTGCGGGTGCGGAGCCTCGGGGTGCTGAGACTGGGGGTGCTGAGACTGGGGGTGCTGAGCCTGGGGGTGCTGAGACTGGGGGTGCTGAGACTGGGGGTGCTGAGCCTGGGGGTACTGAGCCTGGGGGTGCTGAGACTGGGGGTGCTGAGCCTGGGGGTGCTGAGCCTGGGGGTACTGAGCCTGGGGGTGCTGTGACTGGGGGTGCTGAGCCTGGGGGTGCTGAGCCTGGGGGTGCTGTGCCTGGGGGTGCTGAGCCTGGGGGTTCTGCGTCTGGGAGTGCTGCGCCTGCTGCTTCTGTTCCTGGTGGTTCTCCAGACCGTTCTTCGTGCCGCGAGCCGCTCTCTCCTCTGGAGCTGCGTGAGTGGTTTGCCCGGCGCTGGAGGCGAGCTGCTGGAGCCGGGGGTACTGCGGGTGCTGGAGGTTCCGTTGCTGCCGAGGGAGCTGGTACCACGGGTCCCTGAGGTGCTCGTACTGAGGGTACTGGAGCTGCCGGGCCCGGGGGTGCCTCTGGAGCTGGAGCTGCTGCGGGTGCTGGCGCTGAGGCTACGACTGTCGGTCCTACTGCGGGTACTTCTGCAGCTGCTGGTGGTGCTGGAGTTGGAGCTGCTACTGGTGCTGGTGCTGCCTCTGGAGGTGTTGGTCCTGTCCCTGCTGTCTCTGGCGGTGCTGCGCGGCCTCGGCCGTACTTCGTTGCGCTCCTTCAGCAGGTTCTTGGTCTCCCGCCTTCCACTGGTCCTTCTCCTCCCGTAGAGTGTCCGCAGCCTGTCCCGTCACAGTCACAGTTACAACCCGCCTCTCCTCTGCCTTCTCCTTCTCCATACGCTGGTCCTACTGGAGGTCTTGCTGAGCGTCGTGAGCCTGCGTCCCGCCCTGTGTCGCCAGTCCGAGCTGCTCGCCCTAGTGGTCGCGGTTCGCGTCAGCGTCCTCCTCCTGTCCCTGGCACGCACCAGATGTCTCTGCGTCCGTCCACTGCTCCTCTGCGTGCCCCTTTGCCTTCTCCTCCTCAGTCTTCTCTTCCTACTCTTGCCGACCCGGAGTCCGACTCTCACCGTGCTGCCAGTCCTACTGTCACGCGTCTTCTTGCTACTCTTGTCACTGACCCTTCCTTTGAGTCCGCTGCTGCGTCTGCCCTAGTTGCTGAGCTGGTCGACTTCGCTGCTGCGTGTCGTCTGGACTACGCTGCCAGTCTTGTTGCTGGGTCTGCTGAGTCTGCTGAGTCTGCGTCTGCTGCGTCTGCGTCTGCCTGTCCTCCGTCCGTCGGGGGTGACTGTGCTCTTGGCACGGACGTCCTTGAGGACAGGCAGGAGGAGTTCCAGTGCTTTGCCGCCGCTTTGCCCCATCTCGTGTCCATGCTTGTTGCCCCTGAGGGAGACCCGGATGCTCTAGACATCCCGACCCCACGCTCTTACGCAGAGGCGATGGCCGGTCCCTACTCCTCTCAGTGGCAGTCAGCCATGGACGCAGAGATGGCTTCCTGGAAGTCCACAGGCACCTACGTTGACGCTGTTCCCCCTCCTGGGGCGAACATTGTCAGTGGCATGTGGATCTTCAGGGTGAAGCGGCCGCCGGGTTCTCCGCCTGTCTTCAAGGCGCGCTACGTGGCTCGTGGCTTCAGTCAGCGACAGGGAGTTGACTTCTTTCAGACCTTCTCCCCGACCCCGAAGATGACCACTCTTCGGGTTCTACTGCACGTCGCTGCTCAGCGTGACTACGAGCTACACTCTCTTGACTTCAGCACTGCTTTCCTGCAGGGCCGCCTGCACGAGGAGATCTGGCTGCGCCGCCCTCCTAGCTTCACTGGGTCGTTCCCTCCTGGTACCCAGTGGAGCCTCCGGCGGCCAGTCTACGGTCTCCGCCAGGCGCCGCGTGAGTGGCACGACACACTGAGGACTACACTTGCGGCTCTTGGGTT
This sequence comes from Closterium sp. NIES-65, assembly GCA_948144175.1. Lineage (NCBI taxonomy): Eukaryota > Viridiplantae > Streptophyta > Zygnematophyceae > Desmidiales > Closteriaceae > Closterium > Closterium sp. NIES-65. The sequence continues at coordinate 345,641 of CANXME010001279.1, forward strand.
TGCTCCTTCTACTGCTGACCCGTCGCTGTTTCTGCGCACCGACACCTCGCTGCCGCCGTTCTACATCCTCGTGTACGTCGACGAATTGGTCTTTGCCACTGCGGACACTGCCGCACTCGCCCACGTGAAGTCCGAGCTGCAGAAGAGACACACGTGCACAGAGCTGGGTGAACTGACAAGCTATCTTGGCTTGCGGATCACCCGGGACAGAGCACGCCGCACCATTACCCTGACTCAGTCACACATGGTGCAGCAGGTCCTTCAGCGCTTCGGCTTCACGTACTCCTCGCCTCAGTCCACTCCTCTGCCTACGGGACACTCGCTCTCAGCTCTGCCTTCGGATGAGTCCGTAGAGTCAAGTGGTCCGTATCCAGAGCTTGTGGGCTGCCTCATGTACCTGATGACTTGCACTCGACCTGACCTCGCATACCCTCTCAGCATCTTAGCACGCTATGTTGCTCCCGGCCGTCACCGGAAGGAGCACATGGATGCAGCTAAGAGGGTGTTGCGCTACTTGTGCAGTACGTCGGGCATGGGGCTAGTGCTTGGAGGGCGTGAGCGGCCTGTGCTCACTTGGCACTCAGACGCTTCTTGGGCTGACGACCAGGCTACTCAGAGGTCGTCTCAGGGTTACACCTTCAGTCTTGGCTCTGGCTCTGTCTCTTGGCGCTCTACTCGCTCTTCTTCGGTTCTCAGCTCCAGATGTTAGGCTGAGATCTACGCCACGGCCATGGCTGCCCAGGAGCTTCGCTGGCTCACCTACCTGCTGACTGACCTTGGAGAGCGGCCTCGTTCTCCTCCAGTGCTGTACGTCGACAACAAGGCAACCATTGCCTTGTGTGAGGAGCACAGACTGGAGCACAGGACGAAGCACATTGCTCTGCGCTACTTCCTTGCTCGAGAGCTGCAGCAGCGTGGTCAGCTTCGCCTGCGTTTCGTGGCCACTGAGGCCAACACTGCTGATGTGTTCACCAAGGCACTTCCGCCTCGTGACCATCAGCGCTTTTGCACTCTGCTAGGCCTTGTGCCCACTGGGCCTCACTTGCTTACCTCTTGACCTTGCTTGTACTGCTGCATATATATATCCTTGCTCTTGCTTGTTTAGCACTGTTATATATATATGCTCTGCTGCATGTGAACTGGCCTTGTGGCCTTGACCTTGTGCTCGGAATTTGTGTGGTATCCTTGAGATCCACCCTGAGCTTGCTTTGCTTTGCTTTGCTTTGCTTGACTGGTCTTGTGACCCCTTGCTCTCCCCCACTTTGCCTATGGGGGTGTGTCAGATGATTATATTACTGATGCATATATTTAGGCTGTAGTGGGGTAGCCCATAGGGGGTACAACCCAATTAGGGTTGGTACTTGTACTTGTTTCATTTCATAGTGCACTCATTCCTCGCCTCTATCTCAACACAACAGACAGTGTAAACCAGAGCAGGTTAATGGCGCAATTGACAACAGTTGAAATGAAACCAGGAGAAAAGGGATTGGCGTATATCAGCCGATGTCGCGAATTGCGCGACAAGCTTCTTCGATGCGGAGGATCAATCTCTGAAGACGCCTTCGTGACAGTCATCATTGGTGGCCTCGGTCCTCAGTGGCGCGCCACCAAAGCAATTCTTCGAGCCCACGGAAGAGTCTCTGAAGCAGCACTTTGCGCCGAAATCCACGCCGAGCAGCAGGACATGGACCTGCAAGAAGAAAGGCACAAGAAAAGGGCATTTGCACCGGAGTTCGCTTTCCATACTCAGCGACGACACAACAACTACAACAACCGACAGCAGCAGCCGAAGCCAGTACCTCCGTTTTGTCACATCTGCAAAACATCAGGACATCCACGCACGCATTGCCCGTCCCGTCAGACAACACCACAGCGACAACTGCGGCCTTCAAGCTCCCAAGTTGCTTCGACACAAGCAAGTCCGACAACGACGATTCAAGCTTCAACGACTTCAACTGGACAACCTGCACAAGGAGCAAGAAACATAGTCAACTGCATGGTCAAGATAAACGATTCTTGCACAACAGAGTCACCACCCCACTACTCACCAGAAGAGGAGCTCGACAAAAGGACGCCCCGCCGCGAATCACTCCACCCGAATCCGACTTACGCCGCCATCGCTCAAAGTGAACCGTCCGGCCAAGACACTTGGTTTTTGGATAGTTGCTGCGGGCAACACATGTGCTCGTCCGGACGCTTCGTACAACGCGAACACCGACTCCAACGAGAAGTTGTCATCACGGTCGCCAACAATCAAAACCTGCGCACACGACGACAAGGAGTGGTACAGCTTCAGTCAAGAGAAACAAATGTCATACTGCACATGTCAAAGGTACTCATCGCTGAAGGACTCGGCTACAACTTACTGAGTGTTAGCCAGCTGATGGCGAAAGGGATTCACCTGGAAGCCGTCAGCACCACCCAGGAGTTCAAGCTATACCACGGGAGAGGCGGCCTCTACATCGGGAAAGCAGTATTGAAGAACAATGTCTTCGTCCTCGACTTCGTTCCCGACCTGGGCACTGCAGACAGCGACGCCATCGTGAACTTTACCGACTGGACACACCCTCCGGATCTCGACCCCGACTTCAGCCCGGGAGGTTTCTGGTACTCCCACACTATCCCTGAAGCAGAACGAACACAAGCGTTAGCAACGATTCAACAAACACCAGAAGCAGAGACAACATCGGCAGCAGCAACAAAATCGGCAGCAGCAACAACATCGGCAGCAGCAGAGACAACATCAGCAGCAGCAGGAACAACGACACCAGTCACAGTCGACGAAGCACCACCAACACCCGCGCAACAGCTGAATCCGACTCAACGTGAAGTCCACCGAAGCGCCAACTTCGTCGCCAGTTTTTACTCCAACTCCGACGCATACCAACGTTCACCCGGACACCGCGCCTCTGAAGAAATCTGGCACGCACGCACAGGACATCCAAGCAACACGGTTTTAAATAACACGATAAGAGCAGGAGTTCTTGACAAAGACTCTCTACTTCTACCCGACGGCAGAGAACTCCAAAAGGCACGAGGGACTTGCCTTATATGCCCCGAAGCTGACTTACCTCATTGACCATTCGCTCCACATCACAACCCGAGCGCACCAGCGTACGCACCACTTGAAAAGGTTTACAGCGACATCCTCTACAATCGCGAACCAGGACAAATCAACTACAACTACACCATCACCTTCATCGACGCCGCCACTCGATACGTCTGGCATCGTAACCTACCCAGCCGCGACATGGCGCTCGCAGCATTCGCCGCCTGGCTACCGATAGCAGAGAGAGAGTCTGGAACGCAACTGAAAAGCTTCCAGTCAGACGGAGGTGGCGAGTACACCTCTCAGCGCTTCAAGCAGTTCCTGGCGGAAAGGGGGATCAAGCAACTCCTCTCCCTTCCCTACGCACATCAGCAGCAAGGTGTTGCAGAAAGAATGAACAGGACCCTGCAGAACAGCATGCGCAAACTGTTACGTGGCATGCGGCTACCCAACCACCAGTGGCCAGCAGCAATGGACCATGCTGTCATGCTGCACAACTTGTTGTCGTCGTCGTCACTCCCGAACAACGCATCACCGCATCTGCTGTGGACAGGGAAGCAGGGCAGCACAAAAATGTTACGAGTTTTCGGGTGCATGGTACAGTACAGACCCCCAGAAGCACGAGCGGGAAGATTTTCACAACGGGCACAGTGGGGACTACACCTCGGCATCGAGAAAAATTACAACGCGTGGAGAATCTTCGACGTCCACACAAAAGAAACAGTAGCAGCACGAGATGTGATCTTCTACGAACGACTCACCCTTCAGACGTACCTCGCCAACTTGCACGAGAATCGGGACCTCACCAGTGGCTTTCGTGGTGACCGAGCCTTCGCGTCAGCAGCGGATGAAGCAGACTGGGATGAGCAGAACGTCGACAACGCATCGGAGGAAGCCGGACCTCTTCCGTACTGCTCCGTCGACGTGCCCATGGATGAAGATAATCCTCGCGACAGTAACAACGCCGAAGTCTTCTACCATTTCGCCGACAATGGTTACGTAATACCTTCGACAGTCAACACCAACGAAGCAGAAAGGGTAGGGCCAAATTTCATACCCGACCCAGAAGCGGGAGACGAAGCAGCTTATCCCGAGGATCCAGAACTCCCTCGATACTCATAGACTGGGCTGCAAATCCTTGGTCTCGTCACCGCAGTCCATGGCGCCGCCATTCCTAAGGAGCCTGCGACGGTTCAACAGGCTCTGGGGGGGGAACATAAGGAGAAATGGCGTGAAGCCATGGACAAAGAGCTGAAGGCACTGGAGGAGCGCAACACCTGGAAAATCGTTCCCATCGGCGTGTCAGAATATTATAGCTTACTTCTTTGTGTAGGCTATAGTGGGGTATCCCATAGGGGGTACAACCCAACTAGAGTTTCCTATTTGTACTCACTTCATTCATAGTCATTTCATTCTCGTTCTAACCTTCTCATGGTATCGAGCAGGTTCCCCCGTGGGAACTGTGCTTAGGGCCCACCACATCGAACCTTTTTTTTTCTGCCCGGAGCGCGCTCCGGACCCTTGCTCTTACTTTTTTTTTTTCGATCTGCCCTAACGGCCCGAGCGCCACCTTAGCGAGCCGCCCGCCCTAGCAGCCCGAGCGCCGCCTTAGCGCCCACGCCCCGCTGCCCGCCCTCGCGCCGCCTTAGCGGCCCTCGCCGCCCTTCCTCACCCGGCTCCGCCGCCCCTGATCTCACGGCCCCGTCGCCCCTGATCTCGCGGCCCCGCTGACCCTGAAAGCGCGGCCCTCGCCGCCCCTGATCTCGCGGCCCCGCCGCCCAAGCGTGCGGCCCCGCCGTCCCTGATCTCACGGCCCCGCCGCCCCTGATCTCGCGGCCCCGCCGCCCAAGCGCGCGGCCCCGCCGTCCCTGATCTCACGGCCCCGCCGCCTCAGCGCTCACGCCCCCCCCCCCCCCTCCGCCCCTGATCTCGCGGCCCCTCCGCCCCAGCGCTTCCGGCCCCGCTGCCCCTGATACGCGGCCCCGTCGCCCCAGCGCTCCCGGCCCCGCCGCCCCTGATCTCACGGCCCCGCCGTCCCTGATCTCGCGGCCCCGCCGCCCCAGCGCTCACGGCCCCGCCGCCCCTGATCTCGCGGCCCCGCCGCCCCAAGCGCTCCCGGCCCCAGCCGCCCCTACTACGCGGCCCCGCCGCCCCTGGTCTCGCGGCCCCGCCGCCCCAGCACTAACGGCCCCGCCGCCCCTTGCTCTCGCGCCGCCCGACTGCAGCAGCCGAGCCGCCCGGAGCAGCCGAGCCGCCCAGGAGCCGCCGAGCCGCCCAGCAGCAGCCGAGCCGCCCAGCAGCAGCCGAGCCGCCCGGAGCCGCCGAGCCGCCCAGCAGCAGCCGAGCCGCCCGGAGCCGCCGAGCCGCCCAGCAGCCGCCGAGCCGCCCAGCAGCAGCCGAGCCGCCCAGCAACAGCCGAGCCGCCCGGGAGCCGAGCCGCCCAGCAGCCTAGCGGCCGTGTCGCCAGGCGACCTTCCTCCCGAGCCGCCCGACCTGCCCTGCCCGGTGAGCACTGCACTGCTGTCACTGCGTACCCTTCCTCTACTGCTTGCACTGCTCCACTGTCGTCGTCATGGCTACACCCAGTGTCCTCGCTTTTGACGCTGAGGGTCGAGCCATTGACTTTGAGGTCTGGCTCGACGACCTGCAGCTGTTTTTACAGTGTGACAGGGCCGACGGTCTGTCTCTCTTTGACCTCACCTCTGGCGCCGTCCCTGCCCCTGCTGCTGATGCTGACGCCACTGTTCGCTCTCAGTGGGCCACGCGCGATGCTGCTGCACGTCTTGCTGTGCGTCGCCACCTGCCTACCGCTGAGCGCGCGCACTTTAGCCAGTACAAGAGTGCTCAGACCTTGTACGACGCTGTAGTTGCGCGCTACTCCTCCCCTGCCACTGCTGCACTGAGCCGCCTCATGCTCCCCTTCCTCTTCCCTGACCTTGCCGCCTTTCCCACTGTCGCTGATCTCATCACGCACCTCCGCACTAGTGACACTCGCTACCGCGCTGCGCTTCCTGCTGACTTCTGCGCCCAGAACCCCCCCCCCATGTACATCACTCTCTACTTCTTAGTCACTCGCCTCCCTGACTCCCTTCGTGTAGTCCGGGACCACTTCCTCGCGGTCTGTCCCACCACCCTCACAGTCGACAGCCTCGAGAAGGCCCTCCTTGCAGCAGAGAAGAGCATAGTTGCTGTAGGAGCCTCTCGGGGTGACCCCCGCGCCCCCATCTTTGAGGGGTGTTCTCCTTCCCCTCTCCTGCCCTCTGTCGCCTCTGCCGCTGCGGCCGACCTCGTTGGTCTTGAGTCGGTCGGTGCGGCGTCTGCCCCTAGCGGGAGACGCCGCTCTGGCAAGGGCAAGGGAGGCAAGGGAGCGGGTGGGGCTAGTGGGGGCGGTGGCGGTGGAGGTGGAGGCGGCGGAGGGAGTGGGGGTGGCGGTGGAGGTGGTAGCGGGGGTGGGGGTGCTAGTGGCAGCAGTGGAGGCGGGAGTGGCGGCGGCGGTGGCGGTGGTAGCGGAGGTGGCGGAGGTGGCGGCGGTGGAGGTGGAGGCGGGGGCGGTGGAGGCGGAGGCGGGGGTGGCGGAGGTGGAGGTGGTCGGAGTGGAGCTTCGCAGCGGAGCGGCACTGGTGGCGGTCAGCGCCAGCAACAGCAGCAGCAGCAGCAGCAGCGTTCTCGCGACGTCCCCACCCCTCAGCAGCTCCGTGAGTGGTACACGCAGCGTCAGCGCGGTGGGGGTTTTGGTCCCTGTACCTATGTTCTCCGCACTGGCGACCGCACTGGAGAGCAGTGTGGGGGTGCCCACTCCGCCCAGCGCTGCTTTGGCCGCCTGACGGACGCTTGGCGTCAGCAGTTCCCGGAGGCCGCGGAGATCCCCCGCTGGGGAGAGCTGTCTAGGGCTGGTGTAGCTATCTTTGATCTTGATTTTGATGCTATCCTTGCTGCCATGTATGCTGTGACCATTAGTGAGGAGGGTGACTATCCTTGCTGCCACGGTGAGGCTTCTGCTCTAGGTGCCAGTGCGTCTGTGCTCTCAGGTGCTCGTGAGACTGCTCTCTCAGGTACTAGTGCGTCTGCGCTCTTAGGTACTGCGTCGGCTTCGGCCTCCCACACCTTCACTCTTGACTCTGGAGCATCTCGCTCTTTCTTTCGGGACCGCACCACACTTACGCCGCTTAGTCGGCCGGTTGCGGTTTCCCTGGCTGACCCCTCTGGGGGTCCTGTCCTGGCTCGCTTCTCCACAGTCCTCCCGTGTCCGGCGGCTCCCTCTGGCACCCTGTCTGGTCTCTACCTCCCCTCGTTCTCTACGAACTTGGTGAGTGGTGCTGACCTACAGGATGCGGGAGTCCACCAGTTCACCCCTGCTAGTCAGCGAGTGACGCACTGCACGGAGGCTAGCACGGGTCGTCACCTGGCTACGTTTACACGTCAGCCAGGGTCGAGCCTGTACACACTGACCACTGCTTCTCCTCCCGGTGCTGAGTCTGGTAGAGTCCCTTCGTCTGGTCAGGTGTTTGCTGCAGCGTCCAGGTCTGGTCCTGAGTCTGCCCCCTGTTCGTGTCGCCGTCTGTCTCACGAGACCCTCCTCTGGCACCACCGCCTTGGCCACCCCTCTCTGCTTCGGCTCAGAGGCATGGCCTCCCGTCTTCTTGTGTCTGGTCTCCCCCGGTCTCTACCTCCCCTTCCTCAGGGCCCTGGCCCTGCCTGTGTCCCCTGTGTCAAGGGGCGCCAGCGTGCTGCCCCTCACTCCTCCCAGTTTCCTCCGACAGAGGCTCCGTTGCAGACGCTTCACATGGACGTGTGGGGCCCTGCCCGCGTCCGTGGACTCGGTCACGAGCGCTACTTCCTGCTGGTGGTTGATGACTACTCGCGTTACACCACAGTCTTCCCCTTGCGCAGCAAGGGTGATGTCACTGAGGTGCTGATCGACTGGATCCGCGCAGCTCGTCTCCAGCTCAGGCAGAGCTTTGGCTCGGACTTTCCTGTGTTGCGTCTGCACTCGGACAGAGGCGGAGAGTTCTCCTCTGGCCTTCTGAGTGCCTACTGTCGTGCGCGAGGCATCCGCCAGACCTTCACGCTTCCGGACTCCCCGCAGCAAAATGGGATTGCAGAGCGCCGCATTGGCATGGTCATGGACGTCGCTCGTACGTCCATGATGCATGCGGCTGCCCCCCATTTTCTGTGGCCGTTTGCGGTCAGGTACGCAGCGCATCAGATCAACCTCCACCCCAGGGTCTCCAGGCCGGAGACCTCCCCAGCGCTGCTGTGGACGGGGAAGGTTGGCGATGCGTCGGCGTTCCGGGTCTGGGGATCTCGGGCGTTTGTCCGCGACTTGTCTGCGGACAAGCTGTCCCCTCGCGCTGCTCCCTGCGTCTTCCTGGGGTTCCCCCCCGACGCCCTTGGGTGGCAGTTCTACCACCCCACCTCTCGACGTGTTCTGTCCTCCCAGGACGTCACGTTCGACGAGTCGGTACCCTACTACCGCCTCTTCCCCTACCGCACTCCGTCCCTCCCCCCGCCCCCGCTCTTCTTGGTACCAGGTCCCCCCCCGGTAGACCCCCTCCCCCCTCAGGGTCCTGCCCCTTCAGGTGTGTCCCAGGTAGACGCGGTCGAGCCTGTCGAGGTCACTGGTGACTCTGGTGCGGCTGCGGGAGCTGAGCCTGGGGGTGCTGAGACTGGAGGTGCTACACCTGCGGGTGCTGAGCCTGGGGGTGCGGAGTCTGGAGGTGCTGAGCCTGGGGGTGCTGTGCCTGGAGGTGCTGAGCCTGGGGGTGCTGTGCCTGGGGGTGCTGAGCCTGGGGGTGCTGAGCCTGGGGGTGCTGAGCCTGGGGGTGCTGAGCCTGGGGGTGCTGAGACTGGGGGTGCTCCGCCTGGAGGTGCTTCGTCTCGCCGAGAGCCACTCTCCCCTCAGGAGCTACGTGAGTGGTTTGCCAGGCGCTGGAGGCGTGCTGCTGGTGCTGGAGGTTCTTCGGCTGCAGAGGGTACTGCTACCGAGCGTCCCGGTGGTGCTCGTACTGTGGGTGCTGGAGCTGCTTGGTCTGAGGGTTCTCCTGGAGCTGGTGCTGCTGAGGGTGTTGACGCTGAGACTGCCGCTGGAGGTCCGACTGGCGGTGCTCCTGGTGGTGCTGCTGGAGGTTCTGGAGCTAATGGAGGTGCTGCTGGAGCGGGTACTCCTGCTGGGGGTACTGGTGCTGTCCCTGCTGTTTCTAGCGTCGCCGCGCGACCCCAGCCGTACTTCGTTCCGCTCCTGCAGCAGGTTCTTGGTCTTACACCTTCTCCTGGTCCTCCTCCTCCTCCCTTAGAGGGTCCACAACGTGTCTCGTCACAGTCACAGCTACAGCCTGCCTCACCTTTGCTTGCTCCTTCTCCCTACGCTGGTCCGACTGGAGGTCTTACTGAGCGTCGTGAGCCTGCGTCTCATCCTGCGTCGCCTGTTCGTGCTGCGCGCGCTAGTGGTCGCGGTTCGCGTCAGCGTCCTCCTCCTGTCCCTGGCACGCAACGGATGTCTCTGCGTCCGTCCACTGCTCCTCTGCGTGCCCCTTTGCCTTCTCCTCCTACTTCCTCTCTTCCTGCTCTTGCCGACCCGGAGTCGGACTCTCTTCGTGCTGCCAGTCCCACTGTCACGCGTCTCCTTGCTACTGCTGTCACTGACCCTTCCTTCGAGTCTTCTGCTGCGTCTGCCCTTGTCACTGAGCTTGTCGACTTTGCTGCGCGCTGTCGTCTAGACTACGCTGCTAGTCTTGTCGCTGAGTCTGAGTCTGCCTGTCCTCCGTCCGTCGGGGGTGAGTGTGCCCTAGGCACGGACGTCCTTGAGGACAGGCAGGAGGAGTTCCAGTGTCTGGCCGCCGCTTCACCTCATCTCGCGTCTGTACCGCTCACCCTTGAGGGAGACCCGGATGCACTTGACATCCCGACTCCGCGCTCTTACGCGGAGGCGATAGAGGGTCCCTACTCCTCTCAGTGGCAGGCAGCTATGGATGCAGAGATGGCTTCCTGGAAGTCCACAGGCACCTACGTCGACGCTGTTCCCCCTCCTGGGGCGAACATCGTCAGTGGCATGTGGATTTTCAGGGTGAAGCGGCCGCCGGGTTCTCCGCCTGTCTTCAAGGCGCGTTACGTGGCTCGTGGCTTCAGTCAGCGGCAGGGGGTTGACTACTTTCAGACCTTCTCCCCCACCCCAAAGATGACCACTCTTCGGGTACTGCTGCACGTTGCTGCTCACCGTGACTACGAGCTGCACTCTCTCGACTTCAGCACAGCTTTCTTGCAGGGCAGCCTGCACGAGGAGATCTGGCTGCGTCGCCCACCTGGCTTCACTGGGTCTTTCCCTCCTGGTACCCAGTGGAGTCTCCGGCGTCCAGTCTACGGTCTCCGCCAGGCGCCACGTGAGTGGCACGATACACTGAGGACTACGCTGGCGGCACTTGGGTTTGCTCCTTCTACTGCCGACCCGTCGCTGTTTCTGCGCACCGACACCTCTCTGCCGCCGTTCTACATCCTCGTGTACGTCGACGACTTGGTCTTTGCCACAGCTGACACTGCTGGACTCGCCTACGTGAAGTTCGAGCTGCAGAAGAGACACACATGCACTGACCTGGGTGAACTGCGCAGCTACCTTGGCTTGCAGATCACCCGAGACAGAGCACGCCGCACCATTACCTTGACTCAGTCACACATGGTGCAGCAGGTCCTTCAGCGCTTTGGCTTCACGTACTCCTCGCCTCAGGCCACTCCTCTGCCTACTCGCCACTCGCTCTCAGCTCTGCCTTCGGATGAGTCCGTAGAGTCGAGTGGCCCGTATGCAGAGCTTGTTGGCTGCCTCATGTACCTGATGACCTGCACACGACCTGACCTTGCATACCCTCTTAGCATTCTTGCACGCTATGTTGCTCCTGGGAGACACCGACCAGAGCACATGGCTGCAGCGAAGAGGGTGTTGCGCTACTTGTGCAGTACGTCGGGCATGGGGCTAGTGCTTGGAGGGTGCAGTCCAGTGGTCCTCACTGGGCACGCGGACGCTTCTTGGGCTGACGACCAGGCTACGCAGCGGTCGTCACAGGGTTACACCTTCAGCCTTGGTTTCGGCTCTGTTTCGTGGCGGGCTACCCGCTCGTCTTCTGTTCTCGGCTCTAGTTGTGAGGCTGAGATCTACGCCGGGGCTATGGCTGCACAGGAGTTACGCTGGCTCACCTACCTGTTGACCGACCTTGGAGAGCCGCCTCGTTCTCCTCCAGTCCTGTACGTAGACAACAAGGCCATGCTGGCCTTGTGTCGAGAGCAGCGACTGGAGCACAGGACAAAGCACATTGCTCTCCGCTACTTTCTTGCTCGTGAGCTACAGCAGCGTGGACAGTTGCGACTTGCGTACGTGGCCTCTGAGGCCAACACTGCTGATGTCTTCACCAAGGCACTTGCGCCTTGTGATCATCAGCGTTGCTGCACGCAGTTGGGTCTTGTGCCTGTCTTGCCTCACTTGCTCACTTCTTGACCTTCCTTGTACCTCGACCTATATATATACTCTTGCTCTTGCTTGCTTGACTCTTGTATATCTCTATATATGGTCTTGCATGTGAACTGGCCTTGTGGCCCTTGAACTTGTGCTCGGAATGTGTGGTGACTTTGTGATCCACCCTGAGCTTTGCTTTGTTTGCTTGACTGGTCTTGTGACCCCTTCTTCTCCCCCACTTTGCCTATGGGGGTGTGTCAGAATATTATAGCTTACTTCTTTGTGTAGGCTATAGTGGGGTATCCCATAGGGGGTACAACCCAACTAGAGTTTCCTATTTGTACTCACTTCATTCATAGTCATTTCATTCTCGTTCTAACCTTCTCACGGCGTAGCACAAAACAAGACTATCCTTACCGGAAAGTGGGTCTTCCGTGTGAAGACGAAAGTTGACGGCACCATCGACAAATTCAAAGCTCGCTGGGTCGTACGCGGCTTTGACCAGGAGCACGGAAGAGATTACACCGAAACCTTCGCTCCGGTCAGCCGTCACACCTCACTCCGAATCCTCATCGCCGTCGCCGCCATGAAGAAAAAGAAACTGCGACAAATCGACGTCGCAAACGCATTTCTCAACGCACCTGTGGATGCAGAAATCTTCGTCGAGCTCCCGCACGGCTCCCACGGCGAACCCAACCGAGTCTGTCAACTGCTTAAGTCGCTCTACGGGATCAAGCAGGCACCGCGATTGTGGCAGCAGTACCTACACGCCCGCCTCATTCGCATCGGTTTCAAACAACTCCCGCATGACCAGGGCATGTATCGCCTCACAAAGGGAAGTGACTACGTTCTCCTAATCGTCTACGTGGACGATCTCCTCTACATTGGGTCAACCGACGGCATCGCCACGTGGTTCGAAGGGGAGCTTCAGAAAGACCTCACGCTCACGGTCTCTTCTACCGTTACGCAGTACCTCGGGCTCAACATCCGCGAGGAAGAAAACGCAATCTATCTAAGCGCCGAGAAGTACGCCGACACCATCGCGAAACGCTTCAGCCTCACACCAAGCGCCATCTCCACGCCTTACCGCTACACGTCAGGAACCGAAAAGGGACGATCTATCCTACTCAAGCCCGCCGGCATACGCGACTATCAGAAGAAGCTCGGATGTCTTCTCTTCGCAGCAGTCACATGCCGTCCCGACTTATCCTACTCCGCGAGCCAGCTCGCCACCTATCTCAAGAAGCCTGAAGCAGAGCATCTGGCGGAACTCGATCGCGCTCTCCACTATTTCGTCAGCACCGCGACGATCGGATTAACTTATCACAAAAACGCAACTACACCGACCAAGCTAATCGGCTACGTCGACGCCGATCACGCCGGCGACACCGATAACAGGCGCTCACGCACCGGCTATGTCTACCGCCTCGAGCCTATCGGACCCATCTCCTGGCAGTCGAGTAAGCAGGAGTTAATCGCACTGTCTTCAGCTGAAGCGGAATATATTGCACTCTGCTCAGCCACCAAGGAGGGACTTTACCTTCGCGAACTGCTGGAAGAAGCGAAGTTAGCCGAGTTACCCAGCTTCACCGTGTTCTGCGACAACCAGTCAGCAATTCGCATCGCCAACAAGAACGGCTTCGCAAACAGGACGAAACACATTGCCCTGCGCTATTTCTTCGTGAAGGATGAGATCGAAAAGGGGAAACTCGATCTGTCATACTGTCCCACGTCTGAGATGGCAGCCGATTACTTGACCAAGAAGCTCGGAAAGCAGAAGTTCGAATACTGCATGCTGCTGACTGGACAAGGCCACGTCACCTGCGGCGACACTCCAGAAGCGAAGGGGAGTGTTGGAAACAATAAGTCTTAGTGCGCTTCTGTCGTGTCAAAACCCAAGACACTAGCGAAGCAGTCCGAATCGAAGCATCGAGTCAAACCTCGGAGGTTAGGGTAACCGCCTGGAGGTTACGGGAAAGTCAAAGGTCAGCGACCTTTGACTCGACAATTACAGCGCGACAGTTAAGGACACACAACTGACTCGTTACAGAGCAGTTGCCCGAGTCGCACTGTATCGAATCGCAACAGCAAATACAGTTATCTATCCATTCGTATTCCCTGTACTCTTATATAAAACCTTGTATTTGCTTGTTTAATTCAATCCACTTTGCTCTCACACACTAGTGCAAGGTCGGTTCACAAACTTCATTAAACGCTTCCGCTATTACAAATATCCTACCCAGAGTTATCCTCTGCAAAGATCCTTAAGGGCTTTCTCAGGCCAACAGTTTTTACAAGAGACACCAGGAGGACATCTACAATTTGTCCAGCAGAATGAAAGCAGAGTACCGTAACTTCTGTTGCAGCAGTCCATGTATGCATAATAAAACACTAACTTACGGCAGCATGAAGGTTGGAGGCCCTTCTAGAGCTTCTCCATTATCACACACCAATTGGATTTGTCGTAAAAGCTCTCAACAATTGATGCACCACCAATCTCTGTGATGAGCCTGCAGCACAGAACACCAGGAAGAACATGAGCAGAACCACAAAAAAAACTTCAGTATAACAGTAAGAACAAACAAACGAACAACAGCAAGCACACAATTGCATGATACGCACCTCTCCAGCTCTCCTTGAGTGAAAACATAATAATATCGGTTGTACACCACCGACCCCTTCGCTTCATCGCGCCGAGCAAATCCCGAGGCTACATGCTGTGCAGCTGCTGCCGAGCCTATCTCCACTCGATGACATGGCAGGTGCCACGGGACCAGAAACTCCTGGGAAGCTTCCTCTCCTGTCACTTTCCCTTGCTCAGACTCTCCTGTCCTTTCTTCCCCCGACCCTCCCCTTCCAAGTTCTGGGTTTGGGTTCTTTTCCCCACTGCCCCCAGCTGCACTCTCCTCACTCATCCCTTCCCCTGCTGTTGCTCCCTTTTCTCCTGGAACCTCTTTTCCAGCTGAGCCCCTCCTTGGACACACATTCTCCTCGTTACTGGTCTCTCTTTCCTCCTCGATCCCCCCCAGTCCTCCTCCCGCCCTCCCTTCCCTCTCCCCTCCCTTCTCCTCCCCTCCGCCCGCCTCCACATCCCCCACCCACTTATCCGCCATCCGGCCAATCAGCGGCGTCCACTTGTCAAGCAACCCCGGATTCTCCTACTGTCATGCGTCTCCTTGCTACTGCTGTCACTGACCCTTCTTTCGAGTCTTCTGCTGCGTCTGCCCTTGTCACTGAGCTCGTCGACTTTGCTGCGCGCTGTCGTCTAGACTACGCTGCTAGTCTTGTCGCTGAGTCTGAGTCTGCCTGTCCTCCGTCCGTCGGGGGTGAGTGTGCCCTTGGCACGGACGTCCTTGAGGACAGGCAGGAGGAGTTCCAGTGTCTGGCCGCCGCTTCACCTCATCTCGCGTCTGTACTGCTAGCCCCTGAGGGAGACCCGGATGCACTAGACATCCCGACTCCGCGCTCTTACGCGGAGGCGATAGAGGGTCCCTACTCCTCTCAGTGGCAGGCAGCTATGGATGCAGAGATGGCTTCCTGGAAGTCCACAGGCACCTACGTCGACGCTGTTCCCCCTCCTGGGGCGAACATCGTCAGTGGCATGTGGATTTTCAGGGTGAAGCGGCCGCCGGGTTCTCCGCCTGTCTTCAAGGCGCGTTACGTGGCTCGTGGCTTCAGTCAGCGGCAGGGGGTTGACTACTTTCAGACCTTCTCCCCCACCCCAAAGATGACCACTCTTCGGGTACTGCTGCACGTTGCTGCTCACCGTGACTACGAGCTGCACTCTCTCGACTTCAGCACAGCTTTCTTGCAGGGCAGCCTGCACGAGGAGATCTGGCTGCGTCGCCCACCTGGCTTCACTGGGTCTTTCCCTCCTGGTACCCAGTGGAGTCTTCGGCGTCCAGTCTACGGTCTCCGCCAGGCGCCACGTGAGTGGCACGACACACTGAGGACTACGCTGGCGGCACTTGGGTTTGCTCCTTCTACTGCCGACCCGTCGCTGTTTCTGCGCACCGACACCTCTCTGCCGCCGTTCTACATCCTCGTGTACGTCGACGACTTGGTCTTTGCCACAGCTGACACTGCTGGACTCGCCTACGTGAAGTCCGAGCTGCAGAAGAGACACACATGCACTGACCTGGGTGAACTGCGCAGCTACCTTGGCTTGCAGATCACCCGAGACAGAGCACGCCGCACCATTACCCTGACTCAGTCACACATGGTGCAGCAGGTCCTTCAGCGCTTTGGCTTCACGTACTCCTCGCCTCAGGCCACTCCTCTGCCTACTCGCCACTCGCTCTCAGCTCTGCCTTCGGATGAGTCCGTAGAGTCGAGTGGCCTGTATGCAGAGCTTGTTGGCTGCCTCATGTACCTGATGACCTGCACACGACCTGACCTTGCATACCCTCTTAGCATTCTTGCACGCTATGTTGCTCCTGGGAGACACCGACCAGAGCACATGGCTGCAGCGAAGAGGGTGTTGCGCTACTTGTGCAGTACGTCGGGCATGGGGCTAGTGCTTGGAGGGTGCAGTCCAGTGGTCCTCACTGGGCACGCGGACGCTTCTTGGGCTGACGACCAGGCTACGCAGCGGTCGTCACAGGGTTACACCTTCAGCCTTGGTTTCGGCTCTGTTTCGTGGCGGGCTACCCGCTCGTCTTCTGTTCTCGGCTCTAGTTGTGAGGCTGAGATCTACGCCGGGGCTATGGCTGCACAGGAGTTACGCTGGCTCACCTACCTGTTGACCGACCTTGGAGAGCCGCCTCGTTCTCCTCCAGTCCTGTACGTAGACAACAAGGCCATGCTGGCCTTGTGTCGAGAGCAGCGACTGGAGCACAGGACAAAGCACATTGCTCTCCGCTACTTTCTTGCTCGTGAGCTACAGCAGCGTGGACAGTTGCGACTTGCGTACGTGGCCTCTGAGGCCAACACTGCTGATGTCTTCACCAAGGCACTTGCGCCTTGTGATCATCAGCGTTGCTGCACGCAGTTGGGTCTTGTGCCTGTCTTGCCTCACTTGCTCACTTCTTGACCTTCCTTGTACCTCGACCTATATATATACTCTTGCTCTTGCTTGCTTGACTCTTGTATATCTCTATATATGGTCTTGCATGTGAACTGGCCTTGTGGCCCTTGAACTTGTGCTCGGAATGTGTGGTGACTTTGTGATCCACCCTGAGCTTTGCTTTGTTTGCTTGACTGGTCTTGTGACCCCTTCTTCTCCCCCACTTTGCCTATGGGGGTGTGTCAGAATATTATAGCTTACTTCTTTGTGTAGGCTATAGTGGGGTATCCCATAGGGGGTACAACCCAACTAGAGTTTCCTATTTGTACTCACTTCATTCATAGTCATTTCATTCTCGTTCTAACCTTCTCACGGCGTAGCACAAAACAAGACTATCCTTACCGGAAAGTGGGTCTTCCGTGTGAAGACGAAAGTTGACGGCACCATCGACAAATTCAAAGCTCGCTGGGTCGTACGCGGCTTTGACCAGGAGCACGGAAGAGATTACACCGAAACCTTCGCTCCGGTCAGCCGTCACACCTCACTCCGAATCCTCATCGCCGTCGCCGCCATGAAGAAAAAGAAACTGCGACAAATCGACGTCGCAAACGCATTTCTCTACGCACCTGTGGATGCAGAAATCTTCGTCGAGCTCCCGCACGGCTCCCACGGCGAACCCAACCGAGTCTGTCAACTGCTTAAGTCGCTCTACGGGATCAAGCAGGCACCGCGATTGTGGCAGCAGTACCTACACGCCCGCCTCATTCGCATCGGTTTCAAACAACTCCCGCATGACCAGGGCATGTATCGCCTCACAAAGGGAAGTGACTACGTTCTCCTAATCGTCTACGTGGACGATCTCCTCTACATTGGGTCAACCGACGGCATCGCCACGTGGTTCGAAGGGGAGCTTCAGAAAGACCTCACGCTCACGGTCTCTTCTACCGTTACGCAGTACCTCGGGCTCAACATCCGCGAGGAAGAAAACGCAATCTATCTAAGCGCCGAGAAGTACGCCGACACCATCGCGAAACGCTTCAGCCTCACACCAAGCGCCATCTCCACGCCTTACCGCTACACGTCAGGAACCGAAAAGGGACGATCTATCCTACTCAAGCCCGCCGGCATACGCGACTATCAGAAGAAGCTCGGATGTCTTCTCTTCGCAGCAGTCACATGCCGTCCCGACTTATCCTACTCCGCGAGCCAGCTCGCCACCTATCTCAAGAAGCCTGAAGCAGAGCATCTGGCGGAACTCGATCGCGCTCTCCACTATTTCGTCAGCACCGCGACGATCGGATTAACTTATCACAAAAACGCAACTACACCGACCAAGCTAATCGGCTACGTCGACGCCGATCACGCCGGCGACACCGATAACAGGCGCTCACGCACCGGCTATGTCTACCGCCTCGAGCCTATCGGTCCCATCTCCTGGCAGTCGAGTAAGCAGGAGTTAATCGCACTGTCTTCAGCTGAAGCGGAATATATTGCACTCTGCTCAGCCACCAAGGAGGGACTTTACCTTCGCGAACTGCTGGAAGAAGCGAAGTTAGCCGAGTTACCTAGCTTCACCGTGTTCTGCGACAACCAGTCAGCAATTCGCATCGCCAACAAGAACGGCTTCGCAAACAGGACGAAACACATTGCCCTGCGCTATTTCTTCGTGAAGGACGAGATCGAAAAGGGGAAACTCGATCTGTCATAGTGTCCCACGTCTGAGATGGCAGCCGATTACTTGACCAAGAAGCTCGGAAAGCAGAAGTTCGAATACTGCATGCTGCTGACTGGACAAGGCCACGTCACCTGCGGCGACACTCCAGAAGCGAAGGGGAGTGTTGGAAACAATAAGTCTTAGTGCGCTTCTGTCGTGTCAAAACCCAAGACACTAGCGAAGCAGTCCGAATCGAAGCATCGAGTCAAACCTCGGAGGTTAGGGTAACCGCCTGGAGGTTACGGGAAAGTCAAAGGTCAGCGACCTTTGACTCGACAATTACAGCGCGACAGTTAAGGACACACAACTGACTCGTTACAGAGCAGTTGCCCGAGTCGCACTGTATCGAATCGCAACAGCAAATACAGTTATCTATCCATTCGTATTCCCTGTACTCTTATATAAAACCTTGTATTTGCTTGTTTAATTCAATCCACTTTGCTCTCACACACTAGTGCAAGGTCGGTTCACAAACTTCATTAAACGCTTCCGCTATTACAAATATCCTACCCAGAGTTATCCTCTGCAAAGATCCTTAAGGGCTTTCTCAGGCCAACAGTTTTTACAAGAGACACCAGGAGGACATCTACAATTTGTCCAGCAGAATGAAAGCAGAGTACCGTAACTTCTGTTGCAGCAGTCCATGTATGCATAATAAAACACTAACTTACAGCAGCATGAAGGTTGGAGGCCCTTCTAGAGCTTCTCCATTATCACACACCAATTGGATTTGTCGTAAAAGCTCTCAACAATTGATGCACCACCAATCTCTGTGATGAGCCTGCAGCACAGAACACCAGGAAGAACATGAGCAGAACCACAAAAAAAACTTCAGTATAACAGTAAGAACAAACAAACGAACAACAGCAAGCACACAATTGCATGATACGCACCTCTCCAGCTCTCCTTGAGTGAAAACATAATAATATCGGTTGTACACCACCGACCCCTTCGCTTCATCGCGCCGAGCAAATCCCGAGGCTACATGCTGTGCAGCTGCTGCCGAGCCTATCTCCACTCGATGACATGGCAGGTGCCACGGGACCAGAAACTCCTGGGAAGCTTCCTCTCCTGTCACTTTCCCTTGCTCAGACTCTCCTGTCCTTTCTTCCCCCGACCCTCCCCTTCCAAGTTCTGGGTTTGGGTTCTTTTCCCCACTGCCCCCAGCTGCACTCTCCTCACTCATCCCTTCCCCTGCTGTTGCTCCCTTTTCTCCTGGAACCTCTTTTCCAGCTGAGCCCCTCCTTGGACACGCATTCTCCTCGTTACTGGTCTCTCTTTCCTCCTCGATCCCCCCCAGTCCTCCTCCCGCCCTCCCTTCCCTCTCCCCTCCCTTCTCCTCCCCTCCGCCCGCCTCCACATCCCCCACCCACTTATCCGCCATCCGGCCAATCAGCGGCGTCCACTTGTCAAGCAACCCCGGATTCTCCTACTGTCATGCGTCTCCTTGCTACTGCTGTCACTGACCCTTCTTTCGAGTCTTCTGCTGCGTCTGCCCTTGTCACTGAGCTCGTCGACTTTGCTGCGCGCTGTCGTCTAGACTACGCTGCTAGTCTTGTCGCTGAGTCTGAGTCTGCCTGTCCTCCGTCCGTCGGGGGTGAGTGTGCCCTTGGCACGGACGTCCTTGAGGACAGGCAGGAGGAGTTCCAGTGTCTGGCCGCCGCTTCACCTCATCTCGCGTCTGTACTGCTAGCCCCTGAGGGAGACCCGGATGCACTAGACATCCCGACTCCGCGCTCTTACGCGGAGGCGATAGAGGGTCCCTACTCCTCTCAGTGGCAGGCAGCTATGGATGCAGAGATGGCTTCCTGGAAGTCCACAGGCACCTACGTCGACGCTGTTCCCCCTCCTGGGGCGAACATCGTCAGTGGCATGTGGATTTTCAGGGTGAAGCGGCCGCCGGGTTCTCCGCCTGTCTTCAAGGCGCGTTACGTGGCTCGTGGCTTCAGTCAGCGGCAGGGGGTTGACTACTTTCAGACCTTCTCCCCCACCCCAAAGATGACCACTCTTCGGGTACTGCTGCACGTTGCTGCTCACCGTGACTACGAGCTGCACTCTCTCGACTTCAGCACAGCTTTCTTGCAGGGCAGCCTGCACGAGGAGATCTGGCTGCGTCGCCCACCTGGCTTCACTGGGTCTTTCCCTCCTGGTACCCAGTGGAGTCTCCGGCGTCCAGTCTACGGTCTCCGCCAGGCGCCACGTGAGTGGCACGACACACTGAGGACTACGCTGGCGGCACTTGGGTTTGCTCCTTCTACTGCCGACCCGTCGCTGTTTCTGCGCACCGACACCTCTCTGCCGCCGTTCTACATCCTCGTGTACGTCGACGACTTGGTCTTTGCCACAGCTGACACTGCTGGACTCGCCTACGTGAAGTCCGAGCTGCAGAAGAGACACACATGCACTGACCTGGGTGAACTGCGCAGCTACCTTGGCTTGCAGATCACCCGAGACAGAGCACGCCGCACCATTACCCTGACTCAGTCACACATGGTGCAGCAGGTCCTTCAGCGCTTTGGCTTCACGTACTCCTCGCCTCAGGCCACTCCTCTGCCTACTCGCCACTCGCTCTCAGCTCTGCCTTCGGATGAGTCCGTAGAGTCGAGTGGCCCATATGCAGAGCTTGTTGGCTGCCTCATGTACCTGATGACCTGCACACGACCTGACCTTGCATACCCTCTTAGCATTCTTGCACGCTATGTTGCTCCTGGGAGACACCGACCAGAGCACATGGCTGCAGCGAAGAGGGTGTTGCGCTACTTGTGCAGTACGTCGGGCATGGGGCTAGTGCTTGGAGGGTGCAGTCCAGTGGTCCTCACTGGGCACGCGGACGCTTCTTGGGCTGACGACCAGGCTACGCAGCGGTCGTCACAGGGTTACACCTTCAGCCTTGGTTCCGGCTCTGTTTCGTGGCGGGCTACCCGCTCGTCTTCTGTTCTCGGCTCTAGTTGTGAGGCTGAGATCTACGCCGGGGCTATGGCTGCACAGGAGTTACGCTGGCTCACCTACCTGTTGACCGACCTTGGAGAGCCGCCTCGTTCTCCTCCAGTCCTGTACGTAGACAACAAGGCCATGCTGGCCTTGTGTCGAGAGCAGCGACTGGAGCACAGGACAAAGCACATTGCTCTCCGCTACTTTCTTGCTCGTGAGCTACAGCAGCGTGGACAGTTGCGACTTGCGTACGTGGCCTCTGAGGCCAACACTGCTGATGTCTTCACCAAGGCACTTGCGCCTTGTGATCATCAGCGTTGCTGCACGCAGTTGGGTCTTGTGCCTGTCTTGCCTCACTTGCTCACTTCTTGACCTTCCTTGTACCTCGACCTATATATATACTCTTGCTCTTGCTTGCTTGACTCTTGTATATCTCTATATATGGTCTTGCATGTGAACTGGCCTTGTGGCCCTTGAACTTGTGCTCGGAATGTGTGGTGACTTTGTGATCCACCCTGAGCTTTGCTTTGTTTGCTTGACTGGTCTTGTGACCCCTTCTTCTCCCCCACTTTGCCTATGGGGGTGTGTCAGAATATTATAGCTTACTTCTTTGTGTAGGCTATAGTGGGGTATCCCATAGGGGGTACAACCCAACTAGAGTTTCCTATTTGTACTCACTTCATTCATAGTCATTTCATTCTCGTTCTAACCTTCTCACGGCGTAGCACAAAACAAGACTATCCTTACCGGAAAGTGGGTCTTCCGTGTGAAGACGAAAGTTGACGGCACCATCGACAAATTCAAAGCTCGCTGGGTCGTACGCGGCTTTGACCAGGAGCACGGAAGAGATTACACCGAAACCTTCGCTCCGGTCAGCCGTCACACCTCACTCCGAATCCTCATCGCCGTCGCCGCCATGAAGAAAAAGAAACTGCGACAAATCGACGTCGCAAACGCATTTCTCTACGCACCTGTGGATGCAGAAATCTTCGTCGAGCTCCCGCACGGCTCCCACGGCGAACCCAACCGAGTCTGTCAACTGCTTAAGTCGCTCTACGAGATCAAGCAGGCACCGCGATTGTGGCAGCAGTACCTACACGCCCGCCTCATTCGCATCGGTTTCAAACAACTCCCGCATGACCAGGGCATGTATCGCCTCACAAAGGGAAGTGACTACGTTCTCCTAATCGTCTACGTGGACGATCTCCTCTACATTGGGTCAACCGACGGCATCGCCACGTGGTTCGAAGGGGAGCTTCAGAAAGACCTCACGCTCACGGTCTCTTCTACCGTTACGCAGTACCTCGGGCTCAACATCCGCGAGGAAGAAAACGCAATCTATCTAAGCGCCGAGAAGTACGCCGACACCATCGCGAAACGCTTCAGCCTCACACCAAGCGCCATCTCCACGCCTTACCGCTACACGTCAGGAACCGAAAAGGGACGATCTATCCTACTCAAGCCCGCCGGCATACGCGACTATCAGAAGAAGCTCGGATGTCTTCTCTTCGCAGCAGTCACATGCCGTCCCGACTTATCCTACTCCGCGAGCCAGCTCGCCACCTATCTCAAGAAGCCTGAAGCAGAGCATCTGGCGGAACTCGATCGCGCTCTCCACTATTTCGTCAGCACCGCGACGATCGGATTAACTTATCACAAAAACGCAACTACACCGACCAAGCTAATCGGCTACGTCGACGCCGATCACGCCGGCGACACCGATAACAGGCGCTCACGCACCGGCTATGTCTACCGCCTCGAGCCTATCGGACCCATCTCCTGGCAGTCGAGTAAGCAGGAGTTAATCGCACTGTCTTCAGCTGAAGCGGAATATATTGCACTCTGCTCAGCCACCAAGGAGGGACTTTACCTTCGCGAACTGCTGGAAGAAGCGAAGTTAGCCGAGTTACCCAGCTTCACCGTGTTCTGCGACAACCAGTCAGCAATTCGCATCGCCAACAAGAACGGCTTCGCAAACAGGACGAAACACATTGCCCTGCGCTATTTCTTCGTGAAGGACGAGATCGAAAAGGGGAAACTCGATCTGTCATACTGTCCCACGTCTGAGATGGCAGCCGATTACTTGACCAAGAAGCTCGGAAAGCAGAAGTTCGAATACTGCATGCTGCTGACTGGACAAGGCCACGTCACCTGCGGCGACACTCCAGAAGCGAAGGGGAGTGTTGGAAACAATAAGTCTTAGTGCGCTTCTGTCGTGTCAAAACCCAAGACACTAGCGAAGCAGTCCGAATCGAAGCATCGAGTCAAACCTCGGAGGTTAGGGTAACCGCCTGGAGGTTACGGGAAAGTCAAAGGTCAGCGACCTTTGACTCGACAATTACAGCGCGACAGTTAAGGACACACAACTGACTCGTTACAGAGCAGTTGCCCGAGTCGCACTGTATCGAATCGCAACAGCAAATACAGTTATCTATCCATTCGTATTCCCTGTACTCTTATATAAAACCTTGTATTTGCTTGTTTAATTCAATCCACTTTGCTCTCACACACTAGTGCAAGGTCGGTTCACAAACTTCATTAAACGCTTCCGCTATTACAAATATCCTACCCAGAGTTATCCTCTGCAAAGATCCTTAAGGGCTTTCTCAGGCCAACAGTTTTTACAAGAGACACCAGGAGGACATCTACAATTTGTCCAGCAGAATGAAAGCAGAGTACCGTAACTTCTGTTGCAGCAGTCCATGTATGCATAATAAAACACTAACTTACGGCAGCATGAAGGTTGGAGGCCCTTCTAGAGCTTCTCCATTATCACACACCAATTGGATTTGTCGTAAAAGCTCTCAACAATTGATGCACCACCAATCTCTGTGATGAGCCTGCAGCACAGAACACCAGGAAGAACATGAGCAGAACCACAAAAAAAACTTCAGTATAACAGTAAGAACAAACAAACGAACAACAGCAAGCACACAATTGCATGATACGCACCTCTCCAGCTCTCCTTGAGTGAAAACATAATAATATCGGTTGTACACCACCGACCCCTTCGCTTCATCGCGCCGAGCAAATCCCGAGGCTACATGCTGTGCAGCTGCTGCCGAGCCTATCTCCACTCGATGACATGGCAGGTGCCACGGGACCAGAAACTCCTGGGAAGCTTCCTCTCCTGTCACTTTCCCTTGCTCAGACTCTCCTGTCCTTTCTTCCCCCGACCCTCCCCTTCCAAGTTCTGGGTTTGGGTTCTTTTCCCCACTGCCCCCAGCTGCACTCTCCTCACTCATCCCTTCCCCTGCTGTTGCTCCCTTTTCTCCTGGAACCTCTTTTCCAGCTGAGCCCCTCCTTGGACACGCATTCTCCTCGTTACTGGTCTCTCTTTCCTCCTCGATCCCCCCCAGTCCTCCTCCCGCCCTCCCTTCCCTCTCCCCTCCCTTCTCCTCCCCTCCGCCCGCCTCCACATCCCCCACCCACTTATCCGCCATCCGGCCAATCAGCGGCGTCCACTTGTCAAGCAACCCCGGATTCTCCTGCTCCCTCGCCCACACAGTCACCAGCACCCTACCCCCCTTCCTCACCACCCTAAGCATCTCTCTTAGCGCGTGTTTCCGCCGGGTTTCAGACGACAAGTGGTGCAAAACGGCCACGGAAATCGCCGCGTCGAAGCGCGAGGAAGCGAGGGGGAGCGAGAGGGTATCGGCTACAAAGGCCTCGAAGCCCCGTTGGGTGCAGATGGAGACGAGAGGCGGGCTGATGTCGCAGCCAATCAGAACGGCCGGTGGGCGGGTAGGGGCGGAGGAAGGGGAGGAGGAGGGAGGGAAGGGGGTGGAGGAGGAAGGAGTGGAGGACGAGGAAGGGAACGGGGAGGAGGAAGTGCGCATTGACAAAGAGGAAGACGCAGAGACAGACACAGAGGCAGCGGAAGGGAGAGCAGGCGGGATGGGCAACCCACCATTGAGGTACTTCCCGTTGCCACACCCGGCGTCGAGGACAAGGGAGCCCGGTGGGAGGGAGAGCAGGAACTCTGCTACCTTGGGCCAGCGCGCGAAACGTGTCGCGCTGAAATGCGGCGCTATGGCGTCGTATACCTTGTGCACAAAGTCTCGCTCTACTGCTGGGGTGGTTTGAGGAGAGTAGAGAAGGTTCGGAGGATCAACATGAGGGGGGATGGAGCTCTCTTTCCCATCCTCCCTCTCTGCCCTTTCCTCCTCTGCGCGCTCCTCCACTCCTTCATGCGAGTGCGTCATCACAGGTTCCCCATCGTTCCCTCCTCCCATTCTCTGCTCTTCCTTCTTTCCCTTCTCCCCCTCCTCCCCACACTCTGCCACCCCTTCGTGTGAGTGTGTCACCACACTCCCTCCACAACACCCATCTCCCACTCTCTCCCTCATCCCCTCACGTCCCTTCTGCTTCACAAGCAATTTCTCTGCTCCCGATCCCTCCACCAACATTCCCTCACTTCCCGCTGCCCTGTCCCTATCAGTCGACACTTTTCCATTTCCGGCAACACTTTCCATTCTGGGAGCATCACAGAACTCAGGGTAAGCACACCCGCACGGGCCAAACCGAACCCTCCGGAAGGTGTAAGAAACGCGGCGGGGGGCGCGCGGGAAAACCTGACCGTTGATGTGGTCGATCTTGTGGTTGGGAATGTAGTGAGACCACGCGTATCGGGCCTCCCCTGTTAGGACTAGGAGGGAGCGAGGGGGTAGGAAGAGCACTCTCCTGTCCTCTGCTCTCCTTTCCTCGGTTTTCCTCTCTTCTGCTCTCCTCTCCTCTTCTCGATTCTCCTCCGCTCTCCTCTCATTTGGTGTTGCTACCTCCTTAGCTTCTACTCCGGCTTTTTCCTCAGCTCTAACTGCGCTACAGTCACTGCTGTTGCTGCTGCTATGGTTAGTGCTGATTTGGCTAACACCACTGACAGCACCATTGCCTCTGCTATTGTCGTCGCTGCTGCAACAGGCACTGTCACTGCTCTCACACTTTCCATTGCTGCCCCTACTAATCTCACTCCCCACACCCTGTTCACTGCTCCCACTGCTCCCACCAACAACCTTTTTCTTCCCCAGTGGTTGTTTCCCCACGGGTTGCGGCCCGAGGGGTCTCCTGAACTCCATAATCGCAGGGCCAGCCAGGGAGAGGGAGAGAACAGCACCCTCGAATGCAGCATGCGTGTCGATGTGCGGTGCCAGGCCCACCCCTGTCCCGTACTCGTTGATCTGCCAAGGAAGGGGGCGGGGAAGGAGAGGGCAGAAGGGCCACGGGTTGAAGCCCCAAGGGTCTCTTGAACTCCATAATCGCAGGGCCAGCCTGGGAGAGGGTGAGAGCGGCGCCTTCAAATGCAGCATGCGTGTCAATGTGCGGAGCCAGGCCCACCCCTGTTGCAGACTCATTTATCTGTGCGGGGACAGATGGAGAAAGGTGGTGGGGGGGGGGGGGGGGGGGGGGGGGGCTGAGGGAGAGCGAGAGCACGGCGGCCTTGAATGAGAGAGGACGGCAGCATGCGTGTCAATGTGCGGCGCCAGGCCCACCCCTGCATTCGTACTCGTTGATCTGTGGCGTAAGGGGAGAGGGAGAAGAAGGGGAGAAGGGGGGAGGTAGAAGGAGCAGCGTTTTCTTCCCCAGGCCCACCCCTACCTTCCTGTGGACCGGAGGAGATCAAAATCAACCTCAAGCAAATCATACAGCATGCGTTCGGCAGTTCCTGTACACGAGACCGACCCAACACGAATCAATCGTTTCCATGAATGAAGCAGCCCGAACACGCCCTGATCTCACCGTTAGTTGGTCCAGCGGCATGCAAACTTCCGGGCAGCCCGTGAGCTCGGGCAGCTGTTCTGCCCGCGAAACAAAATCCGACACTGCTGCGGGTAGCGGGCCGATCCACTTGTCTTTCTCGATGTCTCGTGTCTGAAGGAGGGAAAAAAGGGGAGAGAGGGGGAGGGGGGGAGGAGCAGCGAGGGAAGGGAACAAGGAGAAAGAAGGAGGACGCAAGCAGTTTCGGAAAAGCAATCAGAAAGCGCTTACAACGCATAAACAGGCCAAGGGGGATTGATAATGTGGAGAGGCGTAGGGACGAGGCATCAAAGGGGGGATTCAAAGTGAATGTACTCACACAATGTGACCTTCCATTGTAGAAGAAAGCACAAACAAGAATACGATTAGAATGTAAGTCTATCTATACACATCCAGTGTTCATGAAGGCGTAACCAATGGTGCTGCATACAGCACCGCAGTTTATTCAGCCAAATAAATAACAACATAACCATAAACATCCATTTTTTAGGGCGCCTAAAAGCACATATCCACTTATACAGCATACAGAGTAGTTGAAAGCGTAACCGTGGTGCTGAACGCGCCTCTTTGTCAGATAATGCCAATCGTTGCCATCCGCAAACTCCAAAAGACTCTGTGGGGAGAGTGGGGAGGGGGGAGATGTTGGTTTGGGAAGGAGGGGGGAGATGTTGGTTTGGGAAGGAGGGGGGAGATGTTGGTTTGGGAAGGAGGGGGGAGATGTTGGTTTGGGAAGGAGGGGGGAGATGTTGGTTTGGGAAGGAGGGGGGGGAAAGAGAGGAGAGGGGAGAAACAGACCGACCATGGTGCTTGTCGGACCATTGTCTCACCATTGTGGTTGTAAGTCACGATTGTGCTTGTAAGTCACCATTGTGCTTGTAAGTCACCATTGTGTTTGTAAGTCGTACTGTTGACGCCTGAACCCATGAGCTGACCCCCGACCCCTCTCACCTGTTCCATCTTTGAAGTGACAAAAACGAGGTGCATAGCGAAGCCAACCCACGCCTGGAAATGTGATTGTAAGAGAGTGACAACTGTTCCCGCATTGAACCCTGAACCCTCACCCCCCCAATCCTCACACCTGTTCCATCTCGGGTGTGACAAAATCGAGGTGCAGGAACAGCCCCGGTATAGCGAGCGCGTCAACATTGTGGTGTACCACCGGATGCTCCACCTGCGGGGAAAACAAAATGAGTAAAAAAAATGTAAACCCCCAAACCCTGTGTCCCAGATCTGATGTCATCCGACTAGTACACCCGTGATATCGTAATGAACCCCGAAAAAAATACAGAAATATTAAAACCTGAGTTTCCCTTATGAGTGTTCGCAAACAATGCCTACCGGAGCGAATCGCTTCCACACAGCGAACTGAATGTGCATATTTCGTCCGCCCGTTGTTGGCTTTTTTTGTATTGTAACAACGAGTTTCTACTGATGAAAAGGCCTGTGGGAGGTGCCAAAACAAGAAGAGCCTACCGGCGCGGATCGCTTCCCCACGGCGAACTGGATGTGCATCTTCCTACCGCCCGCGTCCGCGCACGGCTTTCCGCTCAGCGCCTGCAGTGCAGCTTCCGCCGCAGCGGAGGCCTCAGCGCGCGAGCGCCCGCCGAAAACGACAAAAATGCGGGTGAGATTGGCGGCGCCGGCCGGGACGACGCGGCGGACGTGGCCGAAGGAGGAGAACACGTCAGCAAGGGCTGCATACGTCATCTCCGCCTCAGCACCGCAGTTTGCCACGTAAAGATACGGCGTAGGCGGAGGATTCGGGCCCTTGGGGCGGGTGAAGAAAATAGAATCTAACCCCGCGTCGCTCTCATAGTTGATCTCCTCGTCAGCCATATTGCAAAATGACTCTGTAAGAATCGAACCCGTACGACACGGTATTGAACTGTCGGATATGACTTGATTAAAGAGACGAAAAAATAAGGGCTGGTGGGCACCGCCTATGCGCTGTTCGAGGGTCTTTGATTGAAGTCGGTGAGGTATGTGAAGGCGTTTTCAGGAAGGAAGGGTGAATGGGAGCACAACCAAGATGCCAAATGCGTTGGGAACGGAACGCAATGGGCGACAAAGATAGATTTACCTTGAATTACCAGGATAAGGTTTGCAGACGCAGGTGACTAGATGCGATTGGCTGAGAGAATCGGGTTTGATTTAGACGGGGATAGGAGGAGAAGGGACAGGAAGCTCGAGAAGTCAAGAAGTGGCGAAATCATCCTTGGTAGCTTTTGTTTTGCGAACATCCGCGATGTCCTCCTACTGTTTCGGTCGCATGTCAGGTCCATTACATATAATTAACTATCTCCTACTCTGGCCCACCCTGCGACCTTCATTTCGTCAACGTTCTCTACAGTCATCTCGCTAGCCGTCTCGCACGAGAAACTTTTCTGCCTCATGTGATCTGACTGGTCAATCGGCCTCAACCACGAAACGTTACAGTCAGGCAGGCGGTCCGCGCTTCGATTTCTCAAATTCAAAGTTCTCTCGATTTCCACATCTCAGATTCGCGCCTCGGGCGCTCCTAAAAAAGCACTGGAATCTCAAATTTTACGAATGCGAAACTTTGCAATGCAACCACTCCCACATAAATCTCTCTTGTCCGTTCAGAAGCCGACCACACCTGTTTCCCTTTCACTGGAAGACAACGCCGTTTTGAGTTGACAACCTCAGGAGAGTCACGCCTCTTCCTACTCATACTTCCTTGCATGATCCAGATCACTGCTACAGGCTGGCGATATCAATACAGGGTGTAGCATCCTAGTTTCGTACTGTCAATGCTAAAGCTCAAAATAAGCGAAACATCGGGCTATGCTGAAGTCGTTTCGATAACCATGGTTCCTTCACTGAATAAGCTTTCAGCTCGCAGCTTCCATTCAGAACTTGGCTTGATGAGGCGGAAATCTCGTAGCGGGGGTCGACAGAGAATGGTTGACGCACGCGGTTCGACTCTGCCAGAGAAAGATACTGGCTAGCTTTTCCGCATGCGATGCTTTTCTCCGCCCTTTTGCCGGTCCCGACCAAGTCTTCCGCATGGTAGCTTCGGCACCGCTTTGTGCACCGGCGTTTAGAGCGCAATCGCTGATTTTATTTCTAACATGTCGCCTCGATTATGTCAATGAGCTCGGAGCTGGTGCCGATGCTAACGCTAGTAGCGTGCATAAAAGGCCGCCGAAACCTGTCAGTCAACCACACTTTCTCATCTCTCGTCTCTCGCCTCACGAGATCTTTCGCCCGACAGACAACATCAGCGCTTTAATTCTTGAAACGCCTCAAAAATTCGCTTCAACGACGTTTCCTAGTGACCAAGAAAAGTCGGTCGGAACTGACTAGCAGCGCGCCGCTGCTCCGGCTTCAGAACGTTCAACGTGACGCGTCGAGTCAATCCTGAACTAATAGTAACCGTTACTCGCCGTGACGTGTCGCAGCTTCCCGCTCATCGTTCTACATCAAAGCAGGTTCCATGGCTAGTATTCCGCGGCCTTCAAATCGAAGCCTCTTTCGATTTGCCATGGAACTCCGCCCCCTTCGCCTCTCCTTGCTCCTCCTCCTCCCGCTCCTCCTGCTCGCCACCCCTCGCCTTTCCGCTTCTCAATCTACGCCCTCTAATCTCCCTACCATGACCAGCAGCAGCAGCAGCGGCGGCAGCAGCAGCGGGGTTACCGGAAGCGCCGCTTATCCTGCCGTTTCTGCTGCTGTGGCTAATGCGCGGAGAGGGGTGGGCGGAATGATGAGAAGAGGGGGAATCCCCGGACTGCCCTCGCCTTCCGAAGTCACCATCCTTGATGGTTCCGCCACCCCTGGTTCCGCCACTCCTGTTTCCGCCACCCCTGGTTTCGCCACCCCTAGTTCCGCCACCCCTGGTTTCGCCACCCCTAGTTCCGCCACCCCTGGTTCCGCCACCCCTGGTTCCGCCACCCCTAGTTCCGCCACCCCTGGTTCCGCCACCCCTGGTTCCGCCACCCCTGGTTCCGCCACCCCTGGCTCCGCCACGTTCGAACCGCTGCCGATCCGACCTCCTCCATCACCGCCTGCTTCCACTGGCGCTGGTGCTGCTGGCACTGGCAACACCCCTGGTGCTGGCAATGCTGCCAGTGGTGCCGCTGCTACAGCAGCTGGTGCGGTGATAGGAGGTTTGGGAGGCGTGACAAGCGGTGCAGCCATGGGAGGGTTGGCAGCAAAGGCGGCTGGGAAAGGGAAGGGGTTGAAAGCGGTGGAAGCGGAGGCTATTGCTGCTGCTACTGCAGGGGGGCTGGGGGCAATTGGAGGAGCTCTGGGGGGAGGTTTGGCGGGAGGTATGGGGGGAGGTTTGGGGGGAATTCCGCTCTTGCCCTCGCCTCTCCCTTCTCTTCCGACTGCTGCCCTTCCAACTCTTCCTTCCGCTGCCCTTCCCCCCCTCCCTTCTGCTTCCCTTCCCCCCCTTCCTTCCGCTGCCCTTCCCCCCCTCCCTTCTGCTTCCCTTCCCCCCCTTCCTTCCGCTGCCCTTCCCCCCCTCCCTTCTGCTTCGCTTCCCCCCTTTCCTTCCGCTGACCTTCCCCCCCTCCCTTCCGCTAGCCTTCCCCCCTCCCCTTCAACCTCTGCCAATACCACATCCCCCTCACTGCCTCTCCCTTCCCCCGCTGGCAATACCACCTCCCCCTCACTGCCTTCCCCCTCCCCCTCTGCCAATACCACCTCCCCCCCATCGCCTCTCCCTTCCCCCTCTGCCAATACTACCTCCCCCTCACTACCTTCCCCTTCCCCCTCCGCCAATACCACCTCCCCCTCACTGCCTTCCCCCTCCCCCTCCGCCAATACCACCTCCCCCTCTCTGCCTCTCCCTTCCCCCTCCGCCAATACCACCTCCCCCTCACTGCCCCTCCCTTCCCCCTCCGCCAATACCACCTCCCCCTCACTGCCTCTCCCTTCCCCCTCCGCCAATACCACCTCCCCCTCACTGCCCCTTCCTTCCCCCTCCGCCAATACCACCTCCCCCTCACTGCCTTCCCCCTCTCCCTCCGCCAATACCACCTCCCCCTCACTTCCTTCCCCCTCCCCCTCCGCCAATACCACCTCCCCCTCACTGTCTTCCCCTTCCCCCTCCGCCAATACCACCTCCCCCTCACTGCCTTCCCCCTCCCCCTCCGCTAATACCACCTCCCCCTCTCTGCCTCTCCCTTTCCCCTAAGCCAACACCACAACCACCCCAGCACCTCCCCCCTCTTAGAATGGCACGACAACCGCACCACACCACCTCCCCCTCCCGCCTCCTCCTCACTGTCCCTTAGGGATCAACCATATCAGACTCACCCCCAACAACCCCCCTTCCACTGCCAGTGATCCCAACTCATCTCAGTACAGGTCTTGACTCATCTCCTGGAAGCAGCTCCGTGTAAATACACGTGTCAGTACAGGTCTTTAGGATAAATTGCTGGGGAGAATTGTACCCTTCTTGTGTGCTGATAGCTGATGCAATGTACTTGTTTATATAAAGAATTTATCATGACTCTCTCCATTTAGCAGCAGCATCATTAAATGTGCACCAAACCAACTGTTAAGAGTGCAATTGAGTGAACGAACGAGAATTGCACTATCGAAGCAAAAAGTACAATGAGCGAAGGCATGAGCGAAGGATTATATAGCGAAACAATAGTGGTAACGGTAATGGACTGTGGTTGTCGCGCGACGAGCCTGGGACTGAGGTTGGGAAAGTGTCGAAGCGTAGGCCCGGAGCGCGGGTTACCAGCCGAGCCGTGAGGTCGGGATGCGATGTGCGAAAAGGGCGGGATAATGAATGATGAGATGGTCGCGAGTGGTAACGGTGCTGACTGAGGTGCTACAGTGACGTACGCGTTGAGCAGGGACGCGAAGTAAGGAAAAGGGAATTTCCTTACACTACCCCCCTCCCCAAGGGGCCCCTCTTACGAGAGCGCATGGACGTCGCGGAAATTTCGGCTTCGCAGATACTCGGGGAAGACAGGGTGGTTCTCAATTTTATCCAGGGGGACCCAGTTGTCTTCTGTGGGCGTTCGGTCCTTCCAGCGAATTAGGAACTCGATCCTTCGGGCTCCCCGAGGGTCGCGGACTCGGTGGCTGAGGATTTTTTCAGGGGTGATGAGTGGTTCGGTTGGGGGACGTGTCATGCTGGCTGGGCGATTTCGTGGCAGTTGGCTCGTGGATGGGATGTAAGGGCGAAGTAGGCTGACGTGGAATGACGGGCTGACGTACCAGTCAGCAGGGAGGAGGAGGTGGGCGGTGACGGGTGTGATCATGTGGCTGATGCGAAATGGCCCACAATATCGGGGGCGAAGTTTTGGAGTGATGGGCAGGCGAAGATTCTGAGTGTCGAGTAACACGAGGTCGTCGGACTGATAAGTAACGGGTCTGCGATGTCGATCGGCGTTACGTTTAGCGATGATGTTTGATTTTTTGATTGCTTCTTGTCAAAATTAGAAGAAAGAGGATTGAACTAGCAAGAATGAGGATACAAATAGCAAACCCTAGAAGGGTTGTACTCGCGACGGGCGACGGGAAATGGGGGGAGGGGAGAAAGGGGGGGGGGCCACCACGGACCTGAGGGGAGGGCGGGGCCGCGACAAGGGGCGGGGCCGCGACGAGCGGGGCGGGGCCGCGACGTAGGGCGGGGCCGCTTCGAGGGGCGGGGCCGCGACACAGGGGCGGGGCCGCGACGAGGGGCGGGGCCGCGACGGTCGGGGCGGGGCCGCGACGTAGGGCAGGGCCGCTTCGTAGGGCGGGGCCGTGACATAGGGCGGGGCCAAGCCGGGCAGGCGCACGGGCGGCGACGGGCCGGGGCGGGGCCGCGACGAAGGGCGGGGCCGCATCAAGGGGCGGGGCCGCGAAGGTAGGGCGGGGCCGAGCCGGGCAGGCGCACGGGCGGCGACGGGCCGGGGCGGGGCCGCGACGAAGGGCGGGGCCGAGCCGGGCAGGCGCACGGGCGGCGACGGGCCGGGGCGGGGCCGCGACGTAGAGCGGGGCCGCGTCAAGGGGCGGGGCCGCGACGATCGGGGCGGGGCCACGACGTAGGGGAGAAGCCCGCCGCGCGCCTCGGGGCGCACGGCGGGCAGAAAACCGCCGCGCGCCTCGGGGCGCACGGCGGGCAGAAAATCGCCGCGCGCCTCGGGGCGCACGGCGGGAGGAAACAGTAGCAGCGGAAGCAAGGTGGGGACACACCCACAGGATCGATCCAAGGGGATCGACCTGCTCTGATAGCATGTCAAAATTAGAAGGAAGAAAGAGGATTGAACTAGCAAGAATGAGGATACAAATAGCAAACCCTAGAAGGGTTGTACTCGCTATAGAGCACCCCACTACAGGCTAGAACAATAAGATAATATTCTGACACTTCTGCTGCCCTGGTCCGTGCTGCTTGCAGAATCTCGGCGAACTGTTGTGCTCGTGGGACGGGGTTGTCGGGATTCGGTGTCATGGGTACTGTTGGGTCCTGTCCGTAATTCAAATAAAACGGCGACTCTTGCGTCGTGGCTGATGGTGCGTTATTGTATGCGAACTCGATGAGTGGCAGCTGCTGTTCCCACGTATTCGGGTCGTCGCACGTGGCTCGAATCAGCTGCTCCATGGTCTGATTTGTCCGTTCCGTCTGTCCGTCGGTTTCGGGGTGATAGGATGAACTGAACTGTAAGCGCGTGCCGAACTGCTGCCACAGGTTCCGCCAGAAGTTGCTGGTAAATTTCGTGTCCCTGTCGCTGATGATCGACGCGGGTATCCCGTGCAGTCGTACGACGGTGGAGATGAAGAGTCGGGCGGTTTCTTCGGCTGTGATGGATTTCCTGCATGCTGCGAAATGAGCCATTTTCGTTAGTCGATCGACGACGACCAGGATCGCGTCATTCCCACTCGTCCCAGCTGGTAACCCCGTGACGAAGTCCATCGTCACCTGCTGCCAAGCACGCTCTGGAGGCGGGATGGGTTGTAATTGCCCCGCTGGTCGCTTCCTGCTTGACTTCATGAGCTGGCAAGTGGGACACGATGCCACGTGTCGTTGCACATCGGTCAACATTTCTGGCCAGTAGTAGTACCGCTGCAGCTGCTGCCGTGTTTTTTCTACCCCGAAGTGTCCCGAGGTAACTCCGTCGTGTGCTTCCTGTAACAGTAGTTCCCGCAGTAGCGTGTATCCCGGTACCCAGATGCGGTCGGTTCCAGTTTTTACGTAATAGACTCCTTTTGCCGCTGCGAATTGCTGTGAGTTGCCTCCTGTAAAGAACGGGTCTGTTTGATATCCGTGGGTAAATAGGCCTGTCAGTAGTGGGCTGGTCTGGGCGAGTAGTATCGCGTGGATCTGGGCAGTGGGACGGGTCAGTGCGTCGGCGATATTCGATGCTCCTTTTTTGTATGTGACCGTATAGTGGAAATTCGACTCGAGGAAATCGAGCCATCGAATCTGTCGTGGGTTGAGGTGGGGCTGTGCGCGGAGGTACTGTAGAGATCTGTGGTCTGTCCGTACTGTCACGTCTGCGCCGGTCAAGTAGCAGCGCCAAACTTTGAATGCATGCACGATCGCGAGCATTTCGCGGTCGTGTATCGGGTAATTTCGCTCAGGCGGATGTAGTTTGCGTGATTCGTAGGCGATGGGTTGGAGGCCGTTGCCGAAGTCCTGTAACAGTACAGCTCCGATGGCGATGTCACTTGCGTCGGTAACCACTTCGAAAGGGCGGTGGGGATCAGCGATACGTAGAACGGGTGGTGAACAGAGAACGTTTTTTAGGGCAGAGAAGGCAGCATGCTCTTTCTCCCCCCGCGTAAAAGCGACCCCCTTACGCAGTAAATCAGTTAGTGGGGCTGTTAAACGTGCCATGTCGGGCACGAACCGTCGAACGTAATTAACAAACCCTAAAAAACTCTGCAGTTCCGTGATGTTCGTCGGGGGGCGCCACGCTTTTACCGTATCCAGCTTCTTTGGGTCAATCTCAACCCCGGCCTCTGAAATGACGTGACCTAGAAACTCTAGCCTATCCCTAAAAAACTCGCACTTGGAGCCCTTGGTGAGCAGCCGATGTTCCTCAAAAACCTTAAAAACTGCTTCAAGATCTGCTAAGTGTTGCTGCTTATCCCGACTGTAAACGAGGATATCGTCGAGGTAAACGATCACGCATTTATCTAAGAGTGGTCTAAACGCCTCGTTCATGGTCATCTGAAAAGTCGCAGGCGCGTTCGTCAATCCGAAAGGCATTACTGTATACTCGAATGACCCGTACCTAGTCCTAAATGCTGTTTTTGCGCAGTCCGATGGTTCGACCCGAATCTGATGGTAACCTCCCCGTAAATCTATTTTCGAAAAGACACGTGCTGTTCGCAGTTGGTCAATCAGTTCGTCGGCGCGGGGGATGGGGTATCGCGATTTGACTGTTACCCGGTTAAGCGCTCGGTAGTCGATGCACATGCGAAAACCTCCGTCTTTTTTTGGTGTGAACAGTATGGGTGCGGCGAACGGTGACGAGCTTGGTCGAATAAACTGCTTCTCTAACAGGTAATCTAGCTGCTTCCTTAACTCGTCGAGCTCGGGCTGTGTCAGTCGAAATTGCCGCTGTACTGTTGGCTGTGCCCCCGGTTCTAACTCGATCCTATGGTCGTGCGCTCGCTGAGGTGGCAGTCCCTGTGGTAAATCATCCGGAAATATCCCCGGGAACCGTTTCAGTAGTGCCTGTAATTCGGTCGGTACGGCTGCTAGTAGTTTCTTTAAATCATTCTGCTGCTCATCTTTTTCTACCACTGCGATATCCACTGCGTACACGTCAGCTCCAGCAGCGACAGCCCGTTTCATCGTGATGGCGTTGACCTGGACTGTTGAAGATTCGGGTGGCCGCCAGCGAGGTAGGATGACCCAGTTACCGCTACTTCGCACTGTGCAGCTTCCCGTCGTCCAGTCGATCCGTGGGTTGTACCGTCGCAGCCAATCACGTCCCAGTAAAATGTCGTGCCCATCCAGCGTCGTTGCGAGCATTTCCTGTGTAAACCCGAAGTTTCCCCCGCAGCGGACTTTTACTCGCTCCACTTTTTCTCGTATGGCCAATGGCGTGCCGTCAACTAAGCGTGCATCTATCTCAGGTAAACATCGGTTAAGTATTAACTCTAATTTTTGTGCGGTTGCAGTATTAACTAAGCTGTGACTTGCTCCTCCGTCAATGAAGATTTTCACTGCTGCTCCCTGTATTTTCCCGTAGATCAGTACCGGGCAATCCGTCGCTGTACCCTCCTTATTCATCCGAGCCCGATCGATGGCGTGAATCGGTACTGTGACTCGGTGAGGGTCGGTGTGGTTGGGCGAGCAGGCAGTCTCGTCAGTAGCTGGCCCAACTTCTACTGACTGCTGGCGTTTCCCTGCCTCTGAGACTCCTTCCCCTGCTCTGCTCCTCGACGCCTCAGCTCCTCTGGACATTCGCTCTTGCGATGGCCCGACCGGTTGCAAGCAAAGCAGCGCCCTCTAAATGGCGTGGCAGCTGCATTCGTTGCGACGGCATGTACAGTGGCGTGCTCGATTGGTCCCCGAGGGCGATGTCCGAAATAGGACCCCGGTCTCGGTCGGCGTAGGATATCGATTTTCTCGGCGAGCGCGAGGATTTCGTTGAAATTCGATAGCCCGCGTAGCATTATCTCGTGCGATATGTCCGGCTTCAGCCCTCCGACGTAACGGTCCACCCGCTCCGCCTCGTGCATGTAGCCGACCTGTTCGCAAAGTGCGAGAAAACCGCTGGTGTAGTCTTGAACCGACCCGAGCTGGCGCCAAGTGCGCAGTTTCTGACGCGCCGAAATCGAAGCCGCGATCGGCTCAAAACGCGCCCGAAGCCCTGCGCACCACGCATCCCACGTGCTGTATTGGGCTGTTTCGCAGAACGAACTCCAGGTGACAGCTGGACCCGAGGGCCCTTCCTCGTGCGACGGTGGCTCGTAGGCGCGTGGCGACGTCACGATGACTCGCCACCAGTCCATGGCGGGGCCCCTGAGTAGTGAAACCGCATACCGAATCTTGGCGGCGTCCGACTCGACGTAGTTGGCGTCGAAAAACACATTCATCGTGAAGACCCACGATTGAACTGTCGGGCCGCCGCGTTGGCTTGGGTCGAAGCAGGGCGGGCGTTGCGGCTTGAGTGGCATTGGGGCCATCATGGCGTTTTCACCACTTGTCGCCGCAAACTCCACGTGCCGACGGGCTTCTCGGGGCTCCCGTGGGCTTAGCGTGCTCCTGTTCCCTCCCATGCCGGGCATCGGTTGGGCTGCGCCGTCACTGGCTGCGCCTGAGCGCTGTCCCGTGCTGTTGTGTTGCGTTGGTGTGCCGGATGAGATTACAATCGGCTCCTCCGAATGTACAGAAACATTGGTTGGTGCGTGGGATGTTGTCGGAGCATTCACCGTTGACTGTTGGCGGGCGGAGTCACGTTCCGCCGTGAGCGTCGCGATTTCAAGCGCCGAATCCTCCAGTTGTCGCACGAGACGATCGAGTTGCTCCTGTGTCAACGTGGCGAGATTGAGGTCGGCCATGGCGGGGGTGTCGGGCAAGCTCAGCGAGAGCCTCGGTCGTGGCCGTGCGTGCTTGCGAGAGAGCACTACGAGCGGCGGTGCTGTGTCGCTGAGAGACGTCTACCCCCCCCCAAAATTGAGATAGTGGGAAGCGAAGGTGTGGATGCGGTCCGAGATGAGATCGTAGGCTCTGATTACCAAGTGTTACGAGTGCAATTGAGTGAACGAACGAGAATTGCACTATCGAAGCAAAAAGTACAATGAGCGAAGGCATGAGCGAAGGATTATATAGCGAAACAATAGTGGTAACGGTAATGGACTGTGGTTGTCGCGCGACGAGCCTGGGACTGAGGTTGGGAAAGTGTCGAAGCGTAGGCCCGGAGCGCGGGTTACCAGCCGAGCCGTGAGGTCGGGATGCGATGTGCGAAAAGGGCGGGATAATGAATGATGCG
Organism: Closterium sp. NIES-65; assembly: GCA_948144175.1. NCBI lineage: Eukaryota > Viridiplantae > Streptophyta > Zygnematophyceae > Desmidiales > Closteriaceae > Closterium > Closterium sp. NIES-65. The sequence goes on from CANXME010001279.1 coordinate 384,449, forward strand.
ATGGTCGCGAGTGGTAACGGTGCTGACTGAGGTGCTACAGTGACGTACGCGTTGAGCAGGGACGCGAAGTAAGGAAAAGGGAATTTCCTTACACCAACCCATGTTTTGATTGGTGAGCTAGATGAAAGTACCTCACGTTGACCAAGGTCGCAAAAACACAGTATAAACTATGAATGCTTTTGGTGTCGAATGAACTGTTGCTGCGGAACCACATGAGGTGAAGAGGAGGTTTGTCGTGAGGCGTTTGGTCAATACAATTGGTGCACCAACATGATCCCCATACAATAATGCACACATGAAGCTTGTTAATTGGAGCGGAAATCTCATTATTGCTAGCGATGAAGAGCAGCAGACATCCCTAAAATAGCATATGACATTTGCAATCAACTATTGTGTGTTATACGGCTGGAGTTTGAGGGTGTATAGAATTCGCATTGACAAATTTACAGGTTGTGCAGGGTGAAAGCTCTCGTCTTCTCAAGCCATCGTGAATAATTTTTTTCCGCAGCGCACATCGCCGAATCGTGAGGCCGTTTCCGTCGTTCGCGGATCGCGACCTACAAATTTCTCAATTTCACAATTTCCGAATTAGCGCCCCTCCAAAATGTGTCCCTCTGCTCCCCTCCCTCCCTCGCTCAATTCCCTTCCTTCCCATCACAACCGAATTTGGTAAGCTGGCATGGCACCCTTGAAAGCACCGAAAGGCCGAAAATACAGCATTACAGGTCCCATCCCAATCCCATGGCTGCTTCCTTTCTGGCTTGTTCTTTCTTCCAACGGAACTTTCAATTCCAGCTCTCTCGGCCCTTCCTCTGTTCGCCGCGGTACTTCTGCTGCTTGTCGATATTACGCACTGGTACACGTCGTTTGCAGTTCCTTTTGCGTTATCACTATGACGACAGACGTCATTCCGCCTCGAAAAGTGCACGGCAGCGCTACTTTTACCATGCATGCGGGGTGCTTGCGAAATAGGAGGTTGGCCAATAACGGAGGGTAACGAGGTGATCGAGTCGACTCGCGGTGCTCCCGACAAAAGAGGCCAGGCGACACCATAGCACGACGAGTAACACAATTACGTGCGCGCTGCGGCGGCGAGATTTTTTCGCAGACGTTACGTACGCGCTGCGCCATAGCGAGGGCATTAACGTCACAGCGACGTTCGGAAGCGAGCCTCCAGTGCCTTGGGTAGCGTTGCAACTAGTAGACTTTTCTTCAATTTCGGATTCTCGAGAGAACCGGAGGACCCCAATGTCTATCATAACTATCTTCGACGTGGGACTCACCGTGCCGAAGAGAGGGCGCCGACTCAAAGGCAAATACAGCCACGATTTTCCGCTCGTGCGCCTCGCTACCTCCGCCGCTACATACGGTCGCTTCCCTGGTGTTTCTGTGAATGGGAAATTCCAAAGATTAGAAAAACTCATAAACACCAGGAAGCGACCGCGCATATCTACTGCAGCGATTCCCGGCTGGTAACCAACGCGTTCCAGTGCTTTCTCCTTCCCCGCCGTGGCTCGTTTCGGTGTCTGCTTCGCGTTACGAGCGCGAGAGCTCTCCGAGGTTCAAGAGCGACTAATCACTCGATTGGCCCTTCCAAAGGAAAGCACCATAACGGCCTCTACCAGCCCCCTCTATTAGTATCGAGAGATTCCGGAAGTATCGGCGTAGTAATGCTAAGAAAAACTCGTAGAAGGAGATTCATTGTCCTCTAAGAACCGTGGGGATCACGATAGAGCAGGCTCACGTGGTCCGAATGGACTCAGACGGGACTCCTTCCCTCCCCGTCAGAGCAAGAACCCAATTCCGCGTCGTCTCTTCCGCCCAATTCCGCGTCGTCTCTTCCGCCCAATTCCGCGTCGTCTCTTCCGCCCAATGGTTTGCTTCAGTTCGCGCCTCGCTTCCGCTCACTTCAGCTCGCTCCCGACGCCCCCGTCCGCTCCTCCCCTGCCTCGATTTGGTTCCTTCCCCCATCGTCTCCATTCTATTCCTCCTCGTCCTCGTTCTCTCCTCTCTTCCGCTTTCACCCGCTCGCTCCCTCCGCCCGCTGCTCATTCCCCGCCTCGACGACCCCTACTCCACCCACGGGGCAGTTCCAATCTTTTCCGGCCCTGCCCCAACCGCATTCCTCCGTTTTTTCAACGAGCTGCCCGTGCTCAAGGGCGAGTCTCGAAAGGCGAGTTACCCGGTTACCACTGTTCCCGACTTGGTAACCACGAGCAGTGCTTTGCATCAAGAGAGCAGTAAGGACAAGACAAGTCGTGCTGATGGTGCTGGTGGTGCTGGTGGAAAGAGCGTTGACAGTAGCAGCAGTGGCGGCAGCACGATCAGCGGCAGCAGCAGCGATGGCAGCGGTGGCGGCACGACGGTGTACCAGTTTCAGACCAATAGTCAGACGGCGACGGTAACGGATTCTGGTAACGTCACACAGAGCAACGTCCAGTCAGAGACGGCCTTTGGAACTCCGTCAGAATCATCAAGTACCACCAGCAGCAGCAGCAGCAGCAGCGGTGAATCACCATCGCCATCACCAGCACCGGCACCGGCGCCGGCATCAGCATCAGCATTAGCATCTGCTACAAGGGTCTCCGGCGGAAAGGGCGGACGGGGCGGAAAGGGCGCGAAGAAAGGGAAGAAAGGAAAGAAGAAGGGCTTTAAGGAAGGAGAGGAGGAAGCTGTAGGGGCGGCGCTGGGGGCAGCAAGGACGGCTGGACCCGCAGTAAGCGCAGCAGCAAGGGGAGCAGCAACTGCAGCAGGCGCAGCAGCAAGTGCTGCAAATGCAACAGCTACGGCAGTGGAGGCGGAATTAGGGGCACTTGGGGAGACCTTTGCTTCCGCCATCGCGCCATCCCTCGCCATACCGCCACCTCCAGCCATAGTACTGCCCTGTGCGCCACCCCTTCCCCCGCTCCCCCCGTTTGCTGCTCGATTCTTCGCCCCGGCTCCTCCCTCCCCACCTTGCATTCCCTTTCCCCCGTTCCCGTCGCTACCTACTCTTCCATCCGCCCTCCCTCCGCTTCCTTCCGCCCTGCCTCCTCTCCCGTCCGCCCTGCCTCCTCTCCCTTCTGCCCTCCCTCCTCTCGCTTCTGTCCTCCCTCCTCTCCCTTCCGCCCCTCCTCTCCCGTCCGCCCCTCCTCTCCCTTCCGCCCCGCCTCTCCCTTCCGCCCCTCCTCTCCCTTCCGCCATCCCTCCTTTCCATTCCGCCCCTCCTCTCCCTTCCACCCTCCCTCCTCTCCCTTCCGCCCCTCCTCTCCCTTACGCCCCTCCTCTCCCTTCCGCCCCTCCTCTCCCTTCCACCCTCCCTCCACTCCCTTCCGCCCCTCCTCTCCCTTCCGCCCCTCCTCTCCCTTCCACCCTCCCTCCACTCCCTTCCGCCCCTCCTTTCCCTTCCGGCCCTACTCTCCCTTCCGTCCTCCCTCCTCTCCCTTCCGCCCTTCCCCCAATAGCTCCTCGGTCTTTTGCCCGCCCCCCACTACCCTCCGCCCTCCCCCCGCTACCAATTGCCCTCCCCCCTCGGCCGTCCGCCGTTCCTCCTCGCCCGTCCGCCGTTCCCCCTCGCCCTTCCGCTCTCCCTCCCCTCCCTGTCCCCACTCCGCCTCTGCCTGCTGCTCTTCCGCCTCTCTCACCACGCTCCTTTCCTCCCCTGCCCTCTCATTCCCTTCCCCCCAGACCCTCTCCTGCCCTCCCCCCAAGCCCCTCTGTCTCAATTCCCCCCAAACCCTCCCCTGCCCTCCCCCCCAGCCCCTCTGTAGCAATTCCTCCCAAGCCTCCTGCCGCAGCTGCTTCCAGACCTGCTTCACTCCCACCCAGACCTCCTGCTGCTGTTGCTCCCAGACCTGCTCCGGTCCCACCCAAGCCTCCTGCTGCCACTGCTCCCAAACCTGCTCCCATCCCTCCCAGACCTCCTGCCGCAGCTGCTCCCATACCTGCTTCAGTCCCACCCAGACCTCCTGTTGCCATTGCTGCCAAACCTGGTCCCATACCTCCTGAAGTTCCTACCACAGCCGCAGCCACTCCAATTCCTCCCAGACCTCGTGCCACAGCTGCCCCCGAACCTGCTCCGATCCCACCCAAACCTCCTGCTGTCATTGCTCCCAGACCCGCTCGGATTACTCCCAAACCTCCTGCCACATCTGCTCCCAGACCTGCCCCCGTCCCGCCCACACCTCCTCCTGTCGTTGCACCCTAGCCTTCCATCCGCCCTCGTCCCCAGCAACCTTCCTTTCCTCCCTAAATTCCTCACTTCCACCCTTTGCCCCACCCATACGTACTCCCAACCTTGAGGGGACTGTATTGCAAATGCTTGAACAGTATTGCATGTCTCTGCTTTTGTTAGGTGGGTGGTTCAGCAGTATGTTCATGGAATGATGTGTATTGTTGTAAAACATAGAAGTTCATAACAAACTATATAACATATATTACACAAGTAAGCAAAGAACCAAACTACCTTAAAGAGAATCACATCAAATCGCGGATCCCTCAAAGGCATTCTCCCACATCAACTACCCCAGACGCATTCTTCCAAGCATTCTCATTTAGTCGGGGGTAATGGGCATGGCAGGGTGCCTTTGAAGCTATCCGCAAGGATGTGACAAGTGGCGTTGATGTTAAGGGAGCGGGGGCAAGAGTGGAGGAGGGGAGCGTGAGGAGGAGGGAGTGAGTGAGTGCAAGTGCGCCGGCATTGAGTCGGGGGTAGTAGGCATGACATGGTGCCTTTGAAGCGATCCGCAATGCTGTGATGGTAGCTTAAAAAATATAAAAGTAGAGGTGAGGAGAGAGGTGACGGAGGAGGGACAGGGTGAGGAGGATGTGGAAAAGGATGGAGGGGATGGGGTGAAGGGATGGGGTGAAGGGATGGGGTGAAGGGATGGGGTGAAGGGATCAGGCATCAGGCGGCACGGCACAGCGCGAGTGCTCATCAGTATGCTTCAGTGCAGCACCCAATGCCCCACCCCATTCACTGCCACAGCCTCTCCAGGCAACCGGAAAGAACACATCCCAGGGTCACCATTTCCCTTCCCAGCAGCAGGGTGACTGGTAACCAGGTAACCCCCAAGCTTCAGTGCAGCACCCAGTACCCCACCCCATTCACTGCCACAGCCTCGCCAGGCAACCGGAAAGAACACATCCCAGGGTTATCATTTCTGCTCCCAGCAGCAGTGCTGAGAGTGCCGCTGTCACCACCAGCAGCAACAGGAGAATTCCTCTCGGCAGGAGGAGGGGAGAACACAGGCCCTGGCATGGCGTGGCAGTGCCGGCCCTCATAGCTGGTTACCACAACACATGGATCTGTAACCGCACGCTCCACATGCTTACGCACAGTGCACCCCGCGTGCGTGCACTTGTAGTAACTCCGCGGATTAGGGTTACCGCGTACCACCTTCTGTCCGTACTTGCGCCAGCGGTAACCGTCGTCTAGAAGCTCCATGTTACTGCGTAACTCGACGACCAGTTTCGGCTCTTCAATCACTTGCTGTGCGCAAACCAGTACAGTTTCGGCGCCCCGCCTCGGCTTCTTATCCACGGCTCCAGCAGTTTCGTTATGAGCTGCTTCGCTAGTAGCTGCTCCGCTATAAGCAGCTCCTTTATTTAAAATTACTGCTGCGTTATAAGCTGCTGCACTGGTAACATCCTCCTCCATAGCTTCAGCTGACAGGTCCCCAGCAGATAGGCATACGCCAGGTAGTGCCTTCCTCTTCCTCTCCCCACTCACACTGGATCCCCCACTGCTCCCTGTGGGCCCCTCAGAACCAGGTTCAGGGCTGGTAAGATCAACGGCTGGGATTTGCAGGTTGGCAGGGGCGGATAAACGGCTGTGATGAAGGAACAGCCTCTTTCCCCAGAGCCTCTCCTGTGACCCATGGCGGTCTGTAGCAGTGTTACAAGTCTGGTTACCAGTAGGGTTATCAGTCTGGTTACCAATAGGGTTACTTATGGGAATACCCTGCCTTATTGATGTGGACTCGGCTTGAAGTAGCGGAAATGAGGAGGACGAAAGTAGGGAAAGTTTTGGAGAATTAGCATCAGCAGCAGGAGCAGCAGGAGGGGAAGCATCCAACTCCTGCTGCTGCTGCTGCTGCTGCTGCTGCTGCTGCTGCTGCTGCTGCTGCTGCTGCTGCTGCTGCTGCTGCTGCTGCTCACGCCTGGTTTCCCATTCCTCCTCCTGAATCTCTTTTGCGGGGAGCCCAGGAGGCGGGTGATTGTGCAACCCCCTGTAGATTCTTTCCAGCACCTCTCCATCATCTGCCCGTTCCTCCGTTTTTCTCACCGGGCAGCCCGGAAATGTGCAGCGGAAATAGAGTCGAGGGTGCAGGCAGCCTTTCACCATTTTCTGCCCATACTTTCGCCAGTTGTACCCATCTTCGGCAGGCACCAAAATATATTCCGTGTTGCTGCCCGCCTCCAGTCCCTCCATGCTCCGAAATTTCCGGCCTGCCCGAGATTTGCTCCCAAAGGGCTCAGGTCCTTCTGAAACTTCCATGTGCTTGCTGCTTCGGTCGTTGCTGCTGCTGTTGTTCCTTCCAAGAAGCTTCTTACTTTCTCTCTGCTGTTCACTCCCACTCCCACTGTCACTCCCACTCCCACTGCCTCTGCCACTTGCGCCGCCGCCCACAAGCGAGTCAAAAAAGTCAAACAGGTCGTTGAGATCATCTCCTGCGTCGCCCTTCCCTCCAAAGTCAACAAAGTCAGCGAATTCAAGCTTCCCTGGGTTCTCCACACCAGATGTTGGGGTCTCTTCCTCACCCTCCAGTGCAGGCTCGGACATTCCCGAGCCAGTAGGCTTGGCGGCGTCCGAACCTGGCACTGTCACGGGTGGTGGTTTCTGTGGAAAGGCTTTTGTCAGCGGGGCAGCAGGCGGAGAGGGGACCATGTTTGGGGGAGGAAGTGAGGCGGAGAGGGGGAGAACTGGGGGGGGGAGGGGGAGTGGCGGAGGTGGTGGGTTCAAACACGCTGTAGCGACAGCAGGTCCGGCTTGTGCCAAGGCTGTGCAGCCTGCCGAGCCTGCTGCCGAGCCTAGGGTTGGGCCGGGGCGGCCTGCCATGATAGGCGACTCGAGGAGCGCGGCTGGGCTGATTCCCGCGTCGATTAGGGCGAATGGGGACGAGACACGTGTGGGAGCTCCTTGAAACGCGTAGCCACTTTTTGCTGCATCAAGTGCTCTTGGATATGATTGGTCAAGACTTTGCTGCTGCTGCTGCTGCTGAGGCTGCTGTTGCTGCGGGTAAGTGGGTGGTCGTACCAGGAGCGTTCCCGAATCGGGGACGGGTTGTGCCGATTGGACGCGCTCCGGGATCAAGTGCGCCACGGATGGCGGCGGAACCTTCTGCGACGCGGACGGGCCGCGCGCGGCGAGACGCGACGCGAAGCTGCAGCGTTGTCGGGCTGGCGAGCGCGGGGAATGCGGGGAGCGCGGCGACGCGGATGAGCGCGGGGAACGCGGGGAGCGTGGGATACCGCAGCTGCTTCCGCTGCCGTTAATCAGCACGTCTTGGTGGGAAATGGCGGCCGCGGAAGGCGACGCGTTAAGAGTGGCTCCGGGAAACGAGGGGAACGACTTGAAGAGCCCCCCTATCCCCGCTGTAAGCCGCCCCGAAGTATCACACTCGACATTGTGAACATGGGAGCCCCAATCGCTGGAAGTCGTTCCGGAGATCGCGCCCGCCGAAACGCCGGGTTCTGACGTGGATTTTGGGAAGTGTCTTCCGTGGTTGGGCGCCTTGGCCGTCCGCGCCGTTTGCAGTGGCGGTTGCGGCGCAAGGTTGGCGGCTCCCGCCGTAGCCTCCGCTTTGATGATGAGAGCGCGGAGGCGCTCCGCGAGCGGCGCGCGGGGATCCTCGATCAGCGGCGCGGCTGACGTGGCGAGCGCGTGGAGGATGCTCATCGGAGTCTGCCGCGAAGTCGAAGAAGAATCCATTCAAAACGCGAGGAGGCGTTTCCGTCGCGGAAGTTCTCTACCAGTAAAAGTATATGATACACCGGAAACAAACGGTAACTCGCGGTGATAGCTTGTCCTTAGCTCAGGATCAAATAATCGCCACTGATAAAAAGGCAATAAATCGTCAACGAAATAACCACGCGCGCGCGGTTGTTCTCGGATGCACTGAACGATGCTTGTCGCTGAAAGAGATGAACTGCCCATACGACTTGTGCTTCTTAGAGTTGTCTCGTGATTGAAACCTCGACTCGGAGTCACTTGCGCGGGGAAAGGAAGGATGATCGTGATGGAGATCACATGTCGGCGACATTTATTTAAATACTCGCATGGGGCTCGAAGACTGATAGTCAACGTCACAACGGCCAAAAGAATTGGCAGGCTGAATTAGCGTGGGGCCGCGGCCCGGGGACTGAGAGGAGGGCGCGTTCCGCGCGCCCATTGCGCGGATAACTCCGCTCGGCAGCACAGTCTCCGCCAGTCGCGCGGCTCGCGGACGCGCGAACCTCGCGTTCTAGAATCTGTGCCATCAGGATGCGACTGGGATGGGAAACGACTGGACTTGGGCCTCCCTCGCTCGCTTCGCTTTGCTGTCACCTACACTTTCCTCTTCTGACTGATCTCTCCCCATTCTGCGCGGCCGCGGTTGCGGAGCTTCGTGGTTTTCTCTACCTGAGGCTGTGTGGCAGCTTGCCATTGCCAGCCTGCCAAAGCAGTGCTTCGCTACATGGCAACAGATTTGGGAGATTGATTTCGCAGATTCTCGCCGCCGCACTACAGCGGATGACGTTAGGGGATGCGAGGGGAGGGGAGGAGAGGAGAGGAGAGGAGAGCGGGGGCTGTGTGTGGGTGATCGAGGGGGCGGGGGAGAGCTGGGGGAGGGGAGGGTGGGGGGTGTTGCGAACTTGTGAAAGAAAACAAGCAGTTGTGGCCTGATTGCGGAACTTGCGGAAGGGGTCATGGCGGGGGAAACATGTGTGTGGGGAAATACCTTCTCTTGGGCAGGAGCAGATGCCCCATCTTGTCACTGTATATTCTGTCGTGCCCGGGTTGCAATTTCCGTGTGTGAAAAGGCAGAAAGATATTTTTTGTGTGAATGATATTACCCTATAAAAGTGCTTACATTCTCAGTCGTAACTGAGGCAGAAAGACAATTTGAAAGTGATTAGGAAAATTTGAAAGGAAAATGTGGGCTCAATGTTGCGAGAAATGGGGCTGGAAGTGAAGGGCGTTCACAACTGAGGAAAACCATTGCGGATCTTGCGGACGTGGTCGGTGGGTTTGATAACCGGATCAGACAAAACCAAGGGGGGTGGGGTGGGGGGGTGTGAGAGGGAGAAGGGGGAAAAGGTGAAAAGCATACGCGGAATGCCTTGGCGACTCGGGGACTTACACAGTGCCCGAGAAATGGTCGACGCTGACCAGTGCAGCATGACTCTGACATGGGGCAACATTAATCGCCAGATTTCGTCTCTACTGTCGTCTACGTTTGTAACCCGATATTTGTCTCCTCGGGTGATCCGCCTTACAAAAGCGATTATCACGAGAGTATCAGTTGATCGCACTTCGCAGTTTCGCGAAGGTGACGCTACACAACCGGAAATGCAGTAGAAACTCCCTATGTCAGAACAAAATGGTGTTGGTTACACAGTTCAGTGTCGGCGCATACAGCTGTTCAGAATGTTCTGTCTGGTGCCCCCTTCGACAGTCATTCAGTCCTGAAGGGGGGAAATATACAAGCATGAAGGTTGGGAGGGTCTTCTTTGTTTGGGCACATTGTGCCAAGAACTCGGTCGAGTTTGAAGAAGTCAACATTGCCCACGCATTGGAAAAATCGTATGCCATTAACTTGGCTGAGGCAAACTTGTACCGAACTGTACTTCGAGCTCTTCACTTCTCAAACCTGAATTTCTGAGGGGCTCTGGGTAACAAGGCAGGGCACCCAATCGTGCAAAAGCAATGTTTCGATTCGAAGCTTTGGTGTCCGTGTGTACAGAAAGCGTTGCCAGCGACACGTAAAATGTTGGAAGGACGTGGGGAGCAGAGATGAAGGTCTCAAAACGCCCGTAGAAATGGGTCAGCAGACTGGGCAATTTGAGTCGACTTTGAATTCCAAAGAATGCTGACCGGTGCATCTGTCAGTCAGAGTAACTAGTGATTCACCTGGTAAAGTGTACCTTAACGGGTTGTTCATGTGATCGTTTTGCATGCTTAAGATGTACACTGCTTAACTCCCTGATGACAAGGTTATTGATAAATTGCAATGTATGAATGATAATTGTATATCGATCCTAAGATTATTCAGTTATCACAACATTACTTTTAAGAGCTGCCAGAAGTCGGAGGATATTTGATCATTTTATGCGTCTGCTTATAAGCACACTCTTCTGACCAGAATCGGATAAAAGATCCTCGTTACAGGATTTGGGTCATTGGGAATCTCCAAGCTGGATTTCAGGTTTCCAGGCCAGGGAGATTTCAGGACATCCAGATTTTTTTCCACAACTCGCTAGATCCTATTCCCTGCCAAACTTGGGCCTAATTTCCTCCCTCGCGCCGCCAATCCGCCCTGGTCCGCCTTCGCTTTCCAACGTACTGTCTTAATCCGTCTCCACCTCTTGCTTCTCGTCCTCTTAGAGTACCTCGCAATGGCGGCTGCAGCGCTTGCCACGTCAGCAGCAGTCGGCAGCATCAGTGGCTACCGGCCCGCCAGCGCGCTTTCCGGCGCTTGTGGGTTGCTGTACTTCCACCCCTCTTCCGTTTCTTAGCTAGTTGATTATTTAATCAGTTAGTTAGTTATTTGTTTTTTTTCTCCCGTGCCAAACTACATTTTTTTCTTGTTAACCCCTCGCATCAGCGTTCTCCTAACCTCCCGCGTACTCAGACCTCTAGCTGCTCTTTCTGGTCGCGTTTTAGTGCGCATTATTTCGGCTCGACGAGTCCCTATCATTGAAACATTTTTTCTTACGCATTTTCCGCGTTCCGTTTAATCCCTCTCTTCTCTCGCGCTCCTAACCCCTCTCCGCATCACCTGCATTCCCCCCCCTCCCCTCCACCCCCCACCCCCCCCCCTCCCCCCCTCTCCTCCTCCCCCCCTCCCCTCTTTCCTCCTACCCCCCTTCCCTTTCTCCATCCCCTCCTCCCCGCTCCCCTCCCCTTCTCCCTCCTCAACCTTTCCGCGCGACCGTTCCCCCCATCTCTCCGCCGCTGCCTGCTCGCAGCCCTCCGCTCGTCCTCCGCTTTCGCGCTCACCCCCATCCGCGCACTCCCGCCTCTTCCGTCCGCCGCCCGCCGCGCCTCCCCCTCCGCGCCCTCGCGCAAAGGCGCGGTGGTTCCGTGCGCCGTCATCGCGGGGCTGCAGGTCTCGGCGGCGTCAGTGGCGCAATGGGCGGCGCGAATGGCGGCGTTTTACCTGCTGGTGAAACTGGGAGTGGCTGGGGCCGAGAAAGGTGAGGAGAGGAGAAGGACAAGGGGCAGGCGGACAGTTTAGGGTAGCTGTGGGGTCAACGAAGGTCAGCGAGGGTCAATGAGGTCAACGAGGTCAACGAGGTCAACAGGGTCAACACAGTCATTATGCACGAACATCGGCGTTTTACCTGCTGGGTGAAGTGAAGCTGGGAGTGGCTGGAGCGGAGAAAGGTGAGGAGAGCAATCGACAAGGGGGCATCTAGACGTGTGAGATCTCCACTCATGGTTAGCGAGGGCAGCAGTGCTAGGAAATGCTTTAGCAAGAATAGGTACTGTTGCCCTTCCTCACCATGAGTGAAATTGACAAGGAGGCATTCAGACGCGTGAGATCAGGTGCACGAGAGAAGATCAGATCAGATCAGATCAGATCAGATCAGGACGTTCTTAGAGAAGCGTCAAGTGAGAACGGGTTAAGTAAGGATCTAATCTAAGATAGGATTCAGGATAAATTTAGTCAAGATTCGTTGCTTGGTCGACTCAAGATTCGCGAATTGCAGCGATGTTCCCGTTATCTCTTTAGCTGGGGACGGCTGGTGCTTACGCAGCTGTTACAACTCCCTGTTTCCCCTTAACGAACCCGTGTCCATCGTCCCATACCGAATCTTGAGTTGACCAAATCTTCCCTATCCATCATGCCATACCGAATCTGTTCCTCCCATACTCCCACCCCAACCCACAAACCCAACTGTTGTCTTTCCAACCCTCTCCATTCCCCCTTCCCTGTCCCACCCACCCCAGCTGTTCGTCTGCCAGCTGGCGGGGCTGTCTGGGAGCACAGACTACATTGACCTCGTTGACTGGGTCAAAGGGTCAAACTGACTTCTACTCTTCGCTGTTTGCCACCCTGTCAGAGGGTCCCTCTCCCACCCATCCCACCCATTGTATGTCTTCCAGCAGGGATGCCTGAGACCACTGGCAGCATCAGCCTTGTTAACCGGGTCAAAGGGTTAGACTGATTCCACTCGCCTCTCCAATCCATTCGTCCTTCCCTGTCCCCACCCACCACCCCAAACCCCGCTGTTTCTCTGCCAGCTGGCGGGGCTGAGAGCACGGGAGGGATCAACCTCGTTGATCGGGTCAACAAGGCGCTCTTTGGGAACGCTGGTGAGTTTGACATGAGGTATGCTGGTCAGCTTGACTGCGTTGATTGACCTCGTTGACCGGGTGTACAAGGTACTGTGTGGGAACGCTGGTGAGTTCTGGCCTTTTCTAGGTTGTTGCATGGTGGTCAGCTTGACTGCGTTGACCTATTTGACCGGGTCAACAAGGCGCTATTTGGAAACGGTGTTGAGTTGTGGACCGGAAGTTGTTGCGTAGCTGTAATTGATGACTGCTATGACCTCCTTGAGTCAACTCAAAAGTCAACTTGGACCTCTAAAAGTGTCCCCACTGCTGGACGTTGACCTTGTTGACCGGGTCAACAGGGTGTTCTTTGGGAACGCTGGTGAGTTCTGTACGGGTGTAAGCTGTAAGTTGAAGTATGGTGGTCATCTTGACTGCGTTGACCTCTTTGACCAGGTCAACAAGGCACTCTTTGGGAACGCTGGCGTGGCTGTCAATTCGACTGCATTGATCTTTTTGACTGGGTCAACAGGGCTCTGTTAGGGAATACTGCTGAGGTTTGGATGGCTGTAGGTGGAACCATAACTGCTCTCATGCCCTGTCTCCCCACCCTTCTCTCTGCTCTCTCTCCTCCCCTCCGTTAGCTGAGAAAGCAGCCAAGGAGGCGAAGAAGGTGGCAGATGGCATGAGAGCAGAGCACCAAAGGCACGCTGGTGCTCTGTCCCACCGCCCCGCCCCCCCTTCCACTCTCTGTTCTCCCATCCATCCACCAGCTGAAAAGGCGGCCAAGGAAGCCGAGAAGGCTGCGGGCAGCAGATGGCACGAGAGCACCAAGGGCACGGAGGTGAGGCGGTTTTTGAGGCGCCTCAAAAACGACCTCAAGGGCACGGTGGTGAGGCGGTGCTGATTCGATTCGAGTCCCTTCTACTGCCCCCTATCCCCCCTTCCTCTCTCTTCATCAGCCGAGAAAGCAGCAAAGGAGGCCAAGAAAGCAGCGGGCAGCAGATGGCACGAGAGCACCAAAGGCACTCTTGTGAGGCGGTGCCGTGTGCCCAACGTCAGCGAGGGCAGGAGAACCCTTCGGTCGTTGATGGCCCTGCTGTCTGAAGACGACCTTTTCACTGATGCCACCTCGCACAAGGTGAGCGACCAGCACAGGAGAGAGGTGAGAGGTGAGAGGTGAGTGCACCAAGGGCACCCTCGTGAGGCGGTGCCGTGTTCCCAACGTCAGCGAGGGCAGGAGAACCCTTCGCTCCTTGATGGCCCTGCTGTCTGAAGACGACCTTTTCACTGATGCCACCTCGCACAAGGTGAGGGACTGACACACGTCACACAGGTAAGTTACTGGCACACAGGAGAGCATGAGAGCATGAGGGGCACGCTGGTGGGGCGGTGCCGTGTGCCCAATGTCAGTGAGGGGAGGCGCACTCTTTGGTCCCTCATGCCTCTGCTGTCTGAAGACGACTTTTTCACCGATGCCACCTTGCACAAGGTGAGCGTGTGGCATGTGTGGGGGACGCGTGGGAGGCAGTGATGTGCAGAGTGTTAACCTAGATTCAATATGAGTTGAGCAAAAGGGAGGCGGCTGCGAAGGAGCCAGCCCACAGTGAGACAGTGTGCTGCAACAACGTGAGGGCCATGTTTGAGGAGCTGCCCACGCCACACATCGTGGTCGAGGTCACTGTCTTCCACCCGGGCCCTTCCTCCCTCTCCTTCCCATATGCCTCCTGAACCCCACCCTGCCCCTAACAGGGCTGCCAAATCCGCAGGGAGTCGGCACACAGTGAAACCGTCTGCTGCAACAATGTGAGGGCCATGTTTGACGAGCTGCCCACACCACACATCGTGGTCGAGGTCACTGTCTTCCCCCCGGGCCCTCTCACTGCTATGGAGTACCAGAAGGCTGAGAAGCTCGAGGCTGTGCTGAAAAAGGGGCGGTCTATATAGAGGATGTCCCTGTAGATGTTTTGTTAACATTTGACAAAAGATAATACTACGGTACAAGAAAGATAACACATTCCCACTGGGCCCTCTCACTGCCATGGAGTACCAGAAAGCTGGGAAGATCGAGGCCGTGCTGAAAAAGGGGCGGTATATATAAAGGATGTTCCTGTAGATGTTTGTGTTAGCATTTTTATGGAATAAAACACTACGGCATGATGAAGATAACACATTCCCCCCTTGGCCTCTCACTGCCATGGAGTACCAGAAGGCTGAGAAGCTTGAGGCTGTGCTGAAAAATAGGTGCTCAATAAAGAGGACATTACTGTAGATGTTATGGTGCTACTTGTGTTGAAAGAACACTCCCCCCTGATGCCTCACTGCCAACTTTGATTAGAAGGCTGAGAAGGCTAGAGGATAGGTTCACACAAACAGTGTAGTGGCGGTACATAGCGCATTCTATTGTCCACGGCAGATTGAATACTGTTGTCCCGACCAGGCCCTACGATATCAGGAATTTTTCCCTGAAATTCCTGATTTTCAGCCTAGTTTTGTGTACCTACACTGAATTTTCAGTGTTGAGATTTTTGTGACACTGATTTTTTCAGCCTTTACTTCATAGCTAGCACTGATGTTTCAGACTTTTATCGAAGTGTACACTGAATGCACATTCCGAATCCTTCCCGTAAAACACCCGAGACAATACCGTAAGTCAACCAACATTTCCACATAATAAGGGCGTGTTCCTACGCTCTTATCAGGCAAACCTCTTGTCAGCCTTGCCTGGTAAAAGTAGCGAGGGTTTTTAGGTTTATGAAATTTTCAGTGTGTTTTGACGCGAGCTTGATAAGAGGTTGGCCTGATAAGGGGCCGTAGGAACAGCCCTAATACATTATGTTGTGTAAAGAAAATACTGACCGTTGTCTCGATGAACTGGCTTGGTGGTTAGCGAACTAGATACCGATTGGTAAAATTTTGGTTCGAATCCCTCTCCTACCATGTTCGTGAAGTCTACTTTCTTGCACAATTGCATGATGTGTTTGAAAATTCAGGTTTTTGTTTTCCGGAACCCTGAAAATTCAGGCTTTTTTTTTAGGAACCCTGAAAATTCAGGATTTTTTTTGTTGGGCTGAGTGCCCCTTAGGATTCTGGTAGGGTTAATCTCCGGGTCGAGTGATGTAGTAGCGGAAGCGTTAACAAAGAGATTCTGAACCACCTTGCGCTAGTATGTGAGGGCAAAGTAAGTTGATTAAAACAAGCAAGTACAAAGGTTTATATAAGAGTACAAAAAATACGAAGAGATATAATTAAACTGTTTTGCTGTTGCAGTTCGATACAGTGCGACTCGGGCAACTGCTCAATGTCGAGTCAGTTGTGTGTCCTTGCTGTCGCGCTGTACTTGTCAGGTCAAAGGTCGCTGACCTTTGACTTTCGAGTAACCTCCAGCGGTTACTTCAACCTCCGAGGGTTGACTCGCCGGTGCTTCGGTATGCTTCGCTTCGCTTGTGCCTTAGTGTTTCGACACGACAGAGGCGCTTAGGACCGATTGTTTCCAACATTTTTCACAGGGACCCTGATGCATCAACGTCCCTAAAAGTGAATCTGAGGGCCTGGTCCCAACCCGAACACCCTATTTCTGAATCTGAAGTGAAGCTTCTTAGACAAAAGCCCAATAGCTTCTTGTTTTGTTTATTCAGGAACACATCACTATGTAGTAGTAACATGGTAGTAGGCTTGTTTCAAACAGCACACAGAACACACCCGAAGCCATAATACGGTATAAGCGCAAGAGGAGGCAAGGACGTGTCAAGCACTCTCGAGAACCTAACAGCCTACCATAAAGCTGCCTCAAAAATCATCTCCAAAAAAGGGCTCTTTCTTCCTTCTCCCCTCACACCCCCCCCTCCTTGTTCTTCCCTAGCCAGCCAGCCACCACAGGAACGAGGGCGACGGTGGGAGGGAATCGCACAGCAGAGAGGGCCTTGTGAGCTGCATGGGCAACGTTGACGGTCCTCCCTAAACCCTCCCTGCTCCCCTTCCCCTTCCCTGCTCCCCTCCCCCCTCCCTGCTCCCCTCGCCCCTCCTGCTCCCCTCCCCCCTCCCTGCTTCCCTCTCCCCTCCTGCTCCCCTCCCCCCTCCCTGCTTCCCTCTCCCCTCCCTAACACCCCTGTATAGCATACAACCCACCGCCTTACTCCCCCTTGCTCCCCTCCTCCTCCTTCTCCTTGTTCTTCCCCAACCACCCAGCCACCACGGGAGTGAGGGCGACAGTGGGAGGGAAGCGGACAGGGGAGAGGGCCTTATGCGCTGCATAGGCAATGGCAAAAGTGCCCACTGCCTCTCCTGTGCTGTCCACATGCAAACCGAACTGATTGGGGGAGGGGGAAGTGGGGGGAGAGGAAACAGGAGGGTAGGGAAGCGGACGGGAGTGAGGGTCTTATGGGCCGCACAGGCAATGGCGAAAGTGCCCACTGCCTCTCCTGTGCTGTCCACGTGCAAACCAAACTGATGGATAAAGGGGGAGAGCAATGAGAAATAAGGGAATTCGGGTTCAGGAGGGAAGCGCACAGGAGACAGGGCCTTGTGCGCTGCATAGGCAATGGCGAAGGTACCCACTGCCTCCCCGGTGCTGTCCACATGCAAGCGGACCTGAGGTGGGGTGGGATTACGTAGAAGATGCCGCGAGTGAAGGAGAGGGTGGATACCTGGGCAAGAGGGATGCAGACACGAGACAGGGCCTTTTGGGCCGCATAGGCCACAGGCAATGCGCATAGAGGTGAGGTTCAACCTCGTGCAAGAAGTGAAAGGTCTGAGGCGTCTCACCACTTCACATGGGCCTGTGTGCCATGGTCACACAGGTTCTACCTCGTGCAAGAAGTGAAAGGTCTGAGGCGTCTCACCACTTCACATGGGCCTGTGTGCCATGGTCACACAGGCTCTACCTCGTGCAAGAAGTGAAAGGTCTGAGGCGTCTCACCACTTCACTTCTTTCATGTGGCTTTTCTTTTGGGCCGCATAGGCCACAGGATATGGGCACACAGGCTCTGCCAATACAGAAGCCCGGGCACATTCACACCATGGTCAAGACAGAGGGAGAAGGAGACGAGGGAGAGGGCGGTCCCAAATAGTGGTCCTATCAAATACCAGTTCTTAACGGATCTTCTCTTACCGAGTCAAGGAGCCCAGCAACGTCCCAAGGGCTGCATGTACCATAAAACTGATATAGCAATTCTTAACGAGTCAGCTGTTACTGAGTCAGCTCTTACCGAGTCGAGTAGCCCAGCCACATCCACGCCTTGGTCAACGAGCAGGTAGCAGAGGGAGAAGGAGACGAGGGAGAGGGCGATGGAGGTCCCAAGGTACGCCCCGCCATAGCGAGTTAGCAAGTCCTTTGCCACTTCCGCGTTGCTCCCAGCCTTGAGAGTGAAGGGAAGGGGGGGGGGGGGGGGGGGGGGGGGGGGGAAGGGAGTGAGAGGGAAAGGGTTGGGGGTGAATGAGGCGATGGAGGTCCTGAGGTACGCCCCTCTGTATCGAGTCAGCAGGTCCTTCGCCACTTCCGCGTTGGTCTCAGCCTTATGAGGAAAGAGAGGAAGAGGGGGGGATGTTAGGGTGGGGCGATGGAGGTCCCAAGGTACTCTCCTCCGTATCGGGTCAGCAGGTCCTTTGCCACCTCCGCGTTGCTCCCAGCCTTATGAGGAAAGAGAGGAAGAGGGGGGGATGTTAGGGTGGGGCGACGGAGGTCCCAAGGTACTCTCCTCCGTATCGGGTCAGCAGGTCCTTCGCCACCTCCGCGTTGCTCTCAGCCTTATGAGGAAAGAGAGGAAGAGGGGGGGATGTTAGGGTGGGGCGACGGAGGTCCCAAGGTACTCTCCTCCGTATCGGGTCAGCAGGTCCTTTGCCACCTCCGCGTTGCTCTCAGCCTTATGAGGAAAGAGAGGAAGAGGGGGGGATGTTAGGGTGGGGCGACGGAGGTCCCAAGGTACTCTCCTCCGTATCGGGTCAGCAGGTCCTTTGCCACCTCCGCGTTGCTCCCAGCCTTGAGAGAGGGAGAGAGGGTGGTGAGAGAGGGGGGAGTGGGGGGGAGGGAGGCGGGGTTGGGAGGGGATGATTGAGGGCGATGGAGGTCCCAAGGTACGGTCCCCCGTAGCGAGTCAGCAGGTCCTTCAGCATCTCCGCGTTGCTCTTACTGGGGGACTAGAGGCTACTATGCATATTGCTTCTCATGTTTCAGTCCACTTCTTACTCTATTCTTGTATTCACTACTCTCATCCTTTCACCCATTTCTACACTCTCTCACCTGCACCAATACCATTTTCCCTATGTTTGAGAATCTTGGCACACCAATCCTCCCACCTGTCGCAGTTTATCCCTCCCACCTGTTTTCACCAATCTGTCCACCTCTCACCTTCCATAAGCCGGCTTCGAGACCCCATTTCCGGGTAACTTCCTCCGCTTCGTCCGCAGGAGAAGCCGCGGAGGAGGCAGGCGGTGAGGAAGCCGTTTGACTGTTGATGCTGCTGCTGCTGGTAGTGTTGCTACTGCTGCTGCTGCTGCTGCTGGCCGCTGCTCCTGTTTCTCTCTTGTCTGCACCAAGTCAGGGACAGAAAACAAGACAGTAGAATGAGAATACTTGAGCGAGGTAAATTCGAGAGGAGTGCCTCTTGAGTCAACTGAAAGGTCAGCAAAGCAAGAAAGTCACCAGAGAAAGGACAGCAAGTCGGCGGAATGGAGATTCTGGTTAAAGGTGCCTTAGATTCTTGGACTGCTCCAAAGACTTTGAGCTGACGGAGAAAAGAACTGAGAGATGACGCTTGTAATCTATCAAGCGGTGGATTCGTGGGAAGGCGGACACTTAGCCTGGTCGCCGGTGCTTTCGACTCTTAAAATGCTCCAAATTCTATAATGATTTGACGTTTGGAGGTGATAACAAATGAATTGCTGCCGAACAATATGTTTTCGATGGAAAAGCTGCAAACTGCAATTACTTGCACATAGAGATTAAGGCTCCAGCGACCAGAAATATAAACCACCACTTCATTCAGCTGTAAGAACGCTTTCATGCAGTATGAAGCAAACTGCAAACTAGAATTCTATCCTGAAAGGACTCTAGAAGGCTTTCCAACGCACGTTGAAGAGGGATCCCAGGGTGATCCGTGACGGCCCTGCCTGCTCCGCATTTTTCTGAAGGAATCTAAGAACCGAAAAGGCTCATGA
The DNA here is from genome assembly GCA_948144175.1 of Closterium sp. NIES-65. Classification (NCBI taxonomy): domain Eukaryota; kingdom Viridiplantae; phylum Streptophyta; class Zygnematophyceae; order Desmidiales; family Closteriaceae; genus Closterium; species Closterium sp. NIES-65. Next base: position 404,064 of record CANXME010001279.1, read on the forward strand.
CAAAAACCTGAAAATAGAAAGCTTTCAACGCACCTTGAAGGGAGCTCCGGGCGCGAATCCGCATAGGCCTGCTAGGCGTTCGGCCGGTTTGAGCAGCGCAAAATGGTAGCCGCAAGCACGTAGAGGGCTTCGCGAGGCTGCGGCTCGCTGCGGAGTTGGCGGCAGCCATGGTGGCGACGCTCTCCGCCGAGATAAGAGTAGCCATGGTTATTACCGAAGCGCGTCGGAACGGGACGAGGAAAGCGTAGGGTGCTGCCAGCAACGAAAAGTAATGTACGGATGCGCTAGCCGGTATTTAGCTAATCAGCAGTAACCGTCGCGCACGTGTTCCGATAAGGCGGATTGCGAGGATGGAGAGACGTCTGTTGGCGTGAGCTCAGCTGACGGCTGCTTTCTTTCAGAAATCTGAGACGTTGGATGGGAATGTATGCCGAAATGCGGCCGCCAGGACGCGTATTGCGACCGAAGGCGTCGTCTGAGCGTGTGATGTGAAGTGGAGGTCTGCTCGTGCTGTGTGCGTGAAAAGCTGGACACAACTGAAAGCTGGGCACTACTGAGCTCTTGTCACGACACTCGACAAAAACAAGAGCGAATGGGGCCTGGCGGGGAGGTTGATCACGGGGGGAGTGACAAGCTCTTGGGGAACACAGCTAATCACTAGGATCCGAGGAAGCTCAAGAGGTGGAAAGGATGGATAATGAGGTGAAGTACGTTTCGGTACGGCTGATATGGTGACGTACGGTTTCGTGAGGAGATTCTTATTCTGATCTGTCATGCACCCTATGAAAATGCCACGTCAACTAAAGATGCTTCAGGAAGTGACAACGTGGCGTCGACGGTTCGTCGGTTCCTCGAGGTGTGTGGTGGCGGATAACGAGGTGAGATTTACCTAAGCGACACGTGCCGTTTTCGTAATTGGACTTTGTCCGCGTATAGAATGTTGCATGTTCACTCCAAGTAATAATCAAACAAGCTGCACATATATTAGCCACAAAGACCAGATACACAAACTCACTCTCATGATGCTTTTCAAATCCATGTATTCATTATGTCGGCCAGAAATTCCAGCTCAAAATCTGCAACACTCACACTATGTGCATATTTGTTCCCCATTGACGAAAAATGCGACTGAGTCGGAGTGCGGGGCTCCAAAGGAGCAGCATTCTTGTGTGACACGACTGGATTCACTGACTGCTGATGAGGAGACGCCTGCGGTGACGTGTCAGAGGGCTGTAAAACCGATTGCAACCCGGGCAGCAAGGGCTTGGCCAGAGGCTGAAGGACAACAACCCCCAATTCTCCCCTCCTTTGTTCTTCCATTGCCTGGGCCAGCATCCTCATCTCATACTCCTGTGTCGCCTCCAGCTGCTGCAGCAGAGAGTCCAGCAACGCATGCATGGGTGGCTGCTGAGTTGGCAAGGGGACATCCTGTGCAGGGTGAATCCGAGGCAAAGGCAGCACCGGCTCCAACGCTGCCTGCATCTCATGCTGCATTAGCTGAGGGCTGTTGGATCCAGCCAGCATCCGAACCTGCTCTTCCTATTCAACCAACGGAGCCTGCACTGCCCTTCTTTCCTCCTCCTCCATCTCCAACAGCAGCGCCTTCAGCTGCCCATCCAGAACTCCCTCCACTCCCGTGGAGGAATCTTGAGACAGGGACCGCTTTCGAGACACCTCGGAAGTTATCAGCTGCCCATCGATAGCTCCTTCCGCTCCCTGCCGTGACTGCATCGGCATCACAGCCTGCTCCCACGATCTCTTTCTTGAGACAGCACAAGTGTTGGCACCAGTGGTGGCAGAACGAAGGCTTGCATTGCAGTTCTGAGGAGAGAATGGTTCGGAGAGGCACGTGAATGGGACGAAGCAGTGTGAAGGCGGAGGGATGTACAGGGTCGAGTAGCTTCTGTGCATTGCTGCTGCCTGTAGTGGTGGCGCTTCGGAAGGAGCAGCAGGAGCAGCAGCAACAAAGAGAGGAGTGGCCAGAGCCTGAGCAGCAGAAGGAGCCACAGCAGGAGTAGCAGGTGCATCAGCAGTAGTCACAGCAGCAGCCACAGGCGCGTTGAGCAAGACTCTAGCACCCAAAGCTGCCAGCATCGCAACACACGCCGACACATGGCTAGGCAGGGACTGCAACCCCTCTCCAGCAGCAGCAATGGAGCAAGTGTCAAAGGCAGTGGTGCCAGTAGTAACTGTGACGGCTGCAGCATGAACGAGCGTCTGTTCCCTCGTGTCGTCACGGGATGGGGACAGCAGCCGCTGCAGCATCTGTGCTCTCACGTGGCCCCCCGGAGAAATCACCACAGGTACTGGTAGTGGGAGTAGGAGCAGCAGGGGTTTTGGAACCACTCTCCACCGCAATCAAACCAGGGAAGTTCGTGCGGGTGCAGATTATTGAGTCACCCACGGGACTGAGGGGGCACACATCCGGGGAAGGCGAACCGAAGCTGGTTACGGGAGGCAGCGGCAATGCCGAAACGCCTGCTGCTGTGCTCGAATTAGTTGGAGGGGAGAGGACGGGCGGAGTGCGGGGCCTGATCGCGCCACTCTCAGCAGCGTGCGGGAATCTTGTCTTGATGCAGAGGCCGCCCAGTGATGCTTCTTGAGTCAACTTGAACATCCGGGACAGGACGGGCGGAGGAACGGGCCTCATCCCCTCTTCCCCAACAACGTGCAGGGCGCTTCTCTTGCTGTCTGGGCCGCTCTGTGATGCCAGAAGACGTGCTTCTGTCGGGTCTCTGTCAGGGGCCGTGACAACTGCATCGCGGAAAAGGCATCCGTTTGAATTCGGGTTTGAAGCTGCAGGAAAGTTGCAGAAATGTTGCGCCAAAGTATTCAGAAAACAACAACCCAAAAATGAAACTCTGCATCACAAAAAGCAGAGTCGGAAAACTGGACGCGTTCGGCTGGAATTCTGTCTGACCCTCGGAAATCTGACAGAAAACTGTGAACTTCTTCCGTCAGAAATCACACTACTGGATCGATGATGTTTCCAACTGATTTCTAGTCAGATTTCAGACAGATGCTTACCAACAGATTTCGCTCGAGCATTCCTTGAGTTTTCCGTCAGATTTCCGTCGCAGCTCGCCCGAATCCGCGGGACCTAAAAAACAATTATTTCACATGTCCCGTTTACTATTCGCTACATGATAGACCGTAGCACTTCAATTATCACAACTACTATTTATACTTATTTATGGCTATTTCATATATTCGTTATAAGCATTCAATACAATAAATAGCATTTTTAAATCCACTACAGAATCTTACCGTATTGAGAACCTACAATAACTACTATTAATCCCAAATTACTACGCACTAAACTACCAACATTCAGGCAAACTTTCTACCTAGTGACGTTTTTCTTCAGCGATGCCGGGTAGTCGCTCGCGTCGATACAAACACCATTGCCAAACAGGAATGCGTTCTTGCGTGAATCATAGCGCACGCCCATGGTGGTGACAGCTAGCTCTACCCATTTCCTGCACTTAACCACAGTACTCTCGTACTTTTCCCGGTTGACTTCAGGATTGTTTGTCATCCTGCCCTCTTCCTCCAATAGAGGACATTCCAGCTGCAAGGGAACAACGAGTATTTTAATTAAGCTCCGCTAGATGCCGATAAATATGCTTGCGCATTATCTCTCTACTTGTTCTTACCACGAGAACAGCATACGCGATCTGACGGGTCTTGAACGCCCCCAGTGTCACATTGGTCCGTGTGAATGCATGTCTTATCCCCACTGCAAAGGCTTTGCTGGAGAATGGCAACTGCGTGTCTTCTGTATCCACATGGATACGTAAACCTCCCATCTCTTCTGTAGAGTGGGTAAAGGAGCACAGAGAGGGTTTAGGGTGAGAGCAGGAGGGTAGAGTTTACACCATCAAGAGCAAAATAAAGCCACGTACACATCTTCAAAGCTCTTCACTGATCTGTTCAATCTCGAGCAACGTCAGGGAGACAAGGGCAATGCACAGAGGAGCAATATAGAGGCCCACGCACACCTTTGCCTCCCCCTCCCTCCTCTGCATTTCCTGCCAATGGCAGGGAGATAAGGATAGAGAAGGCTGCGTGAGCAGCTCTGAGGCCCACGCAAACCTCAGCCTATCTCTCCTTCATCCTCTGCACATTTCCTGACAGTGGACGGGGGATAGGGACAGAGAGAGGAAGGATGAGATAAAACCAATCTCAATAGATGCAGCATGGAGGCCCACACACACCTCAGCCACTCCCTCCATCTGCTTTCATGCATTTCCTGCCAAGGCAGGGAGATAAGCACATAAGTGGGAAAGGATGAGAGCAATAGCATGGTTGAATTAAACCCAATATGAGCAGCATGTAGACCCATGCACACCTCAGCCTCTCCCTCCCTCCACCTCTGTGCATTTCCTGCCAACGGCAGGGAGATAAGGACAGATACAGAGGAAAGGATGAGAGGAGTAGCAGGGTATGAATCAAACCCAATACAAGCAGCATGGAGGCTCACACACACCACGGCCTCCTTCCCTACTCCTCTGTGCATTTCCTGCCCATTGCAGGGAGATGAGGACAGTTAGAGAGGAAAGGATGAGGGGAGCAGCGGGGTATGAATCAAACCCAATACAAGCAGCATGGAGGCTAACACACACCACGGCCTCTCCTTCCCTCCTCCTCTGTGCGTGTCCTGCCAATGGCGGGGAGATAAGGAGACACAGAGAGAGGAAAAGATGAGAGTAACTACGGGCCCACGCACTCCTCACCCTCTCCCTCCCTCCTCCTCTGTGCGTGTCCTGCCAATGGCAGGGAGATAAGGACAGAGAGAGAGGAAGGGATGAGAGTAGCTACGGGCCCACCCACACCTCACCCTCTCCCTCCCTCCTCCTCTGTGCGTGTCCTGCCAATGGCGGGGAGATAAGGACAGAGAGATAGGAAGGGATGAGAGTAGCTACGGGTAAGGAAATTTCTCACCCTCTCCCTCCCTCCTCCTCTGTGCGTGTCCTGCCAATGGTGGGGAGATAAGGACAGAGAGAGAGGAAGGGATGAGAGTAGCTACGGGCCCACGCACACCTCACCCTCTCCCTCACCATGCGACGTACCGTCCATGTAATTTTGGGCGAGTTCCTTGTGTTCATAGAAGGCCTCAGGGCTTTTTACTCCCTTGGGAAGTGCTGCCACCTTGTGTTGCTTCTTTACGCTCCCCAGGGCTGTCCAAACAACAGCTCGTAGCTTCTTCGCGACGTTGCTTCTGTTGGTGTTGCACATCTTGTTGAAAGTCCCCACGATGAATTCGTCGGTTAGGTTCCAAAGAAGCTTTAGATGGGTCATAGCATCAGGGGATAGTAATTTCGCGAATTCTCCAAGCGCCTCGTTGGTGTTGGGATAAAACTGAATCTCCATTGCATCGTCGGTCCAGAAGAGGCAAGTCACCACTTGACTGCACGCCCCCTGCCATGACACGAAAGTATTGTGTATCGGGACAAGAACGGATGAAGGCAGGTAAGTTGTTCATAGTGTACGATGGAATGATGTATTACGCACCGATACACACGCAATATAACAGGATGGAAGCGTTTGAACTTACTCGCCAATCCTTTTGCTCGGCCAACACCGCATCCAACGCAATGGCCACCACAGATCTCGTGCGAGGTTTTGGTTTATATTGAGCCCCCGCACCACCTCCATTGTTCTCGCCTCCATGTGGTGCAGCACCCAGGCTTCCAGATGCTCCACACAGGCAAGTGTGAGCTTGTAAAGCTTGTAGAAACTCCGTTCGCAGTGCAGCCAAATCCCCCTTCGTTGCATACTTATTCATCGCAGCTTGCTCTGCCACCGATGCGACTGGGCGAGGGCCCGGGTTAAGGGGGATGCCGAGTCCTGGCCTCGGTGCAGCCAATGGCCTCCGACTACCGGCCGAGGCCGACTGGTTCAGCGGATGCGAGACGGACGGTCCATGGGCCACTGGAGCACGTCCCATACTCGCGGGAGACGCTGGTGCTGATGCTGCTGCGCGTGCACCGCCGCTGATACGCCCCCCTATTCCATTGGGGATGGCGCCCAACTCATGGTTGGAATGGCCTGAATAAGCAGCCGCATGACCTGGGGAGGGGGTGGGTTGATGCATGCCCCCACAAGAACCATAGCCGTGTCCAGAGGAGACACCTGGCCTCGCGAGATTTCCACTCCCAGGGGGGTTTCTTGAGGAGCCGCCCGGTACATGACCTACTGAGGCAGGGGAACCGAGGTGGGGAGTCTGCGCATCAGCTATAGGCACGGGGACCCCTCCACCAGGCATCATGCTAGGGGGAGGCTGCCCCCCAAAAGATGCTGATCTGTGTGAAGCTGCTGCGCCGGACCTAGCACCACTGGCATTCGGGATGGCTGCTCGCTGGGAAGCAGCCGGGAAACCGTTGATATGGGCTGGGCTCGAGCTTGCAGGACGTGATGCGCTGGCAGCACCCGGGTTCACACGGTTCTGGCCCTGGCTGTAAGCACATGATGCACCGCCCAACCGGCCAGTGTTTAACGAATGTGCCAGTAGCGGAGCTGGTGCAGTCCCCGTCTCTCCAGCGTTTTGCCAGCCCGAGTTGCACGGTGCGGCTGTAGGTACTTGCCCCTGTCCCCCAGATCGGCCCACGGTCGGTCGAGCATTGGCTACAGCTGGCGCATGTTGTGGCTGCAACATCTGAAAGGCAGGTCGCGAGTGTACCTGTGGAGCAAGTTCGAAGCGACAAATCGCCATGGGTGGCCCAATCCCAGTGTTCGCGATAGGACCTGCCAGGGTCATAACCAACACCCCACCCAGCGATGACACATATACAACGACTTTGTGCAAGTGTGAGATGGACATTACGAAGGCATATCGATTTCACCCCCGCCTCTCCCTCCCTCCTCCTCCGTGCAATATCCTGTCAATGGCAGGGAGGCAAGGGTGGAAAGATGGCAGAGAGCGGGCTGGGTGAGAACAGCGGGGCTGAAAATAACCCAATAGGAAAGGAGCAGAGAGGACCATGCACACCCCCGCCTCTCCCTCCCTCCTCCTCCGTGCATCTCCTGTCAATGGCAGGGAGGCAAGGGCGGAAAGATGGTAGAGAGAGGGAATGACGTCACTCCTACCTGTGGCACCCCTTCCTCTTCCTCGTCCCATTCCTTCGCCCCTTCCTCTACCTCCAGCCCCGCGGCCAAGTTGACCCGCTCCACGATTTCCGCCGCGCCCTCCACGCCCGACGCCCCGCCTTCCACTCCCTTCTCCCTCTTGTTCATCCTGTCCTCTGCCTCGCCCTCCTCTCCCTCCGCCCCGCCCTGCTCGGCCGCCGCCTCGCCCTCCACGCCCTTCCCCCTCTCCATCATCCTGTCCTCTGCCTCGCCCTCCTCTCCCTCCGCCCCGCCCTGCTCGCCCACCTCGCCCTTCTCCCCGCCCTCTGCCCCGTGCTTTGCCGCGCCCGTCTCCAGGCGCCAATTGCTCAATAACTGCTTCATCGCGCCCACGTTTCCTTGCAGCCTTCTTGACATTGCACGGCACGTCATTCCGTACACCCTCATCCATGTTTAGGGTCGCCATGCACTTGGCCTTGCCCCGCATGATCGCGGCTGCCTCCTCCGCACTTTCATCCATCGTGGAGCCACGGCTTGCTTCCGCAACCGGCCTGACAGGGTACAGCATACGTTCAACATCATCATCCTCAGCGTCGTCCTCCCCGCCTTCATGTGCCTCCTGTCGCACCGCTGCGTTCAGCGCACCATCGCCTTCGGCAGGATCTCTCGCCCGACCGTCTTCCCCGCCTTCGGCCATGACTCTCCCCCCCTCCTCTGCCTCGTATCCTCCCTCACTCTGCGCCGCAAACTCCCCCCCTTCCTGTTCCTCATAGACTTTCCCCCCCCTTACGGCGTATCTGCCCCCTTCCCCTGCCGCGTATCCTCCCCCTTCCCCTGTCCCATTTTCTCCCCCTTCCTCTCCCTCGTATCCTCCCCCTTGCACTGTCGCGTGTACTCCCCCTTCCCCTGCCGCGTATGCACCTTGCTCCCCTGTCCCGCCTTCTCCCCATTCGTCTCCCTCGTCTTCACCGCCTCGCACTGTCCCGTATCCTCCCCCTTCCTCTGTCACGTATCCTCCCCCTTGCACTGTCGCGTGTACTCCCCCTTCCCCCGACGCGTATGCACCTTGTTCCCCTATCCCGTCTTCTCCCCATTCCTCACCCTCTTCTGTCAACGGGAGTTGTGTGTTGGCCCCGTCCACGCTTGGGCGGAGCCGACTTCGTGGTGGGGTGTACGGAAGGTACAACCGACTTGCAGCAGTGGGCGACGCCGACTTGGACGAGCTGGTCGACGGGGTTGGTCGACTTGCACGGCGCCACTGCAATACCGCCGACTTGGGAAGCCAGCGGCCGACTTCAACTGGTGGTCGGCGATGTGGCACGTCGACCTGGAAGTCGGCGCCGACTTGCAAGGTCACCGACTTGCAAGGTCGCCAACTTGGGAGGTCGCCAACTTCAAGAGGTCAGTCTGGAAGTCGGCGCCGACGTAGAAGGGGCGTCGACCTGGTGACGCCGACTTGGGTAGCTGACAACTGCACTGGTCGACCAGGAGTGACGTCGACCTGGATCTGGTCGACTAGAGGAGTGGCCGACCTGGTGAGGTCGACCTGGTGTGGTTGTCGACTTGGGAGGTCGACGAGCACATACAGGAGCAGCTGGTCGACATAGTTGCCCGGTCGACCAGGATACCTGGGTGACGAGGTTCTGCGAAGGAGTGCGACGGTCACCTAGGCGAAGTTGGCGAGACCGACCTCCATGGTGGTATCCCGAGGTCGTCGTGGCGGATCAGAGGCAGTCGCTAGCCCGAGGCTGACGTGGTGTGTGCGCTGTGCAGGTGACGAGACTTTGCATGCCAATCATCTGCGCGCACCTGCAAAGCGGGTGCACTGCTGTCCTGCGTGAGCAATGCTGGCACACCGTCAACCTGCAGCGTTGGCTTTGCACTGCTGTAGCGTGGTCGACCAAGTCGTGCTGGAACGCGGTCGACCATGCTGTGCTGGCAGTCGACCAACCTGAATGCTAGCTCTGATGTAGTCTTGCATTGCCAACTTCATTGTACCATCATTGACAGCTTTCTCTAGTGAAACTCTTGCCAAAATTGCCTCGTGAACTAGCAAGCAGTGTGAGCACTAGGAAAACGTCTAAGGACCAACGAACGCAGACATCACACGAGCACACGTGCCTAGCCAGTACTCTAAGCTCCTGTTGTAGTAGTTATCTCCGCATGGTGCGGTGAGCGTGGACGGCACACGACTTACCCTTCACTCAGGTCAACGTAGACACCACTTACCTATTTCGTAGTTACAGGCCGGCAACTGTGCGGTAGTCACTATGGTAGGAGTCGTAGGTGACGCGGGGGTGGTAGACACCCTGGAGGCACGGTTGGAGAACGCGAGGAGGAAGCACGAGGCCAACGAGTATGGCGACTTGCCCTGGGCGGTCGTTGAGGCTGGACTCCGCTCCACGTGGGCGACGGAGCACCCGTCTCGACGTGCCTCTCCTCGTCCGGTGAACAACGATGGCGGCGTCGACGTGGGCGTCAACGCCGGTGGTGGTCAAGTCGGCAGCACTGCTGGAGGCACGTCGAGGCAAAGAGGTGTGATACATGCCGGTGAAGTCGGCGGCGTTCAGGCGCGAGGGATGCAGACGTCGGCGGCTGCAAGCTCTTCGCAAGGTGACGTCGGAGGCCGACGTAGTGGGCTGTCGCCGATGACGGCGACCCAGGTGACGGCAGGTGGGATTGCGCCGAGCTACGGCTACTTCAAGTTCACGCCGGACAGGATCTCGGTCACCCCCCCACTGTTCGGTCGACCCGACATTCTCACCTGGAAGGAAGCTATCGAGCCCCAGCTGGAGATGGCTGGGCTGATCGGCTTCGCCCGAGGGACCGTGGTGACGCCTGGAGAACACCACCCCGACTTGCGGGCGGAGTTCCGCGCCGTGCAGCTTTTGACCTTCACGGTCATCTCGCGGTGCTGCTCGCCGGGCGTGCAGATCGCCTTAAAGTGGTGCCGGGAGTACATCGACGCCGGCCACCGGGCGTGGCACTTCATTGAGTCGACGTACCAGGTCACCGATGACCTGTTCATCGCCCAGCTGGAGGGACAGCTGACGCACCTGCGTATGGGTGACGAGGAGACAGCGACTGACTACTGCAACCGAGCCCGGCGAATTCTCGCCACTATCAGGATGGCCGGCACGCAGTACTCCACGGCGTCCTACATCACCCATGTCATGCAGGGACTTTCTAGCAGCTATAACCTCCTGAAACGGCTGTCCATGGCGCCGAGCACAAGGGCGACGCTCAACGAGGACAACCTGACCTCATACATCCTGCAGGACGAGGCGATGCAGGAAGCTGAGCGGTCACAGGAACTCTTGGTGCAAGCCAACTTCGTCGCCCCGGCGAAGCAAGGAGGCCGACCAGGAGAGCGCGGACAGTCTAGTGGCGGCGGGAGCGGTGGCTGGAAGTCGACCAAGGAGGTCGAGAAGAAGTCGACCAAGGACGGCGGTCAAGGAGGGGGAGGTCGACGTCGGGAGTGCTGGATCTGCCACAGCCCCAATCACCTCTCCTTCGAGTGTCCCGACCGCAGTGACTCCGACGACGACAACAAGGGCGGCCGCGGGAGGTCGAGCAGTCGTCATCCTCGTTGAGGAGGAAACCGGCCGCGCAAGGAGAAGCAGTCGACCAAGACGTCGACTTCGGCGAACGACGCCGACTCCCCTGCTGGCAGCAAGGCGCGGGATGACAAGACGGCGTCGTGCTCTCTGGTCGGCGTCGTGGAGCCGACCGTCTCGCTGGCGCCGGAGGCCGGAGAGGACTTCTAGGCGGTGGCAGCAGCTGTGCAGGCGAACCCGGCAGTGGTCCTGCTCGACAGCGGTTGCTCCCACCACCTGATGGGGACAAAGGAAGTCTTCGTCGACCTGCAGCCGAGCGGCTTCATCAAGCACGTGCGCGGCTTCAATGGGGCGCTGCAGGATGTCCAGGGCCGCGGCACCGTCGCCCTGCAAGGGGAGGCCAGGAAGCAGGTGCTCATCCCCGACGTGCTGTACGTCCCGGGTGTGCGGGCGAACTTGCTGTCGTCCGGCCAGCTTAAGGAGCACGGCGTGAAGCTGCAAGAGGACGGCGACGGGATGGTGCTCGTCTCGGCAACGGGAGAGGTGCTCGGTCGGGCGACGTACTCCGGGTGTGTCCTCTGCACCGACCTGCGTCCCTGCTCAACGAGGTCGACGTCGCCCACGACGGAGGTTGTGGCTCTGCGGGCGATCGTCTCGAAGACGAAGTCGACGCCGGACCGTATGCATGCCCGGCTTGCACATGTCAGCATGGACACCATACGGAGCTCGGCGAAGAACGAGGTCACCATTGGGCTGGACCCCAAGTCGGCGACGGGCGCCGACTCCCCGTGTGTCTCGTGCGTCGGCGGGAAGCTGGCGCGGCACACCTTCCCCGATCAAGGCTCCGACGCCGACGATGTGCTGGCCGTCGTGCACATCGACCTGTGCGGGCCATTCCGCGTGGCTGCTGGGGATGGCAGCCTGTACTTCTTGTTGCTGAAGGACCGCAAGACCCGCTACGTGTGGGTGAAGCCGGTCACCAAGAAGTCAGATGCGTTGCCGGCGTTCGTGTAGTGGGTGGCAGTGGCTGAGCGGCAGACGAAGAGGTCGGTATTAATGCTGCGCTCTGACCGGGGAGGGGAGTTCCTCGGGAAGCAGTTCACCGACTTCGTGAACGGCAAGGGGATCGTCCACGACCTGACCTGCCCATACACCCCGCAGCAAAACGGCATGGCGGAGCGGGAGATGAGGACGGTGGTGGAGTCGGTGCGGACAATGCTGCTGCACATGGGCGTGCAGCACCACTGGTGGCACCTCGCTCTCCGGCAGGCCGTCTGGGTCCGCAACTGCCTTGAGAGGTCGGCGCTGCCGCCGGGGTCGACGCCGTACCAACTGCTGACCGGGAAGAAGCCCGACTTGTCGCTGGCGTGGGCGTGGGGCTGCATGGCGCAGTTCTTAGTCACCGAGCAGCAGCGTGGTGGGAAGCCGCAGCCGAAGGCCAGGTGGGGCCTGCACCTTGGCGTGTCGGCGGCGAGCAAGGGCTGGGAGCTCCTCGACGTCGACGCCGACCGGGTGCTCACCACGTCGGATGTGGTGTTCTACGAGGAGCTGTCGCTGGCCGAGTGGAAGTCGGAGTACGGGTCGGTGTCCGGCCGCTCGTCGCCCACCCCGCCCTCTGACACCTCGTCGGCGACGCTGCCACTGCTTGCCGAGGTCGGTGAGCTTGCTATTACGGACGTCGAGGACGTCCGCCCTACCCCTCCCCCTCTGACCCCTGCCCCTCTCCTCGTGGCCGACCTGCGTGGGCTGACCTCGGTGTCAGCCTCCGGCGATGAGGGGAGTAGTGGGACGTCGCCTTCGGCCAAGTGCATCGCCGGTGGCCGACGTGACGAGCAGCAGGTCGACGTGGGATTGCAGTCGACGTCGACAGGGGAGGAGCAGGTCGAGAAGCAGGTCGAGGACCAGCGGCCGACAAAGGAGCAGGCAGCAGCGACGCCGACCAAGGAGCAGTCGGCGACCGGGCAGTCGGCAGGGGAGCCGACCATAGGGGAGAAGTCGGCTGGGACGCCGGCTGAGGAGCAGCAGGACGCCGAGGGCAGCGACAACAGCAACGATGGAGGGGACGCCGAGGAGGTCCAGCCAGGACCACGGCGTTCAGGCCGACTTCGGAGACCGCCTGACTTCTTCGTCCCCGCTGCCTTCACCACGGTGTACGACGTGGACGATGAGGCCGACGACCTGCTGTACGACGATGCCGAGGAGGATGAGGAGTTTCCAGAGCTCGACCCCGACATGCTAGCCGACCCCGAGCACCGTTGGGACATCTCGACGATGACGCTGAAGGAGGCGTTGGCGAGCTGGAAGGGCCCGGCGGTGAAGGCCGCCATGGAGGAGGAGATTCGCAGCCTCCTCAACATGGGAACGTGGGAGTTGGTCGAACGTCCGCCGGGAGTGAACGTCATGAAGAACCGGTGGGTGATGACGACGAAGTACCACGTTGACGACACCGTCGAGCGCGAGAAGGCGAGGCTGGTTGTGAAGGGCTTCACGCAGGTGTACGGCGCCGACTACGACGAGACGTTCGCGCCGGTAGGCAGCTACGTCACGCTGAGGATCTTCCTCAGCATCGTCGCCGTCCGCAACCTCAACCTGATGCAGCTCGACATGAAGAACGCCTTCTTGCAGAGCAAGCTCGACAGGGTGCTCTACATGTCCCAGCCGGACTACTTCAACGACGGGACCGGCCGGGTGTGCAAGCTGCTGAAGAGCCTGTACGGGCTAAAGCAGTCGCCGCTGCTATGGTACTTGGCGCTCAATGACGTGCTGGTCGGCGCCGAGTGGAAGAAGAGCCAGGTCGACGAGGCTCTCTACTTCAAGGACGGAAAGGACGGAGTGGCCTGCTGGGTGCTGGTCTACGTCGACGACCTACTTGCCGCCAGCAGTAGCGCCGCGATGTTGAAGGAGCTTCTGGAAGCCGCCTTCGAGCTGCGTGAGATCTCGCCGGTGCAGAAGTACCTCGGGCTGGAGATCGTCCGCGACAGGTCGGCGGGGAAGCTGTGGCTGCACCAGCAGGGCTACGCCGACAAGCTTCGTAGGCGCTTCATCGAGGAGGAGCAGACCGGGCGCACCCCGAAGACGCCGGTCTCGGTCGATGCCTACGCCGAGCTCACGTTCGATGACGAGGAGGCACAAGAGCGGCAGGAAGAGGAGTACCGGCAGAAGGTCGGCTCGCTGCAGTTCGCGGCGACGACGACGAGGCCGGACATTGCCTTCGCCTGCAGCAAGCTGGGGAGCGGCCTCACGGTGAGGAGCGACCAGCACTGGCGCGAGGTCGACCGCTGCCTCGCCTACCTCGCCAATACGCGCGACACTGCCCTGGAGTTCGGCGGTGGACCTGAGTCGCTGGAGCTGGTCGGCTACGTGGACGCCGACGACGCCGGTGACAAGCAGAACAGGATGAGCACGGGTGGCTACGTGTTCGTCTATGGAGGGGCCGCAGTCTCCTGGCCGAGCCAGCGCATCAAGTGTGCGACGTTGTCATCGACTGAGTCGGAGTACGTGGCAGCCACCGAAGCCGGCAAGGAAGGACGCCGACTTCGCTTCCTCCTTGCAGAGTTCCGGCAGCTGGATGCCGGGAAGCCGACCGTCCTTCGGGTGGACAACAAGTCGGCCATCACAGTCGTCGAGGGCATGGGGTTGACGGGCGACCTCAAGCACATGGAGCGGCGACAGGCCTGGCTGCAGCACATGGTGAAGCGCGGGAAGTTCTCGCTGAGGTACATCCCGACCACTGAGCAGCCGGCTGACTTCCTGACGAAGGGGCTGCACTATCCGGCCTTCAACCGGTGCTCCGTCGCCATCGGCCAGGTGCGCTTGGCCTTTCAACGGGAGTTGGGTATTGGCCCCGTCCTCGCTTGGGCGGAGCCGACTTTGTGGTCGAGTGTGAGGGGAGCTGCCGACCTGCAGCAGTGGGCGAGCTGGTCGACAAGGAGGTCGACCTGCACGGGGGACCATTGCACGGGCTCAGACTTCAGGGAGGTCGACTTGGGAGTCGACCTGTGGAGGACGTCAAAGCCGACTTTGGCGGTCGGTTAACGGACCGCTGATCTACCTGCGGGTGGTCGACTGGACCTGGTGGTCGACGAAGGAGGGACCGACGTCGACCTTGACACAGGACGTCGAGCAGTCGGGCGTCGAGTAGCGGGGCGTCAACTTCGTGACGACAGCTTCGGGTGGCCGACGTGGGTGGTCGGCCGACGACTGTGCTGGTCGACGTGGAGCTGGTCGACCACAGGGGATGTCGACCTGGAGGAGGTCGACCGATGGTGTCGTCGACTTGGGAGGTCGACGGGCACGTACGGGAGCTGCTGGTCGACGTGGTTGCCTGGTCGACCATGTTACCTGGGTGACGAAGTGCTGCGACGTAGTGCGACGGTCGCCCAGGCGAAGTTGGCGAGCACGACCTCAGTGGTGGTATCCCGAGGTCGTCGTGACGGATCAGAGGCAGTTGTCGGCTCGAGGTTGATGTGGAGTGTGCGCTGTGCAGGTGACGGGACTCTGCACGCCAATCGGCTACGCACACCTGCAAAGCGGGTGCACTGCTGTCCTGCGTGAGCAACGCTGGCACGCCGTCGACCTTGCCTTGCTGGAACGCGGTCGACCAAGCTGCGCTGGCAGTTGGCCGACCTGAATGCTTGCTCGGATGTAGTCTTGCATTGCCAACTTCATTGTACCAATTGTTCTGAACTTTTCCTAGTGAAACTCTTGCCAATTTTCCCCGTGAACTAGCAAGTAGTGTGTACACAAGGAAAACGACTAAGGAACAGAGAACGCAGAGATCACACGAGCACACGTGCCTAGCCCGTAGCCTAGCTCCCGTTGCTGCAGTTATCTCCGCATGGTGCGGTGAGCGTGGACGGCACACGACTTACCCTTCAGTCAGGTCGACGTAGACACCACTTACCTATTTCGTAGTTGCAGGCCGGCAACTGTGCGGTAGTCACTATGGTAGGAGCCGTAAGTGACGCGGGGGTGGTGGACACCCTAGAGGCACGGTTGGAGAACGCGAGGAGGAAGCATGAGGCCAACGAGTATGGCGACTTGCCCTGGGCGGTCGTCGAGGCTGGACTCCGCTCCACGTGGGCGACGGAGCACCCGTCTCGACGTGCCTCTCCTCGTCCGGTGAACAACGAAGGCGGCGTCGACGTGGGCGTCAACGCCGGTGGTGGTCAAGTCGGCAGCAGTGCTGGAGGCATGTCGAAACAGAGAGGTGTGATACACGCCGGTGAAGTCGGCGGCGTTCAGGCGCGAGGGATGCAGTCTTCGGCGGCTGCAGGCTCCTCGCATGGCGACGCTGGTGGGCGTCGAAGTGGGCTGTCGCCTATGTCGGCGTCCCAGGTGACGGCAGGTGGGATTGCACCGAGCTACGGCTACTTCAAGTTTACGCCGGACAGGATCTCGGTCACCCCTCCGCTGGTCGGTCGACCCGACATTCTCACCTGGAAGGAAGCCATCGAGCCCCAGCTGGAGATGGCCGGGCTGATTGGCTTCGCCCGAGGGACCGTGGCGACACCGGGGGAGCACCACCTTGACCTGCGTGCGGAGTTTCGCGCCGTGCAGCTATTGACCTTTACGGTCATCTCGCGGTGCTGCTCGCCGGGCGTGCAGATCGCCTTGAAGTGGTGCCGGGAGTACCTCGACGCCGGCCACCGGGCGTGGCATTTCATCGAGTCGACGTACCAGGTTACCGACGACCTGTTCATCGCCCAGCTGGAGGGACAACTGACACACCTGCGTATGGGTGACGAGGAGAGTGCGACCGACTACTGCAACCGAGCCAGGCGAATTCTCGCCACCATCAGGATGGCCGGAGCGCAGTACTCCACGGCGTCGTATATCACCCATGTCATGCAGGGTCTCTCTAGCAGCTACAACCTGCTGAAGCGGCTGTCTATGGCGCCGAGCACAAGGGCGACGCTCAACGAGGACAACCTGACCTCGTATATCCTGCAGGACGAGGCGATGCAGGAGGCTGAGCGGTCGCAGGAGCACTTGGCGCAGGCGAACTTGGTCACCTCAGCGAAGCAAGGAGGCCGACCGGGACAGAGCGGGCAGTCTGGCGGTGGTGGTAGCAGAGGCTGGAAGCCGGCCAAGGAGGTCGACAAGAAGAAGTCGGCCAAGGACGGCGGTCGAGGCGGAGGAGGTCGACGACGGGAGTGCTGGATCTGCCGCAGCCCCGATCACCTCTCCTTTGAGTGTCCCGACCGCAGTGACTCCGACGACGACGACAAGGGCGGCCGCGTGAGGCCTGGCAGCCGTCGTCCACGTCGCGGAGGCAACCAACCGCGCAAGGAGAAGTAGTCGACCAAGACATCGACTTCGGCGAAGGACGCCGACTCCGTTGCAGGCGGCAAGGGGCGAGACGACAAGACAGCGTCGTGCTCGCTGGTCGGCGTCGTGGAGCCGACCATCTCTCTGGCGCCGGAGGCCGGAGAGGACTTTCAGGCGGTGGCGGCGGCTGTGCAGGCGAACCCGGCGGTGGTCCTGCTCGACAGCGGTTGCTCCCACCACCTGATGGGGACAAAGGAAGCCTTCGTCGACTTGCAGCCGAGCGTCGTCATCCGGCATGTGCGCGGCTTCAATGGGGCGCTGCAGGATGTCCAGGGCTGCGGCACCATCGCCCTGCAAGGAGAGGCTGGGAAGGAGGTGCTCATCCCCGACGTGTTGTACGTCCCGGGTGTGCGAGCCAACCTGCTGTCGGCTGGCCAGCTGAAGGAGCATGGCGTGAAGCTGCAGGAGGACGGAGACGGCATGTTGCTCGTCTCGGCAGTAGGGGAGGTGCTCGGGCGGGCGACGTACTCTGGACGAGTCCTCTGCACCGACCTGCGTCCCTGCGCGAGGAGGTCGACGCCACCCACGACGGAGGTGGTGGCCCTACGGACGATCGTCTCGAAGACGAAGTCGACGCCGGACCGGATGCATGCGAGGCTTGCGCACGTCGGCATGGACACCATACGGAGCTCGGCGAAGAACGAGGTCGCCATTGGGCTGGACCTCAAGGCGGCGACGGACGCCGACTCTCCGTGTGTCTCGTGCGTTGGCGGGAAACTGGCGCGACACACCTTCCCCGACCATGGCTCCGACGCCGACGACGTGCTCGCTGTCGTGCACATCGATCTGTGCGGGCCGTTTCGCGTGGCTGCCAAGGACGGCAGCCTGTACTTCTTGCTGATGAAGGACCGCAAGACCCGCTACGTGTGGGTGAAGCCGGTCGCCAAGAAGTCAGATGCGTTGCAGGCGTTCGTACAATGGCTGGCGGTGGCTGAGCGGCAGACGAAGAAGTCGGTGTTGATGCTGCGCTCTGACCGGGGAGGGGAGTTCCTCGGGAAGCAGTTCACCGACTTCGTGAACGGCAAGGGGATCGTCCACGACCTGACCTGCCCATACACCCCGCAGCAGAACGGCATGGCGGAGCGGGAGATGAGGATGGTGGTGGAGTCGGTGCGGACAATGCTGCTACACATGGGTGTGCAGCACCACTGGTGGCACCTCGCTCTGCGACAGGCCGTCTGGGTCCGCAACTGTCTTGAGAGGTCGACGCTGCCGCCGGGAACGACACCGTACCAGCTGCTGACCGGGAAGAAGCCCGACTTGTCGCTGGCACGAGTATGGGGCTGCATGGCGCAGTTCCTTGTCCCTGAGCAACAACGTGGTGGGAAGCTGCAGCCGAAGGCCAAGTGGGGCCTTCACCTTGGTGTGTCAGAGGCGAGCAAGGGCTGGGAGCTCCTTGACGTCACCTCTGACCGGATGGTCACCACGTCGGACGTGGTGTTCTACGAGGAGCTGTCGCTGGCTGAGTGGAAGACGGAGCATGGGCCGGTGTCCGGCCGCTTGCCGCCCTCTGACACCTCGTCGGCGACGCTGCCGCTGCTTGCCGAGGTCGGTAAGCTTACTGTTGAGGACGTCGAGAACGTCCATACCCCTAGGCCTCACCCTCTGACCCCTGCCCCTCCCCTCGTGGCCGACCTGCGTGGGCTGACCTCGGTGTCGGCCTCCGGCGATGAGGGGAGTAGTGGGACGCCGCCTTCGGCGCCGGCCAAGTGCATCGCCGGCGACCGACTTGACGAACGGCGCATCGACGTGGGATTGGAGTCGACAGGGGAGGAGCAGGTCGGGGAGCAGCAGCCGACAAGGGAGCAGGCTGTCGTGAAGACGACCACGGAGCAGTCGGCGACCGGGACGTCGGCAGGGGAGCCGACCACAGGGGAGAAGTCGGCTGGGAAGCCGACCACAGTGGAGCAGTCGGCTGGGACGCCGGCTGAGGGGCAGCAGAACGCCGAGGAGGTTCAGCAAGGACCGCGACGTTCAGGCCGACTTCGGAGGCCGCCTGACTTCTTCGTCCCCGCTGCCTTCACCACGGTGTATGACGTAAACGATGAAGATGACCTGCTGTACGACGACGCCGAGGAGGATGAGGAGTTTCCGGAGCTCGACCCTGACGTGCTAGCTGACCCTGAGCACCGTTGGGACATCTCGACGATGACGGTGAAGGAGGCGCTGGCGAGCTGGAAGGGCCCGGCGGTGAAGGCCGCCATGGAGGAGGAGATTCGGAGCCTCATCAACATGGGCACTTGGGAGCTGGTCGAGCGCCCGCCGGGGGTGAACGTTATGAAGAACCGGTGGGTGTTGACGACGAAGTACCACATCGACGACACCGTCGAGCGAGAGAAGGCGAGGCTGGTCGTGAAGGGCTTCACACAGGTGTATGGCGCCGACTACGACGAGACGTTCGCGCCGGTGAGCAGCTACGTCACTCTGAGGATTTTCCTCAGCATCGTCGCTGTCCTCAACCTTAATCTGATGCAGCTCGACATGAAGAACGCCTTCCTGCAGAGCAAGCTCGATCGGGTGCTGTACATGTCTCAGCCGGACTACTTCAACGACGGAACCGGCCGGGTATGTAAGCTGCTGAAGAGCCTGTACGGGCTGAAGCAGTCGCCGCTGTTGTGGTACTTGGCACTCAACGATGTGCTGGTCGGCGCCGGGTGGAAGAAGAGCCAGGTCGACGAGGCTCTTTACTTCAAGGTCGGCGAGGATGGAGTGGCCTGCTGGGTGCTGGTCTACGTCGATGACCTGCTCGCCGCCAGCAGCAGCGCCGCGATGCTGAGGGAGCTGAAGGAGCTGCTCGAAGCTGCCTTCGAGCTGCGCAAGATCTCGCCGGTGCAGAAGTACCTCGGACTGGAGATCGTGCGCGACAGGTCGGCGGGGAAGCTGTGGCTGCATCAGCAGGGCTACGCCGACAAGCTGTGTAGGCGCTTCCTTGACGAGGAGCAGACCGGGCGCACCCCGAAGACGCCGGTCTCGGTCGGTGCCTACGCCGAGCTCACCTTCGTTGACGAGGAGGCGCAGGAACGGTAGGAGGAGGAGTACCGGCAGAAGGTCGGCTCGCTGCAGTTCGCGGCGACGACGACGAGGCCGGACGTCGCCTTCGCCTGCAGCAAGCTGGGGAGCGGCCTCACGGTGAGGAGCGATCAGCACTGGCGTGAGGTCGATCGCTGTCTCGCCTACCTCGCCAACACACGCGACACCGCCCTGGAGTTCGGCGGTGGACCTGAGTCGCTGGAGCTGGTCGGCTACGTGGACGCCGACGACGCCGGTGACAAGCAGAACAGGACGAGCACGAGTGGCTACGTGTTCGTCTACGGAGGGGCTGCAGTCTCCTGGTCGAGCCAGCGCATCAAGTGCGCGACACTGTCGTCGACCGAGTCGGAGTACGTGGCGGCCACTGAAGCTGGCAAGGAGGGACGCCGTCTTCGCTTTCTCCTCGCAGAATTCCGGCAGCTGGATGTCGGGAAGCCGACTGTCCTGCGCGTAGACAACAAGTCGGCCATCACGGTCGCCGAGGGCATGGGGTTGATGGGCAACCTCAAGCACATGGAACGGCGACAGGCCTGGCTGCAGCACATGGTGAAGCGCGGGAAGTTCTCGCTGAAGTACATCCCGACAGCTGAGCAGCCGGCCGACTTCCTGACGAAAGCGCTGCACTATCCGGCCTTCAACCGGTGCTCCGTTGCAATCGGCCAAGTGCGCTTGGCCGACGTGGGCGACGGCGGCAACGACGTGCAGCAGTAGGTGCCATGCCCTTTTGCATGGCTGGTGCGGTGGACGACGTGCTATGTGTTGGGCGCACGTCGACGAGCTAGTCTCCGAGCTGTACTGCCGTGGGGGCTGGGTGCCCAAGCGTGAACGCGGCAGGGGAGTGTCAACGGGAGTTGGGTATTGGCCCCGTCCTCGCTTGGGCGGAGCCGACTTTGTGGTCGAGTGTGAGGGGAGCAGCCGACCTGCAGCAGTGGGCGAGCTGGTCGACGAGGAGGTCGACCTGCACGGGGGACCATTGCACGGGCTCAGACTTCAGGGAGGTCGACTTGGGAGTCGACCTGTGGAGGACGTCGAAGCCGACTTTGGCGGTCGGTAAACGGACCGCTGATCTACCTGCGGGTGGTCGACTGGACCTGGTGGTCGACGAAGGAGGGACCGACGTCGACCTTGACACAGGACGTCGAGCAGTCGGGCGTCGAGTAGCGGGGCGTCAACTTCGTGACGACAGCTTCGGGTGGCCGACGTGGGTGGTCGGCCGACGACTGTGCTGGTCGACGTGGAGCTGGTCGACCACAGGGGATGTCGACCTGGAGGAGGTCGACCGATGGTGTCGTCGACTTGGGAGGTCGACGGGCACGTACGGGAGCTGCAGGTCGACGTGGTTGCCTGGTCAACCATGTTACCTGGGTGACGAAGTGCTGCGACGTAGTGCGACGGTCGCCCAGGCGAAGTTGGCGAGCACGACCTCAGTGGTGGTATCCCGAGGTCGTCGTGACGGATCAGAGGCAGTTGTCGGCTCGAGGTTGATGTGGAGTGTGTGCTGTGCAGGTGACGGGACTCTGCACGCCAATCGGCTACGCACACCTGCAAAGCGGGTGCACTGCTGTCCTGCGTGAGCAACGCTGGCACGCCGTCGACCTTGCCTTGCTGGAACGCGGTCGACCAAGCTGCGCTGGCAGTTGGCCGACCTGAATGCTTGCTCGGATGTAGTCTTGCATTGCCAACTTCATTGTACCAATTGTTCTGAACTTTTCCTAGTGAAACTCTTGCCAATTTTCCCCGTGAACTAGCAAGTAGTGTGTACACAAGGAAAACGACTAAGGAACAGAGAACGCAGAGATCACACGAGCACACGTGCCTAGCCCGTAGCCTAGCTCCCGTTGCTGCAGTTATCTCCGCATGGCCGACGTGGGCGACAAAGATGACAACGTGCAGCAGTAGGTGCCATGCCCTCTTGCATGGCTGGTGCGGTGGACGACGTGCTGTGTGTTGGGTGCACGTCGACGAGCTATTCTCCGAGGAGTACTGCCGAGTGGACTTGGGGGGGCCAAGCGTGAACGCGGCAGGGGAGTGTCAACGGGAGTTGTGTGTTGGCCCCGTCCACGCTTGGGCGGAGCCGACTTCGTGGTGGGGTGTACGGAAGGTACAGCCGACTTGCAGCAGTGGGCGACGCCGACTTGGACGAGCTGGTCGACGGGGTTGGTCGACTTGCACGGCGCCACTGCAATACCGCCGACTTGGGAAGCCAGCGGCCGACTTCAACTGGTGGTCGGCGATGTGGCACGTCGACCTGGAAGTCGGCGCCGACTTGCAAGGTCACCGACTTGCAAGGTCACCGACTTGCAAGGTCACCGACTTGCAAGGTCACCGACTTGCAAGGTCACCGACTTTGCAAGTCGGCGCCGACTTGCAAGGTCGCCAACTTGGGAGGTCGCCAACTTCAAGAGGTCAGTCTGGAAGTCGGCGCCGACGTAGAAGGGGCGTCGACCTGGTGACGCCGACTTGGGTAGCTGACAACTGCACTGGTCGACCAGGAGTGACGTCGACCTGGATCTGGTCGACTAGAGGAGTGGCCGACCTGGTGAGGTCGACCTGGTGTGGTTGTCGACTTGGGAGGTCGACGAGCACATACAGGAGCAGCTGGTCGACATAGTTGCCCGGTCGACCAGGATACCTGGGTGACGAGGTTCTGCGAAGGAGTGCGACGGTCACCCAGGCGAAGTTGGCGAGACCGACCTCCATGGTGGTATCCCGAGGTCGTCGTGGCGGATCAGAGGCAGTCGCTAGCCCGAGGCTGACGTGGTGTGTGCGCTGTGCAGGTGACGAGACTTTGCATGCCAATCATCTGCGCGCACCTGCAAAGCGGGTGCACTGCTGTCCTGCGTGAGCAATGCTGGCACACCGTCAACATGCAGCGTTGGCTTTGCACTGCTGTAGCGTGGTCGACCAAGTCGTGCTGGAACGCGGTCGACCATGCTGTGCTGGCAGTCGACCAACCTGAATGCTAGCTCTGATGTAGTCTTGCATTGCCAACTTCATTGTACCATCATTGACAACTTTCTCTAGTGAAACTCTTGCCAAAATTGCCCCGTGAACTAGCAAGCAGTGTGAGCACTAGGAAAACGTCTAAGGACCAACGAACGCAGACATCACACGAGCACACGTGCCTAGCCAGTACTCTAAGCTCCCGTTGTAGTAGTTATCTCCGCATCTTCTTCCCCCCATTCCTCTCCCTCGTCTTCTCCCCCTTCCTCTCCCCCGTCCTCGCCCCCTTCCTCGCCCTTGTACCCATCCCCTTCCCTTGTCTCGTATTCTCCTTGTGTGCCGGTCGCGTATCCTCCCCCTACCCCTGTCTCGTTTCCCCCCCCTTCCCCTTGCTCGTATCCTTCCCCTTGCACTTTCGCGTATTCTCCCCCTGCACCCGTCGCGTATCCTCCCCCTTCCCCTGTCGCATATTCGCCTCCTTCCCCTTGCGCGTATCCCCCCCATGAACCCGTCGCGTATCCTCCCCCTTCCCCTGTCGCGTATCCTCCCCCTTCCCCTGTCGCGTATCCTCCCCCTTCCCCTGTCGCGTATCCACCCCCTTCCCCCGTCGCGTATCCTCCCCCTTCCCCCGTCGTGTATCCTCCCCCTTCCCCTGTCGCGTATCCTCCCCCTTCCCCTTGTGCGTAGCCTCTCCCTTCCCCTGTCGGTTCTCCTGGGTAGGCTGCTCCTTCCCCTTCATGACCTCCCACCCCATGCTCCGCCACAAACCCGTTCATTGTACCCGTGTGAGTCTCTCTTCTTCGATTATACTGTGTATCTCGTTTAACGTTCCTAATTAAGCATAGTATGTAGCAAAGCCATCTAACAGACTTCACAGTTTACTGTGCACCCTTCCAGACACCGATATTTGACGGCCAAAAATTGGAACGCGTACGAAGCAGGCAGGGTAGGAAATGTGAAGGTTAGGAGCTCGCGCACCAAGCGTGAGAGAGGCTTAAATTACTGTGTAAGTTTTGGGGTCGGAACAGGGACGAGCAGGCAGAGGGAGTGGGGATGAGCAGGTGAGGGTGCGGGGACGAGGAGGTGAGGGAGCGGGGAGGAGCAGGCGAGGGTGCGGGGACGAGGAGGTGAGTGAGCGGGGAGGAGCAGGCAAGGGTGCGGGGACGAAGAGGTCAGGGAGCGGGGATGAGCAGGCGAGGTGCGGGAACGAGCAGGGGGGTAGGGTAGAGGGGAAGGGGTGTTGGATTTGAATGGGCATGAATACTGTACGTACAGTATTTCAAGCTGGTGGCCACAAAACGGGAGCTGGCGTTGTGTGACGAAAAGTCGGTGTCTTGCCGTGGGTTTAGGAGAGGTCATTCTAGGTGCGATGGGTTGTGGTGTGGTGAAGTGATGTGAGGTGCATAACGCTGTGCTGAACAGTACCTGCACCTTCGCCAAGTCGGAAAGAGACCAACGACTATGGAAGGCGATCAGGACAATTTCGGGCTGCAGATGATTGAGATATTTTTTGTTTCAGGCTCGTAACTCGTAAGCATCTAACATTCACGCAACAATTCTTCCACGCCAGGGTTTGGGACCAACGCTCAAACATCAGTGCCAGTTTGAATCACTGAGGAACGTAACAAGATGCTCTGTTTTTAGACATTCCGTACTTTTAGGGTTTACAATTGTAACACACCCACAAAGTTCAAACTTGCTGAAACAAAACACATGGTTGTGCAAGCAACAATAACACTGTTGCAAACGAAGCGATAGCAGGACAACTTGAAGAGATTCCTTGATGGCTCTGGCGCACAACGCTGCACGGCCACACCCTCACAAGAAACGAAACAGTAGATATGAGTCAGCATTATGAAAGGCGGTTCGTGAAAATCGCACTGTAGCTTGAAACTGTTGTGTAACATGCCCCCACTTGCAACGCAGTTTCACATGTGAAACCGCCAAAAAAAGGAAGGCCCAAGTTAAAACCATTCATGATGTCAATAACACCCAGAACAGTGAAAATGCTCAATTCTGTATGCTTACACAAATAACTAGTCTCACAGACATGTCATATTGGAAGCAACATTATTGGTTAAATTGTTGGGGCTTTTGTTGAGTGGTAAATTATAAGTATTATGATAAATTTAGGTAACCTCTAGCGTACTAGGGCTGAAAATAGTGCTTGAAACCAAACTATGGTTGGTCTGTGTCTCCAAATGAACACCTACATCGATATCTCATAACGCTCATATATCGTAGGATTATAGTCCAAAACTTCATCTGAATGGCTCTACCCGTTCCTCTACAGCTCCTCTACAGTTCCGCATCAGGGTTGTTTCTTGGCTGTAATTTACCAAAATCAACATATCGAGCAATACCAATGAAGAACCTAACACTTAACAACTCATACTCTGACCACCATTGCCATGTGCTGACCACAAACCAAACCTTGTCTGCCACCCTGACACCAGTTTGAGACCCCCCTATCATTCTCAGCCCAGTCCATGAAGGCTAGATAGGTTCATCATGCCATGATATGTAAGGGAAGCCCAAATCTGATGCAGAGTTGCCGGGTATTGGATTTCAGTCCTCGCCACCAACCAAACCTTGTCAGAAAGCTCTACAAGTGATAGGGTAGTCTCTTGACACCACTTTGAGACCCCCCTATCATTCTCAGCTCAGTCCATGAAGGCAAGATAGGTTCATAATGCCATGATATGTAAGGGAAGCCCGAATCTGATGCAGATTTGCCGGGTATTGGATTTCAGTCCTCGCCACCAACCAAACCTTGTCAGAAAGTTCAGCAAGTGGTAGGGTAGTCTCTTGACACCAGTTTGAGACCCCCCTATCATTCTCAGCCCAGTCCATGAAGGCTAGATAGGTTCATCATGCCATGATATGTAAGGGAAGCCCAAATCTGATGCAGAGTTGCCGGGTATTGGATTTGAGTCCTCGCCACCAACCAAACCTTGTCAGAAAGCTCTGCAAGTGATAGGGTAGTCTCTTGACACCAGTTTGAGACCCCCCTATAATTCTCAGCTCAGTCCATGAAGGCTAGATAGGTTCATCATGCCATGATATGTAAGGGAAGCCCAAATCTGATGCAGATTTGCCGGGTATTGGATTTCAGTCCTCGCCACCAACCAAACCTTGTCAGAAAGCTCAGCAAGTGGTAGGGTAGTCTCTTGACACCATTTTGAGACCCCCCTATCATTCTCAGCTCTGTCCATGAAGGCTAGATATGTTTATCATGCCGTGCTATGTGAGAGTAGCTTGAATCTGATGTAGAGTTGCCGGGTATTGGATTTCAATCCTCGCCACAAACCGAACCTCGTCAGAAAGCTCTGCTAGTGATTGGGTTGTTTCTCGACACCAGTTTTCTAGAGATTATGCTCTGATTCCTAGGGCCCTTGGTTTTTGATTCTGATATTTTAGATTTGATTGTTTCAGTAATGTCAGCAACAGTATAACAATTTCGCCAATATCGCGAACCGCGAGTTGCTCGTGTGGGCAGTGCACACATCCCCTCCCGTCATTTCAAACTTCGAATTCAGAATTCAAATAGCCGCACCACACAGCAAACAGAGTCGGCCAGAGCACGCTTACTCCGTGCAGTGATCCTTCCCGAGTCGCTTCGCCTTACAATCACAGTGAAGTGCGCCTTCCGCTGCCTGACGTGATAATCACGCACAAGTCTCTTGCTTTAGGGTGAGGCTTGAGCCTGACAGTCTCATTTGGCGATTTAGCTTCTTCTAACTTTTGCTCGGTTTTCTCTAGACTGCAGAGGAATTCTCACAAGAACCTCTGGGGGGATAGACAAGCGCAAGGTCCGCCATTCTCTAAGCTCTAAGGGTGGTATGGAACATCGTCCCCTTCCCGCTGTCCTTCCATGAGCCCATCCGTCACAGCAGCCGCACGCGGCTCAATACTGTGCCTGCCATTACCCACCACGTTAAAACGCCTCGTGCAGCACGTATTGCGAGTGTAGATAGCACCTTGGCTTGCGGCGGGGCCGCGCTGCGCGCCAATTCACCCCTACATCACGGCGCGGTGCGCGGCGAGTAAATCATGATCATACGCAGGGCCATAGGCTAGACAGAATGCGGAGCAGTTATACTTCCCACTCAACACTCGTATGTCTAAGTTTAGTCACAGTCCTCTGTGTAGCATCAACATGTAGAACTTACTTCGAGGTGTGTCTCATAGGAACCCGGTCCTCTGGTCGCTGCCGCGATACCCCTATAGGGAGTCACCTTTCACGCCCTTCGCAGGTCGACCTCTCAGGCCTAGCCGCTACTAAAGAGCACTTGTACAATGCGGCCACTCTCGGGACTCTTCATATTACAGCTGGTCATAGCATGAACATCAACAAACAGTTACTGTGCGTCTTTTGCAAGGGGAGATTTCGAAGTGCCCAGTGTTTCGGGCGGCACAAGGCATGGGACCCTGTATGCCGTGTCAAATATGCAGCACTGCGTCAGGGTGGACCTTCACTACAAGAGCACATTGTCCTTTTCACAACACCTGTTCCCGATGCTGAGAATACGGCCCATGTTCCGGCCCATCACGTACATGGCGACAACGTACAGTCACAGGAAGACGGTGAGCATTCCGGCAGCAATTCCTCATATTCTACACCCGGAAATGAAATGCCCGAGGCAGTCACCGGCGCGGACACAGCGAATTCGCCTCAGAGTAACAACAGCGGTAGAAATACCGCTGCTCCCTCCGTACCAACAAGCTTCGGGCGTCCACCACCGAGCAATCCCGCTGCGCTTCATTTTCTGCACTTTGTGCGGAAAGCCAACGGACGGCTTGGTTTGGCAGAGACGGACATCAACGCACTGCTGCAACTTCTAATGGTTCCGGAACTTGCACAGAGAGTGCTCGAGGAGTACACCAGCTGCCGAGAGCTCGAGCGCTTTGAGTTGGACCAACTGCGTGGTCTAGGCCGTGGGTACTCGACTGTAACATTCAAGGTTGCGGGCTTCCCGGCGCAGACGCTGTTCTTCCGTAACTCATTACAGGTACGTGCTGTGTGAGTTATTTCCTATGCAGTTTGTTGATACGACCTTTATTTCGCTGCACGTATTATTTTTAGCTCATCATAATCGCGTCGTGATTGTCTCGTCGAGGCTCTGGCCGACCTGTTTGGCGATCCGCGGAATGCGCCTCGGTTCGTTCTGAAGCCACGGGTAGACACTGACCCGAAGACCCGTCAGAGACGCTACACCACACCGGAGACATCGACCTGGTGGCATGAGGACCAGGTGAGAGGGAGAATGAGTAGTACAAATGCTTCTTTTTGCCACGTCTTTAAATGCTATCTTTGCTGCACAAAAACATATTCCAACAGTTCACTGACTCGCACTGCCCGGCCCTCTCACACACTGCCATGAGATGGTTAGAGGCGTGCGGAGATGGGAGAGGAGGGTTGTGTGGAGCTCAAGCATGCACCTTGTTGCTTCATTTTCTCTCTCTGCCCCTTATCCTTGCCTCCCTCTGCCTGTCCCTCCCACCCACACACAGGAGAGGGACAGAGGAGGGCGGACAGAGGAGCGAAGGGGAGTGAGGAGCTCAAGCATGCACCTTGTTGCCTCATTTTCTCTCTCTGCCCCTTATCCTTGCCTCCCTCTGCCTGTCCCTCCCACCCACACACAGGAGAGGGACAGAGGAGGGCGGACAGAGGAGCGGAGGGGAGTGAGGAGCTCAAGCATGCACCTTGTTGCTTCATTATCTCTCTCTGCCCCTTATCCTTGCCTCCCTCTGCCTGTCCCTCCCACCCACACACAGGAGAGGGACAGAGGAGGGCGGACAGAGGAGCGGAGGGGAGTGAGGAGCTCAAGCATGCACCTTGTTGCCTCATTTTCTCTCTCTGCCCCTTATCCTTGCCTCCCTCTGCCTGTCCCTCCCACCCACACACAGGAGAGGGACAGAGGAGGGCGGACAGAGGAGCGGAGGGGAATGAGGAGCTCAAGCATGCACCTTGTTGCTTCATTCTCTCTCTCTGCCCCTTATCCTTGCCTCCCTCTGCCTGATCCTCCCTCCCACACACAGGAACCCTGGGCGGACAGAGAAGGGGAGTGGAGTGAGATGCACACTCATGCTCCCGTATGCTCTAATCTTGTTCACATACCCCCCTCCATCCGTATTATGTTATGCTATGTCCCTGTCTGTGGTATTGTTTACCTTGAACCTCAGGCCCATGTTGGGCTAGACGTAGTCATCGCTGGGATTATCCTGTATAGTGACGTCACACACCTCAGCAACAACGGCAGGAAAAAGGCACATCCGGTGATGATGAGTCTCGTCAACATCTCCCAGGGGAAACGTTGGGCATCTTCTGGCCACGTGCTTTTGGGGAATCTCCCGATACCACCGGCCGGCATGAGCTCGGCTCAGAGCACCGAATTATTTCACAAAGCCGTGGAGCTCATGCTGCAGCCCATCCTCGAGGGGTTGAAAAGGTTTTAATCACACTTGCCCTATATTAACTTTGCTTTGATGTCCAGTTCTCATGCGCACTTCCACCGCAATCTGCGCATGTGACATTTTATCAGTGCCATCTCAAAGGGAAGCGTTTCCGTATAGAAGTATAACCACCCCTCTATATGATTCGTTCTACCAAGCCTCGTCCCCCAAAACCCATCCTGCCTTTTTTCCAACGCATTGCAGTGGTTTCAAGATGAAGGACCCGAATGGCGTCGAGCATCTCGTCATACCCATGCTGTACGCATGGGTGTGTGACTTTCCAAAAAGTTGCAAAATTACGTGCACTCTTTCGGGCACTACCAACCGGCCGTGCAGCATATGCTATGCCCACAGGGTATGTGACATTGTCGTTGAGTTGTCCTTCTCTGCACTAAACGCCTAATTATGATCGCACACATTCAACTCATACTTGTATTGCATGTATATACGTGTGGGTATCCGATTCTACATGCAGGACCACTTGTGCGCCGTATCAGCTCCAAACGTTAACCGCACTGTTGTGCAACAGCAGTGGATCAAGGAAAACTGGTACAAACCCTTCGATGACAAAAAAACGATTGGGATGGAGTACTCGACGTTCGACGTCGACGTAAGTGTGAGTGCACTTTTTTAATGGCAGCCCCCACATCTCTGCCCTTCCACGCACTATCCCACATCTCTGCCCTTCCAAGCACTCCCCCACATCTCTGCCCTTCCAAGCACCCCCCCACATCTCTGCCCTTCCAAGCACCCCCCCACATCTCTGCACTTTTACGCACTCCTCAACCTCACTGCCATTAGCCTCCAATACATTGCTTCATTGGTATCCTGGTTCCACCTCATAAGAGTCACCCTAACCCTTTTATGCGTGCAGTGTTCCCTGTGGCTATGGGACGTTTTTGACAAACCGTGGGGAAATCCGTACCGCGTCATCATGCCGGACATCATGCATCAAGCGGATCTCGGGATCCTCGGGCACATTGTCACCGCCATCCATTGCACTCAGGGGAAGTGGCTTCCCTTGTTTGATGCGTAAGTTTGGGTGGGTTATGTTCTGTCTCATGTAGGTTGGCATTGCTATCTCCTCTCTCTTGTGTTGCGAATTCGTGGTTTCTTGTGCAAAGCATCATTCAATTCATGAATGGAGTGTATGTCATCCCTACTTCTTCTACCATGCTCAGGCGTTTGAAATCACTGAGAGCAGACATCCGCATGACACATATGCGGCTCCCTAATTCGACGTACTTCGTGTCCGACGCCCAGGTTGCCGCATTCGAGCACCGATCTGTTCTGCAGGTTAGTGACAACCGTAAATGAGGCATTGCTTGGCACGAGCAGCACTCTATCCTCCCTTACCCTCTGTCCCACACCCACCACTCCCCTCCCCCCCCTCTGCCCCTCTTTCTGAGGCAGCCCACACCCTACTGTTCTCTCTCTCCATGAATCTGTCATAGCGACTTCTCTAGTCAGAATTTTCATACCCCTTTTTTAATCCCCAAATTCACAGGTGTTGATTTTTGTGGTCGCGGACAAGCTCGGGGATGCGCAGTTGAGCGCCATTCGAGCATACCTCGAGTGGTATCTTTACTGCGCCCGGCTCCCAGGTCACACGGAGGGCACGCTTCGGCATTTGCAGGAATTGACCGTCGAGTGAGCCCTCAACTTCTCCCACTTATGCATATCTTATTACCTTAATACCATATCTTTGTTTTGGATGGGGCCGGATAGGGTCTTCTTTCGTTTACACGACTCTTTGTTGAGCTCTCCAAGCCTCACCCCCCCACCTGCACCCTCGTGTCAGCCCCTTCTTTTAGCCGTTCTTGCCCTGTCACTGAACCGAGACAGGAGAGGGGGCAGAGGCATGCTCGAGCCTCTGTTTTGCGCTCCATGCCTCAACCACCCACCCATACCCTCATTTCAGCCCCTTCTCGGGCCTTTCTATCCCTGTTACTGACAGGAGTGACTAAACCGAGATGGGAGAGAGAGCAGAGGCATGCTCGAGTCTGTGTTTTGCGCTCCAAGCCTCGACCACCCACCCATACCCTCATTTCAGCCCCTTCTCTGGCCTTTCTTTCCCTGCCACTGACAGGAGCGACTGAACAGAGATGGGAGAGAGGGCAGAGGCATGCTCGAGTCTCTGTTTTGCGCTCCAAGCCTCAACCACCCACCCATACCCACATTTCAGCCCCTTCTCGGGCCTTTCTTTCCCTGTTACTGGCAGGAGGTCTGAACCGAGATGGGAGAGAGGGCAGAGGCATGCTCGAGTCTCTGTTTTTCTCCCCAAGCCTCATCCTCCACGCATCCCCTCATTTCAGCCCCTTCTCTGGACTTTCGTTCCCTGCCACTGACAGGAGCGACTGAAAAGAGATGGGAGAGAGGGCAGAGGCATGCTCAAGTCTCTGCTTTGCGCTCCAAGCCTCGACCACCCACCCATACCCTCATTTCAGCCCCTTCTCCGGCCTTTCTATCCCTGTTACTGACAGGAGTGACTAAACCGAGATGGGAGAGAGATCAGAGGCATGCTCGAGTCTGTGTTTTGCGCTCCAAGCCTCAACCACCCACCCATACCCTCATTTCAGCCCCTTCTCTGGCCTTTCTATCCCTGTTACTGACAGGAGTGACTAAACCGAGATGGGAGAGAGAGCAGAGGCATGCTCGAGTATGTGTTTTGCGCTCCAAGCCTCGACCACCCACCCATACCCTCATTTCAGCCCCTTCTCTGGCCTTTCTTTCCCTTCCACTGACAGGAGCGACTGAACAGAGATGGGAGAGAGGGCAGAGGCATGCTCGAGTCTCTGTTTTGCGCTCCAAGCCTCAACCACCCACCCATACCCACATTTCAGCCCCTTCTATGGCCTTTCTTTCCCTGTTACTGGCAGGAGGTCTGAACCGAGATGGGAGAGAGGGCAGAGGCATGCTCGAGTCTCTGTTTTTCTCCCCAAGCCTCATCCTCCACGCATCCCCTCATTTCAGCCCCTTCTCTGGACTTTCGTTCCCTGCCACTGACAGGAGCGACTGAAAAGAGATGGGAGAGAGGGCAGAGGCATGCTCAAGTCTCTGCTTTGCGCTCCAAGCCTCAACCACCCACCCATACCCTCATTTCAGCCCCTTCTATGGTCTTTCTTTCCCTGTTACTGGCAGGAGCGACCGAACCGAGATGAGAGAGAGAGCAAGGCATGCTCGAGTCTCTGGTTTGCTCCCCAAGCCTCATCCCCCACCCATCCCCTCATTTCAGCCCCTTCTCTGGCCTTTCTTTCCCTGCCACTGATAGGAGTGGCTGAACCGAGATGGGAGAGAGAGAGGGCAGAGGCATGCTCGAGTCTCTGTCCTGCTCTCCAAGCCTCAGCCCCCCCACCCATACCCTCATTCCAGCCCCTTCTCTGGCCTTTCTTTCCATGCCACTGACAGGAGTGGCTGAACCGAGATGGGAGAGAGAGAGGGCAGAGGCAATGCTGGAGTCTCCTTTCTGCTCTCCAAGCCTCACCCCCCGACCCATACTATCAACGTAGTCCGTTACCTGCCACTGGTGGGTAGAGGCAGAGCAGAGAGAGGGAGGGGCAGAGGAATGCATGGGGCAAACCTCTGCTCAATTCAATTCCAAGCTACTATCCCTAATCCAGCCCATTATCTCCCGTACGGTCCCATCATACACCCCATTTTCCCCGCAACCTGGCTCTAGACAGTCTCGTGGCGAAGTTGCAAGTGGCGTTTCCCACCCAAAAATCTGAGTGGTGCATCATCAAGACTCATCTCCTGTCGCATTACGTTCACGCTATCCGGAGGGCGGGTCATGTGTCAGAATTCTCGACAAACATGTGGGAGCACTTGCACGGCCCCCTCTTGAAGAGAATTTACCGCCGCTCGAACAAGCGCAACGTCAAAGCGCAAATCATGAAACATCACGAGAAGAGTGCTGCTTTTATCACACTGGAGGACGAGGACGGGGCTCGCTACACCATCATGCAGCAGGTAACTCAACTCTTTAGAAGCGCTAGACTGAGTTACTTACATTTGCAATTTTTATGTGACGCCCCTCCCTCCGCCACCCCTGCCCCCCTTGCTCCGTCCCCCTGCCCCCCATGCTTCTCCCCCTCTTCCCCCTTCTAACCCCCCCCGTAGGCGATGGACACCGGACGACCAGTCTTGACGAGGGAATCCGAGCCACTTGCTGTTTTGCCAGCAAGTGACCCCACCTCTGCTAAGTTCTTTGCGTCTCGGTGGTCGCAGCAGCACCCGAGTGCACACAGAGCGTTGTCGCACGCTTTGGCGGCATATGGCATTACCGTGCAAACCATTCAGGTATGGTTTTTGCCATGATATAACACTTGTGGCCATATTTGCTACAATCAACTAATAGAAGATGTATTCATATTAACTTGATTTCATTCACCGTTTTGGCAGACCCATACAACAATGGCGATGCCAGCAACAACTGAAACGCACGCATCGCGGGTGGCACATTTCGTGAGAGCAACCCCTGAGTGCCACAAAAGACCCTGGTTTTCAGATATTGCTGCTTGGTGCGAGGGGGAGAGTGTGGCCTATGCAAAGTTGCTGCTATTGTTCCATTGCACTCATGGAGGAGAGCGTCATGATCTTGCGTACGTGAAGTTCTATAGGACCGCAGGCGTGCATGCAAAGACCGGCTGCGTGCGCCTATCTTCTTTCATCCCCGACGCATTTACCGTTATCCCTATAACTTCTATTCTATGCCATGTCCATGTAGTGAAGTCGTTTGACGAGACTGAGGTCAATGTATACTTTATGAATAAATATTTTATGTAGTTAAGTATATGTTAAATCTATTATAGTGGGTTATTCAATATAAAATTTCATGCCAACAAACTCTGGTGTTGTTACATGTACCAACAATGACTTAAATATTCATCATCAGCATAAAGTTGGATAAATACATTTTCGTTTGTGCTTTCTTCTATTTGTAGTTTTATAAAACTACAAGAGTTACTCAAAAACTGTACATGACGTAGGAAATACATGTTAAATAGGATGTATTCCTTATCCCGCAGCCTCCAGCCACGCGCCCAGCTGAAATCTGTCAGAAAACCGAAGCGTCGGAAACGGTGTTGAAATCCGCCTGAAATAGAATTGTTGGGCGAAACAAACATCTGGTTACCCCGTTTCCGACAGAAATCCGACAGTTTCATGTCGGAAAACAGTGGGAAATCGGGGACAGGCAAAATTCGTCAAACACAAGGTTCGAAACCCCGAAAACCAACTCGGTTGAACTCCGGGTTTTTTGTGATGTGGCTGCCAAATGGTTAAGTCCCGTGTAGCAGCCGGGCATGGGTCGGATTGGACATTTGCGCGTCGACCTGCCCAATATGCCGAGCCGCGCGCAGAACAGTATACATTCGAGACGCGGCGCGGCAGTCAGGTGTTCCGTTACGTTGCATCTAGAGCAGTTCCGATATTCACTTTCGTGCAGCCACTGTGAAGTGCAACCAACACGTATCCACACAGGAAAATCAATTACATTTCACCAACATTTTTCCATAACCTGCTCTATGCAAACACCACTCACACTCAGAATCCTCCAGAATAAAACATCTCATTCGCAACACAGCGACATGTATGCGTATGCATCACAAAACCCGCCAGACTCATGTCACCTAAGCTAACCCACTCAACTCACAGCCGTGCGCTGCACCTAACTCACATCCCACGCCAAGAAAAAAAAAGCCACACATATGGAACAACCGAAGAACAACCGTAACACATTAGACCGTTAGACCACACGGACAACGCTATCTTTGTCATCCTCCATTGGGAACAACACCCTCGCCGCCTGAACGTGTACTTCCTCCTCCGATCCGTCAGAGGTAACCCCTTCAGAGCTTGTACTGCCCCCCCGAGTGCGCTTAGTAGGCGTGCGGCGAAGGCGGCTCACCACCTCCTCATTGACAACACCGACCTCTTCTGGAACGTTGCGCGGATGTATTCCCAACCTCTCCGCCTCCATTACAAAGCCGCCATGCACCATGCGTCCCACACGGCGACAAATGCGACTTTCTCGCATCAGAGGCCCCTCGGGGATGCAGAAGTATGCGGGGATCTCCTCCCCCGGCCCGCTGTCCCCTGCGCCTACCGGCATCCACTTCTCCAGGAGGTCTTCGTCGCACCCTACGAAATCCCACGCCGTCATGAACGCCCTGCTGCTGCACTTGCTCTTAAACTCCTCGATGACCAGCTGCAAATGCGTTAGATCCAACACCAGACATTTGAACATGCCGGCCGCTGCTTTCCCCTTCAAGCAGTCCATACGCGCCAACCACCCCTTCGGAACACACCCGGCTCTCCACCAGCTCCTCTGTATTGTTCCCGGCATCGTCAACTTGCCCGCCATGAACAGCTTATACAGGACATCGTGCAGCGGAGGCCGTGGAAACACACCATACCGGATCCACTCGGTGCTGCTGACCGCGTCGCGCATGAACCACGTCCGAAACACTGCTTTCAGCGCGTCCACCACCCCATTAATGGCTGTGAACGTACACGCCGGCACCACACCAAACGTCTGCACAACTCGCACTCGGGTTAACTCATCCACCACGAACCCCGCCACGTGGCTAGTCCGTTTCACACATCCGGTCAGCACGTGCGCAGGGTTGTGTACGACCACCACCGCTTTCTCGTTCTTGGCGTGCAGTTCCGCGTTGAAATCGTCGATGTACTGCGTAAACAACTGCGCACACAACATCACCTATGCCTTACTGCGGTATTACATGTGCGTCGTGATTTCACATAGGAACGACGAACACGGCATTGAATAACGGATGCCCACATCACCTACCTCGGGCGAGAAACGGCCATTCTTAGCGTAGCGGACTTGCGCATCATGACTCTGCTTGCGGCCCTCATGTAGGGCCTCTTGTCATCCCGTCGAAGAACCACGAGCGGTGGCATGCGAATACTTCTGGTCGCGTTGTAATAAAAGCACACCGGCATATGCCACTCGCGCGACACCTGCCCATGCTCGTCCTGCGACACTCCCAACGGAACCCGTGTTGGGATGAGCGGAAACTCGGTGAAAGCGAACACCTTTTCAGGTGGTGCCTTCAGCGCCTCCAGAACTGTCACCAGGGAAGCCATGGCGAGAGTATGCAGAACACAAACGGTATACGCAGTCCCTGCACATAACTCGAACTCGCCCCAATAGCATCACGACGGAATAGAGGAACCTCGGCGAACGAGGCCCACAATGTGCCACCTCAGCATCTTAATGGAGCACACACCCCCAAACGCAATCGCCCAATCTGCATTCACCACCAGTATCCACCAATGGGACGACCGTTCCCACCAATTGGTGCGTGGTGTTTGGATTGCAACATCGGTTGTACCGAACACCATCCACCAACCCCAATACTCGTACCGTCACATCACCGCATCCTCAGATGACAACGTGCGGGTACATTGAACGTCTTTCTAGCACACACCCTACCTTGAACAGCGTGTACTCGAGATGGTATGCTTTGACTACATACCAATCGATAATGTCAAGCCTGCACTGTACTGGCATATGTCGTCTACACCAAACTGGCTTACACAATAGTTTTCGCCCTACCACCTCTAGCATCGTCCTACGCCCATGCATTGTGGTTAGTCTCTGGAAGCAATGTCGCTGTCATCTATGAACACAACGCCAGAGGTTTCTGACACACCATAATCGTCCCTCTCATTCAACCCTGTAAAGGTCTACTGACGTGGTTTCACCCACCAAACGCCAAAGGACACGGCCTCCCACTCATTCTGTCTGTGGCTCTTCAACCTCCAGCCCACAATTCACTCGCACAATAAGAACTTGTTGAGAAGCATCACCCGTGGGTTGCTGAAAGAGCGGCAGATGTGCACTATCTGCTCGATGCTCTCCAGTGCAACCACAGCATGCCTGGTGTCCAACCGGGACGATGTGAGCTGCACGCATGTGGTGAGTGGGCAGACCCCCCCCTATTCATACCACCGCACGTACACAAACCCCCTCCGTTCCCCCTCAGCCGTAACTGCCTTAAAAATACAGAGCGCCTTGGCGTACCACTCTTCCTTCATCTTGTTCGACTTCACAGCAAAGTCTGTGAACCAGTTCTCCTTGGGGCTTGCCTTGATGAACGCTCCCTTCGAGACAAGTGCTCCACCCTTTGTGCGTGGAATCGCCACCGCCGTGTGGGCCTGCATTGGTGGGGCAAGGGAAGACGAGGGTTTGCGTCTGATAAGTACGTGTCCTCAAGATGCATTCGCACCCCGCATTACACAGCATCGCGAATATACCACACATGTCCACAGCCTAGGGCTTCACCTCACGTACCACAATCTCTGATGCCGTGATGTTCGCAGCCACCATGCACCCAAGCAGCGAGTCCATGAGTTCTCCTAGCGCGGTACGGTAGGTGGACATCACAGCGTCGCCCTCCACCTCTGGTCGCATCGTTCGGCCCTTCCTCGTGAGCACGAGCTTCATCGTCTCCACCGCCTGCCGTGGTGGGCATGCAAGCGTATACAATGAGTACGACTGGCCCATGCACCGAGAACGCGGCGTGTCAAGTTGGCTCAGGTCAAAGTGCAAGAACAACAACACTGTGAAGCCCCCGACACACTGGCTCACCTCGCGCAGAGCTGTCGCATACTGACGCCCACCACCCGCGTCCTGTGCCACCTCCCTGTATATCTCTTTCTGCACCTCCTCCTCGAAGATCCGCCTGGGGATGTCCTTCCAGTTGCTGCCCCTGACCAGTATCTTGACTGTCCCCTTGTGGGTATGCTCCCACATCTCCATGCTGTAGTGGTGCAGCATCCCGCGCATAATCACATTGTCCAGCAAGTGGACAATCATGTGAATCTTGGGAAAGCGACAGTTCGAGGCGTGGTCCGGGTAGGCCTGCGGCAAAATCTCCACCAGCCTATGGAGCAGCACATCGCACGAGGAGGATGGTGACTCCGTGCATGCCATGGCCAGACACTGCAACCAACCCCTATCGATGCATTCAGCGCCGCCCCCAACCCCCAAACCATATCCCCCAAGTCTCACCTA
Organism: Closterium sp. NIES-65; assembly: GCA_948144175.1. Lineage (NCBI taxonomy): Eukaryota > Viridiplantae > Streptophyta > Zygnematophyceae > Desmidiales > Closteriaceae > Closterium > Closterium sp. NIES-65. The sequence continues at coordinate 442,491 of CANXME010001279.1, forward strand.
CTTGATTGCATGTGCACGTGCGAGTGCTAGAGAGGCCTCCGTGTGTCCGCTGACCCCCAGAAACGCCTTGTCGAACGTGGCATACATCCTGAACGCCCGGACGCGGAGCGCGGCCAGCTCCCCATCCTTTCCCTTCTGTAGCGCTGACTTGTCGGCCACTAGGATGGGCATCATCTGCATCATGCTGCGGTGTTCGAACGCTGCATAGTTTGCACCGCTCAGGAAGTAGGAGCTCCCTCCAGGCAGGCGCAACAGGACACTCGGGGTCTCTCCTTTGGTTGTCTTCTTGCGCCTGTTGGGATAGGGTGCTCGGGGATATGCACATAGACGAGATTGCGTGGAACACTAATCCCCAAGCCAACGCCAATGCATTCACCAAACGGTGTTTCCATTGCTTGCTTTCCTGTCTTATGTCCGTATGCAGGAAACCCGAGCTACTCACCTCTCAACTTCTCGCCTCTCTGGCTTGCTTAGTACCGCGATGTGGTTCTCCAGCATGTGCAATGCCATTCCCGAATCCAGCACATGCATGATGTCAGCAACGCAAGCACCAAACGGGTTTCCCCACGTCGTGTGTGAAAAGTTCCACCGCGATAACACGCACTGCATGGTGGGGTGTAAAGTATGTGAGGGGTTCTAGTCTTGGTGTGCAGCAGCGATCAACTGTGATTCCCGCGCCCAGCCCAAATACCACTAGACCCATATCTCCACAGGATGGGTTGACCACTCGGTCAGTATCGCTTCCGCCTCTTTCACCGTCTTGCACGCAAGCATGTTGCGCAGCACATGCATCTCGGGGTCTACTGTCCGCGGCGTGGCCTAGTGCTCAAGGTCTCAAAGGAGCTCGTCCGGAACGTAGCATGTGTCAGAATCCCAACCACTAGACCATTGGGATAAAAGGGCTTGTTAAGTAGCGGGTCAGGGCGCCCATAACCCCCCAGGCCAACGTGCCTCTAACCCTTCCCTAGGATCAATCGGGGATCACCAGTGGACCTCTGACACCCCTCCCGCACTGGGATGCCCGAAGTGCATACACCGGGATTCGAATCCGAGACCTTCGCTCTGATACCATGTCAGAATCCCAACCACTAGACCATTGGGATAAAAGGGCTTGTTAAGTAGCGGGTCAGTGCGCCCATAACCCCCCAGGCCAGCATGTCTGTAACCCTTCCCTAGGATCAATCGGGGATCACCAGTGGACCTCTGACACCCCCCCGCATTGGGATGCCCGAAGTGCACACATCGGGATTCGAACCCGAGACCTTCGCTCTGATGCCATGTCAGAATCCCAACCACTAGACCATTGGGATAAAAGGGCTTGTTAAGTAGCGGGCCTGTGCGCCCATAACCCCCCAGGCCAACGTGCCTGTAACCCTACACTAGGATCAATCTGGGATCACCACTGGACCTCTGACAGCATGCGCAGCATGGCCGCTTTGTGCCTATTTGCAGCGTCGCAGTGACTCTGCATTGTTTGATAAAGTCGTTAGGGTAACCAAAGAAGCATGGCACGGCCTTAACCGGCTCACCGTTCGCGTCTGTGACATAGAAGACTCTCAAAGGCGCACTGCATGAGCCGACGTAAAGAGTAGGGGATTGACACCGTCTCTTTCCACCGCAACATCCAAACAAACGCTCCATATGGAGGGTACATGCAGCATGAAATGGCAGTCATACATACGTGGCGGACTCCCACATGAGTGGCGCCAGGATGATCCGAATTGCCTCTTGAAACACTCTAGCCTTCTCGGTAGATGTTACCCACTCGAGGGGGAAAGGCAGCACAACAGCCAGTGCGTGGCCACGTTCCATCTTCCTCAGCTCTTCCGGTAAGTTGAGCAGCGTTATGAGGACGGGCCATGCCTGGCGGCACCCGTTGCGCGTGGCGTTGGTGCCATCGCTGTAGACAATGACGCCAAGCACCCAGGCGGATGGGTCGTTCACGTCCTTCTGCTACACATTAGCTCAAGCTTAAGAGTGCAAATGGAGACACGCCAGCCCACCCGAGCATTGCAGTATGTGATGTTTCTCGTACCTGAGCCTCTTCAAGCCATTTAGCAGTCCCAGGGTCGGTGTAAATACGCTCGTCGGTCTTGGGGTCCACCTCTGTTCGCGGTTTTGTGACGAACCCTTTAACTCCCGCAAAGATACGCACGATCTTCTTAACGATCTAGAAAGGCACAAGGCTACCTTAGAACACGCGTAATGAGAGTAAATGCGTGCTCCCAACAATCCCTAGACTGTGAAGGCAACTGGAGACATGGGCGTACCTCCTCCGTGTTCCGGTAGTGCAGCGGGAGCTTCTGAGTTTGACCGCGCGGACCTCTGACAACTATCTCCTCGCACAACCACGGGACCATGTCCGGGGGCGCCCTTGCTTCCCCCCATTGCCTCACGTCCAGCCAATTGCGCCACCGTCACAATGCACGCACGTTGAATCTCGGATTTTTGAAGATATGCAACAAGCGGTTGACTTCCCGGCGCGAGAGGTCCGAGTCTCCGATGAATAGATATATCGCAGTGAGGGTGTCAAAGATCTCACCGCCCGAACTCTGCTCGCTACATGCAAAGTGATCGTCACCATCGCTATGCTCTACCTCGGCGGCTGTCGGATGACGCCACGCGGGTCCCGCAGGGGCGTTGCGAGGCACAGGAGCCGCGCCTCGCGGGTCCCGCAGGGGCGTCGCGACGAGGCGGGGGCGACGCGGCGGGGCCGCGACTGGCGACGGGGCGGGGCTGCGACTGGCGACGGGGCGGGGCCGTGACTGGCGACGGGGCGAGGCCGCAACTGGCGACGGGGCGGGGCCGAGATTGGCGACAGGGCAGGGCCGCTACGGGCAGTGGGGCAAAGCCGCGAAGGGGCCGCGAAGGGAGCCGCGAGGGGGGCTATGAGGGGGCCGTGAAGGGGCCGCGAAGGGGCCGCGAAGGGGCCGTGAAGGGGCCGCGAAGGGGCCGCGAGGGGGCCGCGAAGGTGCCGCGAAGGGGCCGTGAAGGGGCCGCGAAGGGGGCGTGAAGGGGCCGCGAAGGGGCCGTGAAGGTGCCGCAAAGGGGCCGTGAAGGGGCCGCGAAGGGGCCGCGAAGGGAGGCTGTTAAGGGGCCACGAGGGGCCTGAAGGGGCCACGAAGGGGCCACGAAGGGGCCGTGAGAGGGGCCGTGAGAGGCCGTGAGAGGGGCCGCTACGGAGCCGTAAGGGAGCGCGACGGGCCACTAAGGGCAGGGGACACGACGGAAGGGTAGGCACACGGGGCGCGACTCGGGCAGGGGCGAAGCGCGCTCCGGGCAGGAAAACAAAAATCGATATTTGGTGGGCCCTAGGAAACGTTCCCACTAGGGAACCTGCTCTATACCATGTGAAAGAACGAGGATCGTGTGCACTAGGAAACAGGTGGGTACAAGTAGGAAAACCTAAAAGTGTTGTATGTCTACCCCACTACAGCCTACACAGACTATAGTGAAAAGAAACGAGAATGAATGACTAAGGAATGAAAGTGATACAAGTATGCAACCTTAGAATTGTGTACCCCATATAGGCTACCCCACTACAGCCTACACAACATTATAATTTGACACACCCCCATAGGCAAAGTGGGGGAGAACAAGGGGTCACAAGACCAGTCAAGCAGAGCAAAGCAAGCTCAGGGTGGATCACAAAGTCACCACACATTCCGAGCACAAGTTCAAGGCCATGAGGCCAGTTCACATGCAGGAGTACATATATATATAGAAGGCTAGAAAAGAAAGAGCAGGGGTATATATATGTAACAGTACAAACAAGGTCAAGAGGTGAGCAAGTGAGGCAAAACAGGCACAAGACCAAGCTGAGTGCAGAAGCGCTGATGATCACAAGGCGCAAGTGCCTTGGTGAAGACATCAGCAGTGTTGGCCTCAGAGGCCACGTAAGCAAGACGGAGCTAACCACGCTGCTGCAGCTCACGACCAAGGAAGTAGCGAAGAGCAATGTGCTTCGTTCTGTGCTCTAGTCTCTACTCTGGACACAAGGCCAGCATGGCCTTGTTGTCTACGTACAGCACTGGAGGAGAGCGAGGCACCTCGCCAAGGTCAGTCAGCAGGTAGGTGAGCCAGCGAAGCTCCTGTGCAGCCATGGCCCCGGCGTAGATCTCAGCCTCACAACTGGAAACGAGAACAGAAGACGAGCGGGTAGCCCGCCACGAGACAGAGCCCGAACCAAGGCTGAAGGTGTAACCCTGTGACGACCGCTGCGTAGCCTGGTCGTCCGCCCAAGAAGCGTCTGCGTGCCCAGCGAGGACCACTTGACACCGCCCTCCAAGCACAAGCCCCATGCCCGACGTACTGCACAAGTAGCGCAACACCCTCTTCGCTGCAGCCATGTGCTCCGGTCTGTGTCTCCCAGGAGCAACATAGTGTGCGAGAATGCTAAGAGGGTATGCAAGGTCAGGTCGAGTGCAGGTCATCAGGTACATGAGGCAGCCAACAAGCTCTGGGTACGGGCCACTCGACTCTACGGAGTCATCCGAAGGCAGAGCTTAGAGCGAGTGACGAGTAGGCAGAGGAGTGGCCTGAGGCGAGGAGTACGTGAAGCCGAAGCGCTGAAGGACCTGCTGCACCATGTGTGACTGAGTCAGGGTAATGGTGCGCTGTGCTCTGTCCCGGGTGATCTGCAAGCCAAGGTAGCTGCGCAGTTCACCCAGGTCTGTGCACGTGTGTCTCTTCTGCAGCTCGGACTTCACGTGGGCGAGTCCAGCAGTGTCAGCTGTGGCAAAGACCAGGTCGTCGACGTACACGAGGATGTAGAACGGCCACAAAGAAGTGTCGGTGCGCAAAAACTCGACGGGTCAGCAGTAGAGGGAGCAAACCCAAGAGCCGCAAGCGTAGTCCTCAGTGTGTCGTGCCACTCACGCGGTGCTTGGCGGAGACCGTAGACTGGCCGCAGGAGGCTCCACTAGGTGCTAGGAGGAAAAGTCCCAGTGAAGCCAGGTGTGCGGCGCAGCCAGATCTCCTCGTACAGGCTACCCTGCAAGAAAGCAGTGCTGAAGTCAAGAGAGTGAAGCTTGTAGTCACGCTGAGCGGCTATGTGCAGCAGCACGCGAAGAGTGGTCATCTTCGGGGTGGGAGAGAAGGTATGAAAGTAGTCAACTCCCTGCCGCTGACTGAAGCCACGAGCCACGTACCGCGCCTTGAAGACAGGTGGAGAGCCCGGCGGCCGCTTCACCCTGAAAATCCACATGCCACTGACGATGTTCGCCCCAGGTGGGGGAACCTTGTCAACGTAGGTGCTAGTGGACTTCCAGGAAGCCATCTCTGCGTCCATAGCTGCCTGCCACTGAGAGGAGTAGGGACCCTCTATCGCCTCCGCGTAAGAGCGCGGAGTCGGGATGTCAAGTGCATCCGGGTCTCCCTCAGGGGTAAGCAGTACGGACACGAGATGAGGTGAAGCAGCAGCCAGACACTGGAACTCTTCCTGCCTGTCCTCAAGGACGTCCGTGCCAAGGGCACACTCACCCCCGATGGACAGAGGACAGATAGACTCAAACTCAGCGACAAGACTAGCAGCGTAGTCTAGACGACAGCGAGCAGCAAAGTCGACGAGCTCAGCAACTAGGGCAGACGCAGTAGTGGACTCAAAAGAGGGTGAGTGACGACAGTAGCAAGGAGACGCGTGACAGTAGGACTGGCAGCACGAAGAGAGTCCGACTCAGGGTCGGCAAGAGCAGGAAGAGAGGACTCAGGAGGAGAAGGCAACGGGGCACGCAGAGGAGTAGTGGATGGACGCAGAGACATCCGGTGCGTGCCAGGGACAGGAGGAGGACGCTGACGAGAACCGCGACCACTAGTGCGAGCAGCACGGACCGGTGACGGAGGGCGAGACGCAGGCTCACGACGCTCAGCAAGACCTCCAGTAGGACCAGTGTAGGGAGACGGAGCAGGCAGTGGGGAGGCCGGTTGTAACTGTAACTGCGACGGGACACGCTGTGGACACTCTAAGTGAGGAGGAGGACCAGTAGAAGACGAGAGACCAAGAACCTGCTGAAGGAGCGGAAGGAAGTACGGCCAAGGCCGCGCGGCGACTCCACACACAGCAGGGAGAGCACCAGCACCCCCGGTGGCAGCACGAGCACCACTAGTTGCTCCAGCTCCCGTACCTCCAGCAGCACCAGTAGTACCCCCAGCAGGACCGCCTCCAGGACCGACAGCAGTAGCCTCCGCGCCAACACCCACAGCAGCTCAAGCTCCAGAAGGACCCACAGGTCCAGCAGCTCCAGTACTCCTAGTACGAGCACCTCCGGGACCCGTGGCACTTGCTCCTTCAGCAGCTGACCAGACGCAGGGACTGGAGGAGACGCAGTGGTCAGTGTGTACTGGCTCGACCCCGGCCGACGTGTAAACGTGGCCAGGTGTCGGCCTGTCCGAGCGTCCGTGCAGTGGGTCACCCGCTGACTCGCAGGAGTGAACTAGTGAACCCCCGCATCCTGTAGGTCAGCACCACTCACCAAGTTCGTAGAGAACGAGGGGAGGTAAAGACCAGACAGGGTGCCAGAGGGGGATGCCGGACATGGGAGGATAGTGGAGAAGTGAGCAAGGACAGGACCCCCAGAGGGGTCTGCCAGGGAGACTGCAACTGGCCGACCAAGCGGCGTGAGTGTGGTGCGGTCTAGAGAGAAGGAGCGAGAAGCCCGCGAGTCAAGTGTGAAGGTGTGGGAGGCCAAAGCCGATGCAGTACCTGAGAGCGCAGACTCACCAGTACCGGAGGAAGCAGACGCACAAGCACCTAGAGCAGCAGCCTTGCTAGCACTAAGAGCAACAGCCTCACCAGCACCTAGAGCAGCAGTCGCAATGCCCGGGTCGGGCGGGAAACACCGGTAACAGTCACCCTCCTCACTAATAGACACAATATACATAGCAGCAAGAATAGCATCAAAGTCAAGGTCAAAGATAGCTACCCCTGCCCTAGACAACTCGCCCCAGCGAGGGATCTCAGTGGCCTCAGGGAACTGGTGACGCCAAGCGTCTGTCACGCGGCCAAAGCAGCGCTGGGTGGGGTGCGCACCCCCACATTGCTCACCCGCAGGGTCGCCGGTGCGCAGGACGTAGGTGCACGGACCAGTACCTCCACCCCGCTGGCGTGCAGAGTACCACTCACGGAGTTGCTGAGGGGACAGGGTCTCCCGATTGCGCTGCTGCTGCTGACGCTGACCACCACCGGAGCCACTCCTCTGCGAAGAGCCACGACCTCCTCCTCCTCCTCCTCCGCCACGACCTCCTCCACCTCCGCCACCTCCACCACCTCCGCTCCCACCGCCACCCCCGCCGCCGCCTCCGCCTCCACTGCCGCCGCCGACACCTCCACCCCCGCCACCACTCCCACCACCAACCCCACCCCCTCTACTGCCTCCACCGCCGCCTCCACCGCCCCCGCTAGCTCCTCCTACGCCCCTGCCCCCCTTGCCCTTGCCAGAGCGACGCTTCCCACTAGGTGTAGACGCCGCACCGACCGACTCCAGACCAACAAGGTCGGCCGTAGCAGCAGAGGCAATAGAGGGCAAGAGAGGGGAGGGGGAACACCCCTCAAAGATGGGGGTGCGCGGGTCACCACGAGAGGCCCCTACAGCGACTATGCTCTTCTCCGCTGCTAGGAGGGTCTTCTCGAGGAGGTCAACAGTGAGAGTGGTGGGACAGACTAAGAGAAAGTGGTCCCTGACTACGCGAAGGGAGTCAGGGAGGCGGGTGACTATGTAGTAGAGAGTGATGTACATGGGGGGGGGTTCTTGGCGTAGAACTCAGCAGGAAGCGCAGCGCGGTAGCGAGTGTCACTAGTGCGGAGGTGCGTAATGAGGTCAGCGAGTGTGGGAAAGGCAGCAAGGTCAGGGAAGAGGTACGGTAGCATGAGGCGGCTCAGTGCAGCAGTGGCAGGGGAGGAGTGGCGTGCAACTACAACATCGTACAAGGTCTGAGCACTCTTGTACTGGCTAAAGTGCGCACGCTCAGAGGTGGGAAGGTGGCGACGCACAGCAAGACCTGCAGCAGCATCGCGCGTGGCCCACTGTGAGCGAAGAGTGGCGTCAGCATCAGCAGCAGGGGCAGGAGAGGCACCAGAGGTGAGGTCAAAGAGAGAGAGAGTCCGTCTGCCCTATCGCACTGTAAGAAAAGCTGAAGGTCATCTATCCAGACGTCAAAGTCAATGGCCCTACCCTCAGCGTCAAAAGCGAGGACACTAGGGGTGGCCATGACAGAAGTAGATTAGCAGCGCAAACAGTAGGGTAAGGGCGGTGCGGAGAAAGAGGCGCTGCTCTTACCGGAGAGGGCGGCTCGAGCGAATGGGCGGTGCGGGCGGCTCGGCTGCTGGGCGGCTCGGCGCTGGGCGGCTCGGCTGCTGGGCGACTCGGCGGTGCGGGCGGCTCGGCTGCTGGGTGGCTCGGCTGCTAGGCGGCTTGGCTGCTGGGCGGCTCGGCTGCTGGGCGGCTCGGCTTCTGGGCGGCTCGGCGGCTCGGCGGCTGGGTGGCTCTGCAGCTCGGCTGCTGGGCGGCTGGGCTGCTCGGCGGTTTGGGTGCAGGGCTGCGCGGCTGCCGGCTGCTCGGCTGGGTATGGCGGCTGGGGCAGCTCGGGTGGCGGGCGGCGCTGCAGCAGGCGACGGGGCCGCAGGTAAGGGCGGCGGGGCCGCAGGTAAGGTGGCGGGGCTGCAGGTAAGGTGGCAGGGCCGCAGCGAAGGGCGGCAAGGCCGCAGGTAAGGTGGCAGGGCCGCAGGTAAGGTGGCGGGGCCGCAGCGAAGGGCGGCAGGGCCGTAGGTAAGGTGGCGGGGCCGCAGCGAAGGGCAGCGGGGCTGCAGGTAAGGTGGCGGGGCCGCAGGTAAGGTGGCGGGGCCGCAGCAGCAGGCGACGGGGCCACAGGTAAGGGCGACGGGGCCGTAGGTAAGGGCAGCGGGGCCGCAGTGAAGGGCGGCGGGGCCGTAGCAAGGTGGCGGGGCCGCAGCGAAGGGCGGCGGGGCCGCAGCAAGGTGACGGGGCCGCAGCGAAGGGCGGCGGGGCCGCGGTAAGGGCGGCGGGGCCGCAGGTAAGGGCGGCGGGGCCGCAGGTAAGGGCGGCGGGGCCGCAGGTAAGGGCGGCGGGGCTGCTAGTAGGGTGGCGCGCCCGCAGGTAGGTGGCAGGGCCGCGGGTGAGGGCGGCGCGAGGGGCCGCGGAGGTCGGCGGCGTGCCGTTACGGGCGGCGCAAGGGCGGCGACGGGCCGCTGAGGGTGGCGACGGGCCGAGTAGGGCGGCGTCAGGCCGCGAAGGGCGGCAGCGGGCCGAGTAAGGGCGGCGCGAGGGAGGCCGCTAGGGGCGACGCGACGGGGCCGAAGGAGGCCTAGGACGGGCGCGACGGTAGAGAGGGCACACGAGGCGCGACTCGGGCCTAAGCGAAGTGCGCTCCGGGCAGGAAAAAAAAAATTCGACTTGGTGGGCCCTAGGAACAGTTCCCACGAGGAAACTGTCAGAACATTATAGCTTATGCTTTTGTGTAGGCTATAGTGGGGTATCCCATAGGGGGTACAACCCAATTAGGGTTAGTACTTGTACCCACTTCACTCATAGTTCATTCATTCTCGTTCTATTCTTCTCATGGTATCGAGCAGGTTCCCCTGTGGGAACTGCGCCTAGGGCCCACCACTCAATTTTTTTTTCTTGCCCGAAGCGCACTCATCCCGAGTCGCGCCTCGGGCCATTCTCTTACCGAGCCGCCCTAGCGGCCGACCCTACGATCGCGGCCCCGCCGCCCCTTGATCGCGGCCCCGTCGCCCTTACCTTGCGGCCCCGCCGCCCTTATATCGCGGCCCCGCCGCCCCTGCTCTCGCGGCCCCGCCGCCCTTACCTCGCGGCCCCGTCGCCCTGCTGTCGCGGCCCCGCCGCCCTTACGTCGCGGCCCCGCCGCCCTTACATCGCGGCCCCGCCGCCCCTGCACTCGTGGCCCCGCCGCCCTTACGTCGCGGCCCCGCCGCCCTTACATTGCGGCCCCGCCGCCCTTTGATCGCGGCCCCGTCGCCCTGCGGTCGCGGCCCCGCCACCCTTACATCGCGGCCCCATCGCTCTGCTCTTGCGGCCCCGCCGCCCTCCTATCGCGGCCTCGCCGCCCTGAGCTGTGCGGCCTCGCCGCCCTCTCCTACGCGGCCCCGCCGCCCTCACCAACGCGGCCCCACCGCCTTCACCTGAGCGGCCCCTGCCGCCTTCACCTACGCGGCCCCGCCACCTTCACCTACGCGGCCTCGCCGCCCTCACCTACGCGGCCCCGCCGCCCACGCACCCGACCGCCACGCCGCCCGGTACCGGAGCAGCCGAGTCGCCCAGCAGCAGCCGCTGCACCGCCGAACCACCGAGCCGCAGTGCAACCGAGCCGCCCCGCCCCCGAGCCGCCCTGCACCCGAGCCGCCCGGCAGCCGAGCCGCCCCGCCCCCGAGCCGCCCTGCACCCGAGCCGCCCAGCCGCCGAGCCGCCCGGGAGCCGAGCCGCCCAGCAGCCGAGCCGCCGAGTCGCCGAGCCGCCCGACCTGCCCTGCCCGGTGAGCACCGTACCACTGTCACTGCGTGCCCTTCCCCTACTACTTGCACTGCTCCACTGTCGTCGTCATGGCTACCCCTAGTGTCCTCACTTTTGACGCTGAGGGTCGAGCCATTGACTTTGAGGTGTGGGTCGACGACCTGCAGCTGTTCTTACAGTGCGATAGGGCGGACGGCCTTTCCCTCTTTGACCTCACCTTTGGCGCCTCTCCTGCCCCTGCTGCTGATGCTGACCCCATTGTTCGCTCTCAGTGGGCCACCCGCGATGCTGCTGCACGTCTTGCTGTGCGTCGCCACTTGCCCACCACTGAGCGCGCGCACTTTAGTCAGTACAAGAGTGCTCAGACCTTGTACGACGCTGTAGTTGCGCGCTACTCTTCCCCTGCCACTGCTGCACTGAGCCGTCTCATGCTACCGTACCTCTTTCCTGATCTCACCGCCTTTCCCACTGACGCTGACCTCATTACGCACCTCCGCACTAGTGACACTCGCTACCGCGCCGCCCTTCCTGCTGAGTTCTGCGCCAAGAACCCCCCCCCATGTACATCACTCTCTACTACATAGTCACACGCCTCCCTGACTCCCTTCGCTTAGTCAGGGACCACTTCCTCTCAGTCTGTCCCACCACTCTCACTGTCGACCTCCTCGAGAAGGCCCTCCTAGCGGCGGAGAAGAGCATCGTCGCCGTCGGAGCCTCTCGTGGTGACCCTCGCACCCCCATCTTTGAGGGGTGTTCTCCTTCCCCCCTACTGCCCTCTGTTGCCTCTGCTGCTGCTGCCGACCTGCTTGGTCTTGAGTCGGTCGGTGTGGCGTCTGCCCCTAGCGGGAGACGCCGCCCTGGCAAGGGCAAGGGGGGCAAGGGCGCGGGTGGAGCTGGAGGGGGCGGTGGAGGTGGCGGTGGAGGCGGCGGAGGGAGTGGGGGTGGCGGTGGGAGTAGTGGCGGAGGCGGTGGTGGTGGTGGCAGCGGCGGAGGAGGCGGCGGTGGCGGCGGCAGCGGTGGGAGTGGAGGCGGCGGTGGTGGCGGAGGTGGAGGCGGCGGTGGCAGAGGGGGTGGAGCTGGTCGGGGTGGTGCCCCGCAGCAGAGCTGCTCTGCTAGTGGTCCGCGCCAACAGCAGCAGCAGCAGCGTTCGCGGGACATCCCCCCGCCCCAGCAGCTCCGTGAGTGGTACACGCAGCGTCAGAGGGGTGGGGGTACTGGTCTGTGCGCCTACGTTCTTCGTTCCGGCGACCGCGCTGGTGAGCAGTGTGGGGGTGCCCACCCCACCTAGCGCTGCTTTGGCCGCCTGACGGACGCTTGGCGTCAGCAGTTCCCCGAGGCTAGTGAGATTCCCCGCTGGGGAGAGCTGTCTAGGGCTGGTGTAGCTATCTTTGATCTTGACTTTGATGCTATCCTTGCTGCCATGTATGCTGTGACTATTAGTGAGGAGGGTGACTGTTACCGGTGTTTCCCGCCCGACCCGGGCATTGGTACTGCTGCGCTAGGTGCTTGTGAGGCTGCTGCTCTAGGTGCTAGTGCGTCTGCGCTCTCAGGTACTGGTGAGGCTGCGCTCCCAGGTACTGCGTCGGCTTCGGCCTCCCTCACTTTCACACTTGACTCAGGGGCTTCTCGCTCCTTCTTTCGAGACCGCACCAAACTCACGCCGCTTGGTCGGCCGGTTGCAGTCTCCCTGGCTGACCCCTCTGGGGGTCCTGTCCTCTCTCACTTCTCCACTGTCCTCCCGTGTCCGGCTGCCCCCTCGGGCACCCTGTCTGGTCTGTACCTCCCCTCGTTCTCGACGAACTTGGTGAGTGGTGCTGACCTACAGGATATGGGGGTTCACCACTTTACTCCTGCGAATCAGCGGATGACCCACTGCACGGACGCACGCACAGGCCGGCACCTGGCCACGTTCTCGCGTCGGCCAGGGTCGAGCCTCTAAACCCTGACCACTAAGTCTCCTCCTGTCCCTGCGTCTGGCCAGGTAGCTGCGTCGGGTCAGGTGTTTGCTGCTGCGTCCCGGTCTGGTCCTGAGTCTGCCCCCTGTTCATGTTGCCTCCTGTCTCACGAGACTCTCTTGTGGCACCACCGTCTTGGCCACCCCTCCTTGCCTCGTCTTCGGGGCATGGCTTCCCGTGTCCTTGTCTCTGGTCTCCCCCAGTCTCTCCCTCCCCTTCCTTCGGGACCAATACCTTCCTGTGTCCCCTGTGTCGAGGGGCGCCTCCCGGCTGCTCCTCACTCCTCCCAGTTTCCCCCGACAGAGGCTCCTCTGCAGACACTTCACATGGACGTGTGGGGCCCGGCCCGCATCCGTGGGCAGGGTCACGAGCGCTACTTCGTGCTGGTGGTTGAGGACTACTCGCGTTACACCATAGTCTTCCCCTTGCGCAGCAAGGGTGATGTCACTGAGGTGCTGATCGACTGGATCCGCGCAGCTCGTCTCCAGCTCAGGAGGAGCTTCGGCTCGGACTTTCCTGTTCTGCGTCTGCACTCTGACCGAGGTGGGGAGTTCTCCTCTGGCCTTCTGCGGGCCTACTGTCGTGCACGGGGGGTTCGCCAGACCTTTACGCTTCCGGACTCTCCACAGCAAAATGGGATTGCTGAGCGCCGCATTGGCATGGTCATGGACGTCGCTCGTACGTCCATGATGCATGCGGCTGCCCCCCATTTTCTGTGGCCGTTTGCGGTTCGGTACGCGGCGCATCAGCTCAACCTTCACCCCAGGGTCTCCCGGCCGGAGACCTCCCTAGCTCTGCTGTGGACAGGGAAGGTCGGCGATGCATCTGCGTTCCGTGTCTGGGGATCTCGGGCGTTTGTCCGCGACTTGTCTGCGGACAAGCTATCCCCTCGTGCTGCTCCCTGTGTCTTCCTGGGCTTCCCCCTTGACGCCCCAGGGTGGCAGTTCTACCACCCCTCCTCTCGCCGTGTTCTGTCCTCCCAGGACGTCACGTTCGACGAGTCGGTCCCCTTCTACCGCCTCTTCCCCCACCGCACTCCTTCTCTCCCGCCGCCGCCGCACTTCCTTGTGCCAGGTCCCCCCCCGGTAGATCCCCTTCCCCCTCAGGGTCCTGCCCCTTCAGGTGTGTCCCAGGTCGATGCAGTCCAGCCGGTCGAGGTTGCTGGTGACTCAGGTACTGCTAAGGGTGCTGAGCCTAGGGGTGCTGAGCCTGGGGGTGCTGACTCTGGGGGTGCTGAGTCTTGGGGTGCTGAGCCTGGGGGTGTTGAGCCTGGAGGTGCTGAGCCTAGGGGTGCTGCCTCTGGGGGTGCTGAGCCTGGGGGTGCTGACTCTGAGAGTGCTGCGCGCGTGGGTGCTGAGCCTGGGGGTGCTGAGCCTGGGGGTACTGCGCCTAGGGGTGCTGAGCCTGGGGGTGCTGTGTCTGGAGCTGCTGAGCCTGGAGGTGTGGAGCCTGCGGCCACTGGACCTCCCCTTGTGGCGCGTGGCGGTACTGGACCTGGAGGTTCTCCGGGTGTTTCGTCTCGGCGGGAGCCACTCTCTCCACAGGAGCTGCGTGAGTGTTTTGCTCGCCGATGGAGGCCTACTGCTGGAGCTGGCGCTTCTTCGGCCGCTGAGGGTGCTGGTGCCGCCGGTCCCGGAGCTGCTGGGCCTGCGGGTCCGCCTGGAGCTGGAGCTGCTGAGGGTGTTGGTTTTGAGACTACTACTGTACGTCCTAGTGGTGGTCTTGCTGCGGGTGCTACTAGCGCTGCTGGAGGTCGTGCTGCTGGAGGTGCTGTTGGCGCTGGTGCTGCCGGAGGTGCTGAGGATGCTGGTGCTGTCCCTGCTGTGTCTGGTGCCGCCGCGCGGCCTCGGCCGTACTTCGTTCCTCTCCTTCAGCAGGTTCTTGGTCTTCCTCCTCTCTTAGAGGGTCCACCGCCTGTCCAGTCGCAGTCGCAGTTACCGCCGGCCTCCCCACTGCCTTCTCCCTCTCCCTACACTGGTCCTACTGGAGGTCTTGCTGAGCATCGTGAGCCTGCGTCTCGTCCTGCGTCGCCTGTTCGTGCTGCTCGCACTAGTGGTCGCAGTTCGCGTCAGCGTCCTTCTCCTGTCCCTGGCATGCACCGGATGTCTCTACGTCCGTCCACTGCTCCTCTGCGTGCCCCTCTGCCCTCTCCTCCTGAGTCCTCTCTTCCTGCGCTTGCCGACCCTGAGTCGGACTCTCTTCGTGCTGCCAGTCCTACTGTCACGCGTCTCCTTGCTACTGTCGTCACTGACCCCTCCTTTGAGTCCACTACTGCGTCTGCTCTTGTTGCTGAGCTCGTGGACTTTGCTGCTCGCTGTCGTCTAGACTACGCTGCCAGTCTTGTTGCTGAGTCTGCGTCTGTCTGTCCTCCGTCCGTCGGGGGTGAGTGTGCCTTTGGCACAAACGTCCTTGAGGACAGGCAGGAGGAGTTTCAGTGTCTGGCTGCTGCTTCACCTCATCTCGCGTCTGTACTGCTTGCCCCTGAGGGAGACCCGGATGCACTAGACATCCCGACTCCGCGCTCTTACGCGGAGGCCGTAGAGGGTCCCTACTCCTCTCAGTGGCAGGCAGCTATGGATGCAGAGATGGCTTCCTGGAAGTCCACAGGCACCTACGTTGACGCGGTTCCCCCTCCTGGGGCGAACATCGTCAGTGGCATGTGGATCTTCAGGGTGAAGCGGCCGCCGGGCTCTCCACCTGTCTTCAAGGCACGGTACGTTGCTCGTGGCTTCAGTCAGCGGCAGGGAGTTGACTACTTTCAGACCTTCTCTCCCACCCCGAAGATGACCACTCTTCGGGTGCTGCTGCACATAGCCGCTCAGCACGACTACGAGCTCCACTCTCTTGACTTCAGCACTGCTTTCTTGTAGGGTAGCCTGCACGAGGAGATCTGGCTGCGCCGTCCACCTGGCTTCACTGGGACTTTCCCTCCTGGCACCCAGTGGAGCCTCCGACGGCCAGTCTACGGTCTCCGCCAGGCACCGCGTGAGTGGCACGACACACTGAGGACTACGCTCGCGGCTCTTGGGTTTGCTCCCTCTACTGCTGACCCGTCGTTGTTTCTGCGCACCGACACTTCTCTGCCGCCGTTCTACATCCTCGTGTACGTCGACGACTTGGTCTTTGCCACAGCGGACACTGCTGGACTCGCCTACGTGAATTCCGAGCTGCAGAAGAGACACACGTGCACAGACCTGGGTGAACTGCGCAGCTACCTTGGCTTGCAGATCACTCGGGACAGAGCACGCCGCACCATTACCTTGACTCAGTCACACATGGTGCAGCAGGTCCTTCAGCGCTTCGGCTTCACGTACTCCTCGCCTCAGGCCACTCCTCTGTCTACTCGCCACTCGCTCTAAGCTCTGCCTTCGGATGAGTCCGTAGAGTCGAGTGGCCCGTACCCAGAGCTTGTTGGCTGCCTCATGTACCTGATGACCTGCACACGACCTGACCTTGCATACCCTCTTAGCATCTTGGCACGCTATGTTGCTCCTGGGAGACACCGACCAGAGCACATGGCTGCAGCGAAGAGGGTGTTGCGCTACTTGTGCAGTACGTTGGGCATAGGGCTAGTGCTTGGAGGGCGGAGTCCAGTGGTCCTCACTGGGCACGCGGACGCTTCTTGGGCTGACGACCAGGCTACGCAGCGGTCGTCGCAGGGTTACACCTTCAGTCTTGGTTCTGGCTCTGTTTCGTGGCGGGCTACTCGCTCGTCTTCTGTTCTCGGCTCCAGTTGTGAGGCTGAGATCTACGCCGGGGCCATGGCTTCTCAGGAGCTTCGCTGGCTCACCTACCTGCTGACTGACCTTGGAGAGCCGCCTCGTTCTTCTTTAGTGCTGTACGTAGACAACAAGGCCATGCTGGCCTTGTGTCGAGAGCAGCGCCTGGAGCACAGAACGAAGCACATTGCTCTCCGCTACTTTCTTGCTCGTGAGCTGCAGCAGCGTGGTCAGTTGCGACTTGCGTACGTGGCCTCTGAGGCCAACACTGCTGATGTTTTCACCAAGGCACTTCTGCCTTGTGATCATCAGCGCTTCTGCACTCAGCTGGGACTTGTACCTGTCTTACCTCACTTGCTCACCTCCTGATCTTACTTGTACTCTTGCACATATATTTATACCTGCTCTTGCTTGTTTAGTATTATATATGTATGTGCACTCCTGCATGTGAACTGGCCTTGTGGCCTTGACCTTGTGCTCGGACTGTGTGGTGACGTTGTGATCCACCCTGAGCTTGCTTTGCTTTGCTTTACTTGACTGGTCTTGTGACCCCTTGTTCTCCCCCACTTTGCCTATGGGGGTGTGTCAGAACATTATAGCTTATGCTTTTGTGTAGGCTATAGTGGGGTATCCCATAGGGGGTACAACCCAATTAGGGTTAGTACTTGTACCTACTTCACTCATAGTCCATTCATTCTCGTTCTATTCTTCTCAGGAACCTGCTCGATACCATGAAAAGAAACGAGAATGAATGACTAAGGAATGAAAGTGATACAAGTATGCAACCTTAGAATTGTGTACCCCATATAGGCTACCACTACAGCCTACACAACATTATAATTTGACATATAGCATATGAGTTTGACAAGCGCGCCTCGCTTGCAACTCAGCCTCTCACCGTCACTCTCACCCCCATACTTTCACCCCATA
Source organism: Closterium sp. NIES-65 (assembly GCA_948144175.1). NCBI lineage: Eukaryota > Viridiplantae > Streptophyta > Zygnematophyceae > Desmidiales > Closteriaceae > Closterium > Closterium sp. NIES-65. The sequence continues at coordinate 459,579 of CANXME010001279.1, forward strand.
CTCCCTCCCCTCTCTCCCCATCACAAAAAACCGGGCCTGAGAACAGGCGGTTTTGGTTCGGTTTTCTGTCCAACCAATTGAAATCCGTCAGAAAACGCTCAACTTGTTCCGACGGATTTCCAACGAGTGGCGCACAGGTATTGTCACTGAATTTTCCTGCGGTTTTCCATCTCGGAGAGGTTTGATGATTTCCGGCAGAAAAAAGACAAGGTTTCCGGCGGATTTCCACCACCATCGCGCTTCGGTCGAAACGAGCTTCCCCAACAATAAATCAGATAAATGAATCAACTGTAGACGCAGTACACTTTGTAATTAGCTCTGTTGCAATTTTGCCATACACAAATTTTGATTTTCCTGAATTTGAATTACATGCTGCTTTACCAAATATATCATCATTTCTTAAAAAGAGTTCTAGATTTGTTTTTCCAAATAGATGCATTAATCGTTGGGCAACTTGCAGGATTTACAGAATCATTAGAAATACTTCAGTACAAACAATGATAAATTGCTTCTCAAGCATACACATTGAACTCCATGAAGCACAAAATAGGGAAACGTTGCTGCAGAATAAACTGCAGTCCTAGCTGCTGCTGCTGATGCTGCTTTAGCTGCTGCTGCTGATGTTGCTTTAGCTGCTGCTGCAACTGTTGCTGCTGGAAAAGCAGAATGTAAGCAAGGAGAACCTCGATTCACAGTTAACAATTAGAATTCATCCCTACACAAGCAAAATCTAGGAGAAACTCTTACGTGCATTCGCATCACCAAATATCACTCGATACTTTATGCAGTTCGAAACGATGGTCTGCAAAATCAACAAACAATGAGAGGTTACACAACTATTTGATATGCGAATTGCGAAAAAAAACACGAAGATGACAGGTTAAAACACGAAAAAAACGACCAACACGCTGGGGGTGTTGCGGAACTTTCTCGCTTTTCTTAGTTCTGCATCAGAAAAAACACAACGCCAAAGAGTACATCAAGAGCGCTCCCAGAATCAGATGACAAACACCAACATGAAATAATAACGATTGTGAATCAATAAATAGCTATCAACCGTCGTAGAAGCGAGTGGATAAGTTACGAGTTACGTAAGCGAGTGAAGCTGACATTGAGAAACCCGTAAAGGAACGAGATGAAAGGCGAGTTACTTGAGTCTAGGGAGGCTGACTAAGGCAAACTGAACAGACTTGTGGCAGATGAGTGCCATGAAAGAGGATGAGGGGAGGGAACGTTGAGCATCGTGCGCCACGTGTTGTTGCTGCTCGTGTTGCGAGGAGGAGTTGTGCTTGCACAACACTTTTGTCGAAATTTGGTTGGTTGGGAAACCTGCTACGCAGTTGCGCTGGAGGCAGTTCCAGTAACTGCGCGCAGGTGGTTGCAGCAATTGCGTTGCTGGCGCTGCTGTACAGCAGCTCCGCCGTTGGCAATTGCGCAGCTCGACTGTGTGAGAATTACGAGGCATGAATGACTAAGGAAAGAGTGTGATACAAAATGTGAAACCCAAGAAATTGTGTACCCCTTAGTATCTAACCCGCTACAGCCTACACAGGCTAGATCATATATGTCTGACACACCCCCATAGGCAAAGTGGGGGAGAACAAGGGGTCACAAGACCAGTCAAGCAAAGCAAAGTAAGCTCAGGGTGGATCACAACGTCACCACACATTCCGAGCACAAGTTCAAGGCCACAAGGCCAGTTCACATGCAAGATCATATATAAAGGTAAACAAGCAAGTGCAGGTATAGAAAGATCACAGTACAAGCAAGGTCAAGAAGTGAGCAAGTGAGGCCAAGTAGGCACAAGACCTAACATCGTGCAGCAGCGCTGATGATCACAAGGCGGAAGTGCCTTGGTAAAGATATCAGCAGTGTTGGCCTCAGAGGCCACGTAAGCAAGGCGCAGCTGACCATGCTACTGCAGCTCACGAGCAAGGAAGTAGCGAAGAGCAATGTGCTTCGTTCTGTGCTCCAGTCTGTGCTCCCGACACAAGGCCAGCATGGCCTTGTTGTCGACGTACAGAACTGGAGGAGAACGAGGCGGCTCTCCTAGGTCAGTCAGCAGGTAGGTGAGCCAGCGTAGCTCCTGTGCAGCCATGGCCCCCGCGTAGATCTCAGCCTCACAGCAGGAGCCGAGACCAGAAGACGAGCGGGTAGACCGCCACGAAATAGAGCCGGAACCAAGGCTGAAGGTGTAACCTTGTGACGACCGCTGCGTAGCCTGGTCGTCAGCCCAAGAAGCGTCTGCGTGACCTGTGAGGACCACTAAACGCCGCCCTCCAAGCACTAGCCCCATGCCCGATGTACTGCATAAGTAGCGCAACACCCTCTTCGCTGCAACCATGTGCTCTGGTCGGTGTCTCCCAGGAGCAACATAGCGTGCCAAGATGCTAAGAGGGTATGCAAGGTCAGGTCGAGTGCAGGTCATCAGGTACATGAGGCAGTCAACAAGCTCTGGGTACGGGCCACTCCGCTCTACGGACTCATCCGAAGGCAGAGCTGAGAGCGATTGGCGAGTAGACAGAGGAGTGGCCTGAGGCGAGGAGTACGTGAAGTCGAAGCGCTGAAGGACCTGCTGCACCATGTGTGACTGAGTCAGGGTAATGGCGCGCTGTGCTCTGTCCCGGGTGATCTGCAAGCAAAGGTAGTTGCGCAGTTCACCCAGGTCTAAGCACGTGTGTCTCTTCTGCAGCTCGGACTTCATGTGGGCGAGTCCAACAGTATCAGTAGTGGCAAAGACCAAGTCGTCGACGTACACGAGGATGTAGAACGGCGCCAAAGAGGTGTCGGTGCGCAGAAACAGCGACGGGTCGGCAGTAGAAGGAGCAAACCCAAGAGCCGCAAGTGTAGTCCTCAGTGTGTCGTGCCACTCACGGGGCGCATGGCAGAGACCGTAGACTGGCCGCCAGAGGCTCCAATGGGTACCAGGAGGAAACGACCTAGTGAAGCCAGGTGGGCAGCGCAGCCAGATCTCCTCGTGCAGGCTGCCCTAGAAGAAAGCTGTGCTGAAGTCAAGAGAGTGAAGCTCGTAGTCGCAATGAGCGGCTATGTGCAGCAGCACCCGAAGAGTGGTCATCTTCGGAGTGGGAGAGAAGGTCTAAAAGTAGTAAACTCCCTGCCGCTGACTGAAGCCTCGAGCCACGTAACGCGCCTTGAAGACAGGCGGAGAACCCGACGGCCGCTTCACCCTCAAAATCCACATGCCACTGACGATGTTCACCCCAGGTGGGGGAACCTCGTCGACGTAGGTGCCTGTGGACTTCTAGGAAGCCATCTCTGTGTCCATGGCTGACTGCCACTGAGAGGAGTAGGGACCCTCGATCGCCTCAGCGTACGATCGAGGAGTCGGGATGTCTGGTGCATCCGGGTCTCCCTCAGGGGCAATCAACATGGACACGAGATGAGGCAAAGCAGCAGCAAAACACTGGAACTCCTCGTGCCTGTCCTTAAGGACGTCCGTGCTAAGAGCACACTCACCCCCGACGGACGGAGGACAGACAGACTCAGACTCAGCAACGAGACTAGCAGTTTAGTCTAGACGATAATGAGCAGCGAAGTCGACAAGCTCAGCAAGTAAGGCAAACGCAGTAGTGGACTCAAAGGAAGGGTCAGTGACAATAGTAGCCAGTAGACACATGACAGTAGGAGTGGCAGCACGAAGGGAGTCAGACTTCGGGTCAGCAAGAGCAGGAAGAGAGGACGCATGAGGAGACGGCAAAGGGACACCCAGTGGAGCAATGGAAGGACGCAATGCCATCTGGTGCGTGCCTTGGACCGCAGGAGGACGCTGGCGTGGAACACGACGACTAGTGCGACCAGCACGAACATGTGACGCAGGACGAGACTCAGGCTCACGACGCTCAACAAGACCGCCAGTAGGACCAGTGTAGGGAGGAGGAGCAGGCAGTGGGGAGGCGAGCTGTAACTGTGACTCGGACTGGACAGGCGGCGGACACTCTAAGGAAGGAGCAGGACCAGTAGAAGGCGGGAGACTAAGAACCTGCTGAAGCACCAGTAGGAGCGGAACGAAGTACGGCCGCGGCCGCGCAGCGCCTTCAGAATTAGCAGGGACAGCACCAGCACCCCCAGCGTCAGCACCAACGCCAGTAGCACCACCAGCTCCAACAGCACCCCCAGTAGCTCCAGCAGCGCCAACTCCAGCACCCCCAGAAGCACCAGCTCTAGCAGCACCTCCAGCGCCAACACCCCCAGCGGCTCCAGCTCCAGCCGGACCACCGGAAGACTCAACAGCCCCAGCTCTAGCACCTCCAGCAGCACCTGCTCTAGAAGCACCGCCAGCTCCAGCACCAGGAGCATCCCCAGGCCCAGCAGCTCCAGTACCTCCAGTACGAGCACCTTCGGGACCCGTGGCACCAACACCCGCAGCAGCAGCACCTCCAGCTCCAGCAGCACGGCTCCAGCGCCGCGCAAACCACTCACGCAGCTCTTGTGGAGAGGGTAGCTCCTGCCGAGACGAAGCACCCAAAGGACCCCCAGACCCAGCACCACCAGATGCCACACGAGCAGACCCAGCACCCTCAGGCTCTGCACCCCCAGGCTTTGCACCCCCAGGCGCAGCACCCCCAGCCTCCGCACCCCCAGACTCAGCACCCCGAGACTCAGCACCCCCAGGCTCAGCACCCCCAGAACCCGCATCTGCAAGCTCAGTACCCCTAGCAGCACCAGAGTCAACAGCTACCTCGACAGGCTCGACTGCGTCTACCTGGGACACACCTGACGGGGCAGGACCCTGAGGAGGGAGAGGGTCTACCGGGGGGGGGGACCTGGCGCGAGGAAGAGCGGCGGCGGGTGGAGGGGCGCAGTGCGGTAGGGGAAGAGACGGTAATAAGGAACCGAATCGTCAAAGGTGACGTCCTGGGAGGAAAGAACACGGCGCGAGGTGGGGTGGTAAAACTGCCAACCAGGCGCGTCAAGGGGGAAGCCAAGGAAGACGCAGGGAACAGCACGGGGGGACAGCTTGTCCGCAGACAAGTCGCGGACAAACGACCAAATCCCCAGACACGAAACGCAGACGCATCGCCAACCTTCCCCGTCCACCGCAAGGTGGGGTAAGTCTCTAGCAAGGAGACCCGGGGCTGACGGTTGATCTGATGCGCTGCGTACCGAACCACAAACGGCCACAGAAAATGGGGAGCACCCGCATGGATCATGTACGTACGAGCGACGTCCATGACCATGCCAATGCGACGCTCAGCAATCCCTTTTTGCTGTGGAGAGGCCGGAAGCGTGAACGTCTGGCGGATGCCCTGTGCACGACAGAAGGCTCCGAGAAGGCCAGAGGAAAACTCTTCGCCTCTGTCATAGTGCAGACGCCGAAACTCTCTCTGAGCTGGAGACGAGCTGCGCGGATCCAGTCGATCAACACCTCAGTGACATCACCCTTGCTGTGCAAGGGGAACACCGTGGTGTAACGCGAGTAGTCGTCAACCACCAACAGGAAGTAACGCTTGTGACCCTGGCCACGGGCGCGGGCGGGGCCCCACACGTCCATGTGAAGAGTCTGCAGTGGAGCCTCTGTCGGATGAAACTCAGAGGAGTGAGGAGCAGTGCGCTGCCGCCCCTCGACGCAGGGATCGCAGGTAGGGGCAGGCCCCGGAGGAAGGGGAGGGAGGGACCGGGGGAGACGTAAGACAAGGTAACGGGAGGCCATGCCTCGGAGACGAGGCAGGGAGGGGTGACCAAGGCGGTGGTGCCAGAGGAGAGTCTGGTGGGTCAAGAGACGACACGAGCAGGGAGCAGACCTGGACCTGACCTGGACGGTGCAGCAAACACCTGACCCGATGCAGCTACCTGACCAGACTCAGCAACCTGAGGAGACGCAGTAGTAAGTGTGTACAGGCTCGACCCCGGCTGATGGGTAAACGTGGCCAAGTGTCGGCCCGTCCGAGCACACGTACAGTGGGTCACTCGCTGACTCGCAGGAGTGAACTGGTCAACCCCCCCATCCTGTAGATCAGCACCAGTCACCAAGTTCGTAGAGAACGAGGGGAGATAGAGACCTGACAGGGTGCCAGAGGGGGCCGCCGGACACGGTAGGATAGTGGAGAAGTGTGCAAGGACAGGACCCCAAGAGGGGTCCGCGAGGGAGACCGCAACCGGCCGACTAAGCAGCGTAAGCGTGGTGCGGTCTCGAAAAAAGGAGCGGGAAGCACCCGAGTCAAGGGTGAAGGTGTGTAAGGCCTGAGCCGACGTGGTACCTGAGAGAGCAGACGCACCAACACCTGGGACAGCAGACGCACTAGCACCTAGAGCAGCAGCGTCACCAGCACCTAGAGCAGCAGCCTCAATGCCCGGGTCAGGCGGAACACACAGGTAACAGTCACCCTCATCACTAGTAGATACAACATACATGGCAGCAAGAATAGCATCATAATCCAGATCAAAGATAGCAACCCCCGACCTAAGCAGCTCGCCCCAGCGGGGGATCTCAGTGGCGTGAGGGAACTGGAGACGCGAAGCGTCCGTCAGGCGGCCAAAGTAGCGCTGGGTGGTGTGCGGGCCACCGCACGGCTCACCAGTGCGGTCGCCGGTAAGCAGGACGTAGGTACAAGGACCAGCACCCCCACCCCGCTGACGCGCAGCGTACCACTCACGAAGCTGCTGGGGGGGTGGGGTCTCACGAGTGCGCTGTTGCTGCTGGCCTTGACCGCCACCGAAGCCGCCCCGCTGCGCAGAGCCAACCCGACCAGCTCCACCTCCGCCGCCGCCACCTCCACCACCGCCGCCACCGCCTCCTCCTCGGCTCCCACCGCCACCTCCGCCGCCGCCTCCGCCTCCACCGCTGCCACCGAAGCCCCCACCCCCGCCACCACTCCCACCGCCACCCCCACTCCCGCTGCCGCCTCCACCGCCACCTCCACCTCCCCCGCCAGCCCCTCCAGCGCCCTTGCCCCCCTTGCCCTTGCCGGTGCGGCGTCGCTCGCTAGGGGCAGACGCAGCGCCGACCGACTCGGTGCCAACGAAGTTGAGGACAGTAGCAGAGGCAACAAAGGGCAAAAGGGGGGAGGGGGAGCACCCCTCAAAGAAGGGGGCACGAGGGTCACCACGAGAGGCTCCTACACCGACTATACTCTTCTCAGCTGCCAGGAGGCGCTCCTCGAGGAGGTCAACGGTGAGTGTGGTGGGGCAAACAGAGAGGAAGTGGTCCCTGACCGAGAGAAGGGAGTCAGGGAGCCGGGTGACTATGTAGTAGAGGGTGATGTACATGGGGGGGGGGGGGTTCTTGGCGCAGAACTCAGCAGAAAGCGCAGCGCAGTAGCGGGTGTCACTAGTGCGAAGGTGCGTAATGAGGTCAGTGACTGTGGGAAAGGCGGCGAGGTCAGGGAACAGGTATGGCAGCATGAGGCGGCTAAGGGCAGCAGTGGCAGGGGAAGAGTAGCGTGCGACTACAGCGTCGTACAAGGTCTTAGCACTCTTGTACTGACTAAAGTGCGCGCGCTCAGAGGACGGGAAGTGACTATGCACAGCAAGACAGGCAGCAGCATCGCGTGTGGCCCACTGTGAGCGAACAGTGCTGTCAGCATCGACAGTAGGACTGGCAGCACGAAGAGAGTCCGACCCCGGGTCGCGAAGAGCATGAAGAGAGGACTCAGGAGGAGAAGGCAAAGGTGCACGAAGAGGAGTAGTGGACGGACGCAGAGACATCCGGTGCGTGCCAGGGACAGGAGGAGGACGCTGACGTGAACCGCAACCACTAGTGCAAGCAGTACGGACAGGCAACGCAGGGCGAGACGTAGGCTCACGACGCTCAGCAAGACCTCCAGTAGGACCAGTGTAGGGAGAAGGAGCAAGCAGTGGGGAGGCGGGCTGTAACTGTAACTGTGACTGGACAGGCTGTGGACACTCTAAGGGAGGAGGAGGACCGAGAGAAGGCGGGAGACCAAGAACCTGCTGAAGGAGCGGAAAGAAGTACGGCCGCTGCCGTGCAGCGACTCCAGAACCAGCAGAGACACCAGCGTCAGGGTCCTCCGCACCAGCAGCAGCTCCAACGCCCGACTCCACAGCACTAGCAGCAGCACCAGCTCCAGGGTCCTCAACACCAGCTGTTGCTCCAACGCCCGGGTCCTCAGTACCAGCAGCAGCTCCAACGCCCGGGTCCTCAGCACCAGCAGCAGCACCAGCGCCCGGGTCCGCAGCACCGGCCGTAGCTCCAACGCCCGGGTCCGCAGCACCAGAAACAGCTCCAACCTCAGGGGCAGCAGCAATAGCAGAACCAGTAGAGTCTCCAGCACCAGTAGCACCACCAGCAGCAGCGGGGTCCGCGACACCAGGCGCGCCACTCCGAAGAGTGCAGCGCCACTCGTACCACTCACGGATCCGCTCACGGGAGGGGAGCTCCCGGCTAGGAGGAGAAGCACTAGCACCAGTCCCAGTAGTAAACCTGGCTTCAGAGGTACCTCTCCTGAGGCTGCAGTACTGGAAGTACCACTCACGCAGCTGCTCCGAGGAGAGGGCTCCGCCAGGTGAAGGACCCTCAGGCTCAGGACCTCCAGACTCAGAACCCCCAGACTTCAGACTCTGCAGCTTAGCACTCCGAGGCTCAGTACTCCCAGGCTCACCACCCCCAGGCTCCGCACCCCAAGGCTCAGTACCCCCAGGCTCCGCACCCCCAGGCTCGGCACCCCCAGGCTCCGCACCCCCAGGCTCCGCACCCCCAGGCTCCGCACCCCCAGGCTCCGCACCCCCAGGCTCCGCACCCCAAGGCTCAGCACCCCCAGGCTCCGCACCCACAGCAGGACGAGAGTCGATAGCTGCCTCAACAGGCTCAACCGGGTCTACCTGAGACACACCTGAGGGAGCGGCACCCTGAGGGGGGAAGGGGTCTATGACAGCAGCACCTGGCGCAAGGAAGAGAGGCGGGGGGGGGAGCGCGGGAGTGCGGTAGGGGAAGAGGCGGTAGTAGGGGACGGACTCGTCAAAAGTGACGTCCTGAGAGGGCAAGACTCGGCGTGAGGTGGCGTGGTAAAACTGCCAACCAGGCGCGTCCGGGACAAAGCCGAGGAAGACGTAGGGAACAGCATGGGAGGAGAGCTTGTCCGCAGACGTATCGCGGACAAAAGCTCGAGATCCCCAGACCCGGAAACGCGACGCATCGCCAACCTCCCCCGTCCACAGCAGTGTGGGCGAGGTCTCCGAGAAGGAGACATGGGGCCAGAGGTTGAGCTGATGCGCAGCGTACCGGACCGCAAACGACCACAGAAAGTGGGGGGCAGCCGCATGGATCAAGGAGGTACGGGCGACCTCCATGAGCAGGCCAATGCGGCGCTCCGCAACCCCATTCTGCTGTGGTGAGGCCGGAAGCGTGAACGACTGCTCAATGCCGTGTTCAGCACAGTAGGCTGCCAAGAGGTCGGAGGAGAACTCACCACCTCTGTCAGAGTGCAAGCGCATGACAGGAAAGTCCGAGTGGAAACGCTCGCTGAGCTGGAGACGGGCAATGCGGATCCAAGGGATCAAGACATCAGGGACCTCACCCTTGGTGCGCAAGGGGAAGACCGTGGTGTAGCGCGAGTAGTCGTCAACAACTATCAGGAAGTACCTCTCCTGACCCTGACCACGGACGCGGGCTGGGCCCCACACGTCCATGTGGAGCGTCTGCAAGGGAGCAGTCGTCGGGGGAAACGAGGAGGAGTGAGGAGCGGCGCGCTGCTGCCCCTCGACGCAGGGAAGACAGGGAGGAGCAGGCGAGGGTGGGAGGGGAGGGAGGATCCTGGGAAGACCGGAGACAAGGTACCGGGAGTGCATGGCACGAAGGCGCTGCACAGACGGGTGGCCAAGTCGGTGGTGCCAGAGGACAGTCTCGTGCGCCAGAGAGCAACACGAGCAGGGGGCAGACAGTTGACCTGACGCGGACGCAGACGCAGACGCAACGACCTGAGGGGACTCAGTGGTCAGTGTGTACAGGCCCGACCCCGGCTGCCGAGTGAAGGTAGCCAAGTGGCGGCCCGTACGAGCACACGTGCAGTGTGTCACGCGCTCGTAGGCAGGGGTGAACTGGTGAACACCCCTGTCCTGGAGTGCACTACCTGCCACCAAGTTCGTAGAGAACGAGGGGAGGTGGAGACCTGACAGTGTGCCCGACGGGACCACAGGACAGGGAAGGACAGTGGAGGAGGTCGAAATGACCGGACCCCCAGAGGGGTCAGCGAGGGAGACAGCAACTGGCCAAGCAAGCAGGAAAGAGGCTAAGTCCGGGAACAGGTAGGGAAGAGAGAGACGGCCTAGTGCGGCAGAGGCCGGTGAGGAGTAGCAGGCAACGACAGCAGTGTACAGTGCCTGTGCAGTCTTGTGCTGCCCAAAGTGCTTGCGCTCATCTATCGGCAGGGAGTTGCGAATAGCAAAGCGAGCGTGGGCGTCACGATTCTGCCACTGTGAGTGGGCAGTGCTGTCATTAGTAGCAGCAGGAGCAGGAGCATGGCCTAGGGCGTGATCGTGCAATGAGATGTCCTCCTTGGCAGTGAGCTAAAGGAAGAGGTGTAGGTCATCTAGCCAGGTTTCGAACTTCACTGGGCGGCCCTCAGCATCGAAAGCTAGTACAGGAGGGATAGCCATAGTAGTAGTAGGAGTAATAGCAGTAGGGGCACCCCAAAAACAGTAGGCAGTGCGACTCAGGTAGGGCGGCTCGGTCCTGTACGGGCGGCGCGGCTCGGTTCAGGTAGGGCGGCGCGGCTCGGGAAGGGCGGCGCGGCTCGGTTTGGGCTGGGCGGCTCGGTTCGGGCGGCTCCGTTCGGGCTGGGCGGCTTGGTTCGGGCGGCTCCGTTCGGGCTGGGTGGCTTGGTTCGGGCTGGGTGGCTCGGTTCGGGCTGCTCAGGTAGGGCGGCTCGTTCTGGGGGGGGGGCGTTCGGGGCCTCTAGGGGCAAGCGCGGGGCCGTAAGGGGCCGCTAAGGGCGAGCGCGGGGCCGTTCGGGGCCTCTAGGGGCGAGCGCGGGGCCGTAAGGGGCCGCTAAGGGCGAGCGCGGGGCCGACGGGGGCCTCTAGGGAGGTGAGCGCGGGGCCGACGGGGCCGTTAGGAGCGATCGCGGGGCCGTCGGGGCCTTAAGGGGCGGCGCGCGAGTCGCTAAGGGGCGGGTCGTTCGCGGGGCCTTAGAGGGCCGTGAAATCCGAGGTGCCCTATGGCGCAGGTAGGTAGGTAGGTAGGTAGGTAGGTAGTGGTGGGCCCTAAAAAAAATCGGTCCTAGGAAGGACCTGCTCTATACCATGTTGAAATGAATGAACAGGAAAATGGTTGAACTAACAGTGAAATCAGTACAAGTACCTAACCCTAGAATTGTGTACCCCCTATAGGCTAACCCACTGTAGCCTAAACAAGCACAACATATATAATGTTTGACACGCTGGGTGTAAAGTAAAGTCCAGCCACATGTTGTCCAGCGCGCAACGGCGACTGGGGACCAATCACATGAGACGATTTCACCAACAATTTTGATAACGCAGAGTTAGCCAACAAGAGAACACTTCAAAGATGACGTGTTCTCATACAAGACCAGCACAATATTGAGATGACGTGCAACAGCAATGCGTTGGAAGGACAAATCACGTCTCTCCGCTGCTTCCAAAAGGTGAACAGTACATGCGATACAATTTGACGTTCCGATACTAACCTCTATTGCATTGCAAACCAACTTCTTGTTCCCATAAGTATCACAAATTGTTACAATCATATGCGATTTTATCCTTGTGGACACGATTTTCTCCAAGAACGTTAACATATTTCACTTTCATTTTCTGCTAGTGATTTCCTACGTTGTAAAAAAATGTCTTAATCAATCAAAATCATACTACACGAGGAAGATAAAAGGTCATTATTGGTTTTCATATGCCACTATTTTCTTGAACGTAAAATACATAACTTCTTGTGGTATCTATGGCCACCTAATTATACGACAAGTACTAACATTTATATGGTGACAACCCATATTTTAATATGGAAGGATATGTGTGGACGATCTGTATTGTTGATAATTTTGCAGCATCATGCCTATTACTTGTCATCAGGATCATCGAAACAATAATGTATGTCATGCATGACTATCCATGTATATATTTCCCTACTCAATTTGTGAAAATGAGCGGTAGGATTAGGAGCCATAGCTAGGAAAGCCCTAGCTAGGCAAGAGACAGTTTAGGCAAAAGAGGAGGATTGCACTAGCAAGAATGAGGATACAAATAGCAAACCCTAGAAGGGTTGTACTCGCTATAGAGCACCCCACTACAGGCTAGAGCATAACATTCTGAGACACCCCCATAGCCAAAGTGGGGTGTAATTAGCAGAGCAAGCAAAGCAGTACAAGCTCAGGGTGGATCACAATGTCACCACACATTCTGAGCACAAGTTCAAGAAGCAATAGTTTAAAGTTCACAATTATGAGCAAAGCTAGTGGTAGTCACAACGGGCAAGTGAGGAGGAGGATGGACAGTGAGAGGAGAGGAGATAGGAGGCGACGGCTGAAGCTGCAGACACACGGGCAACAGGAGGCACACTGGCACAGCGGCTACCGGAACAACGCTCCGGACTACTGGAGTAACTGGCCCCGCGGCTAAAAGTAGCGGCAGACGAGCAACGGACCCACGGGCGACTGGTACAGGTGGCTGCAACTGGGCTACCGGAGCAACTCCCCGGACTACAGGTGCTGCTGGCGACACGACGGCAACCTCCGTTCAGCTTCCCAAACAGTACCCACCCCCCTGACACACACCCCCTGCTTCACCCGTAGCTCCACTCCCCCTTCACCCCCCCTTAGTACCACTCCGACGGCTCCAACAGGTCCACCCCCCCTCAGCGGCAGCTGCATCACAGGGAGACGGAGGAGGAGGAGGAGCAGGGAACGGCACACAAAAGCTGCACCCCCATACCCCTCACCCCCAAACCCTAATCCAGGAGACGGGCAGAAGGAGGGGTGGGGCGCCTTCAGAAGCACGGGGGACAGCGGGGAGGGCAGTGGCAGCAAAGAACGGGCCGCCCACGGGCCTGGCACAGCCTCCCGAGCCGCGCGCAGGCGGCCCGAGCCGCGCGCGGGCCTGGCGCAGCCCGTACGGGCCGCGCGCAGCCTGTACGGGCCGCGCGCAGGCCACGACGGGCGACGGGGGGCGACGCACGGGTCCCCGTCGCCCGTCGCAGCGCCTCTTGGGGGCGACGCGCCGAGTGACGGGGCAGAAACCCGTCGCGCGCCTCGGGGCGCACGGCGGGCAGCAAACCGCCGCGCGCCTCGGGGCGCACGGCGGGCAGGGCGCACGGCGGGCTGAAAACCCTAATTTCGACGCCGCGCACCACGGGGCGCGCGACAGACAGGGAGTAGCAGTAGCAGCGGAAGCAGTGAGGTGGGGCCCACAGGCCAGGAGCATATCGCTCTAATACCATGTGAAAATGAGCGGTAGGATTAGGAGCCATAGCTAGGAAAGCCCTAGCTAGGCAAGAGACAGTTTAGGCAAAAGAGGAGGATTGCACTAGCAAGAATGAGGATACAAAGAGCAAACCCTAGAAGGGTTGTACTCGCTATAGAGCACCCCACTACAGGCTAGAGCATATCATTCTAACACAATTGTTTGCAACAGCACAACTTCTTATGTGGTGCGAATTGTTTGTCCTTGCCGTCGCGGTGTACTTGTCAAGTTAAAGGTCGCTGACCTTTGACCTTCGCGTAACCTCTAGCAGTTGTTTTTTTTGTCAACCTCTGGTGGTTGACTCACCGTTGTTTATTTGTAGTTCGCCTTGTTTGTGGTTTGGTGTCATGACACACAAGAAGCGTTTAATCAGTTGTTTCCTACAACAAGAAGGCGTTGAAATGACAACATGTCTAGCTCATGCCTATCCTTGCACAATTTTCCCAATTCAATTGTTTAAAACATTATATCTTCATATCACGAGGTGCGAATGGTACCAAACTTGTCTAGCATGCTTGCAACGTACTAAACGTTTGTAGTATCAAAAGAAACCCAGCTAGAAATAACTATAAGATGTCTAAACGAAACCGCATAAAGCTGAGACCTATCCTTGCACAGTTGTCCCTGCTCAATCGTTTTGAACATCATATCTTCCCAGTGCGTAGTGCGAATGGCACCAAACTTGTCTAGCATGTTTGTGTCAAACTCATATCATATAGCTTGCCAAGGCTATAGTGGGGTAGACACTATGGGGTACAGTTTCCTAGGGTTTCCTACTTGTACCCAACCTTGTGCTAGTTCATTCATTCCTCATTCTTTCACATAGTATAGAGCAGGTTCCCTAGTGGGAACGCTTCCTTGGGCCCACCACTGATTTTTTTTTCTGACCGGAGCGCGAGTCGCTTCTGCCCGAGGCGCGCCTTGTGGGCCGCCCTTCCGTCGAGGTCCCTTAGAGGCCCCTCCCACGGCCCCCCGTGCTGCCCCTCGCGGCCCCTAGCGGCCCCGTCGCCGCCCCTACGCGGCCCCGTAGCCGCCCCTAGCGGCCCCGTCGCCGCCCCTACGCGGCCCCGTCGCCGCCCCTAGCGGCCCCGTCGCCGCCCCTAGCGGCCCCGTCGCCGCGTCTCCACCTACGCGGCCCCGTCGCCGCCCCTAAGCGGCCCCGTCGCCGCCCCTACGCGGCCCCGTCGGCGCCTCTAGCGGCCCCGCCGCCACCTCCCTACCTACGCGGCCCCGTCGCCGCCCCTACGCAGCCCCGTCGCCGCCCCTACGCGGCCCCGTCGCCGCCTCTAGCGGCCCCGACGCCGCCCCTAGCGGCCCCGTCGCCGCCTCCCTACCTACGCGGCCCTGTCGGCGCCCCTACGCGACCCCGTCGCCGCCCCTAGCGGCCCCATCGCCGCCCTCAGCGGCCCCGTCGTTGCCTCCCTACCTACGTGGCCCCCTCGCCGCCCCTAGCGGCCCCGTCGCCGCTCCCCTCCCTACGCGGCCTCGTCGCCGCCCCTAGCGGCCCCTTCAGCCACCGAGCCGCCCAACAGCTGAGCCGCCCAGCAGCCGAGCCGCCGAGCAGCCGAGCCGCCCAGCCACCGAGCCGCCCAGCAGCCGAGCCGCCGAGCAGCCGAGCCGCCCAGCAACCGACCCGCCGAGCCGCCCAGCAACCGAGCCGCCGAGCCGCCCAGCGGCCGAGCCGCCGAGCCGCCCAGCAGCTGAGCCGCCGAGCCGCCCTGCCGTCGAGCCCCTACTGCTCCTACCGGCACGCCCCGGCCCTACTTACTCGGACAAGTGAGATCACTCCCTGCTAGGCCACTGCAGTCATGGCTACCCCCAGTGTCCTTACCTTTGATGCTGAGGGTCGTGCGGTTGACTTTGAGGTCTGGGTCGATGACCTCCAGCTGTTCCTACAGTGCGATAGGGCAGACGGACTCTCTCTATTTGATCTCACCTCTGGTGTCTCTCCTGCCCCGCTTGCTACTGCTGACAGCACTGTTCGCTCACAGTGGGCCACACGCGATGCTGCTGCCCGCCTTGCTGTGCGTCGCCACTTACCGACCACTGAGCGTGCGCACTTTAGCCAGTACAAGAGTGCTAAGACCTTGTACGACGCTGTAGTTGCACGCTACTCCTCCCCTGCCACCGCTGCGCTTAGCCGCCTCATGCTGCCGTACCTGTTCCGTGACCTTGCTGCCTTTCCCACAGTCGCTGACCTCATTACGCACCTTCGCACGAGTGACACTCGCTACCTCGCTGCGCTTCCTGCTGAGTTCTGTGCCAAGAACCCCCCCCCCCCCCCCCCCCCCCCATGTACATCGCCCTCTACTACATAGTCACCCGGCTCCCTGACTCCCTTCGCTTAGTCACGGACCACTTCCTCTCAGTTTGCCCCACCACACTCACCGTTGACCTCCTCGAAGAGCGCCTCCTAGCAGCAGAGAAGAGCATAGTCGCTGTAGGAGCCTCTCGTGGTGACCCTCGCACCCACGTCTTTGAGGGGTGTACTCCCTCCCCCCTCTTGCCCTCTGTTGCTTCTGCTGCTGCGGCCGGCCTCGTTGGTTTCGAGTCGGTCGGCGCTGCGTCTGCCCCTAGCGGGAGACGCAACACCGGCAAAGGCAAGGGGGGCAAGGGCGCTGGAGGGGCTGGCGGGGGCGGTGGAGGTGGTGGTGGAAGCAGTGGGGGGGGTGGGGGTGGTGGTGGGAGTGGTGGCGGGGGTGGAGGTGTCGGTGGCAGCAGTGGAGGCGGTGGAGGCGGCGGCGGTGGCGGAGGGAGCGGAGGCGGCGGAGGTGGCGGAGGCGGCGGAGGTGGCGGATGCGGCGGAGGTGGCGGAGGCGGCGGCGGCAGCGGTGGAGCTGGTCGCGGCTCTGCGCCGAGGAGTGGCTCCGGTGGTGGTCCGCGCCAGCAGTAGCAGCGCAGTCGTGAGACCCTGTCCCCTCAGCAGCTTCGTGAGTGGTACGCTGCGCGTCAGCGCGGTGGGGGTACTGGTCCATGCACCTACGTCCTCCGTACCGGCGACCGCGCTGGTGAGCAGTGCGGGGGCCCGCTCTCCACTTAGCGCTGCTTCGGCCGCCTGACTGACGCGTGGCGTCACCAGTTCCCTGAGGCCTCTGAGATCCCTCGCTGGGGAGAGCTGTCTAGGGCGGGGGTTGCTATCTTTGATCTTGACTATGATGCTATTCTTGCTACCATGTATGCTGTGTCTGATAGTGATGAGGGTGACTAGTACCTGTGTGTTCCGCCTGACCCGGGCATTGAGGCTGCTGCTCTAGGTGCTGGTGAGGCTGCTGCTCTAGGTGCTAGTGCGTGTGCTGCCCCAGGTGCTGGTGAGTCTGCTCTCTCAGGTACTACGTCGGCTTCGGCCTTACACACCTTCACCGTTGACTTGGGTGCTTCCCGCTCCTTCTTTCGAGACCGCACCACGCTTACGCCACTTAGTCGGCCGGTTGCAATCTCCCTGGCGGACCCCTCTGGGGGTCCTGTCCGTGCTAGCTTCTCCACTGTCTTACCGTGCCCGGCAACCCCCTCTGGCACCCTGTTCGGTCTCTACCTCCCCTCGTTCTCTACGAACTTGGTGAGTGGAGCTGATCTACAGGATGGGGGGTTTGACCAGTTCACTCCTGCGAGTCAACGGGTGACCCACTGTACGTGTGCTCGGACAGGCCGACACTTGGCCACGTTCACCCGTCGGCCGGGGTTGAGCTTGTACACACTTACTACTGAGTCTCCTTCGACTGCTGAGCCTGGTTAGGTAGCTGCGTCGAGTCAGGTGTTTGCTGCAGCGTCCAGGTCTGGTCCCTGCTCGTGTCGTCTCCTGTCCCACCAGACTCTCCACTGGCACCACCGCCTTGGTCACCCCTCCCTGCCTCGTCTCCGAGGCATGGCCTCGCGTGTCCTTGTCTCTGGTCTCCCCCGGTCCCTCCCTCCCCTTCCCCCGGGGCCTGCCCCTACCTGCGTTCCCTGCGTCGAGGGGCGGCAGCGCGCCGCTTATACCATATAGTATACCCCACTACAGCCTACACAGACTATAGCATATAAGTTTGACATTTCAATCTCCTCCAGGCTACGGGCTTAGCGAGCAAACCTAGATACGAAACGTGGGAATGCACAGCAAATAGCGAGACACGTGGAAGCAACGGACGTCACGGGGTGCTTGCCGAATCTAGCGGAATCACGCGACGAAATTCACCGTAGGATTGTGATCTACATATCAGGTTCACTCGTTTTGGACTACTACTGTGTAGTGGTGGTCCTTTCCTTACGTAGAGAAGAGCGTGCAATCGAAGCTACTTCCTCACCGCCATTTTTGAGCGTGAACGAAATCACGCTAGAGGCCTAACACGAGCAAACCCTCGTACTGATTCCCCCCCCTCCAATCTGCGCCAGCTCCCCATGGCGCAGGGTTTTCGCGGAACAGTCAACCCAGGGTCGAAATTCGTTGACCCTGGTTTGACGCGAGCCTCACCTTCCCATAACCTTCCTACAAAATTGCTTCCCCCTGGCTGCCGAACTGGGCCCTGAGATATACAGTGAAGTGTTCTACAGACTCCCCAATTGACGGGCGGCGTCAACAGTATTGACGGCCATCACTTTCCGATGGCTTCGCGAACCGAAGGACCGTCAGATGTCATCACCAGATGTGTCGCACAGTGTCCTGCCGCTATCGGCGTTCAAAACGTGACGACCGTCATTGGTTGAGATTCATCTGATCAGCGCACGCACAGCCCGCCAACGGTTGGATTCGGTACTGGAGCTGATAGGATTTGGGGCCCTCTTACTCGGAAGACCAGTTAGCTGGAGTTGGTCTTTCAGTAAGGGTGCGTCAACCATGTCAGTCTTTTTTATCAGTGTCAGCTGGAAAGGTACTCTTACTCTTCAGTGTACACATTTTTTTCACCCTTTCATGCTTAGATTAAAGCGGTACATATAAAGGAAGGCACAAACTAACAGAGCAGCTAGAGCACCAGCGCCTAGTTTTAACAGAATAAGCTGAGCAGTGAGCACACAAGTTAGTACGGTACAGGAACTCATGAGTGGGCCCTTCTTGCTAGCATTGAACATTGCTATGCACGAGCCCCGCGAGTGAAACTCGACTCTGGTTGCCGCCACTTCTTCAGTGCCTAAGCGGAAACAGATTTCAGCTTCTTGGCATCAGAGTCGTCAGCAGCAGCAGTATATGTTACATGTGTCGTCGCTTTTCGTGGTGCCAGTTCAGACGTCGTGGTGCAGGTCACGCCCCACTCCATCCAGCCCGGTCTCAGCCTCCAGTACAGGCGACTACGGGCTCTAGCTCAAGCAGCCGCTTAGTAGGCCCTGTTAAAAGCTAAGGCTCGTTTGCGAGGGTAAGTGCTGGACCAGACGACGCCTTGTCGTCATCTTCACCGCTGGCGTCAACAGCCATGACGAGGGACTTGGAGGTAGATGCTGGAGCTAGGCCTATGATATCAGCAGAAAGGCGTGGTGTGCAAACCCTAGACGAGACCACGAGGAGGAAAACTGGATGAGAGAAATTAACTCACTGGGTTGGGGTTGGGTGAGAGTGGCTGGGGGAGGGAGGAAGGGACCAAGAAGAACTCTCCTGCACGATGCACATCTGCGTGGCGCTGCGCGTCACCGCCAGGCAGGCAAAATGCAGGTGATACGGGTACAGTTGGCGATACTGTGGCTATGACGACGCGAACGGTCTTGGCGACGCGCAACTCTTGTGACTCGGGCAAATCACCGCTAATCGCGACAAAAATCACGTCGGTGAACCCCCCCAACCCCCCCCCCCCCCCAAAAGAAAACTCGCTTCAGTGTTGTACCCAACACTACCTTTAGTCATTAGGGCAAGTACACCAGGTCGGTCTGAAATATCAGTGTTACACAAAAATTCATTTTTTCGTGTAAGGGCGCCCTAAAATACAACTCTGCAAAATAAGGGTGAACACCTAAACCCACCCTTATAGTAAGGGTTATAAGGGTGATTTACCCTGATATCCAGAGGCCTGTGGTGCGTGTATGACATCTAAAAAATGTCGGGTCTATTTCCGGGCGTTAACAACCATACTCAGGTTGTAAACAATGTATCTATGCCCAATGATTGCCCGGCTGTAAATAAGGCAGACTTTAGCCGTATTGGGGTCGATAATTGCCGGACCGTTAATTACCCGGGATGGCCCTTATTGGCTGTAAATCAGCATGGCGCCGGGGTCAGAGTTCTCCACTTACTGGGGTTGAAATGGCAGTGAACCAGAGGGCCATTCACAGCTGTTTCTAGTTCTGATAAAAATAGCCAAACTGTCCTTGTTTACAGTCACTCAAAAGCCACCATAACTAGGTCTTCACTTCCTGGAAACACCCAATCATTAACTAGTGGTAGAACCCTAATAATAGTAATAAAACACAATGTGATTATCAACTAACTGTAGAAAATTTGAGCATACATTAGACCAGCAAAACTACAATTAGAAAACCTGGGTTTATGGCAGCAACCCAGCAAACTCGTCCCCAAACCCTGCGATCACATTGCGCACTAACGGGTTTGCTCCCATCTGAAAGCCTGCAGGGGTAGTGTTGCGATAGATATTATCCCCACGGGATAACCTATCCTTAATCCAATCAATAATCACCCCCACTTTCGGCTGCACTTCCCTCATGTTGTTGGAGTCACTGCCATCTAGGGCAGGCGTGTCACGACTCCCCGCATTTGCCATGGGCCATTCAACCTGCAGGGTACATTTGAAAATATATGGGAAAATGGGGAGCAGGGATAGAGAGGGTGTGTCAGAAAAAATCAGGACGGTGAGGGACAGGTGCATAGCAGAATGGGGAGCAGAAAGAGAGAGGGTGTGCTCGAGCAAAAACTGGATCGTTCGCAAGGGAAACAAACATTGCAAGGGAAACAAACTCACCACATGGCAAAGCGTTGCCACCACTGGGATCTTGGCAAACATCGTCTTACCCCTGTTACCGCCAAGTCCCTTGCAGAGCGCCATATCAAACACCTTGTTGGCGAACGGGCGCCCCGTGTCAGGATCGAAGTGCCACTTGCTGCCATAAACGGCTGCAAGCACAGAAATCCGCTCGATGTAAGCACAATACATGCGGATCTCAGGAAATAACGTCTGGAAGTGCTCGGGGCATGCAACGTTAAAAACGAGGCGAGTACTTACGATCGAAATAGAAAAGGTGCCACTGCTGGACGTTGCGGCGCTACACCGGCGCCATTATCTCAGCAGCCAGCATGGGAATCTTCGATTCCCTAACGAACCCGCCTGGCCCATGTGCCCACGTCTTGACCTGCGTGAAGAGGTTGCCCTGACGCTCGCCGACCTTGTCTTTAAGAATCCTCTCCCGTTCCGGGTGAGAGTTCATGACAAGGTTGAACGTTTCCTCGGAAACGTTCACCAGCCGATACGTACGGATGAGTTGCTGCCTCAACTCCTGCGGCTCAGGCCAGAAGTTCATCTCCCTCGGAGGAGCCTCAGCAATGAAGTAAAGAACCGCTTGGTTCCACTTTGCCTGCCATGCACAAGACGGAAATGCAAAGTGCAAGATATCGGTTGAAGGCAAGCATGTATGGATCCATGGCTCTACCAACCAAGCATCGATTGCGACGGTGGGTGGGTGGGAATACGAGGTTACGAGCATAGAATCAAGGTACATAAGGTACCGGGGTGGGTGGGTGGGAATACGAGGTTGAGCGCGGAACATTGAGGGTATAAACGAAAGCTAGGCGGCGGGTATTCAGAATCAATGCGCACGATTTACCGTGAAAAAGGTGAGCTGGGTAAGCGATTCCGGAAGCTTGGTCGAAGGTTCACGAGCATCCGGTCGAGGTGCTAGGGATCCCGGATGAGCGAGGGGGGAGCCAAGTGAGCGACAGGTGTTTGGCGCGAGCGGCACAGGAATCGCGGAGGTTGTCAGTGATCGTCCGACCGCCCCAGGTGCGACCGCAGGCGCCAGAGTTGAACAAACCACATTGTGGCCCCGTGAAGTACTTGCAACGTTGACCTCAGTGTTGGGGCTACGGCTCGCTGAGGGCAGCGCGAAACTTGGGGCGGAGCTGCTCGCCCGGAGCAGTTGATTCGCCTGCTAGCTCTCCTCCAGTTGCCGCCGAATGTTCGCCAATGTCTCCTGCTGTAACTCGACCGTGCGATGGTGATCAGAAGCTTCAGCCTGTGCTCTGTCAACTTCCTGAACAACTTCTGCAAAACACCATGCATTTCACATCCATACCACATCACAATCACACGAGGAACATCCACCACGAACACAGCAACGGGTAAGGACTAGTCATGCGCATAAAACAAAACAGCAACAACACAGTATCAGCAAGGAATCCTTACCTTAGCAAGAAATCAGCAACGGGTGTATGTATCCTTACCTTCTGGTTTTTTCTGGCGTTTACCCTTCCGCTTCGAGGTGGGGTTAGAAGATCCGGCATGCATAGCGACAACAGAACCTTTCCTGCGCCGAGGAAAGGCGCGGCCGTCGTCACCGCTGTCGTCGTCGTCCTCGCTAGCACCGGGTTCATTTTCGTCCACATCGTCCGCTGCTTCTAACGCCGACGACAATGTCTGTCACTGGATCCGCCTCAGGCGCTAATGGAAGGTTGAAAACTACGCCAGGCTCGTCCACATCAGCCTCCTCAGACGACAGTTGCTGATCAACGAGATCTGGCGTAAGCAGGTTGGCAGACTCAGAACTGGAGGAGCTCTTGCGGGTGAACTCCGCACTGACTTAAGACATAAAAAACCTGAAGCTGCTCAGGCGACATTCCATGTTGGTTTAGTGTCGAATTGTCGGTTTGGTTACCGACAAAAACCTCATTCGCAGCTGTAACACTAGCCTTTCGCCCACGTAAGGTAACACCAAGTGTACCAGTGTTGTACCTTGCAGACACCACTGCTGGTCTCTGAGGGCGGCCCGTAGGAGGCTCACTTCCAGGACGGGGATGAGGGCGTGGGGTCACCTGTTGAAATGAATGAACAGGAATGATTGAATTAACAGTGAAATCAGTACAAGTACCTAACCCTAGAATTGTGTACCCCCTATAGGCTAACCCACCGTAGCCTAAACAAGCACAACATATATAATGTTTGACACACCCCCATAGGCGAAGTGGGGGAGAACTAGGGGTCACAAGACCAGTCAAGTAAAGCAAAGCAAAGCAAGCTCAGGGTGGATCACAAAGTCACCACACATTCCGAGCACAAGTTCAAGGCCACAAGGCCAGTTCACATGCAGGGGTACATATATATATAAGGCTAGACAAGCAAGAGCAGGTATATATATATATATGTAACTGAACAAGCAAGGTCAAGAGGTGAGCAAGTGAGGCAAGACATGTACAAGACCCAGCTGGGTGCAGAAGCACTGATGATCACAAGGCGCAAGTGCCTTGGTGAAGACATCAACAGTGTTGGCCTCAGAGGCCACGTACGCAAGCCGCAACTGACCACGCTGCTGTAGCTCACGAGCAAGGAAGTAGCGGAGAGCAATGTGCTTTGTTCTGTGCTCCAGTCTCTGCTCTCGACACAAGGCCAGCATGGCCTTGTTGTCTACGTACAGAACTAGAGGAGAACGAGGCGGCTCTCCAAGGCCGGTCAGTAGGTAGGTGAGCCAGCGAAGCTCCTGAGCAGCCATGGCCCCTGCGTAGATCTCAGCCTCACAACTGGAGCCGAGAACAGAAGACGAGCGAGTAGCCCGCCACGAAACAGAGCCGGAACCAAGGCTCAAGGTGTAACCCTGTGACGACCGCTGCGTAGCCTGGTCGTCAGCCTAAGAAGCGTTTGCGTGACTAGTGAAGACCACTGGACTCCGCCCTCCAAGCACTAGCCCCATGCCCGACGTACTGCACAAGTAGCGCAACACCCTCTTCGCTGCAGCCATGTGCTCTGGTCGGTGTCTCCCAGGAGCAACATAGCGTGCGAGAATGCTAAGAGGGTATGCAAGGTCAGGTCGTGTGCAGGTCATCAGGTACATGAGGCAGCCAACAAGCTCTGGGTACGGGCCACTCGACTCTACGGACTCATCCGAAGGCAGAGCTGAGAGCGAGTAGCGAGTAGGCAGAAGAGTGGCCTGAGGCGAGGAGTACGTGAAGCCGAAGCGCTGAAGGACCTGCTGCACCAGGTGTGACTGAGTCAGGGTGATGGTGCGGCGTGCTCTGTCCCGGGTGATCTGCAAGCCAAGGTAGCTGCGCAGTTCACCCAGGTCTGTGCACGTGTGTCTCTTCTGCAGCTCGGACTTCACGTAGGCGAGTCCAGCAATGTCAGCTGTGGCAAAGACCAAGTCGTCGACGTACACGAGGATGTAGAACGGCGGCTGAGAAGTGTCGGTGCGTAGAACCAGCGACGGGTCTGCAGTAGAGGGAGCAAACCCAAGAGCCGCAAGCGTAGTCCTCAGTGTGTCGTGCCACTCACGCGGTGCCTGGCGGAGACCGTAGACTGGCCGCCGGAGGCTCCACTGGGTGCCAGGAGGAAAAGTCCCAGTGAAGCCAAGTGGGCGGCGCAGCCATCTCCTCGTGCAGGCTGCCCTGCAGGAAAGCAGTGCTGAAGTCAAGAGAGTGTAGCTCGTAGTTACGGTGAGCAGCTACGTGCAGTAGTACCCGAAGAGTGGTCATCTTCGGGGTGGGAGAGAAGGTCTGAAAGTAGTCAACTCCCTGCCGCTGACTGAAGCCACGAGCCACGTAACGCGCCTTGAAGACAGGCGGGGAACCCGGCGGCCGCTTCACCCTAAAAATCCACATGCCACTGACGATATTCGCCTCAGGAGGGGGGACAGCGTCAACGTAGGTGCCTGTGGACTTCCAGGAAGCCATCTCTGCATCCATAGCTGCCTGCCACTGAGAAGAGTAGGGACCCTCTATCGCCTCCGTGTAAGAGCGCGGAGTCGGGATGTCAAGTGCATCCGGGTCTCCCTCAGGGGTAAGCAGTACGGACACGAGATGAGGTGAAGCAGCGGCCAAGCACTAGAACTCCTCCTGCCTGTCCTCAAGGTCGTCCGTGCCAAGGGCACACTCACCCCCGACGGACGGAGGACAGACAGACTCAGACTCTGAGACAAGACTAGCAGCGTAGTCTAGACGACAGCGAGCAGCAAAGTCGACGAGCTCAACAACTAGGGCAGACGCAGCAGTGGACTCAAAAGAAGGGTGAGTGACGACAGTAGCAAGGAGACGCGTGACAGTAGGACTGGCAGCACGAAGAGAGTCCGACTTCGGGTCGGGAAGAACAGGAAGAGAGGACTCAGGAGGAGAAGGCAAAGGGGCACGCAGAGGAGCAGTGGACAGACGCAGAGACATCCGGTGCGTGCCAAGGACAGGAGGAGGACGCTGACGCGAACCGCAACCACTAGTGCGAGCAGTACGGACAGGCGAAGCAGGGCGAGACGCAGGCTCACGACGCTCAGCAAGACCTCTAGTAGGACCAGTGTAGGGAGAAGGAGCAGGCAGTGGAGAGGCGGGCTGTAGCTGTAACTGTGACTGGACAGGCTGTGGACACTCTAAGGGAGGAGGAGGACCAAGAGAAGGCGGGAGACCAAGAACCTACTGAAGGAGCGGAACGAAGTACGGCCGCTGCCGTGCACCGACTCCAGAACCAGTAGAGACACCAGCGCCAGGGTCCTCCGCACCAGCAGCAGCTCCAACGCCCGGGTCCTCTGTACCAGCAGCAGCTCCAACGCCCGGGTCCTCAGCATCAGCAGCAGCACCAGCGCATCGGGTCCGCAGCACCAGCCGTAGCTCCAACGCCCGGGTCCGCAGCACCTGAAACAGCTCCAACCTCTGGGGCCGCAGCACCAGTAGAACCAGTAGAGTCTCCAGCACCAGCAGCACCACCAGCAGCAGCGGGGTCCGCGATACCAGGCGCGCCACTCCGAAGAGTGCAGCGCCGCTCGTACCACTCACGGATCCGCTCACGGGAGGAGAGCTCTCGGCTAGGAGGAGAAGCACTAGCACCAGTCCCAGTAGTACGCCTGGCTCCAGAGGTACCTCTTCTGAGGCTGCAGTACGGGAAGTACCACTCACGCAGCTGCTCCGAGGAGAGGGCTCCGCCAGGTGTAGGACCCTCAGGCTCAGGACCTCCAGACTCAGAACCCCCAGACTCCGGTCTCTGCGGCTCAGCACCCCCAGGCTCAGTACTCCCAGGCTCAGCATCCCCAGGCTCCGCACCCCCACGCTCCGCACCCCCAGGCTCCGCACCCCCAGGCTCAGCACCCCCAGGCTCCGCACCCCCAGGCCCAGCACCCCCAGGCTCCGCACCCATAGCAGGGTGAGAGTCGACAGCTACCTCAACAGGCTCAACCGGGTCTACCTGAAACACACCTGAGGGAGCGGCACCCTGAGGGGGGAGGGGGTCTACGACAGTAGCACCTGGCGCAAGGAAGAGAGGCGGGGGGGGGGGAGCGGGGCAGTGCGGTAGGGGAAGAGGCGGTAGTAGGGGACGGACTCGTCAAAGGTGACGTCCTAAGAGGGCAAGACTCGGCGCGAGGTGGCGTGGTAAAACTGCCAACCAGGCGCGTCCGGGACAAAGCCGAGGAAGACGTAGGGAACAGCACGGGAGGAGAGCTTGTCCGTAGACGTATCGCGGACAAAAGCTCGAGATCCCCAGACCCGGAAACGCGACGCATCGCCAACCTCCCCCGTCCACAGCAGTGTGGGCGAGGTCTCCGAGAAGGAGACACGGGGCCAGAGGTTGAGCTGATGCGCAGCTACCGGACTGCAAACGGCCACAGAAAGTGGGGGGCAGCCGCATGGATCAAGGAGGTACGGGCGACCTCCATGAGCAGGCCAATGCGGCGCTCTGCAATCCTATTCTGCTCTGGAGAGGCCGGAAGCGTGAACGACTGCTCAATGCCATGCTCAGCACAGTAGGCTGCCAAGAGGTCGGAGGAGAACTCACCACCTCTGTCAGAGTGCAAGCGCAGGACAGGAAAGTCCGAGTGGAAACGCTCGCTGAGCTGGAGACAGGCTCTGCGTATCCAAGGGATCAGGACATCAGGGACCTCACCCTTGGTGCGCAAGGGGAAGACCGTGGTGTAGCGCGAGTAGTCGTCAACAACTATCAGGAAGTACCTCTCCTGACCCTGACCACGGACGCGGGCTGGGCCCCACACGTCCATGTGGAGCGTCTGCAAGGGAGCAGTCGTCGGGGGAAACGAGGAGGAGTGAGGAGCGGGGCGCTGCCGCCCCTCGATGCAGGGAAGATAGGGAGGAGCAGGCGAGGGTGGGAGGGAAGGGAGGACTCTTGGAAGACCGGAGACAAGGTACCGGGAGTGCATGGCACGAAGGCGCTGCACAGACGGGTGGCCAAGTCGGTGGTGCCAGAGGACAGTCTCGTGCGCCAGAGAGCGA
This sequence comes from Closterium sp. NIES-65, assembly GCA_948144175.1. Taxonomy (NCBI): domain Eukaryota; kingdom Viridiplantae; phylum Streptophyta; class Zygnematophyceae; order Desmidiales; family Closteriaceae; genus Closterium; species Closterium sp. NIES-65. The sequence goes on from CANXME010001279.1 coordinate 486,298, forward strand.
CACAAGCAGGGGGGAGACAGCTGACCTGACGCGGACGCAGACGCAGACGCAGCAACTTGAGGGGACTCAGTGGTCAGTGTGTACAGGTCCGACCCTGGCTGCCGAGTGAAGGTAGCCAAGTGGCGGCCCGTACGAGCACACGTACAGTGTGTCACGCGCTCGTAGGCAGGGGTGAACTGGTGAACACCCCCGTCCTGGAGTGCACTACCTGCCACCAGGTTCGTAGAGAACGAGGGGAGGTGGAGACCTGACAGTGTGCCCGACGGGACCGCAGGACAGGGAAGGACAGTGGAGGAGGTCGCAATGACCGGACCCCCAGAGGGGTCAGCGAGGGAGACAGCAACTGGCAGAGCAAGCGGCTCAAGGGCAGTGCGGTCACAAAAGAAGCAGCGAGAAGCACCTGAGTCTAGTGTGAAGGTGTGCACTGCTGCCGTCGACTCAGTACCAGGGGGGGCAGACGCACAAGCACCTAGAGCAGCCGCCTCACCAGCATCTGGGGTAGCAGACACGCGAGTACCTGGAGCGGCAGACACACTAGTCCTAATGCCCGGGTCGGGCGGCACACACAGGTACTCAGCACTCTCTCCACTAGTAGACATCACATACATAGCAGTGAGAATAGCATCAAAGTCTAGAGCATAGATATCAATCCCCTTCTTCAGGAGATCAACCCAGCGGGGCAGCTTTGTGGCCTGAGGGAACTGAACACACCAAGCGTCGTTGAGACGAGCGAAGCAGCGCTGTGTGGTGTGCGGTTCCCCACACGGCTGACCAGTGCAGTCACCAGTGCGAATGACGTACGTGCAGCTAAAGCCACCCCCCCCCCCCCGTGCTGAGAGTACCACTCACGGACCTCCTGGGGCGATGGAGTGAGCTGCTGGCTCTGGCCACCGCCAGCGCCTCCACGACCACCACCACCGCCGCCACCTCCTCGACCACCCCAACCTCCGCCGCCGCCGCGTCCACCGCCACCCCCACCACCGCCTCCGCCCCTGCCACCTACCCCGCCACTGCCGCCACCACCCCCACCGCTGCCACTAGCCCCTCCAGTCGCGCCACCACCCCCACCGCCGCCACCGCCCCCACCACCGCCTCCCCCGCTGTCACCGCCACCGCCCTTGCCCCCTTTGCCCTTGCCGCTACGGCGCCCGCTCGAAGCAGACGCAGTCCCAACCTTCTCAGCACGAAGGAGGTTGACAGCAGCAGCAGAGGCGACAGAGGGAAGAAGGGGGGAAGGAGAGCACCCCTCAAAGAACGGGGTACGGGGGTCGCCACGAGAGCCACCTACAGCGACTATGCTAGCCTCAGCTGCAAGGAGTTCCTTCTTGAGGAGGGCAATGGTGAGTTCAGTGGGGCAGCGAGCTAGGAAGTGGTCCCTGACTGAGCGGAGAGTGTCAGGGAGGCGGGTGACTAGGTGGTAGAGAGTGAGCCAGAGTGGGGGTGGGTTCTTGGCAAGGAACTCATTAGGCATGGCGGCGCGGAAGCAAGCCTCACTAGAGCGGAGGTGCGTAATGAGGTCAGCGACTGTGTGCAAAGAGGCTAAGTCGGGGAACAGGTAGGGAAGAGAGAGACGGCCTAGTGCGGCAGAGGCCGGTGAGGAGTAGCAGGCAACGACAGCAGTGTACAGTGCCTGTGCAGTCTTGTGCTGCCCAAAGTGCTTGCGCTCATCTATCGGCACGGAGTTGCGAATAGCGAAGCGAGCGTGGGCGTCACGAGTCTGCCACTGTGAGCGCGCAGTGCTGTCAGCAGTAGCAGCAGGAGCAGGAGCATGGCCTAGGGCGTGATCGTACAGTGAGATGTCCTCCTTGGCAGTGAGCTGTAGGAAGAGGTGTAGGTCATCTAGCCAGGTTTCGAACTTCACTGGGCGGCCCTCAGCATCGAAAGCTACCACTGGAGGGCTAGCCATAGCAGTAGTAGGAGTAATAGCAGTAGGGGCACCCCAAAAACAGTAGGCAGTGCGACTCAGGTAGGGCGGCTCGGTCCTGTACGGGCGGCGCGGCTCGGTTCAGGTAGGGCGGCGCGGCTCGGGAAGGGCGGCGCGGCTAGGTTCGGGCGGCGCGGCTCGGTTTGGGCTGGGCGGCTCGGTTCGGGCGGCTCGGTTCGGGCTGGGCGGCTCGGTTCGGGCTGCTCGGGTTGGGCAGCTCGTTCTGGGGGGGGGGCCGTTCGGGGCCTCTAGGGGCAAGCACGGGACCGAACGGGGCCTCTAGGGGCGAGCGCGGGGCCGTAAGGGGCCGCTAAGGGCGAGCGCGGGGCCGTTCGGGGCCTCTAGGGGCGAGCGCGGGGCCGTAAGGGGCCGCTAAGGGCAAGCGCGGGGCCGTTCGGGGCCTCTAGGGGCGAGCGCGGGGCCGTAAGGGGCCGCTAAGGGCGAGCGCGGGGCCGACGGGGGCCTCTAGGGAGGTGAGCGCGGGGCCGACGGGGCAGTTAGGGGCGATCGCGGGGCCGACAGGGTCGCTAAGGGGCGAGCGCGGGGCTGTAAGGGGCGAGCGCGTGGGCCGACGGGGCCTTAAGGGGCGGCGCGCGAGTCGCTAAGGGCCGGGTCGCGAGTCGCTAAGGGCCGGGTCGCGGGTCGCGGGGCCTTAGGGGGCCGTGAAAAAACGAGGCGCCCTAGGGCGCAGCTAGGTAGGTAGGTAGGTAGGTAGTGGTGGGCCCTAAAAAAAACGGTCCTAGCGAAGGACCTGCTCTATACCATGTTGAAATGAACGAACAGGAATGATTGAACTTACAGTGAAATCAGTACAAGTACCTAACCCTAGAATTGTGTACCCCCTATAGGCTAACCCACTGTAGCCTAAACAAGCACGACATATATAATGTTTGACATCACCATCTTGGGAGAAACAAAGACAGCGCTGTGAGCTGAAGTGTCGCACATCCCCATTTCTATTGTCGTTTACAGCTGAAAAATGTTGACGGGGAGCTCCTGATTGGTGTACGAGAATGGTTGAGACACCTTTGTTTTTGCCAGGGGACGCCGTGGGCTCGCGACGAATCGCGCAACCGTACTGCGACGATGACCACGGAACAGCCGCCACGTGGTCTGGGACGATGTAATCCAACAAACATGGCGACATCCACACTATTATAAGAACAAAATATAGCGCGCACGACTCTCCCTTCTCCCACCAAGTAGATACACAAATCAGGAGCCTAGAATTCAAATGCAACTGTATACTAATGAGTGCTCAATATATACATATTTGTACAACACTGCCATCAAAACAGAAAATGGTTAAGGAACCACGTCTCGCCTGCTGACTCAAGCTGCACAAATTGTACAACTCTAAGAATGGAATCTGTCTCCACTACACTGTACCTTTGAGATTCCCCCTCTAAACTGAATTGTCGGCAACCAATGAACTCATCTATCCCATCATGCTCGATATGATACCTCACGAATGCGAATTCGCGTCGATCAGTACCATGGCCGACATGGAATAGTAGCAGAACTTTGCCGTACCACTCTGTTCCTGTACCTTGGATTGCAACATCACTGAACCAAACCTTCTTGTGGAATAGGGGAACCGCTCGGATACGGTGTGGGGTGCTTGAAAATGCCTCATCCGTCGCGGGTGGCATGGCCAACTCAACATGGACCTGTACAACATTTACGTGCCACATATCCCATCATTTGTAAATGCTTAAAGTATTTGTTTCAACGGGTGCTACAAAAAGAGTGTCAACAGAAACGTACGTAAATTGTGTCGATGTTGAGGCCGTTGGGTATGTCGCGATCAATGGAAGGACGAAGAAATTGGAGGTCGTTATGTAGGGCATCCAAGTACGACTTGTCTCGCTTCGGACCAGCCTTTGTGAATCCGACGTATGGGTGCTCGCGACGTCTCGCATGAACGATCAACCCCCATGAACTCTTGGAGAGTGTATGCCTGTAGGAGGTTTAGCAAAACGTTAGGATGGTACCATCATTTACACAAAGAGGAAGGCATGTAAGTCAATTGAAAATATGCGTACCTCACGCATTGAATATTCGCGTGTAGTGTCCAAGTCGGCTTGAGGTAGCGAATCCAATTGCAAGCGTACCTCCTCCGCTTGGATAATTTGTCCACCCGCGTCATGCTTGTTGGATGCGCGGTAGGGCCTCTTAATATGGTCCTTGTGAAAGTGCTCAAACATGCTTGTATCATAGTGGAGTGTAGGACCCGCACGGCAAATTGCGTCGATGTAGTGACTCATCAAGTGGGTATTGATGAATCCCCATTTGTAGTTCGGAAAGCTGCTTTTCAAAAGCTCAATTAGGCTGCAAATACAATCACACAAGTTGTAGTCAGGCTGAGGGTCGTATTACAATGATATAATTGCATTGAAGAAATCATACGTACCTCTTGGATCTTTCCTCAAGTTTTGTCAAGGTTGTGAGAGTACGACGGCTTATGCCAGCTATGCTTGCTTGCCTTTACTTTATCATGCTATTTCTAGCATAGGATAATCATATGCATGCATGAATTGCTTGATTTCCTAGGCTAGGTGCTTTCCTATATTTTATCATTGTTATAGCACCGAGCTAGGTTACGTGCACCGAATTCTGGCCTTTTCGGTTGCCACCGAATTGCCTTCTACCGAATTTGGTAAGGATCTGTTCGGGACGCTACGCGACCCGCGGAACCTTCGCGTAACACCTGGTTACGGGGCCTTGTGTCGAGCCTATATATAGCCTCGTGTTGTACCCAGGTGAGCATTCAATTCGACTCAATTCTCATTCTCTTTTCTGAGCTCGATCCTAGATCCTCACACTTGGTAATCAGAGCTCGTTTACACGCGAAGTTCTTTCGACCGCTAAAAACCAGTCTTCAAAAACCGCGGGGGCGACGTAGTCAAACATCGATTTCGGGTACGTAAAACCGGTTCCGTATTTTTCGCTCCCCCTCGATTCGGTTTTTCGGACGCGTTGATGTCAGGCATGGAGGGCCAAGGCGACAACTACGCGACTACGAGCGACATCGCGAGCCTCCGCATCGACATGCAGCAGACGCAGGCGACGCTTCGTGGACTCGAGGCTTTTCTGACAAGCCAACGAGGGTTCGCCACCGCAGCAGCAGCGACCGCAGCGACTGCAGCACCGACAACTCCAGCAGCAGTAAAACACCGACATTTCACGGACCAATGGCACCACTGTCGCAACCGAGAAAATTGAAGAGAAGGCGGAAGAGACCCAGTTTTCAGCAACCATGGTGGACGGTACGGAGCTTCCTATCCACGGCGAAGCATCACTGCAGCTGCATATAGGTGCGTTGAGGTGAAAGACGAAGCTACCAGCCACCAGCATCAAAGGATTAGATTTTATCTTGGGGCAAGATTTCCTGAAGCGGTTCAACCCCGAGATCGATTGGGTCAACAGTAAGGTGTGCATCTGCAACAACGGGAAGCGGATAGCACTGCGAAGCTGGACGGATACAGGGGACGTACCTGAAACGACACTGGCCCGGTTCGAACAGACGATAAACGAGAGTAACACGGGTTACCTAGCACTGGTCATGACAGCAGCAGAGGAGGAGAAGCCGAGTTCCGAGCTCCCTGCAGTAGTAAAGGAGGTCTTGGAGCAATACAAGGATATAATGCCCGACGACCTACCTGCAAGCGTACCTCCAGCACGCACCCACAAGCACGAGATCGTGGAGGAACCAGGTGCGAAACCCGTCTCACGTGCACCATACCGTCTGAGTCCGACTGAACTGAAGACATGAAAAAACAGATAGAGTATCTAATGGACAGACAACTGATCCGCCCATCCACCTCTCCCTACGGTGCACCAGTTCTCTTCACTCCAAAACCAGACGGCAGTCTACGGATGTGCATCGACTACCGCGCACTGAACAAACAAACAGTTAAAAACAAATACCCCATTCCGCGCATCGACGACTTACTGGACCAACTACGTGGTGCAACAGTCTTCTCGAAGCTGGACCTACGATCAGGTTACTAGCAAATGAAGATGGCGGACAACTCTATCCACAAGACGGCGTTCCGTACCAGATACGGCTCCTACGAATACTTGGTGATGCCGTTCGGACTCTGCAACGCACCAGCAACGTTTCGAGCGGAGATGAACCACATCTTACGACCCCTGCTGGACGAGTGCGTGGTGGTGTACCTGGACGACATTCTCATCTACTCCAAGAACATGAAGGGGCACGTGGAGCATCTACGGAAGGTGTTTGAGATCCTGCGGAAAAACAAGTTCTACGTGAAGCTGTCGAAGAGCGACTTCGCCCTGAAGAAGGTGCAGTTTCTCGGGCACATGGTGAGTGCCGAGGGCGTACACGTGGACCCGCGGAAAATCGAAGCCGTCAAGAAGTGGAAAGTAGCGGAGAACGTGAAGGAGTTGCAGCAGTTCCTAGGCTTCGCCAACTACTACAACAGGTTCGTGCCGCAGTATGCTAAGATAGCAGCGCCACTGACCGACCTACTGAAAAAGGATACGCCCTACAAATGGGATACCCCTCATCAGCAAGCCATGGAGCAGCTACAGATAGCACTGACTACAGCGCCAGTACTCATCTTACCGGATCCAGACAAGGACTACGTGGTGGAATCAGACGCTAGTGACCAAGCAGTCGGTGCAGTACTGATGCAGGATCACAGACGCGGTTTACAGCATATCGCCTACCTCAGTAAGAAACTACACGGAGCAGAACTAAACTACCCCATTCAGGACAAGGAAGCCTTAGCGATAGTCATAGCCTTCAAGGCATGGAGGTGTTACCTAGAGGGAGCCAAGACTACAGTCTATACTGACCACTGCAGTCTCAAATACCTGAAGTCGCAGCCGGCGCTCTCACGACGACAGGTGCGGTGGGTGGACTTCCTGGAAACTCACTTCCACTACGACATTGTCTACAAGCCCGGGCTACATAAGAAGGCAGACGCATTGAGCCGCCCCGGACATGTAGTAGGCATCCAGCTCGACGGGATGAACCCTCTGCTCAAACGTCTATTCCAACATGGATACTCCGTGGACGCAGAAATCGCTACAGCACAGACCAAGAAGTTGTTACAGTGGGAGAAAGACTTAGCTGTAAGGAAGGGTTCAGGAAAGTTTTGGGTACCGAATTACGCCCCGCTACGGCAGATCCTATTGAAGGAGTTTCACGACGTACCATACGCGGGACATTTCGGGAGCAACAAAACGTTAGCAGGGATAGCGAAGTATTACTACTGGCCCGGGATGGCAGCAGACGTGCAGCAGTTCGTCACCTCTTGCGACACGTGCCAGCGGATGAAGAGTAGCAAGCAGAAAAATGCAGGATTACTTCAGCCTCTACCCGTACCGGAGCAGCCATGGCAGGTTGTTAGCCTCGACTTTATCACAAGACTTCCTTCAACCTCACGGGGGCACGATTCCCTCTTCTTCGACCGCATCATCACCATCCACGGCATCCCCGCTACACTCATCTCAGACAGAGACCCCAAATTCACGAGAAAGTTCTGGAAGGAGCTCATGAGATTATTGGGGACCAAACTTGCGATGTCCTCAGCATACCACCCACAGACTAACGGACAGACCGAGCGACTCAATCAAGTGGTTGAACAGTTATTGCGCACAGCTTGTAAGGACGACATCAGCCACTGGGACACACAGTTACCGACCCCAGAGTTCGCTTATAACAACGCATCACATGCGGCCACAGGGAAAACTCCTTTCTTCCTGTGTTACCGACGGGAACCACTCACACCACTGCAGCCAATCACACCGGAACACTTCCAAGCCGCACATGACTTTGTCACCACCATGCAGCAGCTATGGGAAAAGACTCAGCGACGAATCACCACGATGCAGACCTCCCAGAAGCAGTATGTGTGAAAACAAAGAACGAGAATGAAATGACTATGAACGAAGTGAGTACAAATAGGAAACCCTAATTGGGTTGTACCCCCTATGGGATACCCCACTATAGCCTACAGAAACAAGTAAGCTATAAGTTCTGACACACCCCCATAGGCAAAGTGGGGGAGAACAAGGGGTCACAAGACCAGTCAAGCAAAGCAAAGCAAAGCTCAGGGTGGATCACAAAGTCACCACGCATTCCGAGCACAAGTTCAGAGGCCACAAGGCCAGTTCACATGCAAGATCATATATAGAGATATACAAGAACAAGAGTATATATATGCGAAAGTACAAGCAAGGTCAAGAGGAGAGCAAGTGAGGCAAGACAGGCACAAGACCCAACTGCGTGCAGCAACGCTGATGATCACAAGGCGCAAGTGCCTTGGTGAAGACATCAGCAGTGTTGGCCTCAGAGGCCACGTACGCAAGTCGCAGCTGTCCACGCTGCTGTAGCTCACGAGCAAGAAAGTAACGAAGAGCAATGTGCTTCGTTCTGTGCTCCAGTCGCTGCTCTCGACACAAGGCCAGCATGGCCTTGTTGTCTACGTACAGGACTGGAGGAGAACGAGGCTGCTCTCCAAGGTCGGTCAGCAGGTAGGTGAGCCAGCGTAACTCCTGTGCAGCCATAGCCCCAGCGTAGATCTCAGCCTCACAACTGGAGCCGAGAACAGAAGACGAGCGGGTAGCCCGCCACGAGACAGAGCCGGAACCAAGGCTGAAGGTGTAACCCTGTGACGACCGCTGCGTAGCCTGGTCGTCAGCCCAAGAAGCGTCTGCGTGCCCAGTGAGGACCACTGGACTGCGCCCTCCAAGCACTAGCCCCATGCCCGACGTACTGCACAAGTAGCGCAACACCCTCTTCGCTGCAGCCATGTGCTCTGGTCGGTGTCTCCCAGGAGCAACAAAGCGTGCGAGAATGCTAAGAGGGTATGCGAGGTCAGGTCGTGTGCAGGTCATCAGGTACATGAGGCAGCCAACAAGCTCTGCAAACGGGCCACTCGACTCTACGGACTCATCCGAAGGCAGAGCTGAGAGCGAGTGGCGAGTAGGCAGAGGAGTGGCCTGAGGCGAGGAGTACGTGAAGCCGAAGCGCTGAAGGACCTGCTGCACCATGTGTGACTGAGTCAGGGTAATGGTGCGGCGTGCTCTGTCCCGGGTGATCTGCAAGCCAAGGTAGCTGCGCAGTTCACCCAGGTCAGTGCACGTGTGTCTCTTCTGCAGCTCGGACTTCACGTAGGCGAGTCCAGCAGTGTCAGCTGTGGCAAAGACCAAGTCGTCGACGTACACGAGGATGTAGAACGGCGGCAGAGAGGTGTCGGTGCGCAGAAACAGCGACGGGTCGGCAGTGGAAGGAGCAAACCCAAGTGCCGCGAGCGTAGTCCTCAGTGTGTCGTGCCACTCACGTGGCGCCTGGCGGAGACCGTAGACTGGACGCCGGAGACTCCACTGGGTACCAGGAGGGAAAGACCCAGTGAAGCCAGGTGGGCGACGCAGCCAGATCTCCTCGTGCAGGCTGCCCTGCAAGAAAGCTGTGCTGAAGTCGAGAGAGTGCAGCTCGTAGTCACGGTGAGCAGCAACGTGTAGCAGAACCCGAAGAGTGGTCATCTTCGGGGTGGGGGAGAAGGTCTGAAAGTAGTCAACCCCCTGCCGCTGACTGAAGCCACGAGCCACGTAACGCGCCTTGAAGACAGGCGGAGAACCCGGCGGCCGCTTCACCCTGAAAATCCACATGCCACTGACGATGTTCGCCTCAGGAGGGGGAACAGCGTCAACGTAGGTGCCTGTGGACTTCCAGGAAGCCATCTCTGCATCCATAGCTGCCTGCCACTGAGAGGAGTAGGGACCCTCTATCGCCTCCGCGTAAGAGCGCGGAGTCGGGATGTCTGGTGCATCCGGGTCTCCCTCAGGGGCTAGCAGTACAGACGCGAGACGAGGTGAAGCGGCGGCCAGACACTGGAACTCCTCCTGCCTGTCCTCAAGGACGTCCGTGCCAAGGGCACACTCACCCCCGACGGACGGAGGACAGGCGGACTCAGACTCAGTGACAAGACGAGCAGCGTAGTCTAGACGACAGCGCGCAGCAAAGTCGACAAGCTCAGTGACAAGGGCAGACGCAGCAGACGACTCGAAGGAGGGGTCAGTGACAGCAGTAGCCAGGAGACGCGTGACAGTAGGACTGGCAGCACGAAGGGCGTCCGACTCCGGGTCGGCAAGAGCAGGAAGAGAGGAAGCAGGAGGAGAAGGCAAAGGGGCACGCAGAGGAGCAGTGGACGGACGCAGTGACATCCGGTGCGTGCCAGGGACAGGAGGAGGACGCTGACGCGACCCGCGACCACTAGCGCGCTCAGTACGAACAGGCGACACAGGACGAGACGCAGGCTCACGACGCTCAGTAAGACCTCCAGTCGGACCAGCGTAGGGAGAAGGAGCAGGCAAAGGGGAGGCAGGCTGTAGCTGTGGCTGTGACCGGACAGGCTGCGGACCCTCTAAGGGAGGAGGAGGAGGTGTAAGACCAAGAACCTGCTGCAGGAGCGGAACGAAGTACGGTCGGGGCCGCGCGGCGACGCTAGAAACAGCAGGAACAGCACCAGCAGCCCCGGCAGGAGCACCCACTCCAGTAGCACCTCCAGCAGCACCACCAGAAGCTCCAGAACCTCCAGGCGCAGCACCAGGAGCACTGTCAGTCGGGCCGCCAACGGCAGGCTCAGGACCAACACCCTCAGCAGGACCAGCTCCAGGAGAACTCTCAGACTCAGCAGCTCCAGCACCCACAGTACGAGCGCCGGCGGGGCGCGCATAGCAGGGGGCGGCGGGGCCGCGTAGCAGAGGGCGGCGAGGCCGCGTAGCAGAGGGCGGCGGGGCCGCGATCGAAGGGCGGCGGGGCCGCGTAGCAGAGGGCGGCGGGGCCGCGTAGTAGAGGGCGGCGGGGCCGCGTGGCAAAGGGCGGCGGGGCCGCGATCGAAGGGCGGCGGGGCCGCGTAGCAGAGGGCGGCGGGGCCGCGTAGCAGAGGGCGGCGGGGCCGCGAGGCAGAGGGCGGCGGGGCCGCGTAGCCGAGGGCGGCGGGGCCGCGATCGAAGGGCGGCGGCGGGGCCGCGTAGCAGAGGGCGGCGGGGCCGCGATCGAAGGGCGGCGGGGCCGCTAGGGAAGGGCGGCGGAGCCGCGAGGGGAAGGGCGGCGCAACGGTCCGCTAGGGGCGACACGACGGGTCGCTAAAAAAAAAACGCGCCTCGGGGCGCAGTTCGGTGGGCCCTAGAAGCAGTCCCTAGGAGGGAACCTGCTCTGATTCCATGTGAAAACAAAGAACGAGAATGAAATGACTATGAACGAAGTGAGTACAAATAGGAAACCCTAATTGGGTTGTACCCCCTATGGGATACCCCACTATAGCCTACAGAAACAAGTAAGCTATAAGTTCTGACAGTATGCCGATCGTCAGCGACGTGATCACTCAGTAGCAGTCGGAGATCAGGTGCTTCTTGACACGCGCAACTTGAACGTGTCTCACCTCCCATCCAAACTCCGACCTCGCTTCTGTGGTCCTTTTCTCGTAGAGGCACAGGTGACACCAGTTACATTCCGCTTGCGCTTACCTACTACTTGGAAGCTTCACAATGCTTTCCATGTGCAGCTACTGAAACCCTACAAGGACCCCAACCAACAGTTCCAGGGACGCCAGCTACCGCCACCACCACCTGTTCTTGTGCAGGATGAACCCGAGTACGAGATCAAGCGCGTTCTCTCTCATCGGCGCCGCGGCGGCAAGACCCTCGAGTTCCTGATACGCTGCAAGGGATACGACCCCACTGAGGACAGTTGGGTTGCAGAAGCTGATATGGGCAACGCACGCCGTGCTCTCAAGGACTATGTTGTCACGCAGGGTGTTTCTCACGCCACCCAGCTTGGAGGGGGGGACGTGTGAGAGTACGACGGCTTATGCCAGCTATGCTTGCTTGCCTTTACTTTATCATGCTATTTCTAGCATAGGATGATCATATGCATGCATGAATTGCTTGATTTCCTAGGCTAGGTGCTTTCCTATATTTTATTATAGTTATTGCACCGGGCTAGGTTACGTGCACCGAATTCTGGCCTTTTCGGTTGCCACAAAATTGCCTTCTATCGAATTCGGTAAGGATCTGTTCGGGACGCTACGCGACCCGCGGAACCTTCGTGTAACACGTGGTTACGGGGCCTTGTGTCGAGCCTATATATAGCCTCGTGTTGTACCGAGGTGATCATTCAATTCGACTCAATTCTCATTCTCTTTTCTGAGCTCGATCGTAGATCCTCACAAAGGTCTCCTCGTCCTAGTCTTTCCTCTTCCCACACGTGTGATACCACTCGATGTATGCCACAATGGCATCCATGAAGGGTTTCTCCACATAGTCTCGAATGAGGAAAGGGAGGATTTGCATGACTAACCGGTGCTCGTAAGCTTGGAACGAAGCACCAAGACGGAAGTACTTGTGAAGAAATGAGGAATGAATGACCTAGTAGGTAGGTGGGTACAAGTAGGAAAACCTCGAAGTGTTGTACCCCATATTGTCTACCCAAGTATAGCCTACACAGACTACACCATATAAGTTTGACACACCCCCATAGGCAAAGTGGGGGAGAACAAGAGGTCACAAGACCAGTCAAGCAAAGCAAAGCAAGCTCAGGGTGGATCACAACGTCACCACACAATCCGAGCACAAGAGCAAGGCCAAAAGGCCAGTTCACATGCAAGATCATATATAAAGGTAAACAAGCAAGTGCAGGTATAGAAAGATCACAGTACAAGCAAGCTCAAGAAGTGAGCAAGTGAGGCCAAGTAGGCACAAGACCTAACATCGTACAGAAGCGATGATGATCACCACGCGGAAGTGCCTTGGTAAAGATATCAGCAGTGTTGGCCTCAGAGGCCACGTAAGCAAGGCGCAGCAGACCACGCTGCTGCAGCTCACTAGCAAGGAAGTAGCGGAGAGCAATGTGCTTCGTTCTGTGCTCCAGTCTGTGCTCCCGACACAAGGCCAGCATGGCCTTGTTGTCTACGTACAGAACTGGAGGAGAACGAGGCGGCTCTCCTAGGTCAGTCAGCAGGTAGGTGAGCCAGGGTAGCTCCTGTGCAGCCATGGCCCCAGCGTAGATCTCAGCCTCACAGCTGGAGCCGTGAACAGAAGACGAGCGGGTAGACCACCACGAAACAGAGCCGGAGCCAAGGGTGAAGGTGTAACCCTGTGACGACCGCTGCGTAGCCTGGTCGTCAGCCCAAGAAGCGTCTGCCTGACCTGTGAGGACCACCCGTCATCACCCTCCAAGCACTAGCCCCATGCCCGACATACTGCACACGTAGCGCAACACCCTCTTTGCTGCAGCCATGTGCTCTGGTTGGTGTCTCCCAGGAGCAACATAGCGTGCCAAGATGCTAAGAGGGTATGCTAGGTCAGGCCGTGTGCAGGTCATCAGGTAAATGAGGCAGCCTACAAGCTCAGGGTATGGGCCACTCGGCTCTACGGACTCATCCAAAGGCAGAGCTGAGAGCGAGTGGCGAGTAGAAAGAGAAGTGGCCCGAGGCGAGGAGTACGTGAAGTCGAAGCGCTGAAGGACCTGCTGCACCATGTGTGATTGAGTCAATGTAATGGTGCGCTGTGCTCTGTCCCGGGTGATCTGCAAGCCAAGGTAGCTGCGCAGTTCACCCAGGTCTGTGCACGTGTGTCTCTTCTGCAGCTCGGACTTCACGTGGGCGAGTCCAGCAGTGTCAGCAGTGGTAAAGACCAACTCGTCGACGTATACGAGGATGTAGAACGGCGGCAAAGAGGTGTCGGTGCGCAGAAACAACGACGGGTCGGCTGTAGACGGAGCAAACCCAAGAGCCGCAAGTGTAGTCCTCAGTGTGTCCTGCCACTCACGGGGCGCCTGGCGGAGACCGTAGACTGGCCGCCGGAGGCTCCACTGGGTACTAGTGGGAAACGACCCAGTGAAGCCAGGTAGGCGGCGCAGCCAGATTTCCTCGTGTAGGCTGCCCTGCAGGAAAGCTGTGCTGAAGTCAAGAGAGTGAAGCTCGTAGTAGCGCTGAGCGGCTATGTGCAGCAGAACCCGAAGAGTGGTCATCTTCGGGGTGGGAGAGAAGGTCTAAAAGTAGTCAAGTCCCTGCCGCTGACTGAAGCCTCGAGCCACGTAACGTGCCTTGAAGAGAGGCGGAGAACCCGACGGCCGCTTCACCCTGAAAATCCACATGCCACTGACCATGTTCGCCCCAGGTGGGGGAACCTCGTCGACGTAGGTGCCTGTAGACTTCCAGGAAGCCATCTCTGCGTCCATGGCTGACTGCCATTGAGAGGAGTAGGGACCCTTGATCGCCTCAGCGTACGATCGAGGAGTCGGGATGTCTGGTGCATCCGGGTCTCCCTCAGGGGCAATTAGCGTGGACACGAGATGAGGCAAAGTAGCAGCAAAGCACTGGAACTCCTCCTGCTTGTCCTCAAGGACGTCCGTGCTAAGAGCACACTCACCCCCGACGGACGGAGGACAGACAGACTCAGACTCAGCAACAAGGCTAGCAGCGTAGTCTAGACGACAGCGAGCAGCAAAGTCGACAAGCTCAGCAACTAGGGCCAACGCAGCAGTGGACTCAAAGGAAGGGTTAGAGACAACAATAGCCAGGAGAAGCGTGACAGTAGGACTGGCAGTACGAAGAGAGTCAGACTCCGGGTCAGCAAGGACAGGAAGAGAGGACTCTGGAGGAGATGGCAACGGGACACGCAGAGGAGCAGTGGACGGACGCAGTGCCATCTGGTGTGTGCTTGGGACCGCAGCAGGGCGCGGACGCGGAGCACGACGAGTAGTGCGAGCAGTACGAACAGGCGACACAGGACGTGACGCAGGCTCACGACGCTCAACAAGACCTCCAATAGGACCAGTGTAGGGAGAAGGAGCAGGTAGGGGGGAGGCGGGCTGTAACGGTGATTGCAACTGGACAGGTTGTGGACACTCTAAGGGAGGAGCAGGACCAGTAGAGGGCGGGAGAACAAGAACCAGCTCAAGGAGTAGAACGAAGTACGGCTGCGGCCGCGCAGCGCCTCCAGAACCACAGGGACAGCACCAGTACCCCCAGCGGCAGCACCAGTACCAGTAGCAACTCCAGCTCCAACAGCGCCAACTCCAGCACCCTCAGACGCACTAGCGCCAGCAGAACCACCAGCGCCAACACCCCCAGTAGCTCGAGCTCCAGCAGCTCCAGCTCCAGCAGGACCGGCACCTCCAGCACCGCCAGTAGCTCTAGCAGTACCACCAGGAGGACTAACTCCAGCAGCCCCAGCAGCACCCCGAGTCCCAGCAGCTCTAGCACCAGTAGCTCCTGCAGCTCCAGCAGTACCAACTCGAGTAGGACCGGCAGCTCCAGTACCGCCAGCAGCTCCAGCAGGACGTCCAGCAGCACCCCCAGCCCCAGCAGCTCCAGTACCGCCAGTACGAGCACCTCCGAGACCACCAGCAACAGTAGTACCTCCAGCTCCAGCAGCACGGCTCCAGCGCCAGGGAAACCAGTCGCGCAGCTCCTGCGGAGAGATTGGCTCCCGCCTCGACGAAGCACTGCAAGAGGCCACACGAGCAGACCCAGCACCCCCAGGCTCCGCACCCCCAGGCTCAGCACCCCCAGGCTCAGCACCCCCAGACTCAGCACCCCCAGGCTCAGCACCCCCAGGCTCAGCACCCCCAGGCTCCGCATCCCTGGACTCAGCACCCCCAGACCCGGCACCTGCAGGCTCAGCACCTCGAGCAGCACCAGAGTCAACACCTACCTCGACATGCTTGACTGCATCTACCTGGGACACACCTGACGGGGCAGGACCCTGAGGGGGGAGGGGGTCTACCGGGGGAGGACATGGCGCAAGAAAGAGCGGCAGCGGGGGGAGGGGAGCAGTGCGTTAGGGGAAGAGACGGTAGTAAGGCACCGACTCGTCAAAGGTGACGTCCTGGGAGGACAGAACACGGCGCGAGGTGGGGTGGTAAAACTGCCACCCAGGCACGTCAGGGGGGAAGCCAAGGAAGACGCAGGGAATGTTAAAATGAGAACGAGAATGCATCAACTATGAATGAAGTGGGTACATATAGGAAACCCTAAATGGGTTGTACCCCCTATGGGATACCCCACTATAGCCTACACAACAGCATAAGCTATAATGTTCTGACAGGGAACAGCACGGGGGGACAGCTTGTCCGCAGACAAGTCGCGGACAAACGCCCGAGATCCCCAGACCCGAAACGCACACGCATCGCCAACCTTCCCCGTCCACCGCAAGGTGGGGGAGGTCTCTGGCAAGGAAACCCGGGGCTGAAGGTTGAGCTGATGCGCTGCGTACTGAACCGCAAACGGCCACAGAAAATGGGGGGCAGCCGCATGGATCATGGACGTACGAGCGACGTCCATGACCATGCCAATGCGGCACTCAGCAATCCCATTTTGCTGTGGAGAGGCCGGAAGCGTGAAGGTCTGGCAAATGCCCTGTGCTCGACAGAAGGCTCCCAGACGGGCAAAGCAAAACTCCCCGCCTCTGTCAGAGTGCAGACGCAGAACAGGAAATTCCGTGCTAAAACTCTCTCTGAGCTGGAGACGAGCTGCGCGGATCCAGTCGATCAACACCATAGTGACAACACCCTTGCTGCGCAAGGGGAAGACTGTGGTGTAACGTGAGTAGTCGTCAACCACCAACAGGAAGTAACGCTCGTGCCCCTGGCCACGGACGTGGGCGGGGCCCCACATGTCCATGTGGAGAGTCTGCAGAGGAGCCTCTGTCGGAGGAAACTCGGAGGAGTGAGGGGCAGCGCGCTGTCGCCTTTCGACGCAAGGGACGTAGGTAGGGGCAGGCCCCGGAGGTAGGGGAGGGAGAGACCGGGGGAGACCAGAGACAAGGACACGGGAGGCCATGCCACGGGTCCCGGAGGTGCTCATACTGGAGGTACTTGAGCTGCTGGGCCTGGTGGTGCTACTGGTGCTGGAGTTGCTGGCGGAGGTGGAGGTGGCGGTGCTGCTAGAGTAGGTGCTGCTGGAGGTACTGGAGCCGGAGCTGCTGCGTCTTCCGGTGGTCTTGCTGGAGCTGGAGCTGCAGGAGGTGCTGCGGGAACTGGTGGAGCTGCTGAAGTCGGAGCTGACCCTGGGGGTGCTGTAAGAATCACTGAACAGGAATGAATGAACTAGCAGTGAAATGAGTACAAGTACCTAGCCCTAGAATTGTGTACCCCCTATAGGCTAACCCACTGTAGCCTAAACTAACACAACATATATAATGTTTGACACACCCCCATAGGCAAAGTGGGGGAGAACTAGGGGTCACAAGACCCGTCAAGGCAAAGCAAGGCAAAACAAGCTCAGGGTGGATCTCAAGGATACCACACAAATTCCGAGCACAAGCAAGTGGTCACAAGACCAGTTCACATGCAGGTTTATAATAGAGCAAAAGGTACAATGATCACAACCTAACAAGAGTAAACATGCAGATATATATATAGAGATCACAGTACAAACAGACTCAAGAAGTAAGCAAGTGAGGTCCAGTAGGCACAAGGCCTAGAAGAGTGCAAAAGCGCTGATGGTCACAAGGCTGAAGCGCCTTGGTGAACACATCAGCAGTGTTGGCCTCAGAGGCCACGTAACGCAGGCAAAGCTGACCACGCTGCTGCAGCTCTCGAGCAAGGAAGTAACGCAGAGCAATGTGCTTCGTTCTGTGCTCCAGTCTGTGCTCCTCACACAAGGCAATGGCTGCCTTGTTGTCGACGTACAGCACTGGAGGAGAACGAGGTTGCTCTCCAAGGTCGGTCAGCAAGTAGGTGAGCCAGCGTAGCTCCTGGGCCGCCATGGCTGTGGCGTAGATCTCAGCCTCACAACTGGAGCTGAGAACAAAAGAAGAGCGAGTAGAACGCCAAGAAACAGAACCAGAGCCAAGACTGAAGGAGTAACCCTAAGACGACCGCTGAGTAGCCTGGTCATCTGCCCAAGAAGCGTCTGAGTGCCCAGTGAGAACAACTGGGACTCGCCCTCCAAGCACTAGCCCCATGCTCGACGTACTGCACAAGTAGCGCAACACCCTCTTAGCTGCATCCATGTGCTCCTTCCGGTGACGGCCGGGAGCGACATAGCGTGCAAGAATGCTGAGAGGGTATGCAAGGTCTGGTCGAGTGCAGGTCATCAGGTACATGAGGCAACCCACAAGCTCTGGATACGGGCCACTCGGCTCTACGGACTCATCCAAAGGCAGAGCTGAGAGCGAGTGACCGGTAGGCAGAGGAGTGGGCTGAGGCGAGGAGTACGTGAAGCGGAAGCACTGAAGGACCTGCTGCACCATGTGTGACTGAGTCAAGGTGATGGTGCGGCGTGCTCTGTCCCGGGTGATCCGCAAGCCAAGATAGCTTGTCAGTTCACCCAGGTCTGTGCACGTGTGTCTCTTCTGCAGCTCCGACTTCACGTGGGCGAGTGCCACAGTGTCAGCAGTAGCAAAGACCAAGTCGTCGACGTACACAAGGACGTAGAACGGCGGCAGTGAGGTGTCGGTGCGTAGAAACAGCGACGGGTCAGTAGTAGAAGGCGCGAACCCAAGAGCCGCAAGCGTAGTCCTCAGTGTGTCGTGCCACTCACGAGGTGCCTGGCGGAGACCGTAGACTGGCCCTCGGAGGCTCCACTGGGTACCAGGAGGGAACGACCCAGTGAAGCCAGGTGGACGGCGCAGCCAGATCTCCTCGTGCAGGCTGCCCTGTAGGAAAGCAGTGCTGAAGTCAAGCGAGTGGAGGTCGTAGTCACGCTGAGCGGCGACGTGCAGCAGAACCCGAAGAGTGGTCATCTTCGGGGTCGGGGAGAAGGTCTGGAAGAAGTCAACTCCCTCTCGCTGACTGAAGCCTCGTGCAACATAACGCGCCTTGAAGACAGGCGGAGAGCCCTGCGGCCGCTTTACCCTGAAAATCCACATGCCACTGACGATGTTCGCCCCAGGTGGGGGAACCTCGTCAACGTAGGTGCATGTGGACTTCCAGGAAGCCATCTCTGTGTCCATGGCTGACTGCCACTTAGAGGAGTAGGGACCGGCCATCGCCTCTGCGTAAGAGCGTGGGGTCGGGATGTCTGGTGCATCCGGGTCTCCCTCAGGGGCAACAAGCATGGACACGAGATGGGGCAAAGCGGCAACAAAGCACTCAAACTCCTCCTGCCTGTCCTCAAGGACGTCAGTGCCAAGAGCACACTCACCCCCGACGGACGGAGGACAGAAAGACTCAGACTCAGCAACTAGGCTAGCAGCGTAGTCTAGACGACAGCGAGCAGCAAAGTCGACAAGCTCAGCAACTAAGGCAGACGCAGCAGCAGACTCAAAGGAAGGGTCAGTGACAACAGTAGCCAGGAGACGCGTGATAGTAGGACTGGTAGCATGAAGAGAGTCTGACCCAGGGTCAGCAAGAGCAGGAAGAGAGAAAGCAGGAGGAGACGGCAGTGGGACACGCTGTGGAGCAGTGGACGGACGAAGCGCCATCCGGTGAGTGCGTTGGACAGCAAGAAGATGCTGACGCTGGACTCGACTACTAGAAAGAGCAGTGCGGACAGGCGACTCAGGACGAGACTCAGGCGACGCAGGACGAGACGCAGGCTCACGCCGCTCAGTAAGACCTCCAGTCGGACCAGTGTAAGGAGCAGGACCAGGGAGAAAGGAGGCTGACGGTAACGCCGACTGCAGCTGGACAGGCGGAGGACACGCTAAGGAGGGAGGAGGAAAAGGAGGAGGAAGCTGACCAAGAACCTGCTGAAGGAGCGGAACAAAGTACGGCCGAGACCGAGCAGCGACACCAGAGCCAGCAGGGACACCCGCACCAGGATCCGCAGCACCAGCAGCAGCTCCAGCGCCCACGTCCTCAGCACCAGCGGCAGCTCCAACGCCCGGGTCCTCAGCACCAGTAGCAGCTCCAACGCCCGGGTCCGCAGCACCAGCGGCAGCTCCAACGCCTGGGTCCTCAACACCAGCAGCAGCTCCAACGCCCGGGTCCTTAGCACCAGCAGCGGCTCCAACGCCCGGGTCCTCAGCACTAGCAGCAGCTCCAACGCCCGGGTCCTTAGCACCAGCGGCAGCTCCAACGCCTGGGTCCTCATCACCAACAGCAGCTCCAACGCCCGGGTCCTCAGTACCAGCAGCAGCTCCAACAGCAGCGGGGTCCGTAACACGAGGCACGCCACTCCGAAGAGTGCAGCGCCGCTCGTACCACTCACGGATCCGCTCGCGGGAGGGGAGCTCCCGAACGGGAGAAGAAGCACTAGCACCAGTCCCAGTAGTACGTCCGGCACGAGCGGTACCTCTCCGGAGGCTGCAGTACTCTAAGTACCACGCACACAGCTGCTCCGAGGAGAGGGCTCCTCCAGGTTTCAGGCCCCGTCGGCCCCGCGTTAGCCCCGTTCAGGCCCCGTCGGCCCCTTGCTAGCCCCGTCAAGGCCCCGTTTGGCCCCGCGCTAGCCCCGCTCAGGCCCCGATCGGCCCCGCGCTCGCCCCTCTAGGGCCCCAACCGGCCCCGTGCCGACCTCGCCGACCCGTGCCCACCACCTAGAGGCCCCGGGCGGCCCGTTCCCGCCGCAGCACACGAGGGAGAGCGGGCGGCCCGTCCCCGCCGTGACCCGAGCCGCGCGACCCGAGCCGCGCGCCCCGAGCCGAGCCGCGCGCCCTGAACCGAGCCGCGCCACCCAGCCGAGCCGCGACCCGACCTGAACCGAGCCGCGCCGCCCTGCCCTACCTGGTTCGTCCTACCTGCTTCTCCTACTGCTACTGCTGCTATTTCTACTGTTCCTATGGCTAGCCCACAGGTTCTCGTGTTCGATGCTGAGGGCCGCCGTGTGAAGTTTTACACCTGGCTCGATGACCTGCACCTCTACCTACAGCTCACAGCCAAGGATGACATCTCACTGTACGATCACGCCCTAGGCCATGTCACTGCCCCTGCTGCTACTGCTGACAGCACTGCTCGCTCACAGTGGTAGACTCGTGATGCCCACGCTCGCTTCGCCATTCGCAACTCCCTGCCAATAGACGAACGCGAGCACTTTGGTCAGCACAAGACTGCACAGGTATTGTACACAGCTGTAGTTGCTCGCTACTCCTCACCTGCCTCTGCCGCACTAGGCCATCTCTCCCTCCCCTACCTGTTTCCCGACCTGGCCTCCTTTCACACAGTCGCTGACCTCATCACGCACCTCCGTACTAGTTAGGCCCGCTTCCGTGCCGCCATGCCTGCTGAGTTCCTTGCCACGCACCCCCCTCTACTCTGGCTCACTCTCTACCACCTAGTCACCCGCCTCCCTGACACACTGCGTGCTGTCAGGGACCACTTCCTAGCTCGTTGCCCCACTGAGCTCACCATTGCCCTCCTCGAGAAGGAGCTACTTGCAGCTGAGACTAGCATAGTCGCTGTAGGTGCCTCTCGTGGCGACCCCCGTACCCCGTTCTTTGAGGGGTGTTCTCCTTCCCCCCTTCTTCCCTCTGTCGCCTCTGCTGCTGCTGTCGACCTTCTTGGTACTGAGAAGGTCGGCGCTGCGTCTGCCTCGAGCGGACGCCGCAGCGGCAAGGGAAAAGGGGGCAAGGGTGGTGGTGGTGACGGCGGGGGAGGCGGCGGTGGGGGCGGTGGAGGCAGTGGGGGTGGTGGCTCGGCTGGAGGGGCGAGTGGTAGCGGTGGGGGTGGTGGCGGCAGCGGCGGGGGAGGTGGCAGGAGTGGAGGCAGCGGTTGGGGTGGCGGTGGACGAGGCGGCGGCAGGGGTTGGGGTGGTCGAGGTGGTGGCAGCGGTGGTGGTGGCCGTGGAGGCACTGGCGGTGGCCAGGGCCAGCAGCACACTCCCTCGCCCCAGGAGGTCCGTGAGTGGTACTCTCAGCACGGGGGTGGGGGTGGTCTTAGCTGCACGTACGTCATTCGCACTGGTGACCGCACTGGTCAGCAGTGTGGACAATCGCATGCCACACAGCGCTGCTTCTCTCGTCTCGACGACGCTTGGCGTGTTCAGTTCCCTCAGGCCACTGAGCTGCCCCGCTGGCTTGATCTCCTGAAGAAGGGGATTGATATCTATGCTCTAGACTTTGATGCTATTCTATCTGCCATGTATGTGATGTCTACTAGTGGAGAGGGTGCTGAGTACTTGTGTGTGCCGCCCGACCCGGGCATTAGGGCCAGTGCGTCTGCCGCTCCAGGTACTCGCGTGTCGGCTACCCCAGGTGCTGGTGAGGCTGCTGCTCTAGGTGCTCGTGTTTCTCCCCCCCTTGGTACTGCGTCGACTGCCGCACTGCACACCTTCACACTGGACTCAGGTGCTTCTCGCTGCTTCTTTCGTGACCGCACTGCCCTTGAGCCGCTTGCTCGGCCAGTTGCTGTCTCCCTTGCTGACCCCTCTGGGGGTCCGGTCATTGCGACCTCTTCCACTGTCCTTCCCTGCCCTGCGGTCCCGTCGGGCACACTGTCAGGTCTCCACCTCCCCTCGTTCTCTACGAACTTGGTGGCGGGTTGTGCGCTTCAGGATGGGGGTGTTCACCAGTTCACCCCTGCCTACGAGCGCGTGACACACTGCACGTGTGCTCGTACGGGCCGTCACTTGGCTACCTTCACTCGGCAGCTGGGGTCGGACCTGTACACACTGACTACTGAGTCCCCTCAGGTTGCTGCGACTGCGTCCGCGTCCGCGTCAGGTCAGGTGTCCGCCCCCTGCTCGTGTCGCTCTTTGGCACACGAGACTGTCCTCTGGCCACCGCCTTGGCCACCCGTCTGTGCAGCGGCTTCATGCCATGCACTCCCGGTACCTTGTCTCTGGCCTGCCCAGGGTCCTTCCTCCCCTCCCACCCTTGCCTCCTCCTACCTGTCTCCCCTGTGTCGAGGGACGGCAGCGCGCCGCTCCGCGCACTGCTCCCTTGCAGACACTCCACATAGACGTGTGGGGCCCAGCCCGCGTCCGTGGTCAGGGTTAGGAGAGGTACTTCCTGATAGTTGTTGACGACTACTCGCGCTACACCTCGGTCTTCCCCTTGCGCACCAAGGGTGAGGTCCCTGATGTCTTGATCCCTTGGATCCGCAGAGCCCGTCTCCAGCTCAGCGAGCGTTTTCACTCGGACTTTCCTGTCCTGCGCTTGCACTCTGACAGAGGTGGTGAGTTCTCCTCCGACCTCTTGGCAGCCTACTGCGCTGAGCACGGCATTGAGCAGACGTTCACGCTTCCGGCTTCTCCACAGCAGAATGGGGTTGCGGAGCGCCGTATTGGCCTGGTCATGGAGGTCGCCCGTACCTCCTTGATCCATGCGGCTGCCCCCCACTTTCTGTGGCCGTTTGCGGTCCGGTACGCTGCGCATCAACTCAACCTCTGGCCTCGTGTCTCCTTGCCGGAGACCTCGCCCACGCTGCTGTGGACGGGGGAGGTTGGCGATGCGTCGCGTTTCCGGGTCTGGGGGTCTCGAGCTTTTGTCCGCGATTCGTCTGCGGACAAGCTCTCCTCCCGTGCTGTTCCCTGCGTATTCCTCGGCTTTGTTCCGGACGCGTCTGGTTGGCAGTTTTACCACGCCACCTCGCGCTGAGTCTTGCCCTCCCAGGACGTCACTTTTGACGAGTCCGTCCCCTACTATCGCCTCTTCCCCTACCGCACTGCCCCGCTCCCCCCCCCCGCCTCTCTTCCTCGCGCCAGGTGCTGCTGTTGCAGACCCCCTCCCCCCTCAGGGTGCCGCTCCCTCAGGTGTGTCTCAGGTAGACCCGGTTGAGCCTGTTGAGGTAGCTATCGACTCTCGTCCTGCTGGGGGTGCTGAGCCTGGGGGCGCTGAGCCTGGGGGTGTGGAGCCTGGGGGTGTGGAGCCTGGGGGTGTGGAGCCTGGGGGTGTGGAGCGTGGGGGTGTGGAGCTTGAGGGTGCTGAGCTTGGGGGTGTGGAGCCTCGTGGTGCTGAGCTGCGGAGTCCGGAGTCTGGGGGTTCTGAGTCTGGAGGTACTAGGCCTGGGAGTCCTGCACCTGGAGGAGCCCTCTCCTCGGAGCAGCTGCGTGCGTGGTACTTAGAGTACTGCAGCCTCCGGAGAGGTACCGCTTGTGCCGGACGTACTACTGGGACTGGTGCTAGTGCTTCTTCTCCCGTTCGGGAGCTCCCCTCCCGCGAGCGGATCCGTGAGTGGTACGAGCGGCGCTGCACTCTTCGGAGTGGCGTGCCTTGTGTTACAGACCCCGCTGCTGTTGGAGCTGCTGCTGGTGCTGAAGACCCGGGCGTTGGAGCTGCTGCTGGTACTGAGGACCCGGGCGTTGGAGCTGCTGTTGGTGATGAGGACCCAGGCGTTGGAGCTGCCGCTGGTGCCGAGGACCCGGGCGTTAGAGCTGCTGCTGGTGCGGAGGACCCGGGCGTTGGAGCCGCTGCTGGTGCTGAGGACCGGGGCGTTGGAGCTGCTGCTGGTGTTGAGGACCCAGGCGTTGGAGCTGCCGCTGGTGCTGCGGACCCGGGCGTTGGAGCTGCCGCTGGTGCTGAGGACGTGGGCGCTGGAGCTGCTGCTGGTGCTGCGGATCCTGGTGCGGGTGTCCCTGCTGGCTCTGGTGTCGCTGCTCGGTCTCGGCCGTAATTTGTTCCGCTCCTTCAGCAGGTTCTTGGTCAGCTTCCTCCTCCTTTTCCTCCTCCCTCCTTAGTGTGTCCTCCGCCTGTCCAGCTGCAGTCGGCGTTACCGTCTGCCTCCTTTCTCCCTGGTCCTGCTCCTTACACTGGTCCGACTGGAGGTCTTACTGAGCGGCGTGAGCCTGCGTCTCGTCCTGCGTCGCCTGAGTCTCGTCCTGAGTCGCCTGTCCGCACTGCTCTTTCTAGTAGTCGAGTCCATTGTCAGCGTCTTCCTGCTGTCCCAGGCACTCACCAGATGGCGCTTTGTCCGTCCACTGCTCCACAGCGTGTCCCACTGCCGTCTCCTCCTGCTTCCTCCCTTCCTGCTCTTGCTGACCCTGGGTCAGACTCTCTTCGTGCTACCAGTCCTACTGTCACGCGTCTCCTGGCTACTGTTGTCACTGACCCTTCCTTTGAGTCTGCTGCTGCGTCTGCCTTAGTTGCTGAGCTTGTCGACTTTGCTGCTCGCTGTCGTCTAGACTACGCTGCTAGCCTAGTTGCTGAGTCTGAGTCTGTCTGTCCTCCGTCCGTCGGGGGTGAGTGTGCTCTTGGCACTGACGTCCTTGAGGATAGGCAGGAGGAGTTTGAGTGCTTTGCTGCCGCTTTGCCCCATCTCGTGTCCATGCTTGTTGCCCCTGAGGGAGACCCGGATGCACCAGACATCCCGACCCCACGCTCTTACGTAGAGGCGATGGCCGGTCCCTACTCCTCTCAGTGGCAGTCAGCCATGGACGTAGAGATGGCTTCTTGGAAGTCCACAGGCACCTACCTCGACGAGGTTCCCCCACCTGGGGCGAACATCGTCAGTGGCATGTGGATCTTCAGGGTGAAGCGGCCGCCGGGCTCTCCGCCTGTCTTCAAGGCGCGTTACGTTGCACGAGGCTTCAGTCAGCGAGAGGGAGTTGACTTCTTCCAGACCTTCTCCCCGACCCCGAAGATGACCACTCTTCGGGTTCTGCTGCACGTCGCCGCTCAGCGTGACTACGACCTCCACTCGCTTGACTTCAGCACTGCTTTCCTACAGGGCAGCCTGCACGAGGAGATCTGGCTGCGCCGTCCACCTGGCTTCACTGGGTCGTTCCCTCCTGGTAACCAGTGGAGCCTCCGAGGGCCAGTCTACGGTCTCCACCAGGCGCCTCGTGAGTGGCACGACACACTGAGGACTACGCTTGCGGCTCTTGGGTTCGCGCCTTCTACTGCTGACCCGTCGCAGTTTCTACGCACCGACACCTCACTGCCGCCGTTCTACGTCCTTGTGTACGTCGACGACTTGGTCTTTGCTACTGCTGACACTGTGGCACTCGCCCACGTGAAGTCGGAGCTGCAGAAGAGACACACGTGCACAGACCTGGGTGAACTGACAAGCTATCTTGGCTTGCGGATCACCCGGGACAGAGCACGCCGCACCATCACCTTGACTCAGTCACACATGGTGCAGCAGGTCCTTCAGTGCTTCCGCTTCACGTACTCCTCGCCTCAGCCCACTCCTCTGCCTACCGGTCACTCGCTCTCAGCTCTGCCTTCGGATGAGTCCGTAGAGCCGAGTGGCCCGTATCCAGAGCTTGTGGGTTGCCTCATGTACCTGATGACCTGCACTCGACCAGACCTTGCATACCCTCTCAGCATTCTTGC
Organism: Closterium sp. NIES-65; assembly: GCA_948144175.1. Classification (NCBI taxonomy): domain Eukaryota; kingdom Viridiplantae; phylum Streptophyta; class Zygnematophyceae; order Desmidiales; family Closteriaceae; genus Closterium; species Closterium sp. NIES-65. The sequence goes on from CANXME010001279.1 coordinate 512,363, forward strand.
ACGCTATGTCGCTCCCGGCCGTCACCGGAAGGAGCACATGGATGCAGCTAAGAGGGTGTTGCGCTACTTGTGCAGTACGTCGGGCATGGGGCTAGTGCTTGGAGGGCGAGTCCCAGTTGTTCTCACTGGGCACTCAGACGCTTCTTGGGCAGACGACCAGGCTACTCAGCGGTCGTCTTAGGGTTACTCCTTCAGTCTTGGCTCTGGTTCTGTTTCTTGGCGTTCTACTCGCTCTTCTTCTGTTCTCAGCTCCAGTTGTGAGGCTGAGATCTACGCCACAGCCATGGCGGCCTAGGAGCTACGCTGGCTCACCTACTTGCTGACCGACCTTGGAGAGCAACCTCGTTCTCCTCCAGTGCTGTACGTCGACAACAAGGCAGCCATTGCCTTGTGTGAGGAGCACAGACTGGAGCACAGAACGAAGCACATTGCTCTGCGTTACTTCCTTGCTCGAGAGCTGCAGCAGCGTGGTCAGCTTCGCCTGCTTTACGTGGCCTCTGAGGCCAACACTGCTGATGTGTTCACCAAGGCGCTTCAGCCTTGTGACCATCAGCGCTTTTGCACTCTTCTAGGCCTTGTGCCTACTGGACCTCACTTGCTTACTTCTTGAGTCTGTTTGTACTGTGATCTCTATATATATCTGCGTGTTTACTCTTGTTAGGTTGTGATCATTGTACCTTTTGCTCTATTATAAACCTGCATGTGAACTGGTCTTGTGACCACTTGCTTGTGCTCGGAATTTGTGTGGTATCCTTGAGATCCACCCTGAGCTTGTTTTGCCTTGCTTTGCCTTGACGGGTCTTGTGACCCCTAGTTCTCCCCCACTTTGCCTATGGGGGTGTGTCAAACATTATATATCTTGTGTTAGTTTAGGCTACAGTGGGTTAGCCTATAGGGGGTACACAATTCTAGGGTTAGGTACTTGTACTCATTTCACTGCTAGTTCATTCATTCCTGTTCAGTGATTCTTACAGCACCCCCAGGGTCAGCTCTGACTCCAGCAGCTCCACCAGTTCCCGCAGCACCTCCTGCAGCTCCAGCTCCAGCAAGACCACCGGAAGACGCAGTAGCTCCGGCTCCAGTACCTCCAGCAGCACCTACTCTAGCAGCACCGCCACCTCCACCTCCGCCAGCAACTCCAGCACCAGTAGCACCACCAGGCCCAGCAGCTCAAGTACCTCCAGTATGAGCACCTCCGGGACCCGTGGCTCTAGCACCCCCAGAAACAGTAGAACCTCCAGCACCGGCAACACCACCAGCCCCAGCACCACGGCTCCAGCGCCGAGCAAACCACTCGCGCAGCTCCTGTGGAGAGGGCAGCTCCCGCCGGGACGAAGCACCCGAAGGACCTCTAGGCCCAGCACCGTCAGGCTCCGCACCCCCAGACTCAGCACCCCCAGATAGGGCGGCAGAGGAGTGCCGCGCCTCGGCTGCAGGGCAGGGCCGGGACGGCGGTGGCGGCTGTCATGGCAGCAGCGGCGACGGCTGCTGCTGTTGGCGGTGGCGGCAGCTGGTGTTGGCGGCGGCGGCGGCTGTAGCGGCGGCGGCGGCCCCGGCAGCGACGACGGCGGCTGTCACGGCACGACGGCAGGTGCTGCTGGGGCGGCGTCGGCGGGGCGGCAGGGCCGTGAAGAGCCGGGGAGAGGTCGTGAAGGGGCTGCGACGAGCCGCGAAGGAGCCGCGGAGGGGCCGTGAAGGAGCCGCAAAGGGCCGCGAAGGGCCGCGGAGGAGCCGGAAAGGGGCCGCTAAGGGCGGCGAAGGGGCCGAGAAGGGGCCACAAAGGGCCGAGAAGGGGGGGCCGCGAAGGGCGGCGACGGGGCTGAGAAGGGACCGCGAGGGGCCGCGAAGGGGCCGTGAGGGGCCGCGAAGAGCGGCAAAGGGGCCGCGAGGGGCCGCGAGGGGCCGCGAAGGGCCGTGAGAGGGGCCGCGAAGGGCCGCGGAGGGGCCGCGAGGGAGCCGCGAAGGGGCCGCGAAGGGCCGTGAGAGGGGCCGAGACGGGGCCTTAAGAGGGCGCGACGGGCCGCTAAGGGTAGGGTGCGTGACGGGAGGGCAGGTACATGGGGCGCGACTAGGGCAGGGGCGAAGCGCGCTCCGGGCAGGTAAAAAAAAATATCGTTTTAGTGGTGGGCCCTAGAAAACGTTCCCACTAGGGAACCTGCTCTAAACCATGTGAAAGAACGAGGAATGATTGACTAGGAAATGAGTTGGGTACAAATATGTAACCCTAGGAAACTTTACCCCATACTCTCTACCCCACTACAGCCTAGAAAGACTATAGCATAAATGTTTGACAGTCCACACTGGCCGCTGTCTCGACCGTCAATGGTCCATCGGCGTGCTAGTAGTCAATCCGAGAAGATTTATCTCAAGTGCTGACATGCGCCTGGTGGCGTGCGCTAACGGGAGGAGTGGAATAAAAGAGGCTTTGCCTCACGAAAATTGAAGGTCCTAGTAAACACTGCCGAATAGGTTTCTAAACACTCTCGCGGGCCAGTCGCCTGACTGAAGTCCTCCGATTGCCGTCGATTCAATCAATGGATTCCTAGTCGAATTGTATCGCGGACGGGAGTCCGTGAGTCGTGACGTGACCCCTCCCGCCATCAACGAATGGCTTCGATTGAATCAAACATTCGGGAAACCTCGCATACCAACTGCTAGTTCTGCTGCGATGGAAGCATACAACTGACGGGTTGAGTTGAAATCATTAGAGTAACTACCCCTAAATATTGTTTCTCCTTCACGTGCTATCTTTCGGAGCAACACAAGCATCCAAGCTATCCAGATATGATGGTTTCCTTGTGGACTGCGCGGTGGGTGCTACCAAATCGGCACCCCATCCAGGATTTTGAGCGCGAATCTAGATTCGATACGTGCAAAGGGACGGTCACTGTGGGGCGAAACGGTGACGCATCAGTACGAAACACGTGGAGGTAACGGACGTGAAAAGCGCGATGGCGGCGGAATTCGTACTCACATGCCGGAATGAGGTATGCGAAATCAAGGTAAGGAGCAGGTCAACACAGCTGGTACGGTACAGAACGGTCTCTTGAAACAACACTCCAACCACCGTCTTCTCTAGTGGCTCTATGTATGAACCCCCCGGATGTCCCCTGGGTCTCTGGCGCCTGGGGGGGGGGGTGTTGTGGTGGGGTCCTTCGTGGTGGCAGGGTAGCGTTGGGCCCCTCTATTTTATATTACCGTAATATTGTTGTATCCAGTAAATTATACCGCGATTGCGGGTCAGTTTTTACAGAGACATGATCGAATTCTTCTGCCATCTTTGGGTTAGTCTTGAAATCTGGCATACAACCCTCCCGAATTTCAGGTACACCTTCATCGTGTACCACAAGTTATGAACTGGAAAATTTATATTAGTGGGCTTTTAGGGCGGATCCAGCGCCTACGTTTACAGGTACCATACAGCTCATTCGTAGTGGTTTGAAACGATTGTGAGGAAATGAGGAATGAATGAACTAGCAAGCAGGTGGGTACAAGTAGGAAAACCTAAAAGTGGTGTACCCCATATTGTCTACCCCACTACAGCCTACACAGACTATAGCATATGAGTTTGACACACCCCCATAGGCAAAGTGGGGGAGAACAAGAGGTCACAAGACCAGTCAAGCAAAGCAAAGCAAGCTCAGGGTGGATCACAACGTCACCACACATTCCAAGCACAAGTTCAAGGCCACATGGCCAGTTCACATGCAAGATCATATATAAAGGTAAACAAGCAAGTGCAGGTATAGAAAGATCACAGTACAAGCAAGGTCAAGAAGTGAGCAAGTGAGGCCAAGTGGGCAAAAGACCTAGCATTGTACAGAAGCGCTGATGATCACAAGGCAGAAGTGCCTTGGTAAAGATATCAGCAGTGTTGGCCTCAGAGGCCACGTAAGCAAGGCGCAGCTGACCACGCTGCTGCAGCTCACGAGCAAGGAAGTAGCGAAGAGCAAAGTGCTTTGTTTTGTGCTGACGAGCGGGTAGACCGCCACGAAACAGAGCTGGAACCAAGGCTGAAGGTGTAACCCTGTGACGACCGCTGCGTAGCCTGGTCGTCAGCCCAAGAAGCGTCTGCGTGACCTCTGAGGACCACTGAATGTCGCCCTCCAAGCACTAGCCCCATGCCCGACGTACTGCACAAGTAGCACAACACCCTCTTCGCTGCAGCCGTGTGCTCTGGTCGGTGTCTACCAGGAGCAACATAGCGTGCCAAGATGCTAAGAGGGTATGCAAGGTCAGGTCGTCTGCAGGTCATCAGGTATATGAGGCAGCCAACAATCTCTGGGTATGGGCCACTCGGCTCTACGGACTCATCCAAAGGCAGAGCTGAGAGCGAGTGGCGAGTAGACAGAGAAGTGGCCTGAGGCGAGGAGTACGTGAAGTCGAAGCGCTGAAGGACCTGCTGCACCATGTGTGACTGAGTCAGGGTAATGGCGCGCAATGCTCTGTCCCGGGTGATCTGCAAGCCAAGGTAGCTGCGGAGTTCACCCAGGTCTGTGCCCGTGTGTCTCTTCTGCAGCTCGAACTTCACGTGGGCGAGTCCAGCAGTGTCAGCAGTAGCAAAGACCAAGTCGTCGACGTACACGAGGATATAGAGCGGCGGCAAAGAGGTGTCGGTGCGCAGAAACAGCGACGGGTCGGTAGTAGAAGGAGCAAACCCAAGAGCCGCAAGTGTAGTCCTCAGTGTGTCGTGCCACTCACGGGGCGCCTAGCGGAGACCGTAGACTGGCCGCCGGAGGCTCCACTGGGTACCAGTGGGAAACGACCTAGTGAAGCCAGGTGGGCGGCGTAGCCAGATCTCCTCGTGCAGGCTGCCCTGCAGGAAAGCTATGCTGAAGTCAAGAAAGTGAAGCTCGTAGTCGCGCTGAGCGGCTATGTGAAGCCGCACCCGAAGAGTTTCTTTGGGGTGGGAGAGAAGGTTTGAAAGTAGTCGACTCCTTGCCGCTGACTGAAGCCTCGAGCCACGTAACGCGCCTTGAAGACAAACAGAGAACCCGGCGGCCGCTTCACACTGAAAATCCACATGCCACTGACGATGTTCGCCCCAGGTGGGGGAACCTCGTCGACGTAGGTGCCTGTGGACTTCCAGGAAGCCATCTCTACGTCCATGGCTTACTGCCACTGTAAGGAGTAGGGACCCTCGATCGCCTCAGCGTACGATCGAGGAGTCGAGATGTCTGGTGCATCCGGGTCTCCCTCAGGGGCAATCAGCGTGGACACGAGATGAGGCAAAGCAGCAGCAAAATACTGGAACTCCTCCTGCCTGTCCTCAAGGACGTCTGTGCAAAGAGCACACTCACCCCCGACGGACGGAGGACAGACAGACTCAGACTCAGCAACAAGATTAGCAGCGTAGTCTAGACGTCAGCGAGCAGCAAAGTCGACAAGCTCAGCAACTAGGGCCGACGCAGCAGTGGACTCAAAGGAAGGGATAGTGATAACAGTAGCCAGGAGACGCGTGACAGTAGGACTGGCAGCACGAAGAGAGTCAGACTTCGGGTCAGCAAGAACAGGAAAAGAGGACTCTGGAGGAGACGGCAACGGGACACGCAGAGGAGCAGTGGACGGACGCAGTGCCATCTGGTGTGTGCTTGGGACCGCAGGAGGACGCGGACGTGGAGCACGACTACTAGTGCGAGCAGTACGAACAGGCGACGCAGGACGAGACACAGGCTCACAACGCTCAGCAAGACCTCCAGTAGGACCAGTGTAGGGAGAAGGAGCAGGCAGTGGGGAGGCGGGCTGTAAATGTGACTGCGACTGGACACGCTGTGGACACTCTAAGGGAGGGGCAGGACCAGTAGAGGGCGGGAGACCAAGAACCTGCTCAAGGAGCGGAACAAAGTACGGCCGCGGCCGCGTAGCGCCTCCAGAACCAGGAGGGACAGCACCAGTACCCCCACCGGCAGCACCCGCGCCAGCAGCACCTCGAGCTCCAACAGCGCCAACTCCAGCACCCTGAGAAGCACCAGCGCCAGCAGCACCTCCAGCGCCAACACCCCTAGCAGCTCCAGGTCCAGCAGCTCGAGCTCCAGCAGCACCAACTCCAGCAGGACCGCAAGCTCCAGTACCGCTAGCAGCTTCAGCAGTACCTCCAGCAGTACCAACTCCAGCAGCCCCAGCACCACCCCCAGTCCGAGCAGCTCTAGTACCGCCAGTACGAGCACCTCCAGGACCAGTGGCTCCAGTAACTCTAGTGCCGACCCCAGGGTGAGCAGCAATAGTAGCACCTCCAGCTCCAGCAGCACGGCTCCAGCGCCGGGAAAACCACTCGCGCAGCTCCTGCGGAGAGGGTAGCTCCCGCCTCGACGAAGCACCGCCAGAGGCCACACGAGCGGACTCAGCACCCCCAGGCTCCGCACCCCCAGGCTCAGCACCCCCAGGCTTTGTACCCCAAGGCTCAGCACCTCCAGGCTCCGCACCCCAAGGCTCCGCACCCCTAGGCTCACTACCCCCAGACTCAGCACCCCCACGCTCAGCACCCCTAGACTCAGCACCCGCAGGCTCAGCACCCCTAGCAGCACCAGAGTCAACAACTACCTCGACAGGCTCGACTGCGTCTACCTGGGACACACCTGACGGGGCAGGACCCTGAGGGGGGAGAGGGTCTACCGAGGGAGGACCTGGCGCAAGGAAGAGCGGCGGCGGGGGGAGGGGCGCAGTGCGGTAGGGGAAGAGACACTGTGAGAGTACGACGGCTTATGCCAGCTATGCTTGCATGCCTTTACTTTATCATGCTATTTCTAGCATAGGATAATTATATGCATGCATGAATTGCTCGATTTCCTAGGCTAGGTGCTTTCCTATATTTTATTATAGTTATAGCACCGATCTAGGTTGCGTGCACCGAATTCTGGCTTTTCGGTTGCCACCGAATCGCCTTCTACCGAATTCGGGGAGGATCTGTTCGGGACGCTTCGCGACCCACGGAACCTTCACGTAACACCTTGTTACGGGGCCTTGTGTCGAGCCTATATATAGCCTCGTATTGTACCTAGGTGATCGTTCAATTCACATTCTCTTTTCTGAGCTCGATCCTAGATCCTCACACTTGGTATCAAAGCCTGTTTAGACGCAAAGTTCTTTTGACCGCTAAAACCTAGCTTTTAAAAACCGCGGGGGCGACGACGGAAAGCGCCGATTTCGGGTACATAAACCAGTTCCGCGCTATTTTCTCACGTCCCCCTCGAACCGGTTTTCGAACACTCCTCAGGTCCTGTGGCGAAAAAGTTGGAATTTTGACCGTCGGATTGATTTGAATCTCAACGGCCCCGAGAATTTTGCCCTAAAGCGTTGGAATTTGGAGCGTCGGATTGAATTTCTTCTCAACGGCCAAGATAAGACGCGAATTTCGACTAAGGGAGAATTGCGCGACCTAAAGAATCAGCCCTCGTCATTTCTGCAGTCAACTCGACTCACAGTAAGATGACCAGCGCCTAGAATTCATATATTTTCGTCGCAAATCTTCCTATTAATCCCCAAATGGAGGAAAACGTTGATAATTCCGTACGGAAAATTACGGAGTTTCACACCGGCCTGGACCAGACGCGAGCGGCACTCCAACGAATAGAGGAGCTTCTCGCGAACCACTCGGCAGCCGCTGTCGGAATCCCAACCACTAGACCATTGGGATAAAAGGGCTTGTTTCAGTAGCGGGTCAGTGCGCCCATAACCTCCCAGGCAAACGCGCCTGTAACCCCCCCTAGGATCGATCGGGGATCTCACAGTGTAGCTCTACTGACACCCCCCCACACTGAGAGGCCCAGGACTGAGCACAGTGGCAACGACCAACATGTGCATACACCGGGATTCGAACCCGAGACCGCTCTGATACCATGTCAGAATCCCAACCACTAGACCATTGGGATAAAAGGGCTTGTTTCAGTAGCGGGTCAGTGCGCCCATAACCCCCCAGGCAACCGCGCCTGTAACCCCCCCTAGGATCGATCAGGGATCTCATAGTGTAGCTCTACTGACAGCCGCCACGGCAGCAGCGAACACAGCGGCGAATGCAGCAGCGATGTCAGCAGCAGCAGCGGCGACACCGACACTTCACTCAGCAGCAGCGGCAGCAGCTACATTGAATCTTGAGGTGGCACGTCCGAGGCTACCGGAGACGTTCAACCCGAATGCGAGAGACACTGACGTTCGTCGATTCATTGCGACTCTCGAAATTTACTTCGAGGCCGTTGGCTGTGCGACCCCGACACACGATGCAATGCGGATCCGGCTCGCAGCGACAGTGCTACGAGGCCCAGCGTTCGAGTGGATTTACAACAGCAATAAGATCCGAGGCGAGGGGTCATGGACGCAGTTTCGGGAAGCATTAATTCAACGTTTCAAACCAATCAACTCCAGCTACATGGCTTGGCAGCAGATTCATTGGCATAAACAGTTCGGCAGTGTAACACTGTACACGCAGCAGATGGAGAGCCTCTTCAACCGAATTACCGACCTGCCGAAGGGGAAAAAAATCCAAGCGTCTACCGAGGGGCTAAAGATGGAAGTCCGCCAACGGGTGATTGCCGCAAACTACAACAACTACCGCGACATGGTGTGTGCAGCAGAGAGATTCGATGCGTTGATGCAAGATCGACTCGAAACACGACGACGCGTGCCGAACAGATCATTCGGCACGGAGCGATCGGCACCACCCACGACCACCGACCCGATGGATATGGACAAGATCGACGCGAAGCAACGGCCGACAAAATATGAGAAGTGCGAATTTTGCGGCGCAGCAGGAAATCGACTCTTGGCGTGTTGGAAAATGAAGAAGGCACGAGCGGAGCTGTAGGGCAACAACAGTGCGACATCCACGATGGCGAAAAAAGGAGGACATGATGGCGCGAATTTAAAACGCCACGACCGACCGGCAACAGGGGAAATCGCCGAGACAAATGGAGGCTCCGCGAAACAAGACTCTGCACCGATCGGGAAACTCTAGCCGAACACCCCCGAGAGTAAGAGTATTCCCTCTCGAGGTTTTCAAGCCTTTAAAAACTCCAGGGGAGATTTCAAGGCCAAGAAAAAGCCTTCAAACATTATTCAGGTACTTGAGAAGTTGGGCAAACCACTCCGGAGCGTTGAAAAGGGTCGTGCATTCCAAGGAGTTCATATTCTCTCCCCGCATCATAGTGTTAAGGCTCCCCATTGCCCACAGGAGAAGCCTACACAACTGCAAAGGCTTAAGGGAAGGTTCCAGGCCAAGACGAAGCTGAATCGGCCTCGGATAAATCCTTCTAACCCTGCTCAGGTGGAAACTGATATGGAGTCAGCAGCTTCGAGCGCAGGACCGAGGGATGATCTATTTGACGTACCCTACGATCCTATAAGCGAGACCATCTACGATTACTCGGAGCAGCAAAAACCACTACTACTCGAGGTGATCTGCAATGGGCGACGCCTCCTGGCAATGGTGGACAATGGTGCGTCCCACTCGGTGTGCGACCGCGGGACGTTGGAGAAAATTGGAGAATTTTCGGAGGAGACCAAGTTCTCGGCAATAATGGTGGACGGTACGAAACTTCCCATCCACGGCGAAGCATCACTGCAGCTGCACATAGGGGCGCTGAGGTGGAAGCCAACGTTGCCGATCACGAACATCAAGGGCTTAGATTTCATCTTGGGGCGAGATTTCTTGAAGCGGTTCAACCCTGAGATCGACTGGGTCAACAGGAAGGCGCGCATCTACAACAACGGGAAACGAGTGGAGCTGCGAAGTTGGACGGATACAGGGAGCGTTCCATAAACGACACTGGCACAGTTCGAACGGACGGTGAACGAAAGTAACATGGGTTACTAAGCACTGGTTATGGCAGCAGCAGAGGAGGAGAAGCCGAGTTCCGAGCTACCTACAGCAGTAAAGGAGGTGTTGAAGCAGTACAAGGACATAATGCCTTGCGACCTACCCGCAGGCGTACCTCCAACACGCACCCACAAGCACGAGATTGTGGAGGAACCAGGTGCAGAACCCATCTCACGTGCACCATACCGACCAACGCCACAGCTACAGCTGAAGCAACTGCTCGCCTCTTCTTCGACCGCATCATCACCATCCACGGCATCCCCGCTACACTCATCTCAGACACAGACCCAAAATTCACCAGTAAGTTCTTGAAGGAGCTCATGGGACTGTTGGGGACAAAGCTTGCAATGTCTTCAGCATACCACCCCCAGACTGACAGACAGACAGAGCGACTCAATCAAGTGGTTGAACAGTTACTACGCACAGCTTGCAAGGACGACGTCAGCCACTGGGACACACAGTTACCGACCCTAGAGTTCGCTTACAACAACGCATCACATGCGACCACAGGGAAAACTCCTTTCTTCCTGTGTTACGGATGGGAACCACTCACCCCACAACAGCCAACTACACCGACACACGTCCAAGTCGCACATGACTTCGTCACCACCATGCAGCAGCTATGGGAGGAGACTTAGCGACGACTCACCACGATGCAAAACTCTCAGAAGCAGTATGCCGATCGCCAGCGACGAGACCACTCAGTAGCAGTCGGAGATCAGGTGCTTCTTGACACACGCAACTTGAACGTGTCTCACCTCTCATCCAAACTCCGGCCTCGCTTCTGTGGTCCTTTTCTCGTGGAGGCACAGGTGACACCAGTTACATTCTGCTTGCGCTTACCAGATACATGGAAGCTTCACAACGATTTCCATGTTCAGCTACTGAAGCCCTACAAGGACCCCAACCAACAGTTCCAGGGACGGCAGCTACCGCCACCACCACCGGTTCTCGTACAGGATGAACCAGAGTACGAAATGGAGCGCGTTCTCACTCATCGGCGCCACGGCTGCAAGACCCTCGAGTTCTTGATACGTTGAAAGGGATACGACCCCACTGAGGACAGTTGGGTTGCAGAAGCTGATATGGGCAATGCACGCCGTGCTCTCAAGGACTATCTTGTCAAGCAGGGTGTATCTCACGCCACCCAGCTTTGAGGGGGGGACGTGTGAGAGTACGACGGCTTATGCCAGCTATGCTTGCTTGCCTTTACTTTATCATGCTATTTCTAGCATAGGATGATTATATGCATGCATGAATTGCTTGATTTCCTAGGCTAGGTGCTTTCCTATATTTCATTATAGTTATAGCACTGAGCTAGGTTGCGTGCACCAAATTCTGGCTTTTCGGTTGCCACCAAATTGCCTTCTACCGAATTCGGGAAGGATCTGTTCGGGACGCTTCGCGACCCGCAGAACCTTCGCGTAACACCTGGTTACGGGGCCTTATGTCGAGCCTATATATAGCCTCGTGTTGTACCCAGGTGATCATTCAATTCACATTCTCTTTTCTGAGCTCGATCCTAGATCCTCACAGGCACCGACTCGTCAAAGGTGACGTCTTGGGAGGACAGAACACGCCGCGAGGTGGGGTGGTAAAACTGCCAACCAGGCGCGTCAGGGGGGAAACTAAGGAAGACGCAGGGAACCGTATGGGGGGACACCTTGTCCGCAGACAAGTCGCGGACAAACGCCCGAGATCCCCAGATACGAAACGCAGACGCATCGCCAACCTTCCCCGTCCACCGCAAGGTGGGGGAGGTCTCTGGCAAGTAGCCCCGGGGCTGAAGGTTGATCTGATGCGCTGCGTACTGAACCGCGAACGGCCACAGAAAATGGGGAGCAGCTGCATGGATCATGGACGTACGAGCGACGTCCATGACCATGCCAATGCGGCGCTCAGCAATCCCATTTTGTTGTGGAGAGGCCGGAAGCGTGAACGTCTGGCGGATGCCCTGTGCACGACAGAATGCTCCTAGAAGGGCAGAGGAAAACTCCCCGCCTCTATCCGAGTGCAGACACAGAACAAGAAAGTCCGAGCCGAAACTCTCTCTGAGCTGGAGACGAGCTGCGCGGATCCAGTCGATCAATAGCTCAGTGACGTCACCCTTGCTGCGCAAGGGGAACACCGTAGTGTAACGCGAGTAGTCGTCAACCTCAAACAGGAAGTAACGCTCGTGACCCTGGCCACGGACGCGGGCGGGGCCCCACACGTCCATGTGAAGAGTCTGCAGCGGAGCCTCTATCGGAGGAAACTCGGAGGAGTGAGGGGCGGCGCGCTGCCGCCTCTCGAGGCAGGGAACGTAGGTAGGGGCAGGCCCCGGAGGGAGGGGGGGGAGGGACCGGGGGAGACCAGAGACAAGGACACGCGAGGCCATGCCGCGGAGACGAGGCAGAGAGGGGTGACCAAGGCGGTGGTGCCAGAGGAGGGTCTGGTGAGACAGGAGACGACACAAGCAGGGAGCAGACTCAGGACCAGACGAGGACGCTGCAGCAAACACCTGACTCTACGCAGCTACCTGACCAGACTCAACAACCAGAGGAGACTGAGTAGTCAGTGTGTACAGGCTCGACCCCGGGTGACGGGTAAACGTGGCCAAGCGTCGGCCCGTCCGAGCACACGTATAGTGGGTCACCCGCTGACCCGCAGGAGTGAACTGGTCAAACCCCCCATCCCGTAGATCAGCACCACTCACCAAGTTCGTAGAGAACGAGGAGAGGTAGAGACCTGACAGGGTGCCAGAGGGGGCTGCCGGACACGGTAAGACAGTGGAGAAGTGGGCAAGGACAGGACCCCCAGAGGGATCCGCCAGGGAGACCGCAACCAGTCGACCAAGCGGCGTAAGCGTGGTGCGGTCTCGAAAGAAGGAGCGGGAAGCACCCGAGTCAAGGGTGAAGGTGTGTAAGGCCTGAGCCGACGTGGTACCTGAGAGAGCAGACTCACCAGCACCTGGGGCAGCAGACGCACTAGCACCTAGAGCAGCAACCTCACCAGCACCTAGAGCAGCAGCCTCAATGCCCGGGTCAAGCGGAACACACAGGTAACAGTCACCCTCATCACTAGTAGACACAACATACATGGCAACAAGAATGGCATCATTATCAAGATCAAAGACAGCAACCCCCGACCTAAGCAGCTCGCCCCAGCGGGGAATCTCAGTGGCGTCAGGGAACTGGAGACGCCAAGCGTCCGTCAGACGACCGAAGCAGCGCTGGGTGGTGTGCGGGCCACCACACGGCTCACCAGTACGGTCGCCGGTACGCAGGACGTAGGCACAAGGACCAGTACCCCGCTGACGCGCAGAGTACCACTCACGAAGCTGCTGGGGGGGCGGGGTCTCACGAGCGCGCTGCTGCTGCTGGCACTGACCACCACCGAAGCCGGCCCGCTGCGCAGAGCCACCGCGACTAGCTCCACCTCCTCCGCCGCCACCTCCGCCACCGCCACCACCGCCTCCTCCTCCGCTCTCACCACCACCGCCGCCGCCGCCTCTGCCTCCACCGCCGCCACCGAAGCCCCTACCCCCGCCACCACTCCCACCACCACCCCCACTCCCTCGGCCTCCTCCACCGCCACCTCCACCGCCCCCGCTAGCCCCTCCAGCGCCCTTGCCCCCCTTGCCCTTGCCGGTGCGGCGTCGCCCGCTAGGGGCAGACGCAGCGTCGACCGACTCGGTGCCAACGAAGTCGACGGCAGCAGCAGAGGCAACAGAGGTCAAAAGGGGGGAGGGGGAGCACCCCTCAAAGAAGGGGGCACGAGGGTCACCACGAGAGGCTCCTACAACGACTCTACTCTTCTCAGCTGCCAGGAGGCGCTCCTCGAGGAGGTCAACGGTGAGTGTGGTGGGGCAAACAGAGAGGAAGTGGTCCCTGACCGAGCGAAGGGAGTCAGGGAGCCGGGTGACTATGTAGTAGAGGGTGATGTACATGGGGGGGGGGGGGGGGTTCTTGGCGCAGAACTCAGCAGGAAGCGCAGCGCGGTAGCGGGTGTAACTAGTGCGAAGGTGCGTAACGAGGTCAGCGACAGTGGGAAAGGCGGCGAGGTCAGGAAACAGGTACAGCAGCATGAGGCGGCAAAGGGCAGCAGTGGCAGGGGAAGAGTAGCGTGCAACTACAGCATCGTACAAGGTCTTAGCACTCTTGTACTGACTAAAGTGCGCGCGCTCAGTGGACGGCAAGTGACTACGCACGGCAAGACGGGCAACAGCATCGCGTGTGGCCCACTGTGAGCGAACAGTGCTATCAGCATCGGCAGCAGGGGCAGTAGAGGCGCCAGACGTGAGATTGAACAGGGAGAGACCGTCCTTCCTATCGCACTATAGGAAAAGCTGGAGATCATCGACCCAGACCTCAAAGTCAACAGCCCGACCCTCAGCATCAAAGGCTAGAACACTAGGGGTAGCCATGACAGTAGTGGCAGCAGGCTAGGGGAAGCAGTAGCAGGCGTGGCTCGACAGTGCTCTAACCAGGGCTGGTAGGTGGGGGTTGGTAAGCGGTGGGTTAGGGCCGAGGCGCGTCGGCAGGGACAGAGCCGCGACCGCGGCGGCAGCTTCTGCTGTCAGTGGCGGCGGCAGTCGTTGTTGTTGGCGGCGATGGCTGCTGCTGGTGGTGGTCGCCGCTGTTGTCGGTGGCGTTTGCTGCTATCGGCTGCTGCTGGCGGCGGCGGCGGTTGCTGCTGGCAGCTGCTGCTGCTGGTGGCGGAGGAGCCGAGGAGGGGCTGGGAAGGTTTGCGACGGGGCCACGAAGGGCGGGGACGGGGCCGAGAAGAGGCCGCGAGGGGCCGTGAAGGGCGGCGACGGGGCCGCTAGGGGCAGCGACGGGGCCGCGAAGGGCGGCGACGGGGCCGCTAGAGGTGGCGACGGGGCCGTGAAGGGCGGCGACGGGGCCGCTAGGGGCGGCGACGGGGCCGCGAAAGGCGGCGACGGGGCCGCTAGAGGCGGCGACGGGGCCGCGATGGGCGGCGACGGGGTCGCTGGAGGTGGCAACGGGGCCGCGAAGGGCGGCGACGGGGCCGCTAGGGGCGGCGACGGGGCCGCTAGAGGCGGCGACGGGGCCGATAGGGGCGGCGACGAGGCCTCGAAGGGGCCGCGAGGGGCCTCAAAAGGCGGCGACGGGGCCGCGAAGGACGGGGACGGGGCCGTATCGGGCGGCGACGCGGTCGCGAAGGGCGGCGTCGGGGCCGCGAAGGGTGGCGACGGGGCCGCTAGGGGTGGCGACGGGGCCGCTAAGGGTGGCGCGAGGGGCCGTGAGAGGGGCCTCTAGGAGGGTGCGACAGGCCGCTAAGGGCAGGGGACGCGACGAGAGGGCGGCCCACGTGGCGCGCCTTGGGCAGGGGCAACTCGCGCTCCGGTCAGGAAAAAAATTTCAGTGATGGGCCCTAGGAAGCGTTCCCACTAGGGAACTTGCTCTATACCATGTGAAGAAATGAGGAATGAATGAACTAGGAAGCAGGTGGGTACAAGTAGGAAAACCTAAAAGTGTTGTACCCCATATTGTCTACCCCACTACAGCCTACACAGACTATAGCATATGAGTTTGACAACGATATCAAGCGGTGCACAACGGTTCTTAAATTGTACCGTTATGAAACGTGACGCAATACTGATTTCCGTACTGGATTAACTGTAATGTACGGAAAACGTGCACACTGGACCCACCCTTAGAATTTTTTGCTGTTAGTTCGTGTCCATGGGGATGACATGTCAACATGGCAGTGTCAACACGAAGCGTGCGGAATTTGGAGTGTCAAGCTTTGTACCTTCAGTGTCAAAACGAAGCGCAACACAAAATCCTGCGACGCAACGTGATTGGTTGGGCACGAATTGTTGCAAGACCTTGCAGTCGTACAAGACTTTACATCCACACGCGATTTCTTGCAAGACCTTGCAGTCGTATAGAACTTTACATCCGACGATTGGGCAGATGTGGGTAGAAAGAATTCTTGATCCTACCAGTTGGTTGGCTGGATGGAGGAACAAGTTTCGCAGAGCAGGATGTCCGACTAAATTTACTGGCTGGCGATTTCATGTCGTTGACACCCTGCCAACAATGTTGGCAAGGGTCAAAACCAGAAGTTGACACTCACAAGCTTGACATGTCATCCGTACGGACACGACCTTATACAGTAATGTTCACCCTAGCCTTTTTTGGGGGGAGGGGGGGGAGGTAGTTGTAGAAAGTCCCCCGGGCCGTATTGTCAAATGTTGTAGCCTATAGTGAGGTTTTTCTTAGGGGGTACAGAAGTTAGGGTTTGTCATATGTACCCCAACTCACATCAATGAGATCATCACTTCCTTTCTTGACATGGTATCACCTAGGTTTGGATCCTGTGGGATCCCGCTCCTCCTGACCTCGTTCGTTTCGCCCGAGCTAGTCTCACTCTGTCGTACTAGTTGCGCACGTCTTGCTCAAGCCTAGCGCCGGCCCGCTCTAGTCGGGTTCGTTCGTTACCACTCGTTCCGCCGATCCACTGTTCTCGCAGCGTAGCGACCTTCTCCCGCCCCCCTCCCCCCTGCTGCCCGTCGCGTTTCCCCCCCTTGCTGCCCGTCGAGTCGCGTTTTTCCCCCCGTTGCCCATCGGGTCGCGTTTTTCCCCGCGCTGCTCGTCGAGTCGCGTTTTCCCCCCGCTGCCCGTCAAATCGTGCCTTCCCCGGCCCCCGTCGCGTCGCGCTCTCCCCACCCATCGTCCCGTCGTGCCCTCCCCCGCTACTCGTCGCGACGCGCCCTCCCCCCACTGCCCTAAACGCCCGTCGCGTCGCACCTGCCCCCCGTCGCGTCCCTACCCCCGCCCTACGCGCCCGACGCGTCGTCCCTACGCCCGCGCGCCCGCTGCGCCCGCGCCTCCCCGCGCCCTACGCCCTACGCCCGTCGCCTCCCTACGCTCTGTGCCCTGCGCCCGCGCCTCCCCGCGCCCTGCGCCCGTTACCTCCCCGCGCCCTGCGCCCTTCGCCCGCGCCTCCCCGCGCCCTGCGCCCTGCGCCTGAGTGCTCGCTGCGCCCGTTTCTACGCACGCCCGCCCTTCGCCCGCTGTGCTGTCTTGTCTCTTTTTGCACGCGTGCCTGCTTGCTCGCGCTGCCACGTCTGCTTGTTTTCTCCGCCGCTGCGCCTGCTTGTTAGGCCTATTGCGAGCCCTCCCTCTGCTCTTCTACACGTCCTGTCGCTCGTACTTCCACTATGGCGAATCCTAGAGTTCTTCGTTTTGACGCTGACGGTCGACCCCTCGAGTTCTCGGTCTGACTCCTGCGCGCGCGTCGCCTTTTAGAGAGTCAGGTCCAGGCGGGTGAGTCCTTCTGGGCGCACGCTACTGGTGACCTTCCTGCGCCCGACGACCCTACGCCTTTAGCCTCTGCCCCTGACGACGCTGCTAGAGCCCGCTTTGTCAGCCAGCGTGCTGACCTCACCGCGTGGAAGTGGCGTGACGCTGCGGCCTGCATCGCTCTTAGCAGCCTCCTCCCTAATTCTGAGGAGGCCCACTTCACTCAGGTTCGCACTGCTAGTGAGTTCCTGACTGCGATTAAGGCCTGCTACGCTACTCCCACCACTGTCTCTCTTGGCCGACTCTTCCTACCGTTCCTGTTCCCTGTTCTCGCCTCGTTTGAGCGCTCTGCTGACTTGATTGCTCACCTTCGCTCGCTTGATTCTAGCTACCGCGCTGCCTGCACTGACGCACAGCTTGCACTGCTCCCTCCCCCCATGGCAATTATTATCTACTCCATTGCCACTAGCCTCCCTGACCGCCTTGCCTCAGTTCATGACACGCTTCTTCTGAAGCACCCTATTGAGCTCACTATCGAGGTCCTTGAGTCTGCGCTCAAGGACGTCGAGAGGAACCTCCGCTCCGTAGCCTCCTCCTCTGGTGCTGTGCCCCCTCCACTGTTCCACGGGTGCACTGTCCCTCAGCTGCCCACCTTTACAGCCTCTCTTGCCACTGCTGCTACTGACATGACCGCAGCTGCTGTTGCGACTTCTTCGCGGTCTCGAGGTAGAGGTGGCAAGAGGGGCGGTCAGGGTACAGGTGGCGGCGGCGGTGGAGGCGTTGGCGGCGGAGGTGGCGGGGGTGGCGTGCCGACTGGTGGCTGCGGGAGTGTAGGGCCTGGAGAGGCGTCTCGTGCAGCGGCTGGTGACCCCGCTACTGCAGCTGGTGGAGGCGACGCCCGGGCTCGTCAGCCACCTTCTGGTCTGCTGGCCGCGTCGGGTGGAGCAGCAGCGTGGTACCTGGCCCAGCGGCAGCAGAAGCAGCAGCAGCCCCTCCCCTCGCAGCAGCAGCGGCAGCAGCAGGTTTTGGGGCCAAGACAGCGTCAGCCTCAGCGAGGTGTTGTTCACCTTTCGTGCACCTATCAGCTTTTGACAGGTGCTCGCCGAGGCCAGCCTTGTGGTCGCACCCACCCTCCTGGTCAGTGCTTTGCTCTGCTCACTGACACGGTTTGCTTGGCCTACGGTGTTGGAGGCCCTGCCCCTGACTGGTTTCCTCTTGTTCAGACGTACGGCCCTACCCTTTGGGGCATGTCAGCTTCTCAGTTGCTTGATCTCTTAGGAACTCCTCATGCTATATATGCTGTTGTTGACTCTAGTGCTTCTGACTCTGTTTACTCGAGTGTTGCTAGCTTAGGTGCTTGTCTTGCTGAGTTGCCTCTTGCTAGTGTAGGCACTTGTGTAGACACTAGTCCAGGAGCTCGTTCGGAGGACGCTTTGCTGTCTTTCACTTTGGACTCTGGGGCTTCGCACGGCTTCTTCAGGGACCACACGACACTTACTCCGCTTCCTGCGCCAGTCTCTGTGGCACTGGCTGATCCCACCTCGGGACCAGTCACTGCTCGCTACACTACTACTCTTCCGTGCCCTGCTGTTCCCTCTGAGTCTCTGACTCGCTTCCATGTCCCCTCGTTCTCGAGGAACTTGGTGGGCGTGAGGCCTCTTGTGAGTCAGCACGTGGGTGTGTGGATTGAGCCCTCTGGTGAGACGGGGGTTTGTGTTGACAGAGACACTTACGCGCCTCTTGCCACCTTTACAGCGGAGCCGGGCTCAGGTCTCTACACACTTCACACTGACCCTGGTGTGCAGCAGCAGCAGCAGCAGCAGCGGCGGCGGCAGCAGCAGCGACTCCTGTCCCCGGCCCCGGTTACTTCCCCCAGTCTGGTCCCTGCGTCTCACCAGGTTGTTGCGTCCCCCCAAATAACTGTGTCTGGTCAGGTTCCCGTGTCTGGTCCAGTTGCTGCGTCGTGCTCCTGCCGATCGCTTGCACACCCCACCGTACGGGGCACCCGTCCCTCCCTCGTCTGCGCGCTATGTCTCGTCAGCGTCTTGTCTTAGGCCTCCAGCGTGTCTTGCCGTCGCTGCCGCCTTCGCTTGCACCGCCGTGCGGTCCCTGCGTTGAGGGTCGGCTACGCGCTTCCCCTCACTCCTCCCTTCGTCCGGCCACCGAGCTTTTTGAGACGCTCCACTTGGACGTCTGGGGCCTCGCCCCTCGCCTTGGCCTTGAGCGCGAGCGTTTCTTTTTGGTGGTCGTTGACGACTACTCCTGCTACACCACAGTGTTCCCCCTGGCAAAGAAGTCAGAGGTGACTTCTACGCTGATCAGGTGGTTGCTTACCACTGAGGGCAATCGTGGTCGTCGTGTCAGGTGTCTTCACTCTGACCGTGGGGGTGAGTTTCGCTCTAGCATTCTCGCTGGATTCTGTCGCGAGCAGGGCATTCGTCAGTCCTGGACACTTCCAGAGTCCCCACAGCAGAATGGGGTTGCTGAGCGCCGCATAGGCTTGGTCATGGAGATTGCCCGCACCTCCTTGACTCACTCCCGTGCCCCCCATTTTCTGTGGCCCTACGCGGTTAGGTACGCTGCTCACCAGCTGAACCTCTGGCCACGCGTCTCTCGGCCAGAGGCTTCACCGACCAGTCTTTGGACCAGGTCCCCTGGTGTTGCGTCGAGGTTTGGTGTCTAGGGTTGCTTGGCTCTTGTCCGCGACACTTCCGCGGACAAGCTCTCGCCTCGCGACGTTCCCTGTGTCTTCCTTGGTTTCCCTGAGGACTCCTCTGACTTCACCTTTTACCACCCTCCCTCTCACCGGTTCTTTGACTCCCGTGACGTCCGTTTCAAGGAGTCCACCCCCTACTACGTCAGGTAACCCAGTCGAGGTCTCCCGGTTCCTCCTCCCCCTCTCTTCCTGACTTCCGCTCCCCCTCCTGCTCCCCCGGTACAGCCTCCCCCCCCTGGTCCCGCCCCGTCACGTGTGTCCCAGGGTACCCCTCCCCCCTCGGTAGCCCCTCAGGTGCAGCCTCCTTCCCCGCAGTCCTCCTTGCAGCCTGCTGCGGACCCTGTGGGAGCCGGTGCTCGTGGAGAGGGCCCTACAGGTGCTAGCTCTGGGGGTGCTGGAGTTGGAGCTGAGCCCGTGGTTGCAGGGGACTCTTGTCTTTCGGGAGCTGGTGCTGGTCCTGCTGACTTTGGGGGTGCTACGTCTGGGGGTGCGGGTGCACCCTCTTCGGGTCCTGGTGAGCCTGGTCGTGTTGCTGTTGGTGGTGCTGACTCTGGGGGTGGTGCGCCTGGTGCTTTGGAGGGCAATCCCGGGGCTGCCGCACCCCCGACACTACTCCTCCCCCCCACCCCTACCCGACCCGGCACCAGGCTCATGTTCGCCGTGCCCGTGAGGAGCAGCTGGAGTTGGAGAGAGAGAAGAGAGAGTTGCAGCGGCTGGAGGAGCAGTTGCAGCAGCAGGAGCAGCTACAGCAGCCGCAGCTGGAGCCGCCGCAGCAGCAGGAGCCGCATGAGCTAGAGCCGCTACAGTAGCAGGAGGAGCAGCAGCAGCCGCCGCAGCAGCACCAGCACCCGCCGCCTCCTCCTCCTGTCTCCGGTCTTCGGGCCCTCGGTCTCCCCTCCCGCTCTCCTTCCTCCTCCCCCTCTCCTCCCGTCTCGGGTCCTCCGCTTCCTCCTCCTGACCCCTCTCCAGCTGTTTTTCCTCGTTCTCAGTCTTCGTTGTCCCCTCCTCCTTCTCAGACTTGGGCCTCTCGTCGCTCCCCTCGTGCTCGTCCCTCGTCCCCTGTTCCCTTCACTGACCTTCGTACTGCCTTCCTTCGTTCTAGTCCGCCTCATCTGTCTCCGTCTGTGCTTCCGTCTCCTCCTGAGTCGGCCCTCACTTCTTCGTTTTCTACTCCTGTCACTGTCTACTACCGCATGTACCGTCTTGTTCTCTCTCGTGTTCTCGCCTCTCTTGTTACCCACCCTCGTGCCTATGTGTCCTCTGTATCCGCTCCTACTGCCGCAGTCACTGAGTTTGCCTCTACTCTCCGCCTTGACTTCGCCACCAGTCTTGTGGCTGCTCCTCCTTCCAGTCCTCTGGTCGTCGGGGGTGTGTCTGCCCTTGGTTGTGACGCCCT
Source organism: Closterium sp. NIES-65 (assembly GCA_948144175.1). Lineage (NCBI taxonomy): Eukaryota > Viridiplantae > Streptophyta > Zygnematophyceae > Desmidiales > Closteriaceae > Closterium > Closterium sp. NIES-65. The sequence goes on from CANXME010001279.1 coordinate 533,536, forward strand.
AGAGGACAGGCAGTTTGAGCTAGAGTTCCTAGTAGCCGCTTCCCCTCATCTCTGTGCCATGCTGCTCGCCCCTGAGGGAGACCCCGACGCCCTTGACATACCGACTCCTTGCACTTACGCTGAGGCAGTGTCAGGGCCTTGGGCCTCTCAGTGGAGAGCTGCCATGGACGCAGAGATGGCCTCCTACAGATCCACAGGCACCTACGTCGACGAGGTTCCCCCCCCTGGGGCGAACGTAGTCGATGGCATGTGGATCTACAGGGTGAAGCAGCCACCGGGATCTCCTCCGGTCTTCAAGACGCGCTATGTGGCTAGAGGTTTCAGTTAGCGCGAGGGAGTTGACTTTTTTCAGACCTTCGTGCCCACCCTGAAGATGACCACTCTTTGGGTGTTACTACACGTAGCGGCACAGAGAGACTACGAGTTACACTCTCTCGACTTCTCCACTGCGTTTCTTGAGGGTAGCCTACACGAGGAGGCCTAGCTGCGTCGTCCCTCTGCCTTCACTTGCACTTTCCCTCCTGGGACCCAGTCGAGGCTGAGGCGACCGGTCTACCGTCTCCGTCAGGCTCCTCGTGAGTGGCACAACACCCTTCGTTCTACTCTCGCTGACCTTGGTTTTCAGCCGTCGTCTGAGGACTTGTCGCTGTTCATTCGTCGTGGCTCCACACCGTTCTTTGTTCTAGTCTACGTCGATGACCTGGTTTTCGCCAGTGCTGACAGGGTTGCCTTGGCAGACGTGAAGTCCGAACTGAAGAAGAGACACACGTCCACTGACCTTGGTGAGCTTCGTCACTACCTTGGCCTGCAGATCACCAGGGACAGAGCTGCTCGCACCATTACACTCTCACAGTCACACATGGTGCAGCAGGTCCTTTAGCGGTTCGAGCTTCAGCACTCCACAGTACAGCGCACACCTCTTGCTATTGACCACAGACTCACTGGACCCTTTCCTGACGAGCCGTTTGAGTCCAGTGGTCCCTACGCAGAGCTAGTGGGCTGCCTCATGTACCTGATGACTTGTACTCGCCCGGACCTCGCCTTCCCTCTCAGCGTCCTTGCTCGCTTTGTTGCGCCAGGGAGGCACCGTCCTATTCACTGGACGGCAGCTATGAGGGTGGCGAAGTACCTAGCGACGACATCAGGCGTGGGGCTAGTTCTTGGAGGGCAGCAGCCTGTCGTACTTACTGGTCACTCTAACTCTTCTTACGCTGACGACGATGAGACTCACAGGTCTACTCAGGGGTACTGTTTCACCTTGGGTTTAGGAGCTGTTTCCTGGCGGTCCACGCGCTCCTCTTCGATCTCGACCTCTACATCTGAGGCTGAGATCTACGCTGGTGCCATGGCGGCACAGGAGCTGCGTTGGTTGACGTTTTTGCTCGCTGACCTTGGTGAGCGGCCGAGCTCTGCACCGACCTTGTTCACTGACAACAAGGCGTCGATTCTCCTCTGTCGTGAACCGCGACTGGAGAGCAGAGTGAAGCACATTCACGTCAGGTACTTCCTTGTGCGAGAGTTGCAGAGACGTGGACAGGCTCGCTTCGAGCTTGTGGAGTCTGAGGCCAACACTACAGACATCTTCACCAAGGCGCTTCCGCCTTGTGACCACCAGAGGTGTTGTTTGTAGTTAGGCCTTGTTGACACAGTTTATAGTCGTGTATAGGCTTGAGTTTACTGTTTGCTTTGCTTGTACTCTTGCTATACACACTTGTTGTTGGGCTGTAAAGCCCTTAGGATCTTTGCAAGGGTGAACTCTGGGTAGAGTTGGTGTAGTAGCGGAAGCATTAATTAAAGTGTTGTGAACCACCTTGCGCTAGTATGTGAGGGCAAAGTAAGTTGATTAAAGCAAAGAGATACATGATTATGTAAGAGTACAAGGAATACGAAGAGATATGGTTATAACTACTTTACTGTTGCTGTTGCGGTTTGATACAGTGACGACTTGGGCAACTGCTCTGTAGCGAGTCAGTTGTGTGTCCTTGCTGTCGTGCTGTACTTGTCAGGTCAAAGGTCGCTGACCTTTGACTTTCGCGTAACCTCTAGCAACCGCTCAACCTCCAAGGGTTGACTCGCCGGTGCTTCGATATACTTCGCTTCGAGTCTGACTTGGTGTTTCGACCCAACAGAGGCGCTTAGGACCGATTGTTTCCAACACTCCCCTTCGCTTCTGGAGTGTCGCTGACGTGGCTCTGTCCAGCCAGCAGCATGCAGTATTCGAACTTCTGCTTTCCGAGCTTCTTGGTCAGGTAGTCAGCTGCCATCTCGGACGTGGGACAGTATGACAGCTCGAGCCTTCCCTTCTCGATCTCGTCCTTCACAAAGAAATATTGCAGGGCGATGTGTTTCGTCCTGTTCGCGAAGCCGTTCTTGTTGGCGATGCGAATTACCGACTGGTTGTCGCAGAACAGGGTAAAGTTGGATAACTCGGCTAACTTCGCTTCTTCCAACAGCTCGCAAAGATAGAGTCCTTCCTTGGTGGCTGAGCAGAGTGCAATATATTCTAATTTAGCTGACAAGAGAGCAATTAATTCCTGCTTGCTCGATTGCCAAGAGATAGGTCCGATAGGTTCAAGGCGGTAGATGTAGCCGGTGCGGGAGCGCCTATTGTCGGAGTCGCCAGCGTGATCAGCCTCGACGTAGCCGATTAACTTAGTCGGTGTGGTTGCGTTCTTGTAGTAAGTTAGGCTGATCGTTGGGGTGCTGACCAAGAAGTGAAGAGCGCGGTCGAGCTCCGCCAGATGTTCTACTTCAGGCTTCTTGAGGTAGGTGGCAAGCTGGCTTGCGGAGTATGAGAGGTCGGGGCAACAGGTGACGGCTGTGAAGAGAAGACATCCCAGCTTCTTCTGGTAGTCTCGTATGCCGGCGGGCTTAAGTAGAGCGGAGCTTCCTTTGTCGTTCCCTGCCGTGTATCGGTATGGCGTGGAGATGGTTGTCGGTGTGAGCGTAAAGCATTTGGCGATAGTGTCAGCATATTTCTCGGCGCTGAGGTAGATCGCGTCCTCCTCTTCCCGGATGTTGAGGCCGAGGTACTGAGTGACGGTAGATGAAACTGTGAGCGTGAGATCTCAATGCAGCTCCCCTTCGAACCAGGTAGTGATGCCGTCAGTTGAGCTGATGTAAAGGAGATCGTCCACGTAGACGATTAGTGGGATGTAGTCGTCGTTTTTTGTGAGCCGGTACATGCCTTGATCGTGCGGTAGTTGCTTGAAGCCGATGCAAATGAGGCGAGCGTGCAAGTACTGTTGCCACAGTCGTGGAGCCTGCTTGATGCCGTAGAGTGACTTGAGTAGCTGGCAGACTTGGTTGGGTTCTCTGTGGGAGCCGTGTGGTAGCTCGACGAAAATTTCTGCATCAACAGGTGTGTAGAGAAACGCGTTCGCGACGTCAATTTGTCACAGCTTGTTCTTCTTCATGGCGGCGATTGCGAGGAGAATGCGTAGTGAGGTGTGGCGGATAACCGGAGCGAAAGTTTCGGTGAAGTCTCGTCCGTGTTCTTGGTCGAAGCCGCGTACAACCCAGCGAGCTTTAAATTTGTCAATGGTGCCGTCAGCCTTTGTCTTCACACGGAAGACCCACTTTCCGGTGAGCACTGTCTTGTTCCGTGCCACGCCGATAGGAACCACTTTCCACGTGCTGCGTTCCTCCAGTGCCTTCAGCTCCTTGTCCATGGCTTCGCGCCATTTTTCCTTATGCTCCCCCCCCAGAGCCTGCTGAACCGTCGCAGGCTCTTTAGGAATGGCGGTGCCGTGGACTGCGGTGACGAGTCCGAGAATTCGCAGTCCACTCTGTGAGTAGCGGGGAAGATTTGCGTCCTCGGGATAAGATGCTTCATCTCCCGCTTCTGGATCAGGTATGAAGTTCGGTCCTACTCGTTCTGCTTCTTTGGTGTTGACTGTCGCAGGTGTTACGTACCCGTTGTCGGCGAAATGGTAGAAGGTTTCGGCGTTGACACTTTCGCGAGGGTTATCTTCGTCCATGGGAACGTCGACGGAGCAGAACGGAAGAGGTCCGGCTTCTTCTGATGCGTTGTCCACATTCTACTCGTCCCAGTCAGCTTCGTCCGCTGCTGAGGCAAAGGCTCGGTCACCGCGAAAAACACCTGTGGGATCCTGGTCTTCTTGCAGGTTGGCAAGGTATGTCTGAAGCGTGAGTCGTTCGTAGAAAATGACATCGCGTGCTGCTACTGTTTCCTTGGAATGGACGTCGAAGATTTTTTATGCGTTGTAGTTCTTTTCGATTCCCAGGTGTAGTCCCGACTGTGCTCGTTGAGAAAATCGGCCCGCTCGTGCTGCTGGAGGTCGGTACTGTACCATGCATCCGAATACTCGTAACATTTTTGTGCTGCCCTGTTTCCGTGTCCATAGCAGATGCGGTGATGCGTTGTTTGGAAGCGATGATGACGAGAGCAAATTGTGCAGCATGACGGCGTGGTCCATTCCCGCAGGCCACTGGTGGTTGGGTAGCTGCATGCCACGTAACAGTTTGCGCATGCTGTTCTGCAAGGTCTTGTTCATTCTTTCAGCTACACCTTGCTGCTGATAGGCGTAGGGAAGGGAGATGAGTCGCTTGATTCCCCTTTCCACCAGGTACTGCTTGAATTGCTGAGAGGTATATTCTCCTCCTCCGTCTGACTGGAAGCTTTTCAGTTTCACGCCCGATTCTCTCTCTGCTTCTGGTAGCCAGGCAACGAAGGCTTCGAATGCCATGTCGCGGCTAGGGAGGTTTAGGTGCCAGACGTAACGGGTAGCGGCGTCGATGAAGGTGATTGTATAGTTGTATATTACTTGTCCAGGTTCCCGATTGAACTGGATGTCACTATACACCTTCTCGAGTGGTGCGTACGCGGGAGCGCTCGGGTTGTGATGAGGCGCAAACGGTCGATGTGGTAAGTCACCTTCAGGGCAGGTGAAGCACGTTCCGCGTACTCGTTGAAGTTCTCGTCCATCGGTCAGTAGGAGTGAGTCCTTGTCGAGTACTCCTGCTCTTATCGTATTGTTTAATACTGTGTTGCTTGGGTGTCCCATCCTTGCGTGCCAGGTGCTTTCGTCGGCGCGATGTCCGGGTGATCGTTGGTACATATCGGAGTTGGAGTAGAAGTTGGCGGTGAAGTTGGTGTCAGAATTCCAACCACTAGACCATTGGGATAAAAGGGCTTGTTTTAGTAGCGGGTCAGTGCGCCCATAACCCCCCAGGCGAACGCGCCTATAACCCTCTCCAGGATCGATCGGGCATCCACAGTGCAGATCTACTGACACCCCCCCACACTGGGAGGCCCAGGACTAAGCACAACGGCAACGGTTTATATGTGCATACACTGGGAATCGAACCCGAGACCGCTCTGATACCATGTCAGAATCCCAACCACTAGACCATTGGGATAAAAGGGCTTGTTTCAGTAGCGGGTCAGTGCGCCCATAACCCCCCAGGCGAGCGCGCCTGTAACCCTCTCCAGGATCGATCGGGCATTCACAGTGCAGATCTACTGACAGTTGGCGCTACGATCAATTCTCGTGGTGCTGGGTGTAGTTGTTGCGCGGGTGTCGGTGGTGTGTCGTCGATGAGGAGCGGTTTCGTTGAAGGACCAGCAATTGGTGTTGACGTTCCTGCTGCTGCCGTTGATGGTTCTGCTGCTGCCGATCTTGTCTCTGCTGCTGCCGATGTTGTCTCTGCTGCTGCCGATGTTGTCTCTGCAACTGCCGATATTGTCTCTGCTGCTGCCGATGTTGTCTCTGCTGCTGCTGATGTTGTCTGAATTATTGCTAACGCCCTTGTTCTTCCTGCTTCGGGGATGGTGTGTGAATACCAGAAGCCTTCTGGACTGAAGTCTGGATCAAGGTCTGGAGGGTGTGTCAAGTTCGTGAAGTTAATGATGGCGTCGCTGTCGGCGGTGCCAAGATCAGGAACGAAGTCAAGAACGAAGATGTTGAGAAAATGAACGAGAATGAATTAACGAAGGGAAAGTTGGGTACAAGTACAAACCCTAGAAAGCTTTACCCCATATGTGTTACCCCACTATAGCCTACAGTAGCTATGTCATATAAATCTGACACACCCCCATAGGCAAAAAGGGGGAGAACAAGGGGTCACAAGACCAGTCAAGCAAAGCAAAGCAAGCTCGGGGTGGATCACAAAGTCACCACACATTCTGAGCACAAGTTCAAGGCCACAAGGCCAGTTCACATGGAGGATTATATATATATATATATATAAGGCTAGACAAGCAAGAGCAGGTGTATATATATATATGCAACAGTACAAATAAGGTCAAGGGGTAAGCAAGTGAGGCAAGGTAGGCACAAGACCCAGCTGAGTACAGAAGCGCTGATGATCACAAGGCGCAAGTGCCTTGGCGAAGATATCAGCAGTGTTGGCCTCAGAGGCCACGTACACAAGTCGCAGCTGACCACGCTGCTGTAGCTCACAAGCAAGGAAGTAGCGGAGAGCGATGTGCTTCGTTCTGTGCTCCAGTCTCTGCTCTCGACACAAGGCCAGCATGGCCTTGTTGTCTACGTACAGCACTGGAGGAGAACGAGGCGGCTCTTTGAGGTCAGTCAGCAGGTAGGTGAGCCAGCAAAGCTCCTGTGCAGCCATGGCCCCGGCGTAGATCTCAGCCTCACAACTGGAGCCGAGAACAGAAGACGAGCGGGTAGCCCGCCACGATACAGAGCCGGAACCAAGGCTGAAGGTGTAACCCTGTGACGACCGCTGCGTAGCCTGGTCGTCAGCCCAAGAAGCGTCTGCGTGCCCAGTGAGGACCACTGGACTTTGCCCTCCAAGCACAAGCCCCATGCCCAACGTACTGTACAAGTAGCGCAACACCCTCTTTGCTGCAGCCATGTGCTCCGGTCTGTGTCTCCTAGGAGCAACATAGCGTGCGAGAATGCTAAGAGGGTATGCAAGGTCAGGTCGTGTGCAGGACATCAGGTACATGAGGCAGCCAACAAGCTCTGGGTACGGTCCACTCGACTCTACGGACTCATCCGAAGGCAGAGCTGAGAGCGAGTGGCGAGTAGGCAGAGGAGTGGCCTGAGGCGAGGAGTACGTGAAGCCGAAGCGCTGAAGGACCTGCTGCACCATGTGTGAATGAGTCAGGGTAATGGTGCAGCGTGCTCTGTCCCGGGTGATCTGCAAGCCAAGGTAGCTGCGCAGTTCACCCAGGTCTGTGCACGTGTGTCTCTTCTGCAACTCGGACAACACGTGGGCGAGTCCAGCAGTGTCAGCTGTGGCAAAGACCAAGTCGTCAACGTACACGAGGATGTAGAACGGCGGCAGAGAGGTGTCGGTGCGCAGAAACAGCGACGGGTCGGCAGTAGACGGAGCGAACCCAAGAGCCGCAAGCGTAGTCCTTAGTGTGTCGTGCCACTCACGCGGTGCCTGGCGGAGACCATAGACTGGCCGCCGCAGGCTCCACTGGGTGCCAGGAGGAAAAGACCCAGTGAAGCCAGGTGGGCGACGCAGCCGGATCTCCTCGTGCAGGCTGCCCTGCAAGAAAGCAGTGTTGAAGTCAAGAGAGTGAAGCTCGTAGTCGCGGTGAGCAGCTATGTGCAGCAGTATCCAAAGAGTGGTCATCTTCGGGGTGGGAGAGAAGGTCTGAAAGTAGTCAACTCCCTGCCGCTGACTAAAGCCACGAGCCACGTAACGCGCCTTGAAGACAAGCGGAGAACCCGGCGGCCGCTTCACCCTGAAAATCCACATGCCACTGACGATGTTCGCCCCAGGCGGGGGAACCGCGTCAACGTAGGTGCCTGTGGACTTCCAGGAAGCCATCTCTGTGTCCATAGCTGCCTGTCACTGAGAGGAGTAGGGACCCTCTATCGCCTCCGCGTAAGAGCGCGGAGTCGGGATGTCAAGTGCATCCGGGTCTCCCTCAGGGGTAAGTAGTACGGACACGAGATGAGGTGAAGCAGCACCCAAACAATGGAACTCATCCTGCTTGTCCTCAAGGACGTCCGTGCCAAGGGCACACTCACCCCCGACGGACGGAGGACAGACAGACTCAGACTCAGCGTCAAGACTAGTAGCGTAGTCTAGACGACAGCGAGCTGCAAAGTCAACGAGCTCAGCAACTAGGGCAGACGCAGTAGTGGACTCAAAGGAAGGGTCAGTGACGACAGTCGCAAGGAGACGCGTGACAGTAGGACTGGCAGCACGAAGAGAGTCCGACTCTGGGTCGGCAAGAGCAGGAAGAGAGCACTCAGGAGGAGAAGGCAAAGGGGCACGCAGAGGAGCAGTGGACGGACGCAGAGACATCTGGTACGTGCCAGGGACAGAAGGAGGACGCTGACGCGAACCGCGACCACTAGTGCAAGCAAGACGGACAGGCGACGCAGGGCGAGACGCAGGCTTACGACGCTCAGCAAGACCTCCGGTAGGACCAGTGTAGGGAGAAGGAGCAGGCAGTGGGGAGGCCGGCTGTAACTGTAACTGTGACGGGATAGGCTGTGGACACTCTAAGGGAGGAGGAGGACCAGTAGAAGGCGGGAGACCAAGAACCTGCTGAAGGAGCGGAACGAAGTACGGCCGAGGCCGCGCGGCGACTCCAGACATTACAGGGACAGCACCAGTACCCCCAGCGGCAGCACCAGCGCCAGCAGCACCTCCAGCTCCGGTACCTCCAGCAGCACCAATAGCACCCCCAGCACGGCCGCCTCCAGGACTGACAGCAGTAGCCTCAGCGCCAACACCCTCAGCAGCTCCAGCTCAAGTGGTACCCGCAGGCCCAGCAGCTCCAGTACTCCCAGTATGAGCACCTCCGGGACCCACGGCACCAGCACCCTCAGTAGCCGAAGAACCTCTAGCTCCACCAGCACGCCTCCAGCGCCGGGCAAACCACTCGTGCAGCTCCTGTGGAGAGAGTGGCTTCCGCCGAGACGAAGCACCCAGAGAACCTCCAAGCCCAGCACCGCCAGACGCCACACGAGCAGGCTTAGCTCCCTCAGGCTCCGCACCTCCAGGCTCAGCACCCCCAAGCGTAGCACCCCCAGGCTCAGCACCCCCAGGCGTAGCACCACCAGGCTCAGCACCCCCAAGCTCAACACCCCTAGTGGTAGCACCCCCAGGCTCAGCACCCCTAGGCTCAGCACCCCCTGTAGTAGCACCCTCAGGCTCAGCACCCCCAGGCGTAGCACCCACACGCTCAGCACCCCCAGAGTCAGCACCCCCAGGCTCGACACCTTCAGCAGCACCAGAATCACCAGTAACCTTGACAGGCTCGACTGCGTCTATCTGGGACACACCTAAAGGGGCAGGACCCTGAGGGGGGAGGGGGTCTACCGGGGGGGGGACCTGGCACAAGGAAGAGCGGTGGCGGGGGGAGGGACGGAGTGCGGTAGGGGAAGAGGCAGTAGTAGGGGACAGACTCGTCAAACGTGACGTCCTGGGAGGACAGAACACGGCGAGAGGTGGGGTGGTAGAACTGCCACCCTGGCGCGTCAGGGGGGAAACCAAGGAAGACGCAAGGAGCAGCACGAGGGGACAGCTTATCCGCAGACAAGTCGCGGACAAACGCCCGAGATCCCCAGACACGGAACGCAGACGCATCGCCAACCCTCCCCGTCCACAGCAAAGAGGTTGATCTGATGCGCCGCGTACCTGACTGCAAACGGCCACTGAAAATGGGGGGCATCCGCATGCATCATGGACGTACGGGCGACGTCCATGACCATGCCAATGCGGCGCTCAGCAATCCCATTTTGCTGTGGAGAGTCCAGAAGCGTGAAGGTCTGACGGATGCCTCGTGCACGAAAGTAGGCTCGTAGAAGGCCAGAGGAGAACTCTCCGCCTCTGTCAGAGTGCAGACGTAGAACAGGAAAGTCCGAGCCGAAGCTCTGCCTGAGCTGGAGACGAGCTGCGCGGATCCAGTCGATCAACATCTCAGTGACATCACCCTTGCTGCGCAAGGGGAAGATTGTGGTGTAACGCGAGTAGTCGTCAACCACCAGCAGGAAGTAGCGCTCGTGACCCTGTCCACGGATGCGGGCCGGGCCCCACACGTCCATGTGAAGCGTCTGCAGCGGGGCCTCTGTCGGAGGAAACTAGGAGGAGTGAGGGGCAGCACGCTGCCGCTCGTCGACACAGGGGACGCAGGTAGGGCCAGGCCCCGGAGGAAGGGGAGGGAGGGACCGGGGGAGACCAGAGACAAGGACACGGGAGGGGTGACCAAGGCGGTGGTGCCAGAGGAGAGTCTCGTGAGACAGGAGGCGACACGAGCAGGGGGCAGACTCAGGACCAGACCTGGACGCTGCAGCAAACACCCGACCCGACGCAGCTACCTGACCAGACGGAATGACTGGAGGAGACGTAGTGGTCAGTGTGTACAGGCTCGACCCCGGCCGACGTGTAAACGTGTCCAGGTGTCGGCCTGTCCGAGCGTCCGTGCAGTGGGTCACCCGCTAACTCGCAGGAGTGAACTTGTGAACCCCCGCATCCTGTAGGTCAGCACCACTCACCAAGTTCGTAGAGAACGAGGGGAGGTAAAGGCCAGACAGGGTGCCAGAGGGGGCCGCCGGACACGGGAGGACAGTGGAGAAGTGAGCAAGGACAGGAGGGGTCTGCCAGAGAGACTGCAACTGGCCAGCCAAGCGGCGTGAGTGTGGTGCGGTCTCGAAAGAAGGAGCGAGAAGCCCCCGAGTCAAGGGTGAAGGTGTGGGAGGGCGAAGCCGACGCAGTACCTGAGAGAGCAGACTCACCAGCACCTGAGGGAGCAGATGCACGAGCACCTAGAGCAGCAGCCTCGCTAGCACCTAGAGCAGCAGCCTCACCAGTACCTAGAGCACCAGTCTCAATGCCCGGGTCGGGCGGAAAACACCGGTAACAGTCACCCTCATCACTAATAGTCACAGCATACATGGCAGCAAGAATAGCATCAAATTCAAGGTCAAAGACAGCTACTCCCGCCCTAGACAGCTCGCCCCAACGGAGGATCTCAATCGCCTCCGGGAACTGGTGACGCCAAGCGCTGGGTGGAGTGCGCACCCCCACACTGCTCACCCGCGCGGTCGCCGGTGCGTAGGACGTAGGTGCACGTACCAGTACCCCCACCCCGCTGGCGTGCAGCGTACCATTGACGGAGCTGCTGAGGGGGGGGGGGATGTCACGAGTGCGCTGCTGGTGCTGCTGCTGCTACTGGCGCTGACCTCCACCGGAGCAGACCCTCTGCCCAGCGCCACCCCGACCAGCTCCACCTCCTCCGCCACCGCCTCCTCCACCGCCGCCACCTCCGCCACCTCCGCTCCCACTGCCACCGCCGCCGCCGCCTCCGCCTCCACTGCCGCCACCGACACCTCCACCCCCGCCACCACCCCCACCGCCACCCCCACCCCCTCCGCCGCCTCCACCGCCGCCTCCACCGCCCCCGCTAGCTCCTCCAGCGCCCCTGCCCCCTTTGCCCTTGCCAGGGCGGCGTCTCCCGCTAGGGGTAGACGCCGCACCGACCGACTCAAGACCAACGAGGTCGGCCGCAGCAGCAGAGGCAACAGAGGGCAAAAGGGGGGAGGGGGAGCACCCCTCAAAGATGGGGGTGCGAGGGTCACCACGAGAGGCTCCTACACCTACTATGCTCTTCTCTGCTGCTAGGAGGGCCTTCTCGAGGAGGTCAACGGTGGGAGTTGTGGGGCATAATGAGAGGAAGTGGTCCCTGACTACGCGAAGGGAGTCAGGGAGCCGGGTGACTATGTAGTAGAGGGTGATGTACATGGGGGGGGGGGGGTTCTTGGCGCAGAACTCAGCAGGAAGCGCAGCGCGGTACCGAGTGTCACTAGTGCGGAGGTGCGTAATGAGGTCATCGATTGTGGGAAAGGCAGCAAGGTCAGGGAAGAGGTACGGTAGCATGAGGCGGCTCAGTGCAGCAGTGGCAGGGGAGGAGTAGCGTGCAACTACAGCGTCGTACAAGGTCTGAGCACTCTTGTACTGACTAAAGTGCGCACGCTCAGAGGTAGGCAGGTGGCGACGCACAGCAAGACGTGTAGCAGCATTTCGTGTGGCCCACTGTGAGCGAACAGTGGCGTCGGCATCAGCAGCAGGGGCAGGAGAGGCACCAGAGGTGAGGTCAAAGAGGGAGAGACCGTCTGCCCTATCGCACTGTAGGAAAAGCTGCACGTCATCTACCCAGACGTCAAAGTCAATGGCCCGACCCTCAGCGTCAAAAGCGAGGACACTAGGGGTAGCCATGACAGCAGTAGACTAGTAGCGCGAACAGTAGGGTAAGGGCAGTGCAGTGTCAGAGGCGCTGCTCTTACCGGACAGGGCTGCTCGGGCGGCTCGGCGGCTCGGCAACTCGGCGGCTCGGGCGGCTCGGGCGGCTCGGGCGGCTCGGCGGTACGGCGGCTCGGGCTCGGCGACTCGGCGGCTCGGGCTCGGCGACTCTGCGGCTCGGGCGGCTCGGCGGTACAGCGGCTCGGCAGCAACTGCAGTCCGGCGGCTCGGCGACCCGGCGGCTCGGGCGGCTCAGGTGGCGCGGCGACTCGGGCGGCTCGGATGGATCGTGTGACTCGGCAGGAGCTCGGCGGCGCCGGCGGCTCGGTGGTGACGGCGAGGCCGCGTGGGGACGGCGGCGGGGCCGGGTGGAGCGGCAGCGGGGCCGGGTGGAGCGGCGTCGTGGCCGGGTGGAGCAGCGTCGGGGCCGGGTGGAGCGGCGTCGGGGCCAGTAGAGGCGGCGCCGGGACCGGGTGGTGCGGCGTCGGGGCCGGGTGAGGCACCGTCGGGGCCGGGTGAGGCAGCGTTGGGGCCGGGTGAGGCAGCGTCGGGGCCGGGTGAGGCAGCGTCGGCGCCGGGGCCGGGTGGAGCGCCGTCGGGGCCAGTAGAGGCGTTGCCAGGGCCGGGAATGGCAGCTCCGGGGCCGTAGGGGTAGGCGACGGGGCCAGCAGAGGCGGCGCCGAGGCAGGGGTAGGCGACGGGGCCGCTAGGGTGGCTAGGAGGGGGGGGGGGTCGCGACGGCGGCTTGAAGAGGCCGCGAGGGCGGCACGAAGGGGCCGCGAGGGCGGCGCGACGCGACGGAGCCGCGAGGGCGGTGGATCGGGGCCGCAAGGGCGGCGCGACGCGGCCGCTAGGGCGGCGCGACGTGGAGGGGCCGCGAGGGCGACGCGACGGGGCCGCAAGCGCGACGCGACGGGGCCGCTAAGGCGGCTCGACAGGGTCGAAAGGGCGGCGCGACGGGGCCGTGAGAGGGGAGCGTGACTCGGGCAGTGTATAGCGCGCTCCGGGCAGGAAAAAAAAGGTGGTGGGCCCTAGGAACAGTTCCCACAGGGGAACCTGCTCTGATACCATGAGAAAATGAACGAGAATGTTTTGACTAAGGGAAAGTTGGGTACAAGTACAAACCCTAGAAAGTTGTACCCCATATGTGTTACCCCACTATAGCCTACAGTAGCTATGTCATATAAATCTGACAGACGTTGTTCTTGAGGACCGCCTTGCCGATGTAGAGTCCTCCTCTCCCGTGATACAGCTTGAATTCTTGGGTGGTGCTGTCTGCTTCGAGGTGAATCCCTTTCGCCATTAGCTGACTGACGCTCAGTAAGTTGTAGCCGAGTCCCTCCGCGATTAGTACTTTTGACATCTGCAGTATAACGTTTGTTTCCCTTGACTGAAGTTGAACTACGCCTTGTCGTCGTGTTTGCAGGTTCTGATTTTTGGCGACTGTAATGACAACTTCGCGTTGAAGTTGGTGTTCTCGTTGAACGAAGCGTCCCGAGGAGCACATGTGCTGTCCGCAGCAACTGTCCAAGAACCATATGTCCTTTCCGGATGGTTCGCTTTGGGCGATGGCGGCGTATGTCGGGTTCGGTTGAAGTGACTCACGGCGGGGTGTGGTTTCGTCGAGTTGTTCTTCCGGTGAGTAGTGTGGTGGTGACTCGGTGATGCAGGAGTCACTCAGCTTTGCCATGCAGCTGACGATGTTTCTTGCTCCTTGTGCAGGTTGTCCTGTTGAGGTCGTTCAGGCTTGAATCTGAGTCGTGGGATTTGCTTGCGTTGAGGCGATTTGGCTGCTTGAAGGTCGAAGTTGCCGATGTGGAGTTTTTGACTGTTGACGATTCGGGCAGTGTGTACGCGGGTGTCCTGAAGTTTTGCAGATGTGGCAGAACGGAGGTACTGGCTTCGGTTGTTGCTGCCGGTTGTTGTTGTTGTAGCGTCGCTGAGTGTGGAACGCGAATTCCGGTGCTGATGTCTTCTTTTTGTGTCGTTCTTCTTGCAAGTCCATGTCTTGCTGCTCGGCGTGGATTTCGGCGCAGAGCGCTGCTTCGGAGATTCTTCCGTGAGCTCGGAGAATGGTCTTTGTGGCGCGCCATTGAGGACCGAGGCCGCCGATGATGACTGTCACGAAGGCGTCTTCAGAAATCGACCCTCCGCATCAAAGAAGCTTGTCGCGCAACTCGCGACATCGACTAATATACGCCATTTCTTTCTCCCCTGGTTTCATTTCAACCGTTGTCAGTTGCGCCATTAACCGACTTTGGCTTACGATGTCTGTTGCTTGATACAGGCTCTTCAGGTGGTTGTACGCGAGCTCCGCGGAGTTGCCGTAACCTCGGTAAGACCTTATGTTCTGCTGTTGAGTCGGGGTGATATTCCTCAGTAGGATCGTGTACGCCATCATTGACTGATAGGTGTACTACTGCTTCTCGTACTGTGTGCCGTTTGTTGGGTATGGCAGAGACCCGTCGAAGAACCCGAGTATCTGCGCGCCTTCCATCATCAGCTCGAACTCGAACGACCAGGTGAAGAAGTCCTTTCCATCGAAGGGTCTTGACGTCTGCATCTTCAGAACGTGTGCGAACTGCGACTGAACTTGTAATGCGTCCAGTGATTTTTCTTGTCTAGGTGAAGGCTGTGGGTGTGGCATAAAGCTGATGGACCCGCGCTCGTACGGAGCAAAGGTAGGCCGCTGTTGTTGATTTCCTCGTGCATATGATGAGCCGTCGAGACTCATGGGTGTTGCTCCGTTGTTGTTGCAGTTGTGTGACTACGTAGGTGCCGATTGCTGGTGTTGCTCGTAGAAGGACATGAAGGAGAAAAACTTCTTCATCATGCTCTGGTCGAAGTCTGCAGGTTGATTCGCGGGAGTCTCGGTAGGTGTTGCTCTGGGTCTTGTTGTTGTGCCCTCTTCTGTTTGTAGGCCAGAGGCAGGAGGTGGAGTAGGAGTAGTGCCCTGGGAGCCGTTGGAATTGCTCCTTTCCTTTTGTGTAGCCATGGTGATTGATGTTGTCGGTATAGAAGTTGAATTCCCCCTTATTGCTCTCATACCATGTTGGGCTGAAAAGCCCTTAGGATCTTTGCAAGGGTGAACTCTGGGTAGAGTTGGTGTAGTAGCGGAAGCGTTAATTAAAGGGTTGTGAACCACCTTGCGCTAGTATGTGAGGGCAAATTAAGTTGATTAAAACAGGTGGATACAGGTTTATATATGAGTATAAGGAATACGAAGAGATGCAGTTATAACTGTATTGCTGTTTTGGTTTGATTCAGTGACGACTCGGGCAACTGCTCTGTAGCGAGTCAGTTGTGTGTCCTTGCTGTCGTGCTGTACTTGTCAGGTCAAAGGTCGCTGACCTTTGACTTTCGCGTAACCTCTAGCAACCGCTCAACCTCCGAGGGTTGACTCGCCGGTGCTTCGATATACTTCGCTTCGCTTCTGACTTGGTGTTTCGACACGACAGAGGCGCTTAGGACCGATTGTTTCCAACACTTGTGAACTCTTGGACTGGCCTTGTGGCCACTGTTGCTTGTGCTTAAAGTGTGTGGTGACGTTGTGATCCACCCTGAGCTTTGTATCTTTGTGACTGGTCTTGTGACCCGTAGACTTTTGGTTTTGCTAGACACCCCTCACTTAGGCTATGGGGGTGTGTCAAATGTTGTAGCCTATAGTGAGGTTTGTCTTAAGGGGTACAAAAGTTAGGGTTTGTCATATGTACCCCAACTCACATCAATGAGATCATCACTTCCTTTCTTGACACGTATAGATGGGGGGATATGGTAGAGGACTCAAATGAGTGATACCGGTATTAAGCGAGCATGGCAGGCATGCAGAAAATTATACACTCAATCGAGTGCTATTATTTACTCAATCTCATTCTCATCATCAAATGAAAGCAGTAAACCAGCACCTTTTTGTGTTGTCTCCTGCCCTCTATACTCGCACTCTTCAAATTCTTCAAGTTCTTCAAGTTTCTGCACGATAGCAAGAAAATCCAGAAAAGTAGTGGGCAGTGTCAAGATATGTAGCTAGGGTGTAGCCTTAGGAGCCATGTTGGGGGTAGAGTGTGAGGGAGTTGGCAATGAAAGAGGGCTTCACTATAGAGCTAAGGGTACAAATATGATAGGAAAGGGGGTAATCCACCAAACAGAATGTGATAACTACACTACTGCTATATCTACATGCAGTTACAATAATATAACTCTGACAGGCAGTGGGTGGCAGTGTAAAGGTGAGTCACATAATAAGGGGTGTGGCAAATATTTTAGTAAGTGCGTGAACAGACGTGATGGCACGTGTGCGAGCAGCGATTGCACTGGCACATGTGACTCATAACTTGTGAGTCGACTCAAAAGACGCCCGGGAAAGGAGAGGAGAAGGTGACGAGGGATAGAAGGGTTGTGCCTCTTCATTGTGTTGTGTTTTCCCTTTCCTGCCTATCCCACGTTACCCATGCCTCCCATCCTCATGCCTGCTCGCCCCATACTCCACAGTACATGCCCGTTCATCCATGCTTGCATGCCTCTTACCCCATGCCTACATCCATGCTTGCATGCCTCTTACCCCATGCCTACATCCATGCTTGCATGCCCCTTATCCTGTGACTTCCCACCCACTACCACATTTCTGCTTATCCCTTCACCTGAAGCTTCTCAATCACCCCTCCTCCATTCCTCCATCCTCACTTCTCTTCTCCTCACTTCTCCCCTCCTCACTTCTCCCCTCCTCCTCACTTCTCCCCTCCTCACTTCTCCCCCCCTCCTCACTTCTCCCTTCCTCGCCAATGCATATTAACCCTGCCCTCCCCCTCCCCCTCCCCCTCTCCCCCCTTACACACATCTTCCCCTCACCAAAGTATCATTCTTTACTCTCCTCCCCTAGCAACTCCCCCCCTCCCCCCCCTTTCATTAGTGCACCATCACTCTCCCTCCCAACCCCTTCCCCGTCACCAGCAAATATCCCCTCTCCTACCCCTCCCAGTATCTCACATCCCCCTTTTCCCACTCACTGCTCATCTCCCCTCTCTCCCACAAACCTCCTCCTCTCTACCACATCCCCCCTTCACCTCCTTCCCCTTCACATCAGCGCATCTTTTCCTCCTCTCCCCCCCAGCCCCTCGCCGGCCCCATCTCCCCATTTCCCCTCTTACCGGCATATCTCCCCCATTCCCCTCCCTTCGCGCCCCTATGCTGTTTTCTGCAAAACAAATGCTTCCTGGTTGGCACCTCCTTCTCCTCCTGCATCTGCTATTACTGGTGCAACGTCTCTCAGGCCTACAAGCGAATAGAATTGGGGAATGAAAGAAGGTGACGGTTCATCAAGGTGACAAACGGTTGAGCTGTTTTATTCCCACGAGGCGAATCTCAGGCCCACTCCACCAGCATTGCCATGAAGCACCAAGACGCATGCTAATGACACGGCAGAAACACGCACACCACTTCCCTTCCATTGCAGAATGTGATTGGGTTTTCTCAAAAACATCCTGCAGCTACTGACTCGACAGGCACACGCACACACACCTTACTGCCGTCATGTCATGTAGCGCCTGCTGGCAGCTCTTATCAGCTGCATGCATGCACGCTACTCATATATCCTCATCGCGCCTTCCCCTTCATGTACGCATGCTTCTAAAAGCATTGCCATGAAACAACAAGATGCATGCTAATGTCACGGCAGAAACACGCACACATCCCTTACAGCCACCGCGTAATGCGTATTAGCTCTTCACAGCTGTATGCAATCGTGATACACTCATGACATGGTGGGAGAGAAGGCCTATAACGAGAACAGACTAACGCTCACATTCCTGCCTCCGTGTAATGCCTGCCAGTAAGTTCTTCAAGGCTGCACGTGTGCTTGTAACGCACGTGCTTATGATGAGAACAGATACACACGCAACTTCCTTCCTGCCATCATGCAATGCGTGCTGGAAGCTCTTCAGGGCTGCATGAGCGCCTGACTGGTTTCTTCTTCTTGCTGCTATTCCAAATGAGCTTCGATGCATGAGCAGCTGAACGTGTTGCTGAAGCGAACGATGGAGCTGATGGGAGAGTGGAGGGGGAGGGGGAGTGGGGGCGAGGAAGAGGGGTGAGGAGGAGAGGAGAGGGAAAGCGGGGAGTTTTGGAGAATGGAAGGAGGGTGGGCGTAAGGAGCATTAGAGAGCAGAAGACAGGTGGAAAAAAGATCTGAATGGGTGCATGAGCAGTTGACTGGTTGCTAAGGAGAGCACTAAAGCTGATGGGAGGGAAAGAGGAGTGGGGAAGAGAAGAGGGGGGGGGGGGGGGGGTGGGAAGAACGGAGGAGAACACAGGGGGAACGCATGGGAGAAATGAGGAGCAGAGCGATGAAGCTGGTGCTGTGCATGGCTGCATGAGCAGCTGATTGGTTGCTGAAGAGCTCCCTGGAGTTAAAGAGGGGGGGGGAAGGGTGGAGGGAAGGGGGGGGTGGTAAGGGGGGATAGGGACACAGGGGGCAGTGGACACACATGGGAAGAGCTGAAGATGGGAAGGTAGGTGGCATGGAAGCATGGGGAAGGCACGCCTGGGGGAAGGCACGCCTGTGTGGCCCTGAGAGAACGTAGCTGCCAGCACACCTGGGGCCAGCTTGGGTAGCATGGTTGAACTGCCACGCGTATTGGACGAGCACCCAGTTGCGGAGCGCCTCGGGAACGACGGATTGCGGCAACTCCAAGGGTTCGCCGAAGCGCGAAGTCGACGGAGTACCCCGCCCACTCGCCGGAAAACGCGGCGGAGAATGCGGGCCAGGCGGAAAACGGCGGGTAGTAGGATCCGCGCTTGTGCGTCGCGTGTGGTGGGCGGCGGGCGGCTCCGTCGCAGGTGTGGACAGCGCGATTTCGTGCGTTCTATTCGCTTGTGCTGCTGACACGTGGATGGATCGGGAAGCACCGCCTGTGACTGTGCCGGCTATTTTCCCGTGTAACGAATGGTGAGTATAACGAGAAGGAGGCGTAAGCGAGTGCCGCCATGACCGGCGGCGCCAAGGGGAGCTTCGCCACGCGGTAGCAGGAACACTACGCTGGTTACGCGAAGAATAGCAAAATGCTTTGATTCCGTCACTTGAAGGTATTGGGACGGCAAACCCGTCCCCTCGCGGCACGCACCGGACGCATGACTGCGTCGCGACACGGCTTACGCTTCGACGTGTCTCCAAATACGCCGATAGATGCGCCGCCGATCGCTTGAGACACGGCTTGCGCTTCGACGCCCCAACGCCTCTCAAGATAGAAGAAAAAGCAGAAGGGATGAAATGTAGGAGGATAGCTTCTATAATTGCGAGTTCTTGGGTTTCCAGTCCCGTGCCCTGTTGTGAGTGAGAAGGGTAAAATGCAGGTTAATGAATGGGTAAGAAGCTTTCGCAGGGGTACCACTAGCGACCCTGCGCTTTCAAGGGGACTACAGTGCTAGTTGCGGGCACTTTCCGCCCCTCCGCCACTCCGACAGGAACATTATGGAAACAACACAGAACTCGGTACCACATTTACCCACGTGTCACAAATTCGGAAAGTTGGAAAACGCATGGCAAAAAAAAAAACCATAGGGAACCTGGACTCATTTTCGGGAGGGATAAACCCTCAACACGGGAACCCACATTTTTTTAGGATTGATGCCACCCCGAGACGCATCCCTTCCCGATTGGGTTTTAGTTTTTTTTGGTCAGGTAAAGGGATATTTTATCCAGTGGCTTGCGAAATTTGTGACACGTGGGTGAATGTGGGACCGAGTTCTGTGCTGTTGCCATAATGTTCCTGTCAGGGTGGCGGAGTGGCGGAAAGTACCCGCAACTAGCCCTGTAGTCCCCTTGAAAGTGCAGGGTTGCTAGTAGTACCCCAGCGAAAGCTACTTACCCTTAATGAATGCATCGCTTGAAGACCATGCAAAATTGTAGGGGAAAAAATGGGACAGTGTTTTGCTTGTACATCTTCTTGTATGAGCTTTCAATATATATATATGTGAATATTTTAAAATGCATCAATGTTGCAACACGGATTGATATGGTGTGGAAGAGGCGAGTAAAGCTGCCCCACCAACGATCACAACCCCAATTGCATACACAAGGCACTTAGCACTCACCCCGAAACATACACAAACAACACCACATACATTTACGCACACACACATACAGGCTCACACATACGCAGACGCGAAAAAAAAAAACGCAGAAACATACAGCTACCGTAATAATAAGCATGCAAGCGTAGCCAATGAAGTTCGCCAGTTAATAAACCATCGCTAACTTGTCACCCATTCCCCTCCCTCCCCCCCTCCCTGATCTCCCTTCAGATGTTCCATCCCTTAACTTCAACCATTGCCATCCTTCTTTCCATCCTCTCCATCTCTCCCTCTGCCTCTTCTCTTGAGCTATCCATCCGTACAGAAGTTTCGATGTTTAAGGCAACGCTGAAAGGCTACAACAAGAAACACAAGTACAGTTACAAGAAGCAGCCGATATGAAGCATTGTTGCATATACATGCCCTGCTGCTAGGCTTGCCGAAAGTTCCTCTCCCTGTAGAGATTTATTTCTCGTATCAGCATTTGCCTCCTCTTTAAATCCGCACTCTCAGTACACTTATGGTATGGATGATCTGGCATGCCGCTTAGCTGTGGTTGCTGCTGCTGCTGCTGGTGATTCTGCTCCTCCTGCTGCTTCCTCTTGTGACCATTCAAATTCAACTCGCCCAGATCAATGCCTCTGCATTCAGCTATATATACCCGAGTGATATCAATCGAGGGCCTGATGTGCGAGAATCCAACCACCTGGCAGCCTGCCAAGCCAGGATCCTCCTTACATGCAGGCAGGTTCAGATCAGGAATAATCACTTGAGAGCAAGGTGGCTTTTCAAAGCGTTTCCATCCCTCCATTGCCTTGCATGCGCCCTGCTGCATTAGCTCGCTCACACATCCCTCCACCAGTTCGTCGTTGGTGTAGTCGTAGCGAGCTGCAACACACCGGCTTGCTCCACCATTGGTTTGAATCAGTGGCTTGGCAGACAGCACAGTTATTCCGAGCCTCTCCCTGCTCCGAACGTAATCGGCCCAACTTGGTCTTGGTGTGTTGCACTTTGATGTGACTGCAGCACCACTCCCCGGCCTTTGTCTCACAAAGCCACCAGCTCCTTGCGTTGGCCGTGCGATCCCAGCAGCAAGTGGCTCCTGTTCAGGACCCTCGTAGTGTTGCTGAGCGCCAGTTGTCGTGTCGGCTGCTTCGGCCGCCATTCTCGCCTTGTCCCTGGATGCTGCTGGCATGGTTGCGGGAATGGTTGCTGCAGGAGTTGACACACAGGCCCTAAAAACCCTGCGCTGACGCCGAGCATTGCTGGCAATAGTACCGTCACCAAAGCAAGCATCACTGTGGTGGTCAGCGCGGTTGTCTTCTCGGCCTCGCTTCATCCTTGGTACTCTCAGCGCGTGCTGCTCTCGCACCAATGCCTTGGCCCAGTAACTCCGAGGCCCCATACTCACATGCGATCCGATCCCTGTGGGTTGAGTCAAGGTAAGAGTCCCGGTGGAATCGCACGGGGAACTGGCGGGTTTGCAGCCACGAAGCACACGCGAGTCGTCAGAGTACCACTGAAAGCTCCTGGGTGTTGAACCAGGCTCGCAACCTAGGCGGGGATGGGGAGGGTACTGTGCGAAGTCGTGAACTAGGGTTTGAGAGAGAGATGGTAACCCATGTAATACTCAGAGGAATGGACAGCGGCAGGACGCAAATCAGGTTTCTAGGGCCTCATAGGGAAACCCGGGCGGGCCTCCATACCTTCAAAGTCGTCTGGGGATAGTACTCTCTGATGGGGAAACGAGTGCCGGCGCTCAGTCGTTTCCAACATTCTCAGCTGCGCACGTGACACTCAATCCGCCGAATGCGGCAGGCACTGAAGCCATGGCTCCACTGGCTCCGACGAACACGTGACGATTAGCTCGCATCCAATATTCCGAAATCTAGTCTATTTCCGTCCGCTTGCTCTCGGGCTGAGAGTGGGAGAGGCTGGGAGGCTCGGGTTGCGTCTGGTAGGAGAGTATCTGGTGAGGGTTGGGATGTCGTACTTCTCATAGTACGAGCGACACGGTAACTCCGCCACATGATGCCACGTGTTGTACTCGACCGTAATGCCGTTTCGTTTCCAGCATTCTCAGCGACGCGAACGGATTCAATTCGCCGCATGATGCGGCAGGCACTGGAGCCATGCCTCCACTGGCTCCGACGGCCACGTGACGCAACGACGACGATTCACAAGCATCCTAGATTTCGTCCGTGAACCGTCGTCCGCTTGCTCTCGCACTGTGGCTCGGAGAGGCTTGGATTGGAGTCTCGGACTGCCGAGCCATGTGAACCCGACCCGGAAGTTTCTGGAGCCATGTCTCCACTGGCTTCGACGACCACGTGACGTTCCTATCGACGACGATTCGCTCGCATCCTAGATTTCGTCGGTGATGCGTCGTCCGCTTGCGATGACAAGTCCCTGGAAGAGGGTGGGTCTCGCGGAAACGCTGCGAATATTATTGTGAGGATAAGTTGCGGCTGATGTAATTTGAGCAAAACGTGACTCGATCACACGCCACGTGCCGCACTATTCGCGCAACTTCCTGCCAGAAAACGAGCAGAGTGGAGCGTAGCATTGTGAGATTGTGCAAGCACGTGTGCATGAAACGGCGATCCGAAATGAGAAGCTCATCGTGGTAGATCGACGATCCTATACTATCACCCCTACCTCAGCCGATAGTCCACGCCAAAAAGAAAGTGCCTCAGTCGATTTGTTTACCCAATGCGGTAGAAAAGGCGGTGGTGGGCATATTATTGTTATGACATCCCTTCCTAGCAGTCGCTTACTAGCACAGCTAACACACTTTTGAGGTCGGACGTAATATGGATGTGCGCAAAACAGTATCGGCAAGCGTGAAACCACACCACAAGGACGCCAGGGCGGGCTTTCTTGGCTGGATAGGTTCGTTGGGCATTCCCAAATGCATAACAAACCAGCGAAGTTCCTCAAAGAATAGTGGACCCTAATGAAAAATCAACACCACAAATCGGCTGCACTGGTGACTTTAAGCGAATTTGTCATACAAACTGATAACTCACTACCGAGAAACACCGCCAAAATTGTAACAGGCGTGGGGGTTGTTGAGGAATGCTTCCACCCACGTGGACGGAAACTGAACTGTACAGTACAATACAAGGTGGACATGAACAGTGGTCGCAGAGGCAGAGCAAAAGAAAGAAGGGAATTCATGGGTTTCATAAATTGTGAGTGTATTACATATGCTAGATTTATGCCATTATATCTCAAAAACTTTATATTTTAACGCACATACTTGTAATGCATTTGTTCCTACAAGTGCATTCAAAAGTTGGGAAGGAATAATGCTCTACTACATAATTTATTAGTCAATAAAACATATTTAATTAGTTCCCATCCGAGATTGTATAGAGAACCAACAATAAATGCTCAGTTGTATAAATAATTTGAAATCATCAACAGAAAATTTCGCCTACCAAACCTACAAAAATGCTTCAAAAAAATAATTCTAGAGGTAATACGTATGTTAATTTGGCCTTACAATATAGCCAACAAGTGAAAATATTTTTCGGGCAAACGCTCCGTAGATATGAATGGCTATCCGCGAATCCGTACTAGATGCCTATCACCTCCACTTATCCCCCGAATAGCCACCCCCCAACTCTCCCAACCCACCGATACGCAGGACTGCCATTCTAGAGCACCACCAACACTGGCAAAGCCGCAGTTTCGCCTCGTCGCTTGCTCAAGCAAATTCGGCATCATGGCGATGAGAGCATAAATAGCAGCGGTGCTGCTCTTCACATCCACCTCAGTGCTTCCCCATCCCCGAGAACTTCAACCGCAACGCAACAATGGCTTCTGAAACGTCTGAAGAACTCTCTTATCACAGTACTCGCTCTGCTATGGCTACATTTCGCGCATTGGCGGTAACTACGGCTCAGCATTTCGCGTTAGTGTCACAGCCTTCGTCGCCCGCAGATCCCGCTGCCACCTGCAGTGCGACCAAGCGTGCGAAAAGCGCCTCGCCGCACTCACGGCCGTCTCCGACCGCTAGCTTTCAACAGGAGACGCCGCGATTAGGAAAACCCACGTCTACTCCCCACGACGCCACCCGCGCGCACCGAAGCCCACAACCAGAGCCCCCGTCAACTGAGCCCGCCGCAGGTCACGGGCTCTCACTGCAGCAGCTGCAGCATCTGGTCGCTCTCACCGCCGCCAACGACGACCCGCGCGACACGAGCACCGCTTCTGTCTTCCCGTACATGTCGCCGTCCACCGGGCCTCGGGGTCGCAGAAATCGCTTGTCGCTGGACTCGGCTCAGCGGCGACTCGACTCATGGAATCGCGCGAGCAAGCTTGTGTTTGAAAACAACTCATTGGGTAGCCGTGGAAGGCCAGCGCAGCCGCTGGAATCCGCCATTTCGGAAGCGCGACCGCACCGTCACTCGCCACTCCGCCGCTCTCGGAGCGCACACACGCTGGGCGAGAAGGACACGGCCATGATCTGCACCGACGCTACTACTATGACCGCGCCCGTCTGGCGGCGGGAGGGAGCGGTCACTCACAGACGGCCAGAAGGTCCAACGCCGTCAGCACTGCCGGCAGCAGATTCAGTGAACAGCTGTTTCCGTCACGGGCGACGCGACAGCAGGCAGCAGATTTCACCGATTGCGCGATCGGCCGTCCCTGCCAGGGTTCGTGCAGGCGCGCCGATTTTCTCCGTAGCGACCGCAGCGGTGACAAGCCGAGTGCCCGGTCCGCTGTACCAAACCCCACTAAACGCGTCTGTCGCGTCGCCACAATCCTCGCAGAGCCAGCAACCATCGAGTTCGTTGTACCAAACCCCACTGCCCGCTTCTGCCGCGTCGCGGTCATCGTCGAGCAGCCAGCGACCATCGAGTTCGCCTTCAGTGAATACTCGCGTGGTTTTTGAGATGTCTCAAAACGCGTCCGTCATAGCGTCGCAACCATCATGGTTGGCGAGCAGCCAGCGACCATGGAGTTCGCCCTCAGTGAATGCTCGTGAGACGACGCAAGGAGTGACGAGCTACTATAATCAGTGCCGCGTACGCACAGCGCATCCAGCTGGGTACCGTGCGGGTTCCGCGTCTGTTGTGCAGATGGGTTACGAACAGGGGCATTCGAAACAGCCGCTGCAGCGGGCGCTCAGGGACCCAATGAGATCGGTGTTCACTTGGGCAGCTGAGCAGCGAATTGCGTCCCGACGGGCACTGAGTGCTCAATAATGAGTTGCTGCAAACCAGCTGAAGACCTCGTCCCCCACCACCTGTCACAAGGCACGTCAACGAAATAGTAATCCATGAATCCAGGAGTGGCTTCAGGCGGGAGGTCGAAAGCCAATTGACCCGGTTCGTGGAGGAATTTCAGCTCCGTGCCGCCGGCTCATTTTGCATTCCACTTACATGGTGCATTGCGGTGTGGCTGATGGAAATTGGCGAACCGCGAAGGCTCCGAAGCCGCGTTGAATGCCAAGTAGAACAGTTTTTTTACAAGGTTATTACACCTTGGTTGAACAAGCTAATCATAAAAAATCCTCTCTAATATTCTAACAAGTAAAGTTGAATGAGCTAGCAAAAATTGCCTTTTCAAAGATAATCGACATAACATAGCAATGAATGGAGAAATCTATGACGTGCTGAGATGTAAGGGCTACGTAAGTACAACACAAACAACGTGATAGATTTGAAGATAAGAGAACAAAAGGAAATAAGAAAAGTAGTAGTGATGGAAAAGGGAAAGGGTTATAATGAGAGAAGAGGAAGAGAGGGGAAAAAGAGAAGAGAAAGAGAAAGGACAAAATTGATTGTCAAACACTCTATGTGTTGTTGTTGTGTAGGCTATAGTGGGTTAGCTTTTAGGGGGTACACAAAACTAGGGTTTACTACTTGTACTCCATTTTTTCATAGTTCACACACTTCTCATTCTGACATGGTAGCAGAGCTTAGGTTCTAGACCTAGGACTCACCTAAGGGCCCACCGTTAGAAGCGCCCTCGAGCGCCCCATCGTCATAGCGCCCTCGAGCGCCGTTCCCCTGGTGCGCCATGTCAGAATATTATGCTCTAGCCTGTAGTGGGGTGCTCTATAGCGAGTACAACCAGGGCTGACGTTTCAAATTTAGGTACCCTGATGTCCACCTAAAAAAAAAAAAATTTAACCCTGAAGGCATATTTTCCAGAAAAGCAGCACCCTGATTGCTCAGTGTTGGGAAGTTATACAGTCTGAGTGTTCAGGGTCGAAAAGTCACGATCAGGGTAGGTGTCGTAACGCGCTGTGCATTATCGAAACTGAACTTTGATGGCGAATGTGTTCTGTGAAAGGGCGAATGTGCAATGTCAGATACATTTTACTGTGATTGGTCAAGACTTTTGTGCTCTGACAGCTCAAATCTGCTGTGTCAGGGCCATTTCGCTGTGATTGGGCAAATTCGTTGCTCCGTACGGCGCGAATTCGCTTTGTCAACGCGAATTTTTAATGATGCTGGTGCTGTGACCAGTCAAGACGGGTTTGACTCACCAGTTTGACCCTCACTAGTGAACCTCGGAGGTGGGTGTATCGAAAGGAAAATTCGAGGAAGCTTCCTCCCGATAAACTTGCATGCAGGGACCACAGAACGCATACTCTGTAGTGACAGACTCCAGAAATGACTAACACTTAGGCCTATTACACTGAATCAGGGGCCATGAAACAATAACTCTGAGGCTCTCAATGATGAAAATTTGACTACTCTGGAATTCCATTTTTCACAAACTCGATGGTCTGATCCGTCAGACTAATCAGACTATTTACTCTGATAGCGTCAGCCCTGAGTACAACCCTTCTAGGGTTTGCTATTTGTATCCTCATTCTTGCTAGTGCAATCCTCTCTTCTTTCTTCTAAACTTTCACATGCTATCAAAGCAGGTCGATCCCCTTGGATCGATCCTGTGGGTGGGCTCACCACCTCGTTGCTTCCGCTGCAACTGCTACTTCTACTCTCTGTGCCGCACGCCCCGTGGCGTGCGACAGTTTTTCTTCCTGCCGTGCGCCCCGAGGCGCGCGGCGATTTTCTGCCCACCGTGCGCCCCGAGGCGCGCGGCGGTTTTCTGCCCGCCGTGCGCCCCGAGGCGCGCGACGGGTTTCTGCCCCGTGACTCAGCTCCTCTCCCCCAAGAGGCGCTGCGACGGGCGACGGGGACCCGCGCGTCGCCCCCCGTCGCCGCTCCTATCGGCCCCGAACCGCCGCCAGCGGCCCCGTCGTCGCCGCCAGCGGCCCCGTCGCCGCCACTTGCGGCCCTGGCCCCGCCCCGGCCATGCCTCGTCGCCAGCCGCGGCGCACCAGGGGCACGTGCACCGCCCCCCCCCCCCCCCCCCCCCCCCCCCCCCCTTTTTCCCGTCGCCCGTCGCGGCTCCTGGGGGGTGGCGGGTGTGTGGTCTCCCCTGCTCCTCCTCCTCCTCTGTCTCCCACTGCTACAGCTGCCGCTGAGGGGGGTGGGTGTGTGGGAGTCGACGGAGTGGTGCTAGGGGGTGGGGTGTGAGTGACCCTAGGGGTGCAGTAGGGGGTGTGTGAAATGGGGGTGGGATAGTTTGGGGAGGCTGAAGGGGGTGGCTGCCGAGAAGCCAGCAGCTCCAGTCGCCCGTGAGACCGTTGCGCCAATCGCCCGTGAGCCCGTTGCGCCAGTCGCCCGTGAGCCCGTTGCTCCAGTCGCCCGTGAGTCAGTTGCTCGTCTGCCGCTACTGTTAGCCGCGGAGCCATGTACTCCAGTAGCCCTTGTGCCAGTTGCTCCAGTTGCCAGTGTGCCAGTTGCTCCAGTTGCCCGTGTGCCAGTTGCTCCAGTTGCGACGTGTGCCAGCAGCTTCAGCTGCCGCCCACTACCTCCTCTCCTCTCATAGTCCCTCCTCCTCCACACTAGCCCTCTGCGATAGCCTCTAGCTTTGCTCATAATTGTGAACTTTAAACTATTGCTTCTTGAACTTGTGCTCAGAATGTGTGGTGACATTGTGATCCACCCTGAGCTTGTACTGCTTTGCTTGCTCTGCTGATTACACCCCACTTTGGCTATGGGGGTGTGTCAGAATATTATGCTCTAGCCTGTAGTGGGGTGCTCTATAGCGAGTACAACCCTTCTAGGGTTTGCTATTTGTATCCTCATTCTTGCTAGTGCAATCCTCTCTTCTTTCTTCTAAACTTTCATACGCCATCGTGCGCCTCGTCTTCTCCTGCTGCCTGTGTGCGGCCTGCTAGTGCCGCGCACGACCCTTTTTTTTTTTTTTTTTTTTTTTTTTCCCCGCGCGTCGCTCTTTAGCAGCTCGCGCGCGGCCGTTTCTAAGCGCGCGCCGCCCTTTAGCTGCCCACGCCGCCACGAGCAGCCCGACGACCAGCCCCCTCCCTAGCCGCGCGCCGCCCGTGCGCCACCCGTAGGCCGCCGCGACGCCCTCCCTAGGCCACCCGCCTGCTAGTAAGGCCCTCGAGTGGCCACGGCCCGCCCGCTACAGCCGCCCACGCGCACATCCCCCAGGCGCGCACCGCCGCGTAGCCCAGACCGAGCCGAGCCGCACAGCCCGAACCGAGCCGCCCCGCCCGAACCGAGCCGCGCCGCCCAAACCGAGCCGCGCCGCCCGAACTGAGCCGAGCCGCCCAAACCGAGCCGCGCCGCCCGTAGCGAGCCGCGCCGCCCAAACCGAGCCGCGCTGCCCGTACCGAACCGCGCCGCCCGAACTGAGCCGCGCCGCCCTACTGTGCCCCACCTGAAGCAACTCGTGTTCCTGTTCCTACTGTACTGCTGCTCCTACTGCTACTGTTCCTACTGCCACAATGGCCACCCCATCCATTCTCACCTTTGACGGTGAGGGTCGCCCGATTAAGTTTGAGGTGTGGCTAGATGATCTTCACCTGTTCCTTCAGATCACTGCGAAGGACGATGTCTCACTTTATGACCATACGTCAGGCGCTGCTCCCGCACCTCCCGCTACTGCAGACAGTACTGCTCGCTCCCAGTGGCAGACCCGTGGTGCACACGCTCGCCTAGCCGTTCGCAGTCACCTACCGCTAGATGAGCGTGAGCATTTCGGACAGCATAAGACCGCCAAGGAGCTGTACGACGCAGTAGTCGCGCGCTACTCCTCCCCTGCCACAGCTGCCATAGGCCGTCTCTCACTGCCCTACCTCTTCCCAGACCTGTCCGCCTTTGCCACTGTCGTTGACCTCATCACCCACCTCCGTACCAGTGACCTCCGCTACCATGCAGCGCTCCCCCCCGATTTCCTCGCCAAGAACCCCCCCCCCCCCCGATGTACCTCACACTGTACCACCTTGTCACCCGCCTCCCTGACTCCCTTCGCACTGTCTGGGACCAGTTTCTCGC
The DNA here is from genome assembly GCA_948144175.1 of Closterium sp. NIES-65. Classification (NCBI taxonomy): domain Eukaryota; kingdom Viridiplantae; phylum Streptophyta; class Zygnematophyceae; order Desmidiales; family Closteriaceae; genus Closterium; species Closterium sp. NIES-65. The sequence continues at coordinate 563,127 of CANXME010001279.1, forward strand.
CCTCTCCCCCACTGACCTCACTGTCGACCTCCTCGAGAAGGAGCTCCTAGCAGCTGAGAAGAGCATTGTCGCTGTAGGTGCCTCTCGTGGTGACCCCCGTACCCCCTTCTTTGAGGGGTGCTCCCCCTCCCCCCTCCTCCCCTCCATTGCATCTGCTGCTGCTGTCGACTTCCTCGGAGCTGAGAGAGTCAGGGCCGCGTCTGCTCCTAGTGGGAGACGCAAGGGCGGCAGGGGCAAGGGAGGCAGGGGTGGTGGAGGTGGAGGCGGGGGCGGCGACGGTGGAGGAGGTGGGGGGGGGCGGGGGTGGTGGCGGGAGTGGGAGTGGCGCGGGTGGTGGGGGGGTCAGTGGCGGCACCAGGGGTGGTGGCGGCGGCGACGGTGGTGGGGGTGGTGGCGGTGGTGCTGGCAGTGGTGGCGGCGGTGGAGTGGGTGGCGGGCGCGGTGGAGCGGTACAGCGTGGGGGGTTTGGCGGTGGCCAGAGGCAGCAGCACCAGCGCCCCGGCGAGGCTCCCTCGCCCAAGCAGCTCCGTGAGTGGTACTCTCAGCGTGGGGGGTCTTGGGGAAGGGGTACCTACCCGTATGTCATCCACACAGGTGACCGCACTGGCCAGACTTGTGGGAGGTTTCACACTGCGCAGCGCTGTTTCTTTTGCCTCGACGACGCCTGGCTCGAGCAGTTTCCTGACGCCTCTGAGCTGCCCCGCTGGGCTGATCTCCTTAAGAAGGGGATTGATATCTTTGCTCTTGATTATGATGCTATTCTTGCTGCTCTGTATGCATTGATTATTAGTGCTGAGGGTGACTATTACCTGAGTGTTCCGCCTGACCCGGGCATTGGGACCAGTGAGGCTGCAGCTCTAGGTGCTAGCGCGTCTGCTACTCTAGGTCCCGGTGAGGCTGCTGCCCTAGGTGCTGGTGCGTCTACGTCTGCTTGCACCGCACCTACTGAGGCACTACACACCTTCACACTGGACTCAGGTGCTTCCCGCTATTTCTTTCGTGACCGCACTGCCCTAGAGCAGCTTCCTTGACCGGTTGCTGTCTCTCTAGCTGACCCCTCAGGGGGTCCGGTCCTTGCGACCTCCACCACTGCCCTCCCTTGTCCTGCTGTCCCGTCTGGCACGCTGTCGGGCCTCTACCTCCCCTCGTTCTCTACGAACTTGGTGGCGGTTTTCGCACTCCAGGATGCAGGTGTTCACCAGTTCACCCCGGCCTACGAGCGTGTGACGCACTGCACGTGTGCTCGGACGGGACGTCACCTCGCTACCTTCACTCGGCAGCCGGGGCCGGACTTGTACACACTGACCATTGAGTCTCCTCAGGTAGCTGCGTCTGCGTCTGCGTCAGGTCAGTTGTCTGCCCCCTGCTCGTGTCGCTCCCTGTCTTCCCTGTGTCGAGGGGCGGCAGCGCGCCGCTCCTCACTCCTCCTCGTTCCATCCCACTGAGGCTCCCCTGCAGACTCTCCACCTAGACGTGTGGGGCCCCGCCCGCGTCCGGGGACAGGGCCATGAGCGGTACTTTCAGCTGGTCGTCGACGACTACACGCGCTACACCACGGTCTTCCCCTTGCGTACCAAGGTTGAGGTCCCTGATGTCTTGATCCCCTGGATCCGCGCTGCTCGTCTCTAGCTCCGCCAGAGGTTCCCGTCGGACTTTCCAGTCCTGCGTCTGCACTCTGACAGAGGTGGCGAGTTTTCCTCTGACCTCTTGGTGGCCTACTGTGCGGAGCACGGCATCACCCAGTCTTTCACGCTCCCGGCCTCTCCACAGTAGAATGGGATTGCTGAGCGCCGCATTGGTCTTGTCATGGAGGTTGCTCGTACCTCCATGATCCATGCGGCTGCCCCCCATTTCCTGTGGCCGTTTGCAGTGCAGTACGCCGCGCATCAGCTCAACCTCTGGCCCCGTGTCTCTGTTCCGGAGACCTCGCCTACCCTGCGTTGGACGGGGGAGGTTGGCGATGCGTCGGAGTTCCGAGCCTGGGATGTCGAGCCTTTGTACGCGATACGTCCGCAGACAAGCTCTCCTCCCGTGTCGTTCCCTGTGTCTTCCTTGGCTTTGTCCCTGACGCGCCTGGTTGGCAGTTTTACCACCCCACCTCGCGCCGGGTATTCGCCTCTCAGGACGTCACCTTTGACGACTCGGTACCCTTTTACCGTCTCTTTCCCTGCCGCATTGCCCCGCTCCCCCCTCCGCCGCTCTTTCTCATGCCAGGCGCTGCTTCGGTAGACCCCCTGCCTCCCCAGGGTGCTGCTCCCTCAGGTGTTTCCCAGGTAGACTCGGTCGAGCCTGTCGAGGTAGCTGTTGACTCTGGTCCTGTGCGAGGTACTGAGCGTGCTGAGCGTGGGGGTGCTGAGACTGCGGGTGCAGAGACTGGGGGTGCTGAGTCTGGGGGTGCGGAGACTGGGGGTGCTGAGTCTGGGGGTGCGGAGACTGTACGTGCTTAGCCTGGAGGTGCTGCGACTGGGGGTGTTGTGCCTAGAGGGACTGAGGCTGGGGGCTTTGAGACTAACCGTGCTGTGCGTGCTGGCGCTCCTTCTTCACAGCAGCTGCGTGAGTGGTACTCCCAGCGTTGCAACCTTCGTCGTGAGGCTCCTGGAGCTGGGAGGTCTGCTGGAGCTAGGGCTCGTCGTCCTGCGGGTGCCATGTCGCACCCGGAGCCTCCCTCCCCTCAGCGGCTACGTGAGTGGTACGCTCGGCGCTGCAGCCTCCGGAGTGGAGCTCCTCGTATTGAGGTACTGCCCGCTCGAGACGCTACCGCTGTTGGAGGACCTGGAGCTCTTGGCGGTGCTGCTGGAGCTGCTAGAGGTGCTGACGGTTCTGCTGGAGCTGCTGGAGGCACTAGAGGTGCTGGAGGTGCTGTTGGAGCTGCTGGAGGGTCTGCTGGAGCTGCTGGAGGTTCTTGTGCTGTCTCTGCTGCAGTTGGGGGCACTTCACGGCCGCGGCCGTACTTCGTTCCACTCCTTCAGCAGGTTCTTGGTCAGCCGCCTCCTCCTAGTCCTCCCCCCTCCGTAGAGTGTCCTCCGCCTGTCCAGTCGCAGTCACAGCTACCGCCTACCTCACCGCTTCCTGGTCCTCCTCCCTACACTGGTCCGACAGGCGGTCTTACAGAGCGTCGTGAGCCTGAGGACGTCCTTGAGGACAGACAGGAGGACCTTGAGTGTCTTGCAGCCGCTGCGCCCCATCTCGTGTCCATGCTGATTGCCCCTGAGGGAGACCCGGATGCACCAGACATCCCGACTCCTCGATCGTACGCTGAGGCGATCAAGGGTCCTTACTCCTCACAGTGGCAGTCAGCCATCGACGCAGAGATGGCTTCCTGGAAGTCCACAGGCACCTACGTCGACGAGGTTCCCCCACCTGGGGCGAACATCGTCAGTGGCATGTGGATTTTCAGGGTGAAGCGGCCGCCAGGTTCTCCGCCTGTCTTCAAGGATCGTTACGTTGCTCGAGGCTTCAGTCAGCGAGAGGGAGTAGACTTCTTTCAGACCTTCTCCCCCACCCCGAAGATGACCACTCTTCGGGTACTACTGCACGTTGCTGCCCAGTGGGACTACGAGCTTCACTCTTTTGACTTCAGCACAGCTTTCTTGCAGGGCAGTCTGCACGAGGAGATCTGGCTGCGCCGCCCTCCTGGCTTCACTGGGTCGTTTCCTCCTAGTACCCAGTGGAGCCTCCGGCGGCCGGTCTACGGTCTCCGCCAGGCACCACGTGAGTGGCACGACACATTGAGGACTACACTTGCGGCACTTGGGTTCGCTCCTTCTACTGCTGACCCGTCGCTGTTTTCTACGCACCGACACTTCGCTGCCACCGTTCTACATCCTCGTGTACGTCGAAGACTTGGTTTTTGCCACTGCTGACACTGAGGCTCTCGCCCACGTGAAGTCGGAGCTGTAGAAGTGACACGTGCACAGACCTGGGTAAACTGCGCAGCTACCTTGGCTTGCAGATCACCCGGGACAGTGCACGCCGCACCATTACCCTGACTCAGTCACACATGGTGCAGCAGGTCCTTCAGCGCTTCGGCTTCACCTGGTCCTCAGCACAGGCCACTCCTCTGGCTGTAGGTCACTCGCTCTCAGCTCTGTCTTCGGATGAGTCCGTAGAGTCGAGTGGTCCTTACCTAGAGCTAGTTGGTTGCCTCATGGACCTGATGACTTGCACTCGTCCTGACCTAGCATACCCTCTTGGCCTTCTGGCTCGCTACGTGGCTCCTGGTCGTCACCGAAAGGTGCACTGGGATGCTGCAAAGAGGTTGTTGCGCTACTTGTGCAGTACATCGGGCATGGGGCTCATGCTTGGAGGAGGGAGCTCAGTTGTTCTCACTGGGCACTCAGACGCTTCTTGGGTTCACAACCAGGCTACTCAGCGGTCGTCACAGGGTTACACCTTCAGCGTTGGTTCTGGTTCAGTTTCGTGGCTCTCTACACGTTCGTCTTCAGTTCTTAGCTCTAGTTGTGAGGCTGAGATCTACGCCACAGCCATGGCTGCACAGGAGTTACGCTGGCTCACCTACCTGCTGACCGACCTTGGAGAGAGGCCTAGTTCTCCTCTAGTGCTGTACGTCGACAACAAGGCTGCCTTTGCCTTGTGTGAGGAGCACAGAGTGGAGCACAGAACGAAGCACATCACTCTCCGTTACTTTCTTGCTCGAGAGCTGCAGCAGCGTGGTCAGCTTTGTCTGCATTACATTGCCTCTCAGGCCAACACCGCTGATATATTCACCAAGGCACTTCAGCCTGGTCATCATCAGCGCTTTTGTTCTTTGCTGGGGTTGGTGCCTAGTTTTCCTCACTTGTTGTAGGCTTTGCCTGTACTGTGATCTCTGTATATACTCCTGCCTGTTTGCTCTGCTAGGCTGAGATCACCCTTGTTGTTTGTACTACATATATACTTCTTCATGTGAACTGGCCATACGGCCCTTTGCTTGTGCTCGGAATGTGTGGTGACTTCGTGATCCACCCTGAGCTTGCTTGCCTTTCCTGACTGGTCTTGTGACCCCTTGCTCTCCCCCACTTTGCCTTTGGGGGTGTGTCAAACACTGTATGTGTTGTTGTTGTGTAGGCTATAGTGGGTTAGCCTTTAGGGGGTACACAAAACTAGGGTTTACTACTTGTACTCCATTTTTTCATAGTTCACACACTTCTCATTTTGACATTGATGGCATGCAAATGTTTGGATGTGATGTTACAATCCTGAACATGACTTTGCTAGGGTCGGCTCAGGGTTGATTGTGTTACGAATGGTAAAATGTGAAAGAACACTAAACACTCCTGACAGCAGCAAACTAAGCACGCACTTCCGAGGTTGGAAGTGAAGAGTGTAAGGAATCTTCTCGACATTCCTTACCGCGACCGTCAACATCGCGTATAGCAGCAGCCGTTGTTCACCCATTACTACCAACGGGGCTTCGCCAACTTCGAGCGCAATGTTTCACCAAACCTCGCACTGCTGGCCCAACCGAATCAGCCTACGCTTCAGAACTAGCCTGAACCTCGCTGCCAGCGTAGCACTAGCTAGCTCGCACACGCCGCGTTACCATTTGCATGTTTTGCGTATAAGTATTCGCTCATGCCTTCACTTATGCTTTGTAATCATTTGGCACTCTAGTGCAATCCTCGCTACTTCGTTCCATTGCACCTGTAACACTTGGTTATCAAAGCCACTTTCCTTTCGGACGGCGCATCTCCGCACAACCATGAAACCAAATTTTGATTTTTTTTCACTCGAAGGGACTCACGCCCCTTAGCCCCTAGGAGCCGCTGTCATCGCGTTCTCTCGTAAACGCGTGCAGCCACGACAACGCCTAGACTAAGCTGAGCCGACGCCCTTCGCCATGGCTGAACACATCGACGTCACTACGCTCACGCACGACCGTTTGAACGAATTGCAGCATCAGCTTCGCGAAAGCTATGAAGAAATCGCGGCGCTGACGGCAGAACCCACGTCCCTACAGAACGATGTCGCACGAGCACAACAAACACAATCCCAAGCACAAGGCACACCGGGACAACCCGCACAACAAGCATCACAGCACGGAAGTGTTGATGGCGTCGTCCGCAACGACGAAGACGACGACCACGGCGCGACACATCACGAAGCGACGAATGTGGCCAGAAGCCAACCTCACGTCACGATTTCGGTGCCGACCGGCGAGTCAGTACTGCAGCCGCCGATGATGATGAAGGCGCAGCGTCCGCCATGTTTTGACCCAAGTCAACAGGGTGGTCCTATCGTTCAGGCGTGGTTGTTCACGATGAACGCTTTCTTTGACGCCAACTACGTCTCGGAGGATACGTCGAAGATTCGCTACGCCGTGTCACTGCAGCAAGGACCCGCCATGGACTGGTGGCGTGTCATCGTCACGAAGCCGATGGACTACGCGACTCTACCGACACGGGAAGGACAAACCGAGCCTGGGCGCCGTCATATTTCGTGGAGGTGCCCCAATTTCGCACGTGGGACGCGTGGTGCGCATGTCTGCGAGCCCGATTTGAGTTAATTTCGGCTTCAATCGCAGCGCGTCAGAAGCTCCGCACATGGCGCCAGCTCGGTTCCGTCCAGGATTACACCAGCGGGTTTTGGGCACTGTGTGAGCAGATGGGCTACATGCATGAGAGCGAGCGCATCGACCGCTACATCGACGGCCTGAAGCACAAAATTGCCTAGGAAATCCAGCTCCGCTGCGTCACCGATTTTCAAGAGATTCTCTCTATGGCAGAGAAGCTCGATTTTTTCCGCCGACCGAGACCGGGGTCCTACGGAAGTAGCACCAACTGTGGACATCGGTCTCGAGGGACGAACGAAGGCGCTACGATACGAGCGGTCGTTGCAAATGCCGCTGCTGCACCTTTTAAAGGGTGCTGCTTCGCGTGGAATCGGCCCGGACACAGCAAAAGCAAATGCACGGAAAACGCTAAACGAAAGGGGGAAGCTGAGCAGCAGAAACAAACCAAGCAACAGGGAAACGCTGCGAGTCAGTAGTAGATGGGCTCTCTACTGACAGGTCACGCCGCTCGTCCGACCCAACCAACCCTCACCGAGTGATTGTGCCGATTTACGCAATCGACAACACCCGGCCGAATAAGGAGGGTACCGCGGTAGATAGCCCCATCCTACTTAGTGGGAAGATCGGGACGGATTTAGTTAAACTCTTTGTAGACGGGGGGGGCCAGCCACAACCTCATCAACGCTGCTACAGCACAGAAACTGAGACTACCACTGGACAGATGTTTACCTGAGATCGATGCAAGATTGGTCGACGGCACGCCACTGGCGATACGAGAACGAGTGGACCGAGTCCGGATTCGATGCAGGGGTAGCTTCACGTTTAGTCAGGAAATGCTCACGATAACCCTCGAGGGAACCGATATTTTACTCGGCCGTGATTGGCTGCGACGACACAACCCGCGAATCGACTGGACGACGAGTGACCGCACCGTGCGAGTAAACGGTAACAGCATTGCCTTACCTCGCTAGGGCTCGCCTAAGTCTTCTACGGCACGTGTCAACGCAATCACGATGAAGCGCGCCGTAGTGGCAGGAGCTGACGTGTATGCGGTTGACATTCGGGAAGCCGAGGCAGCAGACACGGGGAGGGATTTACAGAAACTGCTAGCCGCCGTGCCGGATGACTTGGCAGCGTTACTGAAGCAGTAGAATGGGATTTTCCTGGACGACCTGCCGACAGGACTGCCACCTCAGCGACCGCACAACCACAGGATAGAGTTAGAACCGGGGGCACAGCTGACAGTATAGCGACAGTTCCGACTGACCCTACCCGAACTGGACGAGCTACAGAAACAGCTGGATTACCTGTTCGAAAAGGAGTTCATTTGCCCGAGTTCGTCAACCTTCGCAGCACTAATACTGTTCACACCGAAAAAAGATGGGGGATTTTGCATGTGCATCGACTATCGCTCACTAAACTGAGTTACCATCAAGTCCCGTTACACCATACTTCAAGCCGACGAACTGATCGACCAACTACGGACAACCCAGGTTTTCTCGAAAATCGACCTTCGAGGAGGTTACCACCAGATCCACATCAACCCACCCAACTGCCCGAAAGCAGCTTTTCGAACACGCTACGGATCCTTCGAATACTCCGTCATGCCATTCGGACTGACCAATGCCCCCGCCACATTTCAAATGACCATGAACGAAGCCTTCCGACCGCTTTTAAATAAGTGCATCATCGTGTGCTTAGATGACATACTGATTTACAGCCCAGATAGAGCACATCACCTACAAGACATCAAAGTTGTTTTTAAAATACTGAGTGAGACAAAAGCCTCTAAGTGTGAGTTTTTACAGGACAGACTGGAGATTTAAGGGCAAATAATTTCAGCCGACAGAGTGGAAATGGACCCGAAGAAGATCGCGGCGATTCAAGCATGGCACGCACCGACAAATATGACACAGCTGCACAGTTTTTTGGGGTTCGTCAACCACGTGTGCCGGTTCGTCCCCGACATGGCGAAGTTGACTACTCTACTGACCGACCTGCTGAGGAAGGGAGTTGAGTACATGTGGGGGGAGAAAGAGCAAGCTGCCTTCTCGGCCCTCAAGAAAATTTTGTGCTCGCCGCCCGTGCTTCACATTGCAGATCCGCACCGTCCGTTCGAGCTCATCACCAACGCAAGTGACATCGCCATGGGAGCGGTACTGTTGCAGGACTTCGGGGATGGCCTTCATGTCAGAATCAGAAACGAGAATGAATGACTAGAATGAGTGTTGGGTACAAATAGGTCAAACCTAACCCTAGAAATGTGTACCCACTATAGGCTAACCCACTGTAGCCTAAACAAGCACATCATACAATGTTTGACACACCCCCATAGGCAAAGTGGGGGAGAACAAGGGGTCACAAGACCAGTCAAAGCAAAACAAAGCTCAGGGTGGATCTCAAGGATACCACACAAGTTCCGAGCACAAGCAAGCGGTCACAAGACCAGTTCACATGCAGATTTATAAAAGAACAAGAGATACAGTAATCACAACCTAGCAAGAGTAAGCATGCAGGTATATATATATAGAGATCACTGTACAAGCAAAGTTAAGAAGTGAGCAAATGAGGGACAGTAGGCACGAGGCCTAGAACAGTACAGAAGCGCTGATGGTCACAAGGCTGAAGCGCCTTGGTGAACACGTCAGCAGTGTTGGCCCGAGTGGTCACGTAACGCAGACAAAGCTGACCTCGCTGCTGCAGCTCTCGAGCAAGAAAGTAGCGCAGAGCAATGTGCTTCGTCCTGTGCTCCAGTCTGTGCTCCCCACACAAGGCAATGGTGGCCTTGTTGTCGACGTACAGCACTGGAGGAGAACGAGGCTGCTCTCCAAGGTCAGTCAGCAGGTAGGTGAGCCAGCGAAGCTCCTGGGCAGCCATGGCCGTGGCATAGATCTCAGCCTCACAGCTTGAGCTGAGAACAGAAGAAGAGCGAGTAGAACGCCAAGAGACAGAGCCAGAGCCAAGACTGAAGGTGTAACCCTGGGACGACCGCTGAGTAGCCTGGTCGTCTGCCCAGGAAGCGTCTGAGTGCCTAGTGAGAACAGGACGCTCTCGCCCTCCAAGCACTAGCCCCATGCCTGACGTACTGCACAAGTAGCGCAACACCCTCTTAGCTGCATCCATGTGCTCCATCCGGTGACGGCCGGGAGCGACATAGCGTGCTAAGATGCTGAGAGGGTATGCAAGGTCAGGTCGAGTGCAGGTCATCAGGTACATGAGGCAGCCCACAAGCTCTGGATACGGACCACTCGGCTCTACGGACTCATCCGAAGGCAGAGCTGAGAGCGAGTGTCCCGTAGGCAGAGGAGTGGACTGAGGCAAGGAGTACGTGAAGCCGAAGCGCTGAAGGACCTGCTGCACCATGTGTGACTGAGTCAAGGTGATGGTGCGCCGTGCTCTGTCCCGGGTGATCCGCAAGCCAAGATAGCTGCGCAGTTCACCCAGGTCTGTGCACGTGTGTCTCTTCTGCAGCTCGGACTTCACGTGAGCGAGACCAACTGTGTCAGAAGTGGCAAAGACCAAGTCGTCGATGTACACAAGGATGTAGAACGGCGGCAGCGAGGGGTCGGTGCGTAGAAACAGCGACGGGTCAGCAGTAGAAGGAGCGAACCCAAGAGCCGCAAGTGTAGTCCTCAGTGTGTCGTGCCACTCACGTGGCGCCTGGCGGAGACCGTAGACTGGCCGCCGGAGGCTCCACTGGGTACCAGGAGGGAACGACCCAGTGAAGCCAGGTGGGCGGCGCAGCCAGATCTCCTCGTGCAGGCTGCCCTGCAAGAAAGCTGTGCTGAAGTCTAGAGAGTGGAGCTCGTAGTCACGCTGAGCGGCGACGTGTAGCAGAACCCGAAGAGTGGTCATCTTCGGGGTCGGGGAGAAGGTCTGGAAGAAGTCAACTCCCTCTCGCTGACTGAAGCCTCGTTCAACTTAACGCGCCTTGAAGACAGGCGGAGAGCCCGGCGGCCGCTTCACCCTGAAAATCCACATGCCACTGACGATGTTCGCCCCAGGTGGGGGAACCTCGTCGACGTAGGTGCCAGTGGACTTCCAGGAAGCCATCTCTGTGTCCATGGCTGACTGCCACTGAGAGGAGTAGGGACCGGCCATCGCCTCTGCGTAAGAGCGTGGGGTCGGGATGTCTGGTGCATCCGGGTCTCCCTCAGGGGTAACGAGCATGGACACGAGATGGGGCAAAGCAGCGGCAAGGCAACCAACCTCCTCCTGCCTGTCCTCAAGAACGTCCGTGCCAAGAGCACACTCACCCCCGACGAACGGAGGACAGACAGGCTCAGACTCAGCAACAAGACTCGAAGCGTAGTCTAGACGACACGCAGCTGCAAAGTCGACAAGCTCAGTGACTAAGGCAGACGCAGCAGCGGACTCAAAGGAAGGGTCAGTGACAACCGTAGCGAGGAGAAGTGTGACAGTAGGACTAGCAGCGCGAAGGGTGTCTGACTCAGGGTCAGCAAGCGCAGGAAGAGAGGACGCAGGAGGCGACGGGAGAGCGACACGCTGCGGAGCAGTGGACTGACGAAGCGCCATCTGGTGAGTGCCTGGGACAGCAGGAGGACGCTGACGCTGGACACGACTAGCAGTGGTAGCAACACGAACAGGCGACGCTCGACGAGACGCAGGGGACACAGGATGTGAAGCAGGCTCACGTCTCTCAGCTAGACCTCCAGTCGGACCAGTGTACGGAGTAGGCACAGGGAGTGGGGAGGCAGTCGGTAACTGTGGCTGTGACTGGACAGACGGAGGACACTCAAAGGCGAGAGGAGGACACTGACTAAGAACCTGCTGAAGGAGCGGAACGAAGTACGGCCGTGGCCGTGCAGCAACTCTCGAACCAGCAGAAGCTCCAGCGGCAGGGTCCTCAGCACCAGTAGAAGCTCCACCCTCCGGGTCCTCCACTCCAGCAGCAGCAGCAGCAGCACCTCCAGCAGCAGCACCACCAGCAGCAGCAGCACCTCCAGCACCAGGGTCCTCAGTACGAGCAGCACCTCCAGCAGCACCGCCAGCAGCAGCAACACCTCCAGCACCAGGGTCCGCAGCACCCGCAGCAGCGTCAACTCCGGGGACCCCAGCACCAGCAGCTCCACTCCGGAGACTGATGTGCCGAGCGTACCACTCTCGAAGCAGTGGGGAAGAGGGCGGCTCCCGCCGTGGTGGGGAAACACGAGTACCAACTCCAGTAGCACCACGAGCCTGACGCACCCCGCCGGAGGCTGCAGTACCGTGAGTACCACTCACGGAGCTGCTGCGAAGAGGGAGGTCCTCCAGGCGCCTCACAGTCAACTGCAACACAACCAGGCTCAGTACCCCCAGACTCAGCAACGCCAGGCTCAGTACCCTCAGACCCAGCACCCCCAGGCTCAGCACCCCCAATCTCAGTACCTCCAGACTCAGCACCCCCAGGCTCAGCACCCCCAGTCTCAACACCCCCAGGCTCAGCACCCCCAGGCTCCGCCCGCTCAAGCTCCGCACGCTCAGGCTCCGCACGCTCAGGATCAGCACCCCTAGCAGGACGCGAGTCGACAGCTACCTCGGCAGGCTCAACCGGGTCTACCTGAGAGACACCTGAGGGAGCGGCACCCTGAGGGGGGAGGGGGTCTACCACTGCAGCACCTGGCGCGAGGAAGAGAGGCGGGGGAGGGAGCGGGGTAGTGCGGTAGGGGAAGAGGCGGTAGAAGGGCACGGACTCGTCAAAAGTGACGTCCTGAGAGGGGAAGACGCGGTGCGAGGCGGGGTGGTAAAACTGCCAGCCAGACGCATCCGGGGCAAAGCCAAGAAAGACACAGGGAGCAGTGCGGGAGGAGAGCTTGTCCGCAGACGTGTCGCGAACAAAAGCTCGGGATCCCCAGACACGGAAGCGTGATGCATCGCCAACCTCCCCCGTCCACAACAGTGTGGGCGAGGTCTCCGGAGCGGAGACACGGGGCCAGAGGTTGAGCTGATGCGCAGCGTACCGGACCGCAAACGGCCACAGAAAGTGGGGGGGAGCCGCGTGGACTAAGGAGGTACGAGCGACCTCCATGACCAAGCCAATGCGGCGCTCAGCAACCCCATTCTGCTGTGGAGAGGCCGAAAGCGTGAACGACTGGCGAATGCCGTGCTCAGCACAGTAGGCTGCCAAGAGGTCGGAGGAGAACTCGCCACCTCTGTCAGAGTGCAAGCGCAGGACAGGAAACTCCGAGCGAAAACGCTCTCGCAGCTGAAGACGTGCTCTGCTGATCCAAGGGATCAGGACATCAGGGACTTCACCCTTGCTGCGCAAGGGGAAGACCGTGGTGTAGCGCGAGTAGTCGTCAACGACGATCAAGAAGTACCTCTCCTGGCCCTGACCACGGACGCGGGCTGGGCCCCACACGTCCATGTGGAGCTTCTGCAAAGGAGCAGTCGTCGGGGGGAACGAGGAGGAGTGAGGGGCAGCGCGCTGCCGCCCCTCGACACAGGGAAGACAAGGAGGAGCAAGGGAGGGTGGGAGGGGAGGGAGTACCCGAGGAAGATCCGAGACAAGGTACCGGGCGTGCATGCCCCGAAGGCGTTGCACTGACGGGTGACCAAGTCGGTGGTGCCAGAGGACAGTCTTGTGCGCTAGAGAGCGACACGAGCAGGGGGCAGACAGCTGACCTGACGCAGGCGCAGACGCAGACGCCGCTACCTGAGGGGACTCAGTGGTCAGTGTGTACAGGTCCGACCCCGTCTGCCGAGTGAAGGTAGCCAGGTGACGGCCCGTCCGAGCACACGTGCAGTGTGTCACGCGCTCGTAGGCAGGGGTGAACTGGTGAACACCCCCATCCTGAAGCGCACAACCCGCCACCAAGTTCGTAGAGAACGAGGGGAGGTGAAGACCTGACAGTGTGCCCGACGGGACAGCAGGACAAGGAAGGAGGGTGGAGGAGGTCGCAATGACCGGACCCCCAGAGGGGTCAGCGAGCGAGACAGCGACTGGTCGAGCAAGGGGCTCAAGAGCAGTGCGGTCACGAAAGAAACAGCGCAAAGCGCCTGAGTCTAGAGTGAAGGTGTGCAGTGCCTCAGTGGACTCAGTAGTACCTGGGGTGGTGGACACACAAGCACCTAGAGCAGTAGCCTCACCAGTACCTGGGGTAGCAGACACGCAAGCACCTAGGGCGGCAGCCTCATTCGTGCGGATGCCTGGGTCAGGCGGAACACTCAGGTACTGGTCCTCCTCTCCACTAATAGTCAATGCATACATTGCTTTGAGAATAACATCAAAATCAAGAGCATAGATATCGATATCCTTCTTGAGGAGATCAGCCCACTGAGGGAGCTCAGGAGCGTCAGGAAACTGAGCACGCCAAGCGTCATCTAGGCGAGAGAAGCAGCGCTGCGCAGTGTGCGCCCTCCCGCACGTCTGTCCCTTGCGGCGACCAGTGCGGATGACGTACGTGCAGCTAAGGCTACCCCCCCCACCCCCGTGCTGTAAGTACCACTCACGAAGCTCCTGGGAGGACTGAGGGTGCTGCGCACTCTGGCCAGTGCCAGAGCCTCCACGACCACCACCGCCGCCTCCACCACGACCACCACCGCCCCTGCCGCCGCCACGTCCACTGCCGCCACCACCACCGCCCCCACCCCGGCCACCGCCGCCGCCGCTGCCTCCACCACCCCCACCGCTGCCACTAGCCCCTCCAGCCCCGCCACCGCCCCCGCCGCTGCCACCACCCCCACCACCGCCTCCCTCGCCGTCACCCCCACCGCCCTTGCCTCCCCTGCCCTTGCCGCTGCGGCGCCCGCTGGGAGCAGACGCAGAGCCGACCTGCTCAGCACCAAGAAGGTCGACAGCAGCAGCAGAGGCGACAGAGGGGAGGAGGGGGGAGGGGGAACACCCCTCGAAGAAAGGGGTGCGGGGGTCGCCACGAGAGGCACCTACAGCTACAATACTCTTCTCAGCTGCAAGTAGTTCCTTCTCTAGGGCGGCAATGGTGAGCTCAGTGGGGCAGCGAGCTAGGAAGTGGTCCCTGACTGTACGCAGAGTGTCAGGGAGGCGGGTGACTAGGTGGTAGAGAGTGAGCCAGAGCGGGGGAGGGTTGGAGGCAAGAAACTCAGCGGGCATGGCTGCACGGAAGCGGGCATCACTAGTACGGAGGTGAGTGATGAGGTCAGCGACTGTCTGGAAAGCGGACAGGTCTAGGAACAGGTAGGGAAGGGAGAGACGACCTAGTGCAGCTGAGGCCGGGGAGGAGTAGCGCGCAACTACAGCAGTGTACAGGACCTGCGCAGTCTGATGCTGGCCGAAGTGCTCACGCTCATCGACTGGCAGGGAGTTGCGAATGGCAAAGCGGGCGTGGGCATCGCGAGTCTGCCACTGCGAGCGAGCAGTAGCGGTAGCAGTAGTAGCAGGAGCAGGGACTGTGCCTAGTGCGTGATCGTACAGCGAGATATCCTCTCTGGCAATGAGCTGGAGGAACAGGTGCAGATCATCGAGCCAGGTATCAAACTTAATCGGGCGGCCCTCAGTATCGAACGAGAGAACTGTAGGGCTAGCCATAGCTGAAGCAGTAGCAGTGGCAGCAGTAGTAGTAGCAGGAGTAGCAGTAGCAGCAGTGGTAGTAGCAGTAGGGCGGCGCGGCTTGGCTAGGGCGGCGCGGCTCAGCTAGGGCGGCGCGGCTCGGCCGGGTCGCGCGGTTCGGCTCGGTCCTAGAGGGGCGAGCGCGGGGCCGGGTGGGGCTGCTAAGTGAGAGCGCGGGGCCGTCCAGGGCGAGGGCGAGGCCGTGGGGGGCCGTTCGGGGCTAGCGCGGGGCCGACGGGGTCCGTGAGAGGCTAGCGCGGGGCCGACGGGGGCCTTAGGGGGCTAGCGCGGGGCCGACGGGGGCCTTAGGAGGCTAGCGCGGGGCCGATCGGGGGCCTTAGGAGGCTAGCGAGGGGCTAGCGCGGGGCCGACGGGGGCCTTAGGAGGCTAGCGCGGGGCCGTTCGGGGGCCTTAGGAGGCTAGCGCGGGGCTAGCGCGGGGCCGACGGGGGCCTTAGGAGGCTAGCGCGGGGCCGATCAGGGGCCGTGAAAGGCTAGCGCGGGGCCACACGGGGCCTTGAGAGGCTAGCGCCAGGCCGTAAGGGGCCTTAAGAGGGCGACGCGAGGGGCCGTGAGGGGCCTTAAGGGGCGACGCGAGAGGGCCTTAGGGGGCCTTAAGAACGAGGCGCTCGAGGCGCAGGAAAAAAAAGGCGGCGCACGAGGGCGCGGCTAGCGGAAACGGTGGGCCCTATCGTTTCGGTCCTAGGTGGAACCTAGGCTCGTAATACCATGTCAGAATCAGAAACGAGAATGAATGACTAGAATGAGTGTTGGGTACAAATAGGTCAAACCTAACCCTAGAAATGTGTACCCACTATAGGCTAACCCACTGTAGCCTAAACAAGCACATCATACAATGTTTGACACTTCAGCCAATCGCGTATGAGTCCTACAAGCTTCAACCGCTCAAACGCAACTACCCGATACACGACCGCAAAATGCTGGCAATCATGCACGCGTTCAAAGTGTGGCGATGCTACCTCACCAGAGTAGACGTGACAGTACGAACAGATCACCGCTCACTATAGTACCCTAGCGCCCAACCAAATCTCAATCCGCGATAGATCCGCTGGTTGGACTATCTGGAGTCCAACTTCCACTACAACGTCACGTAAAAAAATGGAGCATCGAATATCGCCGATGCACTCACCCGCCCCACCGCCCAACTTCACGCCATCCTACTCGCCCAAACCAACCCACTGTTAACAGGCCTATTCACCCACGGATATCGCATCAACCCACTTTTCACGACCGGAAATTTACAGCAACTGGTAGAAGCTAAGGGAGTCAATTACGTAAAGACAGGCACCAACCGCATTTGGGTACCTACGTACTCACTACTGAGGGAACTGTTACTACAAGAGGCACACGATGGGGTTACCTTGGGTCACTTCGGGGTAGAAATAACGCGACAACAATGTGAAGAAACGAGGAATGAATGAACTAGCAAGCAGGTGGGTACAAGTAGGAAAACCTAGAAGTGTTGTACCCCATATTGTCTACCCCACTACAGCTTACACAGACTATAGCATATGAGTTTGACACACCCCCATAGGCAAAGTGGGGGAGAACAAGAGGTCACAAGACCAGTCAAGCAAAGCAAAGCAAGCTCAGGGTGGATCACAACGTCACCACACAATCCGAGCACAAGAGCAAGGCCAAAAGGCCAGTTCACATGCAAGATCATATATAAAGGTAAACAAGCAAGTGCAGGTATAGAAAGATCACAGTACAAGCAAGCTCAAGAAGTGAGCAAGTGAGGCAAAATAGGCACAAGACCTAGCATCGTACAGAAACGCTGATGATCACCTGGCGGAAGTGCCTTGGTAAAGATATCAGCAGTGTTGGCCTCAGAGGCCACGTAAGCAAGGCGCAGCAGACCACGCTGCTGCAGCTCACGAGCAAGGAAGTAGCGAAGAGCAATGTGCTTCGTTCTGTGCTCCAATCCGTGCTCCCGACACAAGGCCAGCATGGCCTTGTTGTCTACGTATAGAACTGGAGGAGAACGAGGCGCCTCTCCTAGGTCAGTTAGCAGGTAGGTGAGCCAGCGTAACTCCTGTGCAGCCATGGCCCCCGCGTAGATCTCGGCCTCACAGCTGGAGCCGAGAACAGAAGACGAGCGGGTAGACCGCCACGAAACAGAGCCGGAACCAAGGCTGAAGGTGTAACCCTGTGACGACCGCTGCGTAGCCTGGTCGTCAGCCCAAGAAGCGTCTGCGTGACCTGTGAGGACTACTCGACGTCGCCCTCCAAGCACTAGCCCCATGCCCGACGTACTGCACAAGTAGCGCAACACCCTCTTCGCTGCAACCATGTGCTCTGGTCGGTGTCTCCCAGGAGCAACGTAGCGTGCCAAGATGCTAAGAGGGTATGCAAGGTCAGGTCGTGTGCAGGTCATTAGGTACATGAGGCAGTCAACAAGCTCTGGGTACGGGCCACCAGGCTCTACGGACTCATCCGAAGGCAGAGGTGAGAGCGAGTGGCGAGTAGACAGAGGAGTGGCCTGAGGCGAGGAGTACGTGAAGTCGAAGCGCTGAAGGACCTGCTGCACCATGTGTGACTGAGTTAGGGTAATGGTGCGCTGTGCTCTGTCCCGGGTGATCTGCAAGCCAAGGTAGCTGCGTAGTTCACCCAGGTCTGTGCACGTGTGTCTCTTCTACAGCTCGGACTTCAAGTGGGCGAGTCCAGCAGTGTCAGCAGTAGCAAAGACCAAGTCGTCGACATACACGAGGATGTAGAACGGCGGCAAAGAGGTGTCCGTGCGCAGAAGCAGCGACGGGTCGGCTGTAGAAGGAGCAAACCCAAGAGCCGCAAGTGTAGTCCTCAGTGTGTCGTGCCACTCACGGGGTGCCTGGCGGAGACCGTAGACTGGCCGCCGGAGGCTCCACTGGGTACCAGGAGGAAACGACCCAGTGAAGCCAGGAGGGCGGCGCAACCAGATCTCCTCGTGCAGGCTACCCTTTAGGAAAGCAGTGCTGAAGTCAAGAGAGTGAAGCTCGTAGTCACGCTGAGCGGCTATGTGCAGCAGCACCCGAAGAGTGGTCATCTTCGGGGTGGGAGAGAAGGTCTGAAACTAGTCAACTCCCTGCCGCTGACTGAAGCCTCAAGCCACGTAACGCGCCTTGAAGACAGGCGGAGAACCAAGCGGCCGCTTCACCCTGAAAACCCACATGCCACTAACGATGTTCGCCCCAAGTGGGGGAACCTCGTCGACGTAGGTGCCTGTGGACTTCCAGGAAGCCATCTATGCGTCCATGGCTGACTGCCACTGAGAGGAGTAGGGACCCTCGATCGCCTCAGCTTACGATCGAGGAGTCGGGATGTCTCGTGCATCCGAGTCTCCCTCAGGGGCAGTCAGCGTGGACACGAGATGAGGCAAAGCAGCAGCAAAACACTGGAACTCCTCCTGCCTGTCCTCAAGGACGTCCGTGCTAAGAGAACACTCACCCCCGACGGACGGAGGACAGACAGACGATGACTCAGCAACGAGACTAGCAGTGTAGTGTAGAGGATAGCGAGCAGCTACGTTGACAAGCTCAGCAACTAAGGCAGACGCAGCAGTGGACTCAAAGGAAGGGTTAGTGACAACAGTAGCCAGGAGACGCGTGACAGTAGGACTGGCAGCACGGAGAGAGTCAGACTCCGGGTCAGCAAGGACCGGAAGAGAGGACTCTGGAGGAGACGGCAACGGGACACGTAGAGGAGCAGTGGACGGACGTAGTGCCATCTGGTGAGTGCGTGGGACCGCAGGAGGACGCGGACGCGGAGCACAACGACTAGTGCGAGTAGCACGAACTGGCGACGCAGGACGAGACGCAGGCTCACGACGCTCAGCAAGACCTCCAGTAGGAACAGTGTAGGGAGAAGGAGCAGGCAGGGGGGAGGCGGGCTGTAACTGTGACTGCGACTGGACAGGCTGTGGACACTCTAAGGGAGGAGGAGGACCAGTAGAGGGCGGGAGACCAAGAACCTGCTCAAGTAGCGAAACGAACTACGGCCGCGGTCGCGGAGTGCCTTTAGAACCAGCAGGGACAGCACCAGTACCCCCAGCAGTAGCACCAGTGTCAGCAGCACCGTCAACGCCAACAGCGCCAACTCCAGCACCCTCAGACGCACCAGCGCCAGCAGAACCACGAGCGCCAGCAGAACCACCAGCGCCGACACCCCCAGCAGCTCCAGCTCCAGTAACTCCAGCAGCTCCAGTAGCACCAACTCCAGTAGGACCGGCAGCTCCAGTACAGCCAGCAGCTCCAGCAGTACCTCCAGCAGCACCCCCAGCCCCAGCAGCTCCAGTACCGCCAGTACAAGCACCTTCGGGACCAGCAGCAACAGTAGTACCTCTAGCTCTAGCAGCACGACACCAACGCCGGGCAAACCACTCGCGCAGCTCTTGCGGAGAGAGCGGCTCCCACCTCGACGAAGTACCGCGAGAGGTCATACAAGCAGACCCAACAGCCCCAGGCTCCGCACCCCCGGGCTCAAAACCCCCAGGCTCAGCACCCCCGGACTCTGCAACCCCAGGCTCCGCACCCCCAGACCCAGCACCCGTTGGCACAGCACCTCGAGTAGCACCAGAGTCAACAGCTACCTCGATAGGCTCGACCGCGTCTACCTGGGACACACTTGACGAGGCAGGACCGTGAGGGGGGACGGGGTCTACTGGGGGAGGACCTGGCGCAAGGAAGAGTGGCGGCGGGGGGAGGGGCGTAGTGCGGTAGGGGAAGAGACGGTAGTAAGGCACCGACTCGTCAAAGGTGACGTCCTAGGAGGACAGAACGCGGCGCGAGGTGGGGTGGTAAAACTGCCACCCAGGCGCGTCAGGGGGGAAGCCAAGGAAGACGCAGGGAACAGCACGGGGGGACAGCTTGTCCGCAGACAAGTCGCGGACAAACGCGCGAGATCCCCAGACCCGAAACATAGACGCATCGCCAACCTTCCCTGTCCACCGCAAGGTGGGGGAGGTCTCAGGCAAGGAGACCCGGGGCTGAAGGTTGAGCTGATGCGCTGCGTACTGAACCGCAAACGGCCATGACCATGCCTATGCGGCGCTCAGCAATCCCATTTTGATGTGGAGAGGCCGGAAGCGTGAAGGTCTGTCAGATGCCCTGTGCACGACAGAAGGCTCCCAGACGGGCAGAGGAAAACTCCCTGCCTCTGTCAGAGTGCAGACACAAAATAGGAAAGTCCGAGCCGAAACTCTCTCTGAGCTGGAGACAAGCTGCGCGAGTCCACTCGATCAACACCTCAGTGACGTCACCCTTGCTGCGCAAGGGGAAGATTGTAATGTAACGCGAGTAGTCGTCAACCACCAACAGGAAGTAACGCTCGTACCCCTGTCCACGGACGCGGGCGGGGCCCCACACGTCCATATGAAGCGTCTACAGCGGAGCCTCTGTCGGAGGAAACTTGGAGGAGTGAGGGGCGGCGCGCTGCCGCCCCTTGACGAAGGGGACGCAGGTAGGGGCAGGCCCCGGAGGTAGGGGAGGGAGAGACCGGGGAAGACAAGAGACAAGGACACGGGAGGCCATGCCTCGGAGACGAGGCAGGGAGGGGTGACCAAGGCAGTGGTGCCAAAGGAGAGTCTGGTGGGACAGGAGACGACACGAGCCGGGAGCAGACTCAGGACCAGACCTGGACGCTGCAGCAAACACCTGACTTGACCAGCTACCTGACCAGACTCAGCAGTCGGAGGAGACTCAGTAGTAAGTGTTTACAGGCTCGACCCCGGCCGACGGGTGAACGTGGCCAAGTGTCGGCCTGTCCGAGCACACGTACAGTGGGTCACCTGCTGACTCGCAGGAGTGAACTGGTCAACCCCCCTATCCTGTAGATCAGCTCCACTCACCAAGTTCGTAGAGAAAGAGGGGAGGTAGAGACCTGACAGGGTGCCAGAGGGGGCTGCCGGGCACGGTAAGAAAGTGGAGAAGGTAGCAAGGACAGGACGCCCAGAGGGGTCCGCGAGGGAGACCGCAACCGGCCGACTAAGCGGCGTAAGCGTGGTGCGGTCTTGAAAGAAGGAGCGGGAAGCACCCGAGTCAAGGGTGAAGGTGTGTAAGGCCTGAGCCGACGTGGTACCTGAGAGAGCAGACTCACCAGCACCTGGGGCAGCAGACGCACTAGCACCTAGAGCAGCAGCCTCACCAGCACCTAGAGCAGCAGACTGGATACCGAGGTCAGGCGGCACACACAGGTGACAGACTCCCTCGGCACTAGTAGACAATGCATACATTGCAGTGAGAATAGCATCATAGTCAAGAGCAAAGATATCTACCCTCTGCCTAAGCATCTCCACCCAGTCGGGGAGCTCAGCGTCGTCGCCAAACTCTGTACGCCAAGTGTCGCTCAGACGCGCGAAGCAGCGGGACTCTGTGTGACCACGCGTCCCGCAAGTCTGACGAGTCTGGACATCCGTGCTAATAACGTACGGGCAGCGAGCAGTACTCAGCGACCCTCCACTATGAGCGTACCACTCACGAAGCTGCTGGGGTGAAAGAGTCTCTCGCGGACAACGCTGCTGCTGCACCGCGCCACTACAAGAAACTCCCGAACTACCCACTCCAGGACGACTCCCACTGCTGCCACCCCGACAACCCCAACTGGTGTACCACTCACGAAGCTGTTGGGGGGTGAGGGACTCATACGGGCGACGCTGGAGCTCCATCTTGCCACTAGAAGCAGCTGCGGAACTACTCACTCCAGGACGACTCCCACTACGGCCACCCCGACAACCCCAACTAGCGTACCACTCACGAAGCTGTTGGGGGGTGAGGGACTCACGCGGGCGACGCTGGAGCTGCATCTGGCCACGCCAGGAGCAGCAGTAGCAGTAGAAATAGCAGCAATAGTAAGAGCAGCAGTAACAGCAGTACGGGCAGGGCAGAGCTCACCAGTGGCGCGAAGGGCAGGCGTACGACGGCGGCAACGGCGATGCCGCTACCACTGTAGAGCAAGAGCTCCGCGGCAGCTGCAGGGGTGGCTGCTCCAGGGGCGGCTGCTGCAGTGGCGGCTGCTCCAGGGGCGGCTGCTGCAGTGGCGGCTGCTCCAGGGGCGGCTGCTGCAGTGGCGGCTGCTCCAGGGGCGGCTGCTGCAGTGGCGGCTGCTCCAGGGGCGGCTGCTGCAGTGGCGGCTGCTCCAGGAGCGGCTGCTGCAGTGGCGGCTGCTCCAAGGGCGGCTGCTGCAGTGGCGGATGCTCCAGGGGCGGCTGCTGCAGTGGCGGCTGCTCCAGGGGCGGCTACTGCAGTGGCGTCTGCTCCAGGGGCGGCTACTGCTGCTAGGCGGCTTGGCGGCGGCGGGCCGCTAGGGGCAGCGACGGGGCCGCGTAGGGAGGGGAGCGGCGACGGGGCCGCGTAGGGGCGGCTACGATGCCGCCTAGGGGCGGCGACGGGGTCGTGTAGGGAGGGGAGCGGCGATGGGGCCGCTAGGAGCGGCGACGGGGCCGCGTAGGGGCAGCGACGGGGCCGCGTAGGGGCGGCAACGGTTCTGCGTAGGGAGGTCAGCGGTGACGGGGCCGCTAGGCACGGCGACGGGGCCACTAGGGGCGGTGACAGGGCCGCGTAGGGGCGGCGACGGGGCCGCGTAGGCGCGGCGACGGGGCCGCGTAGGGAGGGGAGCCGCTACGGGGCCGCTAGGGGCGGCAACGGGGCCGCGTAGGGGCGGCGACGGGGCCGCGTAGGGGCGGCAACGGGGCCGCGTAGGGAGGTGAGCGGTTACGAGGCCGCTAGGAGCGGCGACGCGGCCGCTAGGGGCGGCGACGGGGCCGCGTAGGGGCGGCTACGGGGCCGCGTAGGAAGGGGAGCGGCTACGGGGCCGCTAGGGGCGGCGACGGGGCCGCGTAGGGGCGGCGACGGGGCCGCTAGGGGCGGCTACGGGGCCGCGTAGGGGCGGCAACGGGGCCGCGTAGGGAGGGAGGCGGCAACAAGGCCGCTAGGGGCGGCGACAAGGCCGCTAGGGGCGGCGACGGGGCCGCGTAGGGGCGGTGACGGGGCCGCTAGGGGCCGCGAGGGGCCTGGAAGGGCGGCTACGGGGCTGCTAGGGGCGGTGACGGGGCCGGTGAGGGTGGGCCTATTGCTGAGTCTAGTAAGGTAGCTGCGTCAAGTCAGGTGTTTGCTGCAGCGTCCCACTCTGGTCCTGAGTGTGCCCCATGCTCGTGTCGCCTCCTGTCTCACCAGACTCTCCTCTGGCACCATCGCCTTGGTCACCCCTCCCTGCCTCGTCTCAGAGGCATGGCCTCACATGTCCTTGTCACCGGTCTTTCCTGGTCTATCCCTCCCCTCCCCCCGGGGCCTGCCCCTAGCTGTGTTCCTTGCGTCGAGCGGCGGCTGCGCGCCGCTCCTCACTCCTCCGAGTTCCCTCCGACGGAGGCTCCCCTGCAGACTCTTCACATGGACGTGTGGGGCCCCGCCCGCATCCGTGGACAGTGTCACGTGCACTACTTTCTACTGGTCGTTGAAGAGTACTCGCGTTACACCACAGTCTTCCCCTTGCGCCGCAAGGGTGAGGTCACTGAGGTGCCGATCGACTGGATCCGCGCTGCTCGTCGTCAGCTCAGCGAGAGTTTCGGCTCGGACCTTCCTGTTCTGCGTCTGCACTCCGACAGAGGTGGAGAGTTTTCCTCCGACCTTCTGCGGGCCTTCTGTCGAGCGGAGGGCATCCGCCAGACGTTCACGCTTCCGACCTCTCCACAGCAAAATGGGATTGCTGAGCGCCGCATTGGCATGGTCATGGACGTCACTCGTACGTCCATGATCCATGCGGCTGCTCCCCATTTTCTGTGGTCGTTTGCGGTTCAGTACACGACACATCAGATCAATCTCCAGCCCCGAGTCTCCGTGCCGGAGACGAGACCTACTCTACGGTGGATGGGGAAGGTTGGCGATGCGTCTGCGTTCCGTATCTGGGGATCTCGAGCTTTCGTCCACGACTTGTCTGCAGACAAGCTGTCCTCCCGTGCTGTTCCCTGCGTCTTCCTTGGCTTCCCCCCTGATGCGCCTGGTTGGCAGTTTTACCACCCCACCTCGCGTCGTGTTCTGTCCTCCCAGGATGTCACGTTTGACGAGTCGGTTCCTTACTACCGTCTCTTCCCGTACCGCACTGCCCCCCTCCCCCCCCCCCGCCGCTCTTCCTCGCGCCAGGTTCTCCCCCGGTAGATCCCCTCCCCCCTCAGGGTCCTGCTCCCTCAGGTGTGTCCCAGGTAGATGTAGTCAAGCCTGTCAAGGTAGCTGTTGACTCTGGTGCTCCTAGGGGTGCTGAGCCTGCGGGTGCCGGGTCTGGGGATGCTGATCATGAGCGTGCGGAGCCTGGGGGTGCTGAGTCTGGGGGTGCTGAGCCTGGGGTTGCTGAGACTGGGGGTGTGGAGCCTGAGGGTGCTGCGCCTGCGCGTGTGGAGTCTGGAGGTGCTGTGCCTGGAGGTCCTTCGGGTGGTTCGTCCCAGCGTGAGCCACTCTCTCCACAGCACCTGCGCGAGTGGTTTGCTCGCCGCTAAAGCCATGCTGCTAGAGCTGGTGGTGCTACTAACGCTGGAGGTCCTGCTGCTGTTGGAGCTGCTGGGGCTTCTGAAGCCACTGGTCCCGGAGGTGCTAGTACTGGAGGTACTGGAGCTGCTGGGCCTGGTGGTGTTGCTGGGGCTAGAGCTGCTGGGGGAAATGGAGCTGGCGGTACTACTGGACCCGGTGCTGCTGGAGGTGCTGGCCTTGGCACTGCTGGAGCTGCAAGGGCTTCTGGTGGTCCTGCTGGTGCTAGAGCTGCTTGAGGTGCTGGATCTGGAGGTGCTGGAGCTGGAGGTGCTGCTAGAGCTGGTGGTGGTGCTAGATTTGGAGCTGACGCTGGGGGTGCTGGTGCTGTTCCTACTGGTTCTGGAGGCGCTGCGCGGCCGCGACCGTACTTCGTTCCGCTCCTTGAGCAGGATCTTGGTCTCCTGCCTTCTACTGGTCCTGCTCCTTACTTCGAGTGCCCACAGCTTGTCCAATCGGAGTCACAGTTACAGCCGGCCTCCCCATTGCCTGCTCCTTGTTCTTACACTGGTCCCACAGGAGGTCTTACGGAGCGTCGTGAGCCTGTGTCTCGTTCTGCGTTGCCTGTTCGTGCTGCTCGCACTGGTCGCCGTGGTTCGCGACAGCGTCCTCCTCCTGTCCCTGGCACGCACCAGATGGCTCTGCGTCCTTCCAGTGCTCCGCAGCGTGTCCCTCTACTGTCTCCTCTTGCGTCCTCTCTTCCTGCCCTTGCTCACCCGAAGTCCACAGGCACCTACGTCGACGAGGTTCCCCCACCTGGTGCGAACATTGTCGATGGCATGTGGATTTTCAGGGTGAAGCGGCCGCCGGGTTCTCCGCCTGTCTTCAAGGCGCGTTACGTGGCTCGAGGCTTCAGTCAGCGGCAGGGATTTGACTACTTTCATACCTTCTCTCCCACCCTGAAGATGACCACTCTTTGAGTACTGCTGCACGTCGATGCTCAGCGTAACTATGAGCTTCACTCTCTTGACTTCAGCACAGCCTTCCTACAGGGCAGCCTGCACGACGAGATCTGGCTGCGCCGCTCACCTGGCTTCACTGGGTCGTTTCTTCCTGGTACCCAGTGGAGCCTTCGGCGGCCAGTCTACGGTCTCCGCCAGGCGCCCCGTGAGTGGCACGACACACTGAGGACTACGCTTGTGGCTCTTGGGTTTGCTCCTTCCACTACTGACCCGTCGCTGTTTCTGCGCACCGACACTTCATTGCCGCCGTTCTACATCCTCGTGTACGTCGACGACTTGGTCTTTTCTACTGCTGACACTGCTGGACTGTACACAGACCTGGGTGAGATGCGCAGCTATCTTGGCTTGCAGATCACCCGGAACAGAGCACGGCGCACCATTACCTTGACTCAGTCACACATGGTGCAGTAGGTCCTTTGGATGAGTCCGTAGAGTCGAGTGGCCCGTACCCAGAGCTTGTTGGCTGCCTCATGTACCTGATGACCTGCATTCGACCTGACCTGGCATACCCTCTAAGCATCTTGGCATGCTATGTTGTTCCTGGGAAACACCGACCAGAGCACATGGATGCAACAAAGAGGGTGTTGCGCTACCTATGCAGTACGTCGGGCATGGGGCTCGTGCTTGGAGGACGGGCTCGAGTTGTCCTCACTGGTCACGGCTTGGCTACGTAGCGGTTGTCACAGGGTTACACCTTCAGCCTTGGTTCCGGCTCTGTTCCGTGGCGATCTACCCGGTCGTCTTCTGTTCCCAGCTCTAGTTGTGAGGCTGAGATCTACGCTGGGGCCATGGCTGTACAGGAGTTACGCTGGCTCACCTACCTGCTGACCGACTTGGGAGAGGCGCCTCGTTCTCCTCCAATTTTGTACGTCGACAACAAGGCCATGCTGGCCTTGTGTCGGGAGCACAGACTGGAGCACAAAACGAAGCACATTGCTCTGCGCTACTTCCTTGCTCGAGAGTTGCAGCAGTGTGGTCAGCTTCGTCTTGCTTACGTGGCCTTTCGGGCCAACAGTGCTGATATCTTTACCAAGGCACTTCAGCCTTGTGATCATCAGCGCTTCTGTACTATGCTAGGTCTTGTGCCTACTTGGCCTCACTTGCTCACTTCTTGACTTTGCTTGAACTGTGATCTATTTGTACCTGCACCTGCATGTTTACCCTTGCTAGGTTGAGATCGCTGACTTGCTTGTTCACCTTGATTTATGACTCTTCATGTGAACTGGCTTTGTGGCTCAGAATGCGTGGTGACGTCGTGATCCACCCTGAGCTTGCCTTGCTTTGCTTGTCTGGTCTTGTGACCTCTTGTTCTCCCCCACTTTGCCTATGGGGGTGTGTCAAACATATATGATATAGCCTGTGTAGGCTGTAGTGGGGTAGACATTATGGGGTACAGCTTTTCTAGGTTTTCATACTTGTACCCATCTCCTTTCTAGTCCACATCATTCCTCGTACTATTCTCACAAAGCTTTCACAGGACCACACAGAAAAGAGTGGCGTAAGGCAATGGATGCAGAAATCAGGGCACTGGAGTCCCGCATCACCTAGGTGCTTGTCGATCGAGCGGCAATCAAGGGAAGAAGGATCCTCTCCGGAAAATGGGTCTTCCGCGTGAAGACCGCAGCAGAGGGAACGATTGAACGCTTCAAGGCGCGTTGGGTCGTCCGTGTGAGAATAAGCGAACAGGAATGGATGAACTAGCAGTGAAATGAGTACAAGTAGGAAACCCTAGAATTGTGTACCCCCTATAGGCTAACCCACTGTAGCCTACACAAGCAGAACATATATAATGTTTGACACACCCCCATAGGCAAAGTGGGGGAGAACAAGGGGTCACAAGACCAGTCAAGCAAAGCAAAGCAAGCTCAGGGTGGATCACAAAGTCACCACACAGTCCGAGCACAAGAGCAGGGCCAGAGGCCAGTTCACATGCAGGAGTACAGACATATATATAAAACTAGACAAGCAAGAGCAGGTATATATATATGTCACAGTACAAGTGAAGTCAAGAGGAGAGCAAGTGAGGCAAGACAGGCACAAGACCCAGCTGGGTGCAAAAGCGCTGATGGTCACAAGGCGCAAGTGCCTTGGTGAACACATCAGCAGTGTTGGCCTCAGAGGCCACGTACGCAAGTCGCAACTGACCACGCTGCTGCAGCTCACGAGCAAGGAAGTAGCGGAGAGCAATGTGCTTCGTTCTGTGCTCCAACCGCTGCTCTCGACACAAGGCCAGCATGGCCTTGTTGTCTACGTACAGCACTGGAGGAGAACCAGGCGGCTCTCCAAGGTCAGTCAGCAGGTAGGTGAGCCAGCGAAGCTCCTGTGCAGCCATGGCCCCGGCGTAGATCTCAGCCTCACAACTGGAGCCAAGAACCGAAGACGAGCGAGTAGACCGCCACGAGACAGAGCCGGAACCAAGGCTGAAGGTGTAACCCTGTGACGACCGCTGCGTAGCCTGGTCGTCAGCCCAAGAAGCGTCCGCGTGGCCGGTAAGGACCACTGGACTCCGCCCTCCAAGCACTAGCCCCATGCCCGACGTGCTGCACAGGTAGCGCAATACCCTCTTCGCTGCAGCCATGTGCTCCGGTCTGTGTCTCCCAGGAGCAACATAGCGAGCAAGAATGCTCAGAGGGTATGCAAGGTCAGGTCGTGTGCAGGTCATCAGGTACATGAGGCAGCCAACAAGCTCTGCATACGGACCACTCGACTCTACGGACTCATTCGAAGGCAGAGCTGAGAGTGAGTGGCGAGTAGGCAGAGGAGTGGCCTGAGGCGAGGAGTACGTGAAGCCAAAGCGCTGAAGGACCTGCTGCACCATGTGTGACTGAGTCAAGGTAATGGTGCGGCGTGCTCTGACCCGAGTGATCTGCAAGCCAAGGTAGCTGCGCAGTTCACCCAGGTCTGTGCACGTGTGTCTCTTCAGCAGCTCGGACTTCACGTAGGCGAGTCCAGCAGTGTCCGCTGTGGCAAAGACCAAGTCGTCGACGTACACGAGGATGTAGAACGGCGGCAGTGAAGTGTCGGTGCGCAGAAACAGCGACGGGTCAGCAGTAGAAGGAGCAAACCCAAGAGCCGCAAGCGTAGTCCTCAGTGTGTCGTGCCACTCACGCGGTGCCTGGCGGAGACCGTAGACTGGCCGTCGGAGGCTCCACTGGGTGCCAGGAGGGAAAGTCCCAGTGAAGCCAGGTGGACGGCGCAGCCAGATCTCCTCGTGCAGGCTACCCTGCAGGAACGCAGTGCTGAAGTCGAGAGAGTGAAGCTCGTAGTCGCGCTGAGCGGCTATGTGCAGCAGCACCCGAAGAGTGGTCATCTTCGGGGTGGGAGAGAAGGTCTGAAAGTAGTCAACTCCCTGCCGCTGACTGAAGCCACGAGCAACGTACCGTGCCTTGAAGACAGGTGGAGAGCCCGGCGGCCGCTTCACCCTGAAGATCCACATGCCACTGACGATGTTCGCCCCAGGAGGGGGAACCGCGTCAACGTAGGTGCCTGTGGACTTCCAGGAAGCCATCTCTGCATCCATAGCTGCCTGCCACTGAGAGGAGTAGGGACCCTCTACGGCCTCCGCGTAAGAACGCGGAGTCGGGATGTCTAGTGCATCCGGGTCTCCCTCAGGGGCAAGCAGTACAGACGCGAGATGAGGTGAAGCAGCCGCTAGACACTGTAACTCCTCCTGCCTGTCCTCTAGGACGTCCGTGCCAAGAGCACACTCACCCCCGACGGACGGAGGACAGACAGACGCAGACGCAGCAACAAGACTAGCAGCGTAGTCGAGACGACAGCGAGCAGCAAAGTCAACGAGCTCAGCGACTAGAGCAGACGCAGCAGTGGACTCAAAAGAGGGGTCAGTGACGACAGTAGCAAGCAGACGCGTGACAGTAGGACTGGCAGCGCGAAGAGAGTCCGACTCAGGGTCGGCAAGCCGGGAAGAGAGGACTCAGGAGGAGAAGGCAAAGGGGCACGCAGAGGAGCAGTGGACGGACGCAGAGACATCCGGTGCGTGCCAGGGACAGGAGGAGGACGCTGACGCGAACCGCGACCACTAGCGCGAGCAGCACGAACCGGCGACGCGGGACGAGACGCAGGCTCACGACGCTCAGCAAGACCTCCAGTAGGACCAGTGTAAGGAGAGGGAGCAGGCAGAGGAGAGGAAGGCTCCAACAGTGACTGCGACTGGACAGGCTGTGGACACTCTACCGAAGGAGAAAGACCAAGAACCTGCTGTAGGAGCGGAACGAAGTACGGCCGAGGCCGCGCGGCAGCTCCAGACTCAGCAGGGACAGCACCAGCACCCTCAGCGACAGCACCAGCGCCACCAACACCTCCAGCGGCCGGACCTCCAGCAGCACCAGCAGCAGAACCACCGCCAGGACAGACAGCAGTAGTCTCAGCACCAACACCCTCAGTAGCTCCAGCTCCAGGAGGACCCGCAGGCCCAGCAGCTCCGGGACCGGCAGCACCAGCACCCTCGACGGTCGACGAAGCTCCAGCTCCAGCAGCACTCCTCCAACGGCGAGCAAACCACTCGCGCAGCTCCTGTGGAGAGAGGGGCTCCCGGCGAGACGCAGCAGCAGGAGAAACCCCAGGCTCAGCAGCTCCAGACTCAGCACCCCCAGGCACAGCAGCTCCAGACGTAGCACCCCCAGGCTCAGCAGCTCCAGACTCAGCACCTCCAGGCTCAGCAGCTCCAGACTCAGCACCCCCAGACTCAGTAGCTCCAGCTCCAGTAGGACTCGCAGGCCCAGCAGCTCCGGGACCGGCAGCACCCTCAGCAAGCGAAGAAGCTCCAGCTCCAGCAGCACGCCTCCAGCGGCGAGCAAACCACTCGCGCAACTCCTGTGGAGAGAGCGGCTCCCGCCCAGCAGTCGCAGGCTCCGCACCTCCAGGCTCAGCACCCCCAGGCTCAGCAGCTCCTGACGTAGCACCCCCCGGCTCAGCACCCCCAGCAGCAGCACCCCCAAGCTCAGCACCCCCCGGCCTCGCACCCCCAGGCTCAGCACCCCCAGCAGCAGCACCCCCAAGCTCAGCACCCCCAGGCGTAGCACCCCCAGACTCTGCACCCGCAGCAGGACCAGACTCAGCAGCAACCTCGACTGGCTCGAATGTGTCTACCTGGGACACACCTGAAGGGGCAGGAACCTGAGGGGGGAGGGGGTCTACCGGGGGGGGAACTGGCACCATGAAGTCCGGTGGGGGGGGGAGGGAAGGAGTACGGTAGGGGAAGAGGCGGTAGAAGGGGACTGACTCGTCGAACGTGACGTCCTGGGAGGACAGAACACGACGAGAGGAGGGGTGGTAGAACTGCCACCCTGGAGCGTCAAGGGGGAAGCCAAGGAAGACACAGGGAGCAGCACGAGCGGACAGCTTGTCCGCAGACAAGTCGCGGACAAACGCCCGAGATCCCCAGACACGGAACGCAGACGCATCGCCGACCTTCCCCGTCCACAGTAACACTGGGGACATCGCGGGCCGAGAGACCCTGGGGTGAAGGTTGAGCTGATGCGCCGCGTACCGAACCGCAAACGGCCACAGAAAATGGGGGGCAGCCGCATGCATCATGGACGTACGAGCGACATCCATGACCATGCCAATGCGGCGCTCAGCAATCCCATTTTGCTGTGGAGAGTCCGGAAGCGTAAAGGTCTGGCAGATCCCCTGTGCACGACAGTAGTCTCGCAGAAGGCGAGAGGAGAACTCCCCACCTCGATCAGAGTGCAGACGCAGAACAGGAAAGTCCGAGCCGAAGCTCCTCCTGAGCTGGAGACGAGCCTCGCGGATCCAGTCGATCAGCACCTCAGTGTCAGCACCCTTGCTGCGCAAGGGGAAGACTGAGGTGTAACGCGAGTAGTCGTCAACCACCAACAGGAAGTAGCGCTCGTGACCCTGCCCACGGACGGGGGCCGGGCCCCACACGTCCATGTGAAGCGTCTGCAGAGGAGCCTCAGTCGGGGGAAACTGGGATGAGTGAGGAGCAGCCCTGAGGCGCCCCTCGACACAGGGGACACAGGAAGGTCCTGGTCCCGAAGGAAGGGGAGGGAGAGACTGGGGAAGACCAGAGACAAGGACACGGGAAGCCATGCCCCGAAGACGGGGCAAGGAGGGGTGGCCTAGACGGTGGTGCCACAGAAGAGTCTCGTGAGACAGGAGGCGACACGAACAGGGGGCAGACTCAGGACCAGACCTGGACGCAGCAGCAAACACCTGACCCGACGCTGCTACCTGACCGGACGCGGGGACAGGAGGAGACTCAGTGGTCAGGGTGTAGAGGCTCGACCCCGGCCGACGCGAGAACGTGGCCAGGTGCCGGCCTGTGCGTGCGTCCGTGCAGTGGGTCACCCGCTGACTCGCAGGAGTGAACTGGTGAGCCCCCGCATCCTGTAGGTCTGCACCACTCACCAAGTTCGTCGAGAACGAGGGGAGGTACAGGCCAGACAGGGTGCCCGAGGGGGCAGCCGGACACGGGAGGACAGTGGAGAAGTGAGCGAGGACAGGACCCCCAGAGGGGTCAGCCAGGGAGACTGCAACCGGCCGACCAAGCGGCGTGAGTGTGGTGCGGTCCCGAAAGAAGGAGCGAGAAGCCCCAGAGTCAAGTGTAAAGGTGAGGGAGGCCGAAGCCAACGCGGTACCTGAGAGCGCAGCCTCACCCGCACCTGAGGAAGCAGACTCACTAGCACCTAGAGCAGCAGCCGCACCTGTACCTGGAGCAGGAGACTCACTAGCACCCAGAGCAGCAGCCTCACCAGTAGCTAGAGCAGCAGGTCCTATACCTGGGCCAGGCGGGACGCACAGGTGACCGGCACTAGTAGGCAATGCATACATGGCAGTGAGAATAGCATCATAGTCAAGAGCATATATATCTACCCTCTGCCTAAGCAACTCCACCCAGTCGGGAAGCTCAGCCTCGTCGCCAAACACGGTACGCCAGGCGTCGCTCAGACGGGCGAAGCAGCGGGACGGTGTATGACCACGTGTCCCACAAGGCTGACCAGTCCGAGTACCAGTGCGAATCACGTAAGAGCAGCGAACAGCACTGAGAGACTCTCCACTTTGAGCGTACCACTCACGAAGCTGGCGAGGCGTGAGAGACACGTGAGAGGGTCGCGGGAGCTGCATCTGGCCGCCACCACGAGTAGAAGCAGCAGGAGTGGAAGTAGGAGTAGCGTCGCCACCCCTACAGCCCCAACCAGCGTACCACTCACGCAGCTGCTGGGGCGTGAGGGACTCACGCAGGCGTCGCTGGGGCTGCATCTGGCTCCGCAAGTAGAAGCAGGAGCAGGACTAGCAGCAGGAAGGCAGGCAGCCAGGCAAGCCAAAAGGCAGGCAGGCAGGCAGGCAGGCGACGCGCAGCGTGCTAGCAGGGCAAGAGCTCACCAGTGGTGGGAAGAGTAGGCTCGGCGACTCAGCGGCTCGGCGGCTCGGCAGCAACTGCAGCTCAGCAGCTCGGTGACTCGGCGGCTCGGCGGCAGGGCGGCTCGGCTGCTGGGCGGCTCGGGTGCAGGGCGGCTCGGCGGTGGGGCGGCTCGGCTGCTGCAGGTGAGCGAAGAAGGAGGAGGAGAAGCAGGGGAGGCCACACACCTGCCACCCCTCTGCTGCGGCCCCCTCAGGTCGCCTCGACAGGCGACGGGAAAAGGGGGGGTGGGTGGTGGGGGCCGGTAGGTGCAGCGGCGGGGCCAGCAGGTGCAGTTGCGGGGCCGGTAGAAGGGGACGGCAGCCTGGGCGGTCGTGGGCGGCTCACGCTGGGCGGGTGCACGGGCGGCTCGGCGGGCGGCGTACAGGCAGCTCACGGGCGGCTGCGACGGGCGGCTCGCGGGCGTCGGGCGCTAGGGCGCTGGGGCGACGACGGGCGGCGCTCAGGCGTCAGGGCGGGCGGTCGTCAGAGCGCTAGGGCGGGCGGCGCTCAGGCGTCAGGGCGGGCGGCCGTCAGGGCGCTAGGGCGGGCGGCGCTCAGGCGTCAGGGCGGGCGGCCGTCAGGGCGCAAGGGCGGGCGGCGCTCGGGCGCTAGGGCGAGCGGCGCACGGGCGCTAGGGCGGGCGGCCGTCAGGGCGCTAGGGCGGGCTGCGCTCGGGCGCTAGGGCGGGCGGCGCTCGGGTGCTAGGGCGGGCGGCCGACAGGGCGCTAGGGCGGGCGGCCGTCAGGGCGCTAGGGCGAGCGGCGCACGGGCGCTAGGGCGGGCGGCCGTCAGGGCGCTAGGGCGGGCGGCGCTCGGGCGCTAGGGCGGGCGGCGCTCGGGCGCTAGGGCGGGCGGCCGTCAGGGCGCTAGGGCGGGCGGCCGTCAGGGCGCTAGGGCGGGCGGCGTTCGGGCGCTAGAGCGGGCGGCCGTCAGGGCACTAGGGCGGGCGGCCGTCAGGGCGCAAGGGCGGCGGCGCTCG
Source organism: Closterium sp. NIES-65 (assembly GCA_948144175.1). NCBI lineage: Eukaryota > Viridiplantae > Streptophyta > Zygnematophyceae > Desmidiales > Closteriaceae > Closterium > Closterium sp. NIES-65. The sequence continues at coordinate 597,001 of CANXME010001279.1, forward strand.
GGCGCTAGGGCGGGCGGCCTTCAGAGCACTAGGGCAGATCGAAAAAAAAAAAAGAAGTACTAGGGCCCGGAGCGCGCTCCGGGCAGGAAAAAAAAGGTTAATAGGTAGCGGTGGTGGGCCCTACGAACAGTTCCCACAGGGGAACCTGCTCGATACCATGTGAGAATAAGCGAACAGGAATGGATGAACTAGCAGTGAAATGAGTACAAGTAGGAAACCCTAGAATTGTGTACCCCCTATAGGCTAACCCACTGTAGCCTACACAAGCAGAACATATATAATGTTTGACAGTCCGCGGCTACGATCAGAGGCACGGCATCGACATTGACTAGGCAATCGCGTCGCTCAGCCTTCACACCTCCGTCAGGATCTTGCTCGCAATCGCTGCCGCGAGGCACGTGCCGCTTTGCAAAATCGACGTAAAGAACGCGTTCATATACGCGTTAGTGGATGCGGTCATCTATGTGGAGTAGCACTTACGGCGAAGGGGATTCCCACGTATGCAAGCTACGAAAGTCCCTCTACGTGATCAAGCAGGCACCAAGGCTCTGGCAGCAGTACCTGCACAACATCTTGCTTGAGATAGGCTTCAAACAACTGCCCCACGATCCCGGGATATATCGCCGCGATTTCCGCATGGATTACATTATGCTCACGGACTACGTCGATGACCTGCTTTATACAGGGTCAAGCAACGAGCTGCTCGAGCAATTCGAAAAGAACCTGGCGAGGCGTGTGGACATTACCTGCAACCATGCCGTGAAACAGCTATTAGGCATCAACATCTCCTATGCGCCATAAGCCATTCACCTCTCACTGGCTAAGTATGCAGAGGAGCTTAGCAAACACTTCAACATCAAGCCTGCACCACTCTCCGCCCCTTATCGCACTTCCAGACCAAACCACAAACCTGACAACGAAGCCATGTCCCCTGCTGGAATCCAACAGCAACTAGGATGCCTGCTCTTCGCCTCTATCACCTGCAGGCCCAACCTTTCCTACATCGCGAGCCAACTGGCTCAGTACTCCTGCAAACCAACGGCTAAGAATCTTCTGGACCTACAGCGCACTCTACATTTCTTCATATCCACGCCCAAAATTGGGCTCTGTTACTCAACAGTGCAAACCCCGTCTTTCAACCTCATCGGCTACGTGGACGACGTTCACGCCACAGACCCCGACAATCGAAGGTCCAGAACTGGGTTCCTATCTTGCCTTGAGCCAACAGGTCCAATCTCGTGGAACTCACAGAAATAGGAGCTGGTTGCCTTGTCATCAGCCGAAGCTAAATTCATCGCCGCGACAGCAGCAGATCGCGAAGGGCTCTACCTGCGAGAACTCCTGCAAAAGGCAAAATTTCCAGCTTCGTCAAGTTTTCGTCTGCACTGTGACAACTAGAGCGCAATTCGAATCGCAAACAAGCCTTGATTCGTCAATCGCACCAAACACATCGCGCTGCAGTACTTCTTCGTCAAGGACAAAGTGGACAAAGGCAAGGTGGACTTGACCTACTGCCCAACAGGTGACATGGCAGCCGAGTTCCTGACGAAGCGACTGCCACGTCAGCAGTACCTGCATAGCTCCAAACTCAGCGAAGTGGTCAAGCAGGTCAAGTCGAACCACAGTCAGGAGTGAAGGGGGGTGTTACGAATGGTAAAATGTGTAAGAACACTGTGCACTCTTGACAGTAGCAAACAAATCACACACTACCGAGGTTCGAAGTGAAGAGCCAGAAATGACCCGAAGCGACGAAGCGGCTGGAAAGCATTTGGACCGTCAGAGTAGACAACATCTGGTAGCTGCAGGAGCAAGGAAAAGCGCAGGAACAGTTTTGTAACTGTATGCGCTGCATGGTTGGTTCGAATTTGAATAAGGGAATGTACCCCTTAGAGTACATGGCTAGCTAGGATGATTGGTATTCCCTTGTACTACTATTTATATGCCTGTATTCACATGTTTTAATCAATCTCAATCATTTTACATTCACTCTGAATTGATGTCAAGGGCCCACCACTAGTGTACGACTCTGTGCGAACCTTCCCGAGACGATCCTAGGTTACTATCAACTTCTGATCGCAGCAGATCGCAGGTAGTGTTGCAGCGGAAGTAGTGACCTCAGGTTAGAGTGAATGTAAATGACCGAGATGATAAAAACATGTATACATTAGGTTTATAGGGTTTACGAAGGAATACAAAATGACCTAGACTAGCCATGTACTCTAAGAGATACACTCCCTTATTGTTGCGAAGTTCAAACCGTGCAGCGCGGGAACCCGTTTCAAACCTGTTGCCGCTCTTTTCACATCAAATGTTTCTGCCTCCATCGGTCTTGATTTAACGGTTGCTGGTGTTGCTTCAACTCTTCTGACTCCTCGACTGCGTACTCGCTCCTGCAGCGTACATGAATGCCTACTCATTGATTTTAGTATTGTAACATGTTTTACCAATCAAGGCGTTTGGTTTGGCATGACGCATACCGTAATCCGCCGGATATAGAGCCTCGGGTGTTGTGTTTGTACGGCCAGTTTAGGGGGGGGGGGGGGGGGGGGGGGGGGGTGGGTGCACTATTACGGGATGGACGTTTTGCGATTTCGCGTCAAGTTTTTCAAACCCTGGATGTATTCAGTGTTGGATACTGTATCCACTGGTGTTAAAATGGCCGTGTATCCGACTGTTCTCTCCAGCAACTCCGGGCTCAAGAACGTGGGTCAATGAAATGAATTGCATGACCCCGATCATGCATTTAACACCAGCGCGATTGGTCAATCATACACATCTGTTGCACGTTGGCAAGCCGCACAACTCATGAACGTGGGTCAACCCCACGATATGTCCTGCACATAGGCAGGCCGCCAAAGGCATGATCCAGGTCAACCCCACGAAATGTGTTGCACGTAACCAAGCCGCAAAAGGCACAAATGTGGGGCAAGCACATCACTCAGTGCTTTTAGACTGCTCCAACTCGCAATTCTGCATCATTCTCATTTTTGTAGCATCATGTCTGGCAAGGAGCCAGCTTCGAACCAGTGGTTTTGCCGTGGCGGTGTAGTGGCTTCAGACGACGATGATAATTTCTTGGACAACAACGTTTTAGGCGATGAGCTTAGCGAAGATAGCATATGGGCCATGCCCGATGTCAAAGTGCCGTCCTTCCTGCGCGCTCACGAGCCGACGAAGAATCCGACACGAACGCCGATCGTAGGCCGCCATCGTCTGGGGTGAACTTGACGGGACAGAAACGGCGCTCGTTTAGCATCAGTAAGAAGCTCTTCTGGCCTTCAATGTTTGACGCTAGCCCTGCTCCCTCCGTTCGCTCAGTTGCTAGGTTGGCTAAAGTGCAGCCGGCCATGATTAGAGAGTGGGTTCAATTCTGAGCGCAGATGACCCAGGCCGCACCGAGCAGGAAACGTTGGCGCGACGGTGGCAGGAAGTCGAAGTACCCCGACATGGAGCAGGGCGTGTACACGCGGTACCTCGCCACTCGACGTCGCGGTTTGCCGGTATCAGTGGGACTTCTGCAAACTTGGAGCAGGGATTGGATGAAGGAACATTATCACGGCAAAACCTGGCACGCATCGTCGCGCTGGTCTTTCTCTTTCCGCCGCCGTTGGGACCTTTCCGTGCGGGTTAAGACGGAAATGGGGCAGTGATTACCCGCCGGTAAGCTACTGTACTCGTATTTGCCACCGTCACATACTTAGTGTTCCTGAATAGCGTGTGCCTTCTTTGTGCAGATTCCGCGAGGAAATATGAGAGCTTCTGGTAGTTTTGCCGCCAGATGATTGTCAAGCGGGAAATGCCGAAAGAACGAACGCTCGAACGGCGTGGCGCAAGGATAGTGCACATGCGAACAGCTGGATACAAAAAAGAGCGAATCATTGTCATGTTATCATGCACTGAGACGGAAAAGAAGCTCCCGCCGTATGTTGTTTTTCAGCGAAAGACCACACCAAACTATTACACGCCGAAGGGTGAGTGAGTCGGCCATCTCACAAGTTTGTGCTCGGTGAAATTGACTAGGGTTTTTCCCCTGCTTACAGTGTATACTGCTTGTGTGTGAGCAGAAGTCATTGTTCGAGCGGTGAAATTGACTCGGGTTTTTCCCCTGCTTACAGTGTGTACTGCTTGTGTGTGAGCAGAAGTCATTGTTCGAGCGTAGGAGAAGGGGTGGATGGACGACGCAGTTTGTCAGAAGCTCTCGCTCTTCCATATTTTCCCCGCCGTCATGCACGCCTTACGTGCAACCTCTCAATGTGAGCATCAACAAAATCTTAAGGTCGGAATGAGGACGCTAAACACGAGATGGGTTCGCTGAGGAGGGTGTCAATCTCACAACCAAGGCTTGTGAAAGGGTAGAACAAGGAGTGGCTGAACTAGCAAGGAGAAGGGTATAAGTAAGAAAACCTAGCAGTGTTGTACCCCATATAGTCTACCCCACTACAGCCTACACAGACTATGTCATGTATGTCTGACACACCTCCATAGACAATGTGGGGGAGAACAAGAGGTCACAAGACTAGTCAAGCAAAGCAAGGCAAGCTTAGGGTGGATCACAATGTCACTACACAATCTGAGCACAAGCACAAGGCCACAAAGCCAGTTCACATGCAAAGTTATATATCAAAGTGAACAAGCAAGGCAGTAATCTCAACCTCGCAAGGGTAAGCATGCAAGTGGAGGTATATATAGATCAGAGTACAAGCAAAGTCAAGAAGTGAGCAAGTGAGGCCAAGTAGGCCCAAGACCTAGCATCGTACAAAAGCGCTAATGATCACAAGACTGAAGTGCCTTGGTAAAGATATCAGCACTGTTGGCTCGAGTGGTCACGTAAGCAAGGCGCAGCTGACCACGCTGCTGCAACTCACGAGAAAAGAAGTAGCGAAGAGCAATATGCTTCGTTTTGTGCTCCGGTCTGTACTCTCGACACAAGGCCAGCATGGCCTTGTTGTCTACGTACAGAACAGGAGGAGAACGAGGCGGCTCTCCCAGGTCAATCAGCAGGTAGGTGAGCCAACGTAGCTCCTGTGCAGCCATGGCCCCTGCGTAAATCTCAGCCTCACAGCTGAAGCTGAGAACAAAAGACGAGCGGGTAGACCGCCACAAAACAGAGCCGGAACCAAGGCTGAAGGTGTAACCCTGTGACGACCGCTGCGTAGCCAAGTCGTCAACCCAAGAAGCGTTTGCGTGACCAGTGAGGACCAGTGGACTCCGCCCTCTAAGCACGAGCCCCATGCCCGACGTACTGCACAAGTAGCGCAACACCCTCTTCGCTGCAGCCATCTGCTCGAGTCGGTGTCTCCCATGAGCAACATAGCGTGCCGAGATGCTAAGAGAGTATGCCAGGTCAGGTCGAGTGCAGGTCATTAGGTACATGAGGCAGCCAACAAGCTCTGGGTACAGGCCACTCGGCTCTACGGACTCATCCGAAGGCAGAGGTGAGAGCGAGTGGCGAGTAGACAAAGGAATGGCCTGACGCGAGGAGTACGTCAAGTGGAAGCGCAGAAGGACCTGCTGCACCATCTGTGACTGAGTCAGGGTCATGGTGCGCCGTGCTCTGTCCCGGGTGATCTGCAAGCCAAGATAGCTACGCTCACCCAGGTCTGTGCACGTGTGTCTCTTCTGCAGCTCGGACTTCACATGGGCCAGTCCAGCAGTGTCAGCAGTAGCAAAGACCAAGTCGTCGACGTACACGAGGATGTAGAACGGCGGCAAAGGGGTGTCGGTACGTAGAACAGCGACGGGTCAGCTGTAGAAGGAGACGCAGTAGTGGACTCAAAGGAAGGGTCAGTGACAACAGTAGCCAAGAGACGCGTGACAGTAGGACTGGCAGCACGAAGGGAGTCAGACTCCGGGTCAGCAAGAGTAGGAAGACCTCCAGTAGGACCAGTGTAGGGAGAAGGAGCAAGCAGTGGGGAGGCGAGCTGTAACTTCGAGTCGGACTGGACACGCGGTGGACACTCTAAGGAAGAAGCAGGACCAGTAGAAGGCGGGAGACCAAGAACCTGCTCAAGGAGCGGAACAAAGTACGGCCGCGGCCACGCATCATCTCCAGAACGAGCAGGGACAGCACCAGCACCCCCACCGTCAGCACCAACAGCTCCAGCAGCACCACCAGCCGCTCTAGTAGCGCTAGCTCCAGCACCCACAGGAGCACCGGCTCTAGCAGCACCTCCAGCTCCAGCACCTCCAGCAGCTCTAGCTCCAGCAGGACTACAGGAAGACGATGCAGCTCCAGCTCTAGTACCTCCAGCAGCACCTACTCCAGCAGCACAGCCAGCTCCAGCACCACCAGCAGCTCCAGCACCAGTAGCACCACCAGGCCCAGCAGCTCCAGTATCTCCAGTACGAGCACCTCCGGAACCCGTGGCTCCAAAACCCCCAGTAGCCCCAGCATGAGAAGGACCTCCAACAGCAGCAGAAGGACCTCCAGCAGTAGCAGAACCTCCAGCGCCGGAAGCACCACCAGCTCCAGCAGCACGGCTCCAGCGTCGAGCAAACCAGTCGCGCAGCTCCTGCGGAGAGAGTAGCTCCCGCCGGGACGAAGCACCCGAAAAACCTCCAGGCCCAGCACTGCTAGACTCCACACGAGCAGGCCCAGCACCCTCAGGCTCCGCACCCCCCAGACTCAGCAACCCCAGGCTCAGCACCCCCAGGCTCAGCACCCCTAGACCCAGCACCCCCAGGCTCCGCACGCTCAGGCTCAGCACCCCCAAAAGCACCAGCTCCAGCAGCACCTCCAGCGCCAACACCCCCAGCGGCTCCAGCTCCAGCCGGACCACCGGAAGACTCAACAGCCCCAGCTCTAGCACCTCCAGCAGCACCTGCTCTAGAAGCACCGCTAGCTCCAGCACCAGGAGCACCCCCAGGCCCAGCAGCTCCAGTACCTCCAGTACGAGCACCTTCGGGACCCGTGGCACCAACACCCGCAGCAGCAGCACCTCTAGCTCCAGCAGCACGGCTCCAGCGCCGCGCAAACCACTCACGCAGCTCCTGTGGAGAGGGTAGCTCCCGCCGAGACAAAGCACCCGAAGGGCCCTCAGACCCAGCACCACCAGATGCCACACGAGCAGACCCAGCACCCTCAGGCTCCGCACCCCCAGGCTCTACACCCCCAGGCGCAGCACCCCCAGGCTCCGCACCCCCAGACTCAGCACCCCGAGACTCAGCACCCCCAAGCTCAGCACCCCCAGAATCCGCATCCGCAGGCTCAGTACCCCTAGCAACACCAGAGTCAACAGCTACCTCGACAGGCTCGACTGCGTCTACCTGGGACACACCTGACGGGGCAAGACACTGAGGAGGGAGAGGGTCTACCGGGGGGGGGGGGGACCTGGCGCGAGGAAGAGCGGCGGGTGGGGGATGGGGGCAGGGAGGGGAAGAGACGGTAGTAAGGAACCGACTCGTCAAAGGTGACGTCCTGAAAGGACAGAACACGGCGCGAGGTGGGGTGGTAAAACTGCCAACCAAGCGTGTCAGGGGGGAAGCCAAGGAAGACGCAGGGAACAGCATGGGAGGACAGCTACACCGCGGAAGAATCGCAGACGAAAGCTCGAGATCCCCAGACACGGAAAACAGACGCATCGCCAACCTTCCCCGTCCACCGCAGAGCAGGTGTGGTCTCCAGCATGGAGACACGTGGCTGGAGGTTGAGCTGATACGCAGCGTACTGGACCGCGAACGGCCACAGAAAATAGGGAGCTGTCGCATGGATCATGGACGTGCGAGCGACGTCCATGACCATGCCAATGCGGCGCTCAACAATGCCATTTTGGTGTGGGGAGGCCGGAAGCGTGAACGTTTGGCGGATGCCCTCCGCACGACAGAAGGCCCGTAGAAGGTCGGAGGAAAACTCTCCACCTCTGCCGGAGTGTAGACGCTGAACAGGAAGGTCCGAGCCGAAACTCTCGCTGAGCTAGCGACGGGCAGCGCGGATCCATGTGATCAACACCTCAGTGACCTCACCCTTGCGGCGCAAGGGGAAGACTGTGGTGTAACGCGAGTAGTCGTTAACCACCAGCAGGAAGTAACGCTCGTGACCCTGTCCACGCACGCGTGCTGGGCCCCACACGTCCATGTGGAGAGTCTGCAGCGGAGCCTCTGTTGGAGGAAACCCAGAGGAGTGAGGAGCGGCGCGCTGCCGCCCCTCGACGCAGGGAACGCAGGTAGGGGCAGGCCCCGGGGGAAGGGGAGGGAGGGACCGGGGGAGACCAGAGACAAGGACACGGGAGGCCATGCCTCGGAGACGAGGCAGGGAGGGGTGACCAAGGCAGTGGTGCCAGTGGAGAGTCTGGTGAGACAGTCGACGATACGAGCAGGGGGCAGACTCAGGACCAGACCTGGACGCTGCAGCAAACACCTGTCCTGACGCAGTTGCCTGACCAGATGCAGTAACCGGAGGAGACTCGGTAGTCAGTGTGAAGAGGCTCGACCCTAGCTGACGGGTAAACGTGGCCAGGTGTCAACCGGTCCGAGCACACGTGCAGTGGGTCACTCGCTGACTCGCAGGAGTGAACTGGTCAACCCCCCCCCATCCTGAAGGTCAGCACCACTCACCAAGTTCGTAGAGAACGAGGGGAGGTAAAGACCTGACAGGGAGCCAGACGGGGCCGCCGGACACGGTAGGACAGTGGAGTAGTGTGCAAAGACAGGACGTCCAGAGGGGTCTGCCAGGGAGACTGCAGCTGGCCGACTAAGCGGTGTGAGTGTGGTGCGGTCTCGAAAGAAGGAGCGGGAAGCACCTAAGTCAAGGGTGAAGGTGTGCAAGACCGCAGCAGGCACAGCACCAGAGAGAGCAGACTCACCAGCACCTGGAGCAGTAGTTTCACCAGCGCCTAGAGCAGCAGCCTCACCAACACCTGGAGCAGAAGACGCACGAGCACCTAGAGCAGCAGCCTCACCAGCACCTAGAGCAGCAGATTGGATACCGGGGTCAGGCGGCACACACAGGTGACAGGCACCCTTAGCATTAGTAGACAATGCATACATGGCAGTGAGGAGAGCATCATAGTCAAGAGCAAAGATATCTACCCTCTGCCTAAGCAGCTCCAACCAGGAGGGGAGTCAGCGTCGTCGTCAAACTCTGTACGCCAAGCGTCGCTGAGACGGGCAAAGTAGCGAGACTCTGTGTGACTAGGTGTCCCGCAAGGCCGACCAATCCGGACACCCGTGCGAATGACGTACGGGCAGCGAGCAGTACTCAGTGACCCTCTACTCTGAGCGTACCACTCATGAAGCTGCTGGGGCAAAAGAGCCTCGCGGGGACGACGCTGCAGCTGCACCTGGCCACTACCAGAAGCTCCCAAACTACCCACTCCCGGACGACTCCCACTACGGCCACCCCGACAACCCCAACTAGCGTACCACTCACGAAGCTGCTGGGGCGTGAGGGACTCACGGGGACGGCCCTGGAGCTGCATCTGGCCACACCAGAAGGAGCAGTAGCAGCAGTAGCAGCAGTAACAGCAGTAGCAGCAGTAGTAGTAGCAGAAGGAGTAGTAAAAGCAGTAGCAGCTGTAGCAGTGGTAGCAGCGCGGGCAGGGCAGTGCTCACCAGTGGTGGGAAGGGCAGGCGCAAGACGGCGGCGACGGCGGGGCTGCTATATCTGCAGGGCGGGACCGCGACCGCGGCAGGGAGCTCCGCGGCAGCTGCTGCAGGGCGGGGCCACGACTGCGGTTAGTGGCTCCGCGGCAGTTGCTGCAGGGCGGGGCCGGACCGCGACGGCAGCTGCTGCAGGGCGGGGACAGGGCCGCGACGGCCGTTGCTGCAGTGCGGGGCAAGGCCGCGACGGCAGCTGCTGCAGGGTGGGGCAGTCCGGGACGGCAGCTGCTGCAAGGCGGGGCAGGGCCGCAACGGCAGCTGCTGTAGGGCGGGCGGGTGGAAATGCCGCAAGAACGAACGCTCGAACGGCGTGGCGCAAGGACACTGCACGTGTGAACAGCGGGATACGAAAAAGAGCGAATCACTGTCATGTTGTCATGCACCGCGACGGGAAAGAAGCTCCCGCCATATGTTGTTTTTAAGCGAAAGACCACTCCAAACTGTTTCACGCCGAAGGGTGAGTGAGTCGGCCATCTCACAAGTTGGTGCTCGGTGACATTGACTCGGGTTTTCCCCCTGCTTACTGCGTATACTGCTTTTGTGTGCGCAGATGTCGTTGTTCGAGCGTAGGAGAAGGGGTGGATGGACGACGCAGTTCGTCAGAAGCTCTCGCTCTTCCATCTTTTCCCCGCCGTCATGCACGCCTTACGTGCAACCTCTCAATGTGAGCATCAACAAAATCTTAAGGTCGGAATGAGGACGCTATACACGAGATGGTTCGCTGAGGAGGGTGTCAATCTCACAACCAGGGCTGGTAAGCGCACATTTAGCATGGCGAGGGGTGCGTGAAATATTTTTGCCCATAGTTTCTAACATCTTATTTTCTTTGGCAGGAAATTTGAAGAAGCCGCCGGCGAAAGTTGTGCTCAAGTGGGTCTCTTGCACGTGGGTCGCTGTGCCAGCCGGCCTCATCCGCAAAGCGTTTAAAACCAGTGGCATCTCTAATGCCACTGATGGGAGCGAGGATCATTTGATCTTCGCTCACATGCGCAGCGGGAACGAGATCGAGGTCCTCAAGGAGCTTGTGCCCGAGGATACGCCCATCCCGGCCGCCGACCCCTCTGTGCCCGCCGAGGAGTTGCCTGATCAACAGGCTTGCTCGGCGGACTTCTCGGGCCACGACCCCGAGGAGGAGACTGACGAGGAGGAAGTAGAGCAAGAGGCGGGTGACGCGGGAGAGGAGGTTGGATGGGTGGACGAGGGCATTCTCTTTGATTCTGAAGACTCTTATGTGCTAACGCTAGATTCAGTTGGATTCCCTTTGTGTAGGCACCTTGCTCGAATAACAAGGGTAAAAAATTGGATACTTGAGCTGAAACATGGGCATCAAGTGGGGGGTATAGTGGGGGGGGGGGGGGGGGGGGGAGGTATCGTGGGGGTGGGGGGCAGGGCTGAAGTTTCACTTTAAGGCTCCCTGATTCTGGGATTTTTTTTTCCTCTGTATTATGAGTGCACATTGTTCAGGAGATTGCCACCCTGATGGCTCAGGGTTCAACAACTAGTCACTCTGATTTGTCAGGGTCGAGAGCCTGAATTCAGGGTCTGGGTTCAAATCTCACTTGATTTATTACAGCAATGTACAGCCTGTAAAAAATGTCACCCTACATTGTCTACTCTAGTGCACAGGCCTATCGATGTGGAACACTTCCTCCACATCCTCATTGTCCGAAAGGAAAGGGTTGTTCTCCTCCTCCTCCTCCCCCACAAGCTCCTGATCATCGCCCAAGTCCTGTTCCAAATCCTCCTCCTCCTCCTCCTCCTCCTCCTCCTCCTCCTCCTCCTCCTCCTCCTCCTCCTCCTCCTCCTCCTCCTCCTCCTCCTCCTCCTCTTCCTCCTCCTCCTCCTCCCCGTCGTTCTGCCCGCCAGCTCCTGCTCCGACTTCGCCCTCCTTCAATTTCCCCCTCCTTTCACGCGCAGCCACAGCAAGCTCTCATACTCTTAGGCATGAAGTTGTGTCATTGAGTAGGTCAAGGGGGGGTACAAGAAGAATGTCGAGAGAAATATTGTACCCCCTAGTGCTAACCCCCATATAGCTTAGACAACCTAAACATAACATATAAATATAACTTGACACACCCCCATAGGCGAAATGGGGGATAGCCAGAGCAAGCAAAGGTCACAAGACCAGTCAAGAGAAGAAACAAAACCCAGCTCAGGGTGGATCACAAAGTCACCACACACACTGAGCACAAGCAAGAGGCCACAAGGCCAGTTCACATGCAGAGATGTATATGCAGCAATAGCATATTGATCACTACCTAGCAAGAGCAAGCATGCAGGTATATATATGTAATATATATATATACATATAGATCACAGTACAAGCAGAGTCTACAGCAAGTGTGGAAACGTAGGCATAAGGCCCAACAAAGTACAAAAGCGCTAATGATCACCAGACGGAAGCGCCTTGGTGAATATATCAGCAGTGTTGGCCCGAGTGGCCACGTGAGCAAGACGAAGCTGACCCCGCTGCTGCAACTCTCGATCTAGGAAGTAACGCAGATGAGAAAACTGAAACGAGAATGATTGACTAAGGAACGAAAGTGATACAAATATACAACCCTAGAAATGTGTACCCCATATAGGCTACCCCACTATAGCCTACACAACATTATAATTTGACACACCCCCATAGGCAAAGTGGGGGAGAACAAAGGGTCACAAGACCAGTCAAGCAAAACAAAGCAAAACTCAGGGTGGATCACAAAGTCACCACACATTCCGAGCACAAGTTCAAGGCCAGAAGGCCAGTTCACATGCAGGAACACACATATATATATATATATATAACAGGCTAAACAAGAAAGAGCAGGAGTACATATATATGTCACAGTGGAAGCAAGGTCAAGAAGTGAGTAAGTGAGGCAAGACAGGTACAAGACCAAGCTGAGTACAGAAAAGCTGATGATCACAAGGCGCAAGTGCCTTAGTGAAGATATCAACAGTGTTGGTCTCAGAGGCCACGTACGCAAGTCGCAACTGACCACGCTACTGCAGCTCACGAGCAAGAAAGTAGCGGAGAGCAATGTGCTTCGTTCTGTGCTCCAGCCGCTGCTCCCGACACAAGGCCAGCATGGCCTTGTTGTCTACGTACAGCACTGGAGGAGAACGAGGCGGCTCTCCGAGGTCAGTCAGCAGGTAGGTGAGCCAGCGAAGCTCCTAAGCAGCCATGGCTCCGGCGTAGATCTCAGCCTCACAACTGGAGCCGAGAACAGAAGACGAGCGAGTAGCCCGCCACAAAACAGAGCCGGAACCAAGGCTGAAGGTGTAACCCTGTGACGACCGCTGTGTAGCCTGGTCGTCAGCCCAAGAAGCGTCTGCGTGCCCAGTGAGGACCACTAGACTCTGCCCTCCAAGCACTAGCCCCATGCCCGACGTACTGCACAAGTAGCGCAACACCCTCTTCGCTGGAGCCATGTGCTCTGGTCTGTGTCTCCTAGTAGCAACATAGCGTGCAAGAATGCTAAGAGGGTATGCAAGGTCAGGTCATGTGCAGGTCATCAGGTACATGAGGCAGCCAACAAGCTCTGGGTACGGGCCACTCGACTCTACGGACTCATCCGAAGGCAGAGCTGAGAGTGAGTGGCGAGTAGGCAGAGGAGTGGCCTGAGGCGAGGAGTACATGAAGCCGAAGCGCTGAAGGACCTGCTGCACCATGTGTGACTGAGTCAGGGTAATGGTGTGGCGTGCTCTGTCCCGGGTGATCTGCAAGCCAAGGTAGCTGCGCAGTTCACCAAGGTCTGTGCACGTGTGTCTCTTTTGCAGCTCGGACTTCACATGGGCAAGTCCAGCAGTGTCAGCAGTGGCAAAGACCAAGTCGTCGACGTACACGAGGATGTAGAACGGCGGCAGAGAGGTGTCGGTGCGCAGAAACAGCGACGGGTCAGCAGTAGAGGGAGCAAACCTAAGAGAAGGTCTGAAAGTAGTCAACTCCCTGCCGCTAACTGAAGCCACGAGCCACGTACCGCGCCTTGAAGACAGGTGGAGAACCTGGCGGCCGCTTCACCCTGAAGATCCACATGCCACTTACGATGTTCGTCCCAGGAGGAGGAGCTGCGTCAACATAGGTGCCTGTGGACTTCCAGGAAGCCATCTCTGCATCCATAGCTGCGTGCCACTGAGAGGAGTAGGGACCCTCTACGGCCTCCGCGTAAGAGCGCGGAGTCGGGATGTCAAGTGCATCCGGGTCTCCCTCAGGGGTAAGCAGTACGGACACGAGATGAGGTGAAGCAGCAGCCAGACACTGGAACTCCTCCTGCCTGTCCTCAAGGACGTCCGTGCCAAGAGCACACTCACCCCCAACGGATGGAGGACAGACAGACGCAGACTCAGCAACAAGACTAGCAGCGTTGTCTAGACGACAGTGAGCAAGGAGACGCGTGACAGTAGGTCTGGCAGCACGAAGAGAGTCCGACTCCGGGTCGGCAAGAGCAGGAAGAGAGGACTCAGGAGGAGAAGGCAAAGGGGCACGCAGAGGAGCAGTGGACGGACGCAGAGACATCCGGTGCGTGCCAGGGACAGGAGGAGGACGCTGACGCGAACCGCGACCACTAGTGCGAGCAGCATGAACAGGCAACGCAGGACGAGACGCAGGCTCACGACGTTCAGCAAGACCTCCAGTAGGACCAGTGTAGGGAGAAGGAGCAGGCAGTGGGGAGGCCGGCGGAAGCTGTGACTGGGACTGGACAGGCGGTGGACACTCTAAGGAGCGGAACGAAGTACGGCCGGGGCCGCGCGGCGACTCCAGACACAGCAGGGTCAGCACCACCGCCAACACCACCGTCAGCTGCAGGACCTCCAGCAGGACCAGCAGCACCCGCAGCAAGACCAGAGCCAGCAGCACCTCCAGCAGCACTAGGAGCACCCCCAGCAGAACTGTCTCCAGGACTGACAGCAGTAGCCTCAGCGCCAACACCCTCAGCAGCACCATCTCAAGGCAAACCCGCAGGACCAGCAGCTCCAGTACTCGCGGCACGAGCACCTCTGGGACCGGCGGCACCAGCACCCTCAGCAGCCGAAGAAGCTCCAGCAGTACGCCTCCAGCGCCGGGCAAACCACTCACGCAGCTCCTGTGGAGAGAGTGGCTCCCGCCGAGGCGAAGCACCCGGAGAACCTCCAGGCCCAGCACCGCCAGACGCCACACGAGCAGGCCCAGCGGCCGTCGGCTCCGCACCCCCAGGCTCAGCACCTCCAGACTTAGGACTTCCAGGCTCAGTACCCCCAGGCGTAGCACCCCTAGGCTCAGCACCCCTAGGCGTAGCACCCCCAGGCTCAGCACCCCCAGGCGAAGCACCCCCAAGCTCAGCACCCCCAGCAGTACCACCCGAAGGCCCAGCACCCCCAGGCGTAGTACCCACCCGCGCAGCACCCTCAGAGTCAGCACCCCCAGGCTCAGCACCCACAGCAGCACCAGAGTCACCAGTAACCTCGACCAGCTCGACCGCGTCTACGTGGGACACACCTTAAGGGGCAGGACCCTGAGAGGGGAGGGGGTCTACCGGGGGGGGACTTGGCATCGCCTACCTTCCCCGTCCATAGCAAAGCTGGGGAGGTCTCCGGCCTTGAGACCCTGGGGTGAAGGTTGATCTGATGCGCTGCGTACCGAACCGCAAACGGCCACAGAAAATGGGGGGCAGCCGCATGCATCATGGACGTACGAACGACGTCCATGACCATGCCAATGCGGCGCTCAGCAATCCCATTTGCTGTGGAGAGTCCGGAAGCGTAAAGGTCTGGCGGATGCCTCGCGCACGGCAGTAGGCTCGCAGAAGGCCAGAGGAGAACTCTCTGCCTCTATCAGAGTGCAGACGCAGAATAGGAAAGTCCGAGCTGAAGCTCCTCCTGAGCTGGAGACGAGCTGCGCGGATCCAGTCGATCAACACCTCAGTGACATCGCCCTTGCTGCGTAAGGGGAAGACTGTGGTGTAACGCGAGTAGTCGTCAACCACCAGCAGAAAGTAGCGCTCGTGACCCTGTCCACGGACGCGGGCCGGGCCCCACACGTCCATGTGAAGCGTCTGCAACGGGGCCTCTGTCACGGGAAACGGAGAGGAGTGAGGAGCAGCCCGTAGCCGCCCCTCGACACAGGGGACACAGGAAGGACCAGGCCCCGAAGGAAGGGGAGGGAGGGATCGGGGAAGACCAGAGACAAGGACACGGGAAGCCATGCCTCGGAGACGAGGCAGGGAGGGGTGACCAAGACGGTGGTGCCAGAAGAGAGTCTTGTGAGACAGGAGGCAGACTCAGGACTAGACCTGGACGCTGCAGCAAACACCTGACCCGACGCAGCTACCTGAGCAGACGCAGGGACAGGAGGAGACTCAGTGGTCAGGGTGTAGAGGCTCGACCCCGGCCGACGCGTAAACGTGGCCAGGTGCCGGCCTGTGCGAGCGTCCGAGCAGTGGGTCACCCGCTGACTCGCAGGAGTAAACAGGTGAACCCCCGCATCCTGCAGGTCAGCACCACTCACCAAGTTCGTAGAGAACGAGGGGAGGTAAAGACCAGACAAGGTGCCAGAGGGGGCAGCCGGACACGGGAGGACAGTGGAGAAGTGAGAGAGGACAGGACCCCCAGAGGGGTCTGTCAGGGAGACTGCAACCAGCCGACCAAGCGGCGTGAGTGTGGTGCGGTCTCGAAAGAAGGAGCGAGAAGCCCCTGAGTCAAGTGTGAAGGTGAGGGAGGCCGAAGCCGACGCGGTACCTGAGAGCGCAGACTCACCAGTACCTGAGGACGCAGACGCACTGGCACCTAGAGCAACAGCCGCACTAGCACCTAGAGCAGCAGCCTCACCAGTACCTAGAGCAGCAATCTCAATGCCCGGATCGGGCGGGAAACACTGGTAGAAGTCACCCTCGTCACTAGAAGTTACAGCATACATGGCAGCAAGAATAGCATCAAAGTCAAGATCAAAGATAGCTACACCTGCCCTAGACTGCTCTCCCCAGCGGGGGATCTCAGCGGCCTCCGGGAACTGGTGACGCCAAGCGTCCGTCAGGCGGCCAAAGCAGCGCTGGGTGGAGTGGGCACCCCCACACTGCTCACCCGCGCGGTCGCCGGTGCGAAGGACGTAGGTGCACGGACCAAAACCCCCACCACGCTGACGCGCAGCGTACCACTCACGGAGGTGCTGAGGGGGGGGGATGTCCCGAGAACACTGCTGCTGCTGCTGCTGGCGCTGACCACCACCGGAGCCGCTCCGCTGCGAAGCGCCACCCGGACCAGCTCCACCTCCTCCACCACCGCCTCCTCCACCTCCGCCACCACCGCCGCCTCCGCTCCCACCGCTACCGCCTCCGCCGCCTCCGCCTCCACTGCTGCCACCGACACCTCCACCCCCGCCACCACTCCTACCGCCACCCCCACTCCCTCCGCCGCCTCCACCGCCACCTCCGCCACCCCCGCTAGCTCCACCCGCGCCCTTGCCCCCTTTGCCCTTGCCAGAGCGGCGTCTCCTGCTAGGGGCAGACGCCGCACCGACCGACTCAAGACCAACAAGGTCGGCCGCAGCAGCGGAGGCGAAAGAGGGCAAAAGGGGGGAAGGGGAACACCCCTCAAAGATGGGGGTGCGAAGGTCACCACGAGAGGCTCCTACAGCGACTATGCTCTTCTCCACTGCTAGGAGGGCCTTCTCTAGGAGGTCAACAGTGAGAGTGGTGGGACATACCGAGAGGAAGTGGTCCCTGACTACACGAAGGGAGTCAGGGAGGCGGGTGACTATATAATAGAGAGTGATGTACATGGGGGGGAGGTTCTTGGCGCAGAACTCAGCAGGAAGCGCAGCGCGGTAGCAAGTGTCACTAGTGCGGAGGTGCGTAATAAGGTCAGCGACTGTGGGAAAGGCAGCAAGGTCAGGGAAGAGGTACGGCAGCATGAGGCGGCTCAGTGCAGCAGTGGCAGGGGAAGAGTAGCGCGCAACTACGGCGTCGTACAAGGTCTGAGCACTCTTGTACTGACTAAAGTGTGCGCGCTCAGTGGTAGGCAGGTGGCGACGCACAGCAAGACGTGCAGCAGCATCGCGAGTGGCCCACTGGGAGCGAAAAATGGCGTCGGCATCGGCAGCAGGGGCAGGGGAGGCACCAGAGGTGAGGTCAAAGAGGGAGAGACCGTCTGCCCTATCGCACTGTAGGAAAAGCTGCAGGTCATCTACCCAGACCTCAAAGTCAATGGCCCGACCCCCAGCGTCAAAAGCGAGAACACTGGGGGTGGCCATGACAGCAGTAGGCTAGCAGTGCTAACTGTAGGACAGGGGCAGTACAGTGACCGAAGCGCTGCTCTCACCAGACACGGCGGTTTGGGCAGCTCGGCAGCACAGCAGCACGTCAACATAGCGGCTCGGGCGACTTGGGCGGCTCAGGAGCAACTCCGGCTCGGCGGCACCAGCGGCTCGGCTCCTCTGCGGCTCAGGCGGCTAGGGCGGCTCGGGCGGCTCGGGCGGTTTGGGCGGCTTAGGCGGCTTGGGCGGAACGGACGGCTCGGACGGCTTGGGCGGCTCGGGTGGCTCGGGCGGCTCGGTAGGGCGGCGGGGCCGCAGCGAAGGGCGGCGGGGCCGTAGCGAAGGGCGGCGGGGCCGTTGCGAATGGCGGCGGGGCCGCAAGGTAGGCGGCGGGGCCGCAAGGTAGGCGGCGGGGCCGCAAGGTAGGCGGCGGGGCCGCAGCGAGAGGGGCCGCGGGGCCGTAGCGAGAGGGACAGCGGGGCCGCAGCGAAGGGCGGCAGAGCCGCAAGGTAGGCGGCGGGGCCGCAGCGAGAGGGGCGGCGGGGCCGCAGCGAAGGGCGGCGGAGCCGCAAGGTAGGCGGCGGGGCCGCAGCGAGAGGGGCGGCGGGGCCGTAGCGAAGGGCGGCGGGGCCGCAGAGAAGGGCGGCGGGGTTGCAGCGAAGGGCAGCGGGGCCGCAGCAAAGGGCGGCGGGGCCGCAGCGAAGGGCGGCGGGGCCGCAGCGAAGGGCGGCGGGGCCGCAGTGAAGGGCGGCAGGGCCGCAGCGAAGGGCGGCGGGGCCGCAGTGAAGGGCGGCAGGGCCGCAGCGAACGGCGGCGGGGCCGCAACGAAGGGCGGTGGGGCCGGGACAGGGCGGCGCCGGGGCCGTAGGGCGAGGCGACGGGGCCGTAGGGCTAGGCGACGGGGCCGCTAGGACGATGGGGCCGCCAGGGCGACGGGGCCACTAGGACGACGGGGCCGCTAGGGCGGCGCGACGCAGTGAGAGAGAGGAGCGCGACTCGGGCTGAGCGCGCTCCGGGCAGGAAAAAAAAAAATCGATGTGGTGGGCCCTAGGCACAGTTCCCACTAGGGAACCTGCTCGATACCATGAGAAAACAGAAATGAGAATGATTGACTATGTGACCTGTAGCCAGAGGAGTGGCCTCTGAAGGACCTGTTGCACCATGTGTGACTGAGCCAGTGTGATGGTGCGGCGTGCTCTGTCCCGGGTGATCTGCAAGCCAAGGTAAATGCGCAGCTCACCCAGGTCTGTGCACGTGTGTCTCTTCTTCAGCTCCGACTTCACGTGGGCGAGAGACTCAGTGTCAGCAGTGGCAAAGACCAAGTCGTCGACGTACACGAGGATGTAGAACAGCGGCAGAGAAGTGTCGGTGCGCAGAAACAGCGACGGGTCAGCAGTCGACGGAGCAATCCCAAGAGCAAAAAGTGTAGTCCCCAGTGTGTCGTGGTACTCACGTGGCGCCTGGCGGAGACCGTAGACCGGCCGCCGGAGGCTCCACTGGGTACCAGGAGGGAACGACCCAGTGAAGCTAGGTGGACGGCGCAGCCAGATCTCCTCGTGCAGACTGCCCTATAAGAAAGCTGTGCTGAAGTCAAGAGAGTGAAGCTCGTAGTCACGCTGAGCGGCAACGTGCAGCAGTACCCGAAGAGTGGTCATCTTCGGGGTGGGGGAGAAGGTCTGAAAGAAGTCTACTCCCTCTCGCTGACTGAAACCTCGTGCAACGTAACGAGCCTTGAAGACAGGCAAAGAACTTGGCGGCCGCTTTACCCTGAAAATCCACATGCCACTGACGATGTTCGCCCCAGGAGGGGGAACCTCGTCGACGTAAGTGCGTGTGGACTTCCAGGATGCCATCTCTGCGTCCATGGTTGTCTGCCGCTGAGAGGAGTACTCACCCGCGATCGCCTCAGCGTAAGAGCGCGGGATCGGGATGTCTGGAGCATCCGGGTCTCCCTCAGGGGCAAGCAGCATGGACACGAGATGAGGCGCAGCGGGTGCAAGACACTCGAGGTCCTCGTGCCTGTCCTGAAGGACGTCCGTGCCAAGAGCACACTCACCCCCGACGGACGGAGGATAGACAGACTCAGACTCAGCAACAAGACTAGCGGTGTAGTCTAGACGACAGGCAGCAGCAAAGTCAACAAGCTCAGCGACAAAGGCAGAGGCAGCAGCAGACTCAAACGATGGGTCAGTGGCAACTGTGGCTAGCAGACACGTGACAGTAGAGTGAGCAGCACGGGTGCGGTCAGACTCAGGCTCAGGAACGGTAGGCAGAGAAGACGCATGAGGGGACGGTAGGAGAACACGCTGCGGAGGAGAGGAAGGACGACAGACAACGAGGTGGGTGCCGGAGACAGCCGGCAGACGCGAACGAGGAACACGACGACCGGAACGACCAGGACTGGCAGGCAAGACAGGACGCGACGCTGGCTCACGACGCTCAATAAGACCCCCTTTTCGCTCAGTGTAAGGAGAAGGAGCAGGCAGTGGTGAGCCAGGCTGTAACGGAAGACCAGTAGACGAAGGGAGTCTAAGAATCTGGCGAAGCACAGAGTTAGGCGGTGGCTGAGACGACGGAGACGGAGGAGCAAAGAACAGGCGCCGCTGTGCAATGCCACCAGCACCAGTAGCTACAGTACCCCCAGCAGCGCCAGCACCCTCAGCGCCAGCTCCTCCAGGACCAGCTCCACTAGCAGCAGCACCCTCAGCACCGGCACCTCCAGTCCCAGGGAATCCAGCCTCAGTGTCTCCAACAGCAGCACCTCCAGAACCAACACCACTCCCAGCTCCTAGACAACCTAAACATAACATATAAATATAACTTGACACAAACTGCACGCTCTTCGCGGGGCGCCTCCTCCTCATAGACCTCCACACCTCTAAGGGGTCCAGCCACTCGATGTCATACTTCAGGAGCAAAATCTGCATCAGATCCCCCAGCCGCACGTTACAGAGAGCGCCGCGCAGCCAAGACTTGATCACATTTTGCCTGTAGAATCCTCTCTCGCACTCCACAGTTGACAGGGGGAGCACCGCGAGCGCCTGCCACAGGAGGACGATGTTGGGCCACCTCCTGCCAGGTACATTCACGGAGACGGGAGGGAAACAGAGTTACGACGTGCACAAAATACATTCAACTCCAGCCTCGCATCACACTATACTGACATACCTCTTCAAGTCTGGGCTCCCGAGAATGCTGGTCAGGCCCTGAGTGAAGCTTTCCAGCTCGTGGTGCGCCTCCATGATCGCACAAAATGTGGGAAGCTCCCTCTCTGCGGCCTTGAGGTCGAATCCCGGCAGCTTGTGGCGGAACAGTTTGCTGCATCCCAGAAGCCACTCATGCCACTTCTTCTCCCATTGAGCCTTGATCTTCGGCCACTTCCCGGCCCGAAACAGCTTCTTCGGCCCCAGCTTCCCCAGATCATCAAGCCGCTCGTTGAGATTGTCAATGCAATCGCAGGCGAAACTGCGGCACAGCTTCACGCACTCCTCGTATCCGCTCCCCACCTTGTGCCCCGGGAGCTTCCGCTCGTGCATGGTGTACAGATGATTGACTGGGCGTCCCTCCCCGTCCACGCCTCTCACACGAACCTTCTTGCCTCCACCATGCCCATGCAGCTTCAGAAAGCCGACCAGCCAGCACTTGCCCTCGCCACCGGACTGCTTGTTGGTATCCAAATACTGCTCCGTCAAATCCTCCGTGGTGGCCTCGATGGTGTTGGAAGTCTCCGTCATATCAATCTGTAACGGCAATCATACAGTACATGTCAGGTTAAATCCAACACACAAGAAAATAAAGACACAATCAAAGGCGGTTTCGCTGAAAATTTAACAAACTCACATCACGCTTCTGGAAATAGCGGTTGAGGTCGTTCATGTCGGCGAGGATGTCGGCCAGGAAGAATAGGCAGAAGTGGAACTTGTAGCACGTGACGATCTCGTACACCTTATGACTCCTCTCCCAGAGAAGAACGATACACGCACCAAGCACCTTGCACAGCCGGTGCACCGCATCTCCGCGTGACTGTCAGCGAACCGTGTGGATCCCTTGGACTTCGAGGTTAGTGTTGTAGATCACACGCTGCAGGTACTTGAAGCGTTGGCTCCAGACAGATGAATCTCCCAGTTTTGTCGCCACGGTGCGCACCACCTTCTCCACCATGCCCAGGTCGGGGTTGGACTCCGCCGCGTCCTTCACAGCCAGCGCCTCCTTGCAACACTCATCGTAAAAATTTGAACATTAGAGAACAATCTGGCAAAATGAAGTGGATCATTTACTGACGGCAAATCTTACCAGTATGCGATGCAGTGACAGGAAAACATATGCGGGACGTGGTCCCGAATCCGCGCCACCGATCTGTTGTCCTTCCCCGTCATGACCAAAGCCCCATCCGTACTGATTCCGACAATCTTGGACACGTCGACAGCTGCGGAGCGCAGATGATTCATGAGCACCTCGAACTGTCAGAACATATAGCTTACTTGTTTGTGTAGGCTATAGTGGGGTATCCCATAGGGGGTACAACACATTAGGGTTTCCTATTTGTATTCACTTCACTTCATAGTCATTCATCCTCGTTCTTTGTTTTCACATGGAATCAGAGCAGGTTCCCTCCTAGGGACTGCTTCTAGGGCCCACCGAACCGCGCCCCGAGGCGCGTTTTTTTTTAGCGACCCGTCGTGTCGCCCCTAGCGGCCCGTTGCGCCGCCCTTCCCTAACGGCCCCGCCGCTCTTCGATCGCGGCCCCGCCGCCCTCTGCTACGCGGCCCCGCCGCCGCCCTTCGATCGCGGCCCCGCCGCCCTCGGCTACGCGGCCCCGCCGCCCTCTGCCACGCGGCCCAGCCGCCCTCTGATACGCGGCCCCGCCGCCCTTCGATTGCGGCCCCGCCGCCCTCTACTACGCGGCCCCGCCGCCCTCTGCTACGCGGCCCCGCCGCCCTCTACTACGCGGCCCCGCCGCCCTCTGCTACGCGGCCCCGCCGCCCTCTGCTACGCGGCCCCGCCGCCCTTTCGATCGCGGCCCCGCCGCCCTCTGCTACGCGGCCCCGCCGCCCTCTGCTACGCGGCCCCGCCGCCCTCTGCTACGCGGCCCCGCCGCCCTCTTCGGTCGCGGCCCCGCCGCCCTCTGCTACGCGGCCCCGCCGCCCTCTGCTACGCGGCCCCGCCGAGCCGCCCAGCAACAGCCGAGCCGCCGCCGAGCCGCCGCCGAGCCGCCGCCGCCTGAGCCGCCGCCCGGGCCACCTGAGCCGCCGCCCGAGCCGCCGCTGAGCTGCGGCCGAGCCGCCGCCCGAGCAGCCCGAGCCGCCCGTGCCGCCCGAGCCGCCCGACCCGCCCGACCCGCCCGAGCCGTCCGAGCCGCCCGAGCCGCACGAGCCGCCCGAGCCGCCCGAGCCGCCTGAGGAGCCGTGCTGCTGTTCCTGAGCTGTGTTCCTCTGCTGCTGACCTACCCGACTCTCCCAGCCCGGTGAGACTTTCAGCTGCTGCCATGGCCACCCCCAATGTTCTTACTTTTGACGCTGAGGAGAGGGCCATTGACTTTGCCGTCTGGATTGAAGACCTGCAGCTGTACTTACTGTGTGATGCGATAGATGAGGTCTCTCTCTTTGACTTTGTCTCTGGCGCTGTCCCTGCCCCACCTGCTGATGCTGACTCTGCCGTTCGCTCCAAGTGGGTGACCCGCGATGCTGCTGCACGTCTTGCTGTGCGTCGCCACCTCCCTTCCTCTGAGCGTGCCCACTTTAGTCAGTGCAAGACCGCTCAGGCCTTGTACGACGCTGTAGTTGCACGCTACTCCTCCCCTTCCTCCGCTACCCTTAGCCGCCTCATGCTACCGTTTCTCTTCCCTGACCTCGCTTCCTTTCCCACTGTCGCTGACCTCGTTACCCACCTCCGTGCTAGTGACACCCGCTACCGCGCTGCCCTTCCTGCTGAGTTCCGCGCTGCGAACCCTCCTCCCATGTACATCACTCTCTACTTTCTCGTCACCCGTCTCCCTGAGTCCCTTCGTGTCGTTAGGGACCAGTTTCTCTCTGTCTGTCCCACCACTCTCACTGTCGACCTCCTTGAGGAGTCCCTGCTAGCGGCTGAGAAGAGTATTGTCGCTGTAGGGGCCTCTCGGGGTGACCCTCGCACCCCCATCTTTGAGGGGTGTGGTCCTTCCCCCCTGCTGCCCTCTGTCGCCTCTGCCGCTGCGGCCGACCTCACTGGTTTTGAGTCGGTCGGCGCGGCGTCTGCCCCCAGCGGCAGACGCCGCTCTGGCAAGGGCAAGGGGGGCAAGGGAGCGGGTGGAGCTAGAGGGGGCGGTGGAGGAGGCGGTGGGGGTGGCAGGGGGAGTGGGGGTGGCGGTGGGGGTGGTGGCGGGAGTGGAGGTACTGGTGGCGGCGGTGGAGGCGGAGGTGGCGGCGGAGGTGGTAGCGGAGGAGGCGGTGGGAGCGGTGGGAGCGACGGTCCTGGTGGGGGAGGTGGAGGTGGAGACAGGGGTGGCGGTGGAGGCGGGGGTGGCGGTGGGGGCGGGGGTCGGAGTGGCTCGTCCCAGCGGAGCAGCTCTGGGGGTGGTCAGCGCCAGCAGCAGCAGCAGCAGCAGCCGCAGCAGCAGCCACAGCAGCAGCAGCGCTCTCGCACCGTCCCCGCCCCTCAGCAGCTCCGTGAGTGGTACTCGCAGCGTCAGCGTGGTGGTGCGCTTGGTCCTTGCCCCTACGTTCTTCGCACCGGTGACCGTGCAGGGGAGAGGTGTGGAGGCGCCCACACAGCCCGCCGCTGCTTTGGCCGCCTGACTGACGCCTGGCGTCAGCAGTTTCCGGAGGCAGCTGAGATCCCCCGCTGGGGAGAGCTGTCTAGGGCTGGTGTAGCTATTTATGATCTTGATTTTGATGATATTCTCTCTGCTATGTATGCTGCGATTGGTAGTGATGAGGATGACTGTTACCGGTGTTTCCCGCCCGACCCGGGCATTGGTACTGCCGCGTCAGGTACTAGTGAGGCTGCTGCTCTAGGTGCCATTGCGTCTGTGCTCTCAGGTGCTGGTGAGTCTGCCCTCTCAGGTACTGTGTCGGCTTCGGCCTCTCACACCTTCACCCTTGACTCTGGAGCTTCTCGCTCCTTCTTTAGGGACCGCACCACTCTCACGCCGCTGAGTCGGCCGGTTGCGGTGTCCCTGGCTGACCCCTCTGGGGGGCCTGTTCTGTCTCGCTTCTCCACTGTCCTCCCGTGTCCGGCGGCCCCCTCTGGCACCCTGACTGGTCTTTACCTCCCCTCGTTCTCGACGAACTTGGTGAGTGGTGCTGACCTCCAGGATGCGGGTGTCCACCAGTTCACCCCTGCTCGTCAGTGGGTGACCCACTGCACGGAGGCGGATACAGGTCGCCACCTGGCTACGTTTACACGTCGGCCAGGGTCGAGCCTGTACACACTGACCACTGCTTCTCCTCCAGGTGCTGAGTCTGGTCAGGTGTTTGCTGCAGCGTCCAGGTCTGGTCCTGAGTCTGCCCCCTGCTCGTGCCGTCGTCTGTCTCACGAGACCCTCCTCTGGCACCACCGCCTTGGCCACCCCTCTCTGCTTCGGCTCAGAGGCATGGCCTCGCGAGTCCTTGTGTCTGGTCTTCCCCGGTCTCTCCCTCCCCTTCCTCCGGGCCCTGGCCCCACCTGTGTCCCCTGTGTCGAGGGGCGCCAGCGTGCTGCCCCTCACTCCTCCCAGTTTCCTCCGACAGAGGCCCCGTTGCAGACGCTTCACATGGACGTGTGAGGCCCAGCCCGCGTCCGTGGACAGGGTCAGGAGCGCTACTTCCTGCTGGTGGTTGACGACTACTCGCGTTACACCACAGTCTTCCCCTTGCGCAGCAAGGGTGAGGTCACTGAGGTGTTGATCGACTGGATCCGCGCAGCTCGTCTCCAGCTTCGGAGGAGCTTTGGCTCTGACTTCCCTGTTTTGCGTCTGCACTCGGACAGAGGCGGAGAGTTCTCCTCTGGCCTCCTGAGTGCCTACTGTCGTGCGCGAGGCATCCGTCAGACCTTCACGCTTCCGGACTCACCACAGCAGAATGGGATTGCTGAGCGCCGCATTGGCATGGTCATGGACGTCGCTCGTACGTCCATGATGCATGCGGCTGCTCCCCATTTTCTGTGGCCGTTTGCGGTCAGTTACGCTGCGCACCAGATCAACCTCCACCCCAGGGTCTCTCGACCGAAGACCTCCCCAGCCCTGCTGTGGACGGGGAAGGTTGGCGATGCGTCGGCGTTCCGGGTCTGGGGATCTCGGGCGTTTGTTCGCGACCTGTCTGCGGACAAGCTGTCCCCTCGTGCTTCTCCCTGCGTCTTCCTGGGGTTCCCCCCCGGACGCCCCTGGGTGGCAGTTTTACCACCCCTCCTCTCGACGTGTTCTGTCCTCCCAGGACGTCACGTTCGACGAGTCGGTACCCTACTACCGCCTCTTCCCCTACCGCACTCCGTCCCTCCCCCCACCCCCGCTCTTCTTGGTACAAGGTCCCCCCCCGGTAGTCCCCCTCCCCCCTCAGGGTCCTGCCCCTTCAGGTGTGTCCCAGGTAGACGCGGTCGAGCCTGTCGAGGTCACTGGTGACTCTGGTGCTGCTGCGGGAGCTGAGCCTGGGGGTGCGGAGTCTGGGGGTGCTGAGCCTGGAGGTGCCGAGTCTGGGGGTGCTGAGCCTGGAGGTGCTGTGCCTGGGGGTGCTGAGCCTGGAGGTGCTGAGCCTGGGGGTGCTGAGCCTGGGGGTGCTGAGCCTGGGGGTGCTGTGCCTGGGGGTGCTGTGTCTAGGGGTGCTGAGCCTGGAGGTGCTGTGCCTGGGGGTGCTTCGTCTAGCCTGGAGCCACTCTCCCCACGGGAGCTGCGTGAGTGGTTTGCCAGGCGCTGGAGGCGTGCTGCTGGTGCTGGTGGTTCTTCGGCTGCAGAGGGTACTGCTGCTGCGCGCCCCGCCGGTGCTCGTAGTGTGGGTGCTGGAGCTGCTGAGTCTGAGAGTTCTCCTGGAGCTGGTCCTGCTGAGGGTGTTGGCGCTGAGCCTGCCGTTGGCGGTCCGACTGACAGTGCTCCTGGTGCTGCGGCTGGAGGTTCTGGAGCTTCTGGTGGTGCTGCTGGAGGTGCTGCTGGAGTGGGTACACCTGCCGGGGCTGCTGGTGCTGTTCCTGCTGTTTCTAGCGTCGCCGCGCGGCCCCGACCGTACTTCGTTCCGCTCCTGCAGCAGGTTCTTGGTCTTACACCTCCTCCTCCTCCTCCCTTAGAGGGTCCGCAGCCTGTCCGGTCACAGCCACAGCTACAGCCTGCCTCCCCTTTGCCTGCTCCTTCTCCCTACGCTGGTCCTACTGGAGGTCTTACTGAGCATCGTGAGCCTGCGTCTCGTCCTGTGTCGCCTGTTCGTACTGAGCGCGCTAGTGGTCGCGGGTCGCGTCAGCGTCCTCCTCCTGTCCCTGGCACGCACCGGATGTCACTGCGTCCGTCCACTGCTCCTCTGCGTGCCCCTTTGCCTTCTCCTCCTGCTTCCTCTCTTCCTGCTCTTGCCGACCCGGAGTCGGACTCTCTTCGTGCTGCCAGTCCTACTATCACGCGTCTCCTTGCTACTGCTGTCACTGACCCTTCCTTCGAGTCGTCTGCTGCGTCTGCCCTTGTCACTGAGCTTGTCGACTTTGCTGCGCGCTGTCGTCTAGACTACGCTGCTCGTCTTGTCACTGAGTCTGAGTCCGCCTGTCCTCCGTCCGTCGGGGGTGAGTGTGCCCTTGGCACGGACGTCCTTGAGGACATGCAGGAGGAGTTCCAGTGTCTGGCCGCCGCTTCACCTCGTCTCGCGTCTGTACTGCTAGCCCCTGAGGGAGACCCGGATGCACCAGACATCCCGACTCCGCGCTCTTACGCGGAGGCGATAGAGGGTCCCTACTCCTCTCAGTGGCAGGCAGCTATGGATGCAGAGATGGCTTCCTGGAAGTCCACAGGCACCTACGTTGACGCTGTTCCCCCTCCTGGGGCGAACATCGTCAGTGGCATGTGGATTTTCAGGGTGAAGCGGCCGCCGGGTTCTCCGCCTGTCTTCAAGGCGCGTTACGTGGCTCGTGGCTTCAGTCAGCGGCAGGGGGTTGACTACTTTCAGACCTTCTCCCCCACCCCGAAGATGACCACTCTTCGGGTTCTGCTGCACGTTGCTGCTCACCGTGACTACGAGCTCCACTCTCTCGACTTCAGCACAGCTTTCTTGCAGGGCAGCCTGCACGAGGAGATCTGGCTGCGTCGCCCACCTGGCTTCACTGGGTCTTTCCCTCCTGGTACCCAGTGGAGTCTCCGGCGTCCAGTCTACGGTCTCCGCCAGGCGCCACGTGAGTGGCACGACACACTGAGGACTACGCTCGCGGCACTTGGGTTTGCTCCTTCCACTGCCGACCCGTCGCTGTTTCTGCGCACCGACACCTCTCTGCCGCCGTTCTACATCCTCGTGTACGTCGACGACTTGGTCTTTGCCACAGCTGACACTGCTGGACTCGCCTACGTGAAGTCCGAGCTGCAGAAGAGACACACGTGCACTGACCTGGGTGAACTGCGCAGCTACCTTGGCTTGCAGATCACCCGGGACAGAGCACGCCGCACCATTACCCTGACTCAGTCACACATGGTGCAGCAGGTCCTTCAGCGCTTCGGCTTCACGTACTCCTCGCCTCAGGCCACTCCTCTGCCTACTCGCCACTCGCTCTCAGCTCTGCCTTCGGATGAGTCCGTAGAGTCGAGTGGCCCGTTTGCAGAGCTTGCTGGCTGCCTCATGTACCTGATGACCTGCACACGACCTGACCTCGCATACCCTCTTAGCATTCTCGCACGCTTTGTTGCTCCTGGGAGACACCGACCAGAGCACATGGCTGCAGCGAAGAGGGTGTTGCGCTACTTGTGCAGTACGTCGGGCATGGGGCTAGTGCTTGGAGGGCGCAGTCCAGTGGTCCTCACTGGGCACGCAGACGCTTCTTGGGCTGACGACCAGGCTACGCAGCGGTCGTCACAGGGTTACACCTTCAGCCATGGTTCCGGCTCTGTCTCGTGGCGGGCTACCCGCTCGTCTTCTGTTCTCGGCTCCAGTTGTGAGGCTGAGATCTACGCTGGGGCTATGGCTGCACAGGAGTTACGCTGGCTCACCTACCTGCTGACCGACCTTGGAGAGCAGCCTCGTTCTCCTCCAGTCCTGTACGTAGACAACAAGGCCATGCTGGCCTTGTGTCGAGAGCAGCGACTGGAGCACAGAACGAAGCACATTGCTCTTCGCTACTTTCTTGCTCGTGAGCTACAGCAGCGTGGACAGCTGCGACTTGCGTACGTGGCCTCTGAGGCCAACACTGCTGATGTCTTCACCAAGGCACTTGCGCCTTGTGATCATCAGCGTTGCTGCACGCAGTTGGGTCTTGTGCCT
The DNA here is from genome assembly GCA_948144175.1 of Closterium sp. NIES-65. Lineage (NCBI taxonomy): Eukaryota > Viridiplantae > Streptophyta > Zygnematophyceae > Desmidiales > Closteriaceae > Closterium > Closterium sp. NIES-65. The sequence continues at coordinate 626,197 of CANXME010001279.1, forward strand.
GTCTTGCCTCACTTGCTCTCCTCTTGACCTTGCTTGTACCTTCGCATATATATACTCTTGCTCTTGTATATCTCTATATATGATCTTGCATGTGAACTGGCCTTGTGGCCTTTGAACTTGTGCTCGGAATGCGTGGTGACTTTGTGACCCACCCTGAGCTTTGCTTTGCTTTGCTTGACTGGTCTTGTGACCCCTTGTTCTCCCCCACTTTGCCTATGGGGGTGTGTCAGAACATATAGCTTACTTGTTTGTGTAGGCTATAGTGGGGTATCCCATAGGGGGTACAACACATTAGGGATTCCTATTTGTATTCACTTCACTTCATAGTCATTCATCCTCGTTCTTTGTTTTCACACGAACAGGGACGCGGCATCACACTTTTCCACAGTCAAAAGGGTAAAGAACCCGGTGACGACTCGGCGGTCCTTGATGAAGGTAAGATAAACAATCATGTGTTTACCACGCGTTCGGTCGGTGCTCTCGTCGCAGCTCAGGCCCAGGAACGGGGAGGAGTTGATGTGGTCCATCTGCACGTTCGTCAATTAGGTACTAAGGCAGTGAACCATCTGCTGGAAGCCGTACCTGCGCAGGGATGTAACTCAACTGTTTAGTAACCAATTGAAAAGTATTTCATCTAACGCAATCAGCATAGCAATTTTGAAACCAAAAGGTCCTACCGTCTGAGATAGACACCGTAAGACTGTCTCGGGATGTCGGGCGTGTCCTGCTCCGCAAGATGCCGCATCAGCTTCGGGAACATGCTTATCGGCGCGCCTGCCCTCGACGTCCGACTTGATGAAGTGCGAAATCACTTGCTGCCCCTCGCGGATGCCCCTCGCAATCTTCAGCTATCGATCAACAGGCGCTGTGTGCGCGCGCGTGTGCTCGTGGGCTCAAAACGCCTGCATCTGCAGGTCACGGCCACCGTCATCATACTGCCTCGCGTACCTCATGTTCTCCTTCCCGTAGGACATGCAGGTGCTGCACTTCACATAGGGAAACCCGTCCTTGGTTTTCCCAAACACAAGCCAAGAGAACTGTCCCGACCACCTCGTCTCGTACATGATGCTGGCCTCAAGGTACATCTGCTCCCGCAGCTGCGCCTTGGTGAGGGCGGGTGAGCCGGTGTCCGCGCGGATCGCGATGGCATCTTCCTCTGCCGTAGCCACTTCATCAGGTGTTGGATCAGTCGGAGTGTTCGAAGCTGTAGGACGGCGGCCTCCGATGAGCAGGGTATGCTGCGCCCACTTCCCTGAACGTGCTCTCTTCGGGGTGGAGGTAGCTGACGGAGGACCAAGAGACACCCGCACGTTGCTTGGTGTGGAACTTGGCGCGGCCGGTGGTGGATCTTTGTTACAAGAAGCAATAGCCGGTGGTAGAGTGAAGGCGGCCTCCTGGGGAGACTATTCGGGTGTGGGCGTGTCATTAACTGCAGAATCATCTACGGTAGACCTAGGTGGATTGGGTGTTACTGGAGCAGCGGAACCTCTAAGAAAATCAAGCCCCGAGCGACGGGCATCAGAAGGTTTCTTTGGCACAGTTGTGTCGGTGGCTTTCGACGGTAACGGTGGCTAATCTGAGCCTACCTAAGGCGAGTCTTCGTCAGCCTGCTGGCCTTCCATGGCGGGGAGAAGCTAGAGAGGGGGAGAGAGAGAAACGGAGAAATGAATTGAACAATGTGAACATAACAGCAGTACCAACAAGACCCTGGCTGTGGGAAGGGGGAAGCAAGAGATGGCCGAAGAAGGTGGGGTCAGCAAGAATACACTGCGTCGCCACGACATTGATGTCGCGGTGGTCATCACATCGAGCCGTCATTGTATTCGGCCCTTCATGCAGGCCGAATTCATTGAACGACTGCCTCACTGTCAGAGACGACTGCCACTATGTGTCTCCCGCCAATGAGGGACACGTATTGTGCTTTACGCGGTGCGCGTGGCTGTAGATATGATGCTTCTAGTTGCGCTGTCAAGTTTGACAGCTGTGCTGTACATCGATGCTGTACAAAGGACAGTCGTATTCTCTGTCAGTATTATGTCACTTGTGCGCGTGAAACGAATCCCCCACATGGCTACGTGTGAAATCATAATTACCCACATGCGGGGGTACCGAGACGAAGCTACTACGAAGCTTCGTCGCGATAACATCGCTTTCAGGGTCCACGGGTCGCATACTCTGTATTGACAGGGTCCAGGAAAACACTACACTGAGAGTGAGAAGGGTCCGCTAAACCAATACTCTGTATTGACAGGGTCCAGGAAAACACTACAGAGAATTTCAGGGTCCGCTAAACCAATACTCTGAATGGATCAGGGATCAAAATGTGAAAACCCTGATTTCACAGGGACCAGCAAGTGAGAAGCCTGAAATCACCCTGAAATCAGGGTAATTACCTTGATAAAATCAGCCCTGGTGGGGGGGTATAGTGTGGGCGGGAGGGGTGCTCTGTTAGTAAGGCAAAAAAGCGGGTATTGTATTGCAGATACCGAAATAAAAAACCCTCCCCACATAAACCACCCATGGGGGGTTTAATTCGGCGGGCTTTATATCCGGGGGATTACGATATGATGGCAGAAGCTAATTGGTAACGAGAATCAACAGCCACACAATGGAACGGTTCAACAAAGACCAATATCGCACTGCATGGCCTCACCTTTGTAAGTAAAAATTGCACTATTGGCAGAACCATAAAAGTTGCATGGCAACACCTTTATCATTAGAATGCACTATTAGCCTTATGCGATCAGCATTGTAGAAATCACATCCACCAACCCTACCATCTCCTCCATATCCACTCTAATATCTGTATCCTTCCCACCAACGCCCTTCACCAAATTATAACGCAAATCGCACACATACACCAAATGATCGCACGGATTGTTATCAAAATCTGTTGACTGCGCTTCCAGCACGAACCCACCGGGCGGCACAAAAAACAATATTGGCTATGAGGGCCCCGTACGGGCCTTGAAGTGTGTAGTGGAAGATGGTGAGCCTTTCCTGAGCGACACGTACCCTTTTTAGCATGGACTTGGCACACGTTGCAAAATGTGTAGAGATGTGCAGTGGCATACCCAAACATTCTGCACAGTATTCATACTTATTCGAAGTTTCACAACAAAAAAATGTCGCAAATCAAGAGAGCAAAACAGAAACCACCCCACTGTTGTCAGCTCCATGTATTCATTATGAGGGCCAAAACATCCAGCTCTGGCTCTGTAGCATTCACGCTTTGTGAATCTATCTTTGTTAATGACGAAAAATGCGACTCGGCAGGAGCGTGACGCTCCAGAGAAACAACACTATTGGATGACACTACTGGTTCCTTGGACTGGTGAAGAGGAGATGGGAGCTGTGATGCATAGGAGGGCTGTGTAACCGGCTGAAATATGGGCAGCGTGGGTGAAACCAGAGGCTGAAGAGCAGAAGACATCTCTTCCTCCTTTCTCTGCACTTCTATTGCCTGAGCCAGCAGCATCATCTCATACTCCTGCATTGCCTCCACCTGCTGCAACAGAGAGTCCAGCAAGGCATGCATGGGTGGCTGCTGAGCTGGCACGTGGACATGCTGTGTTGACACGAGGACATGCTGAGCTGGGTGCTGTGCTGACATGTGGACATGCTGAGCTCTGAGCTCTGCTGGCATGTGGACATGCTGAGCTGGGTTCATCTGCGGCAAAGGCACCACTGGGACCAACGCTGGTTGCAGCTTGTCCTGCATCTGCTCAGGGCTGTGGAATCCAGGCAGCATGACCTGATCCTGTCCTTTCTGTGCAGCCCACAATACCTCCCTTACCCTCCTCTTCTCTTCCTCCTCCTGCTGCAACAACAGCATCTGAACCTGCTCAGGCTGCTGAACCTGCTCGGGCTGCTGAGCCTGCTTGGGTTGCTGAGCGTACTGTGCCTTCCTTACCCTCCCTACCCTTCTCTCGTCCTCCTCCATTTCTAACAGTAGTGCTGTCAGCTGGCTGTCCCCTCCTGTGACTGTACAGGTTTGTTGAGATGTCTCAACATTCGCCTCCACTAGTGGGACTGTACGGACCGCCTGGTGTGACTGTATCGGCATCGCAGCCTGCTCCCACGACCTCTTTCTCGAAATGGCACCAGTGCTGCCACCAGCGGTGGCAAAATGAAGGCTTGCATTGCTGTTCCGAGGAGAAAATGGTTCGGAGAGGCAAGTGACTGGGACCATGTGGCATGAAGGGGGAGGGAGGGGCAGGCTCGAGTGGCTTCTGTGCTTTGCTGCTGCCTCTGCGCTTGGGGCTTCGGCAGGAGCAGCAGGAGGAGCAGGAGGAGGAAGAGCAGACGGATGGGCAGGAGGAATAGCAGCAGGAGAAACAGGAGTGGTCATAGCCAGAGCAGCAGCGGTAGGGGCAGCAGCAGGAGTCGCAGCAGCAGGAGTCACAGCAGCAGGCACAGGCGAGTGGAGCAAGATGCTAGCACCCAGAGCAGACAGCATCGCAACACGTGCCGGCACATGGGCCGGCAGGGTTGGCGCATGGGCCAGCATGGTTGGCACATGGGCCGGCATGGTTTGCACATGGGCCGGCATGGTTTGCACATGGGCCGGCAGGGACGGCACATGGGCTGGCAGGGACGGCACATAGGCTGGCAGGGACGGCAAGCCCTCCCCAGCAGCAGCAATGGAGCAAGCGTCAAAGGCAGTTGTTGCGCCAGTAGCTACTATGGTGGCTGCACCTCGATCGAGCGTCTGTGCCCTCGTGCTGTCTTGTGAAGGCGTCAGGACCCACTGTAGGGGCAATGTTCTCATGTGCCCCAGAGTAGTGACTGTGAAGGGTGCAGTTTGATCGAGCGTCTGTGCCGTCGTGCTGTCTCGTGAAGGCGGCGTCAGGACCCGCTGCTGCAGCATCTGTGTTCTCATGTGCCCTGCAGAGAAACCACCACAGGTACTGGTGGTGGTAGCGGGAGTAGCAGGCGTTCTGGAACCGCTCTCAACCGCAGCGAGTGCAGGGAAGTAAGTGCAGGAGGCAACTACAGGGTCAGATGGCCCGCTGCTGCAGGGTTGCGCAGCCGAGAAGGGAAGGGAGGCGAAGCTGCCAGACTGCTGCCAGCCAGTGGTTACAGGAGGCAGAGGCGACACCGAAACTCCTGCTGCTGTGCTCGGATTGGTCGGCGGGGACAGCACGGGCAGAGTGAGGGGTTTCACCGCGTCCCCTCCAGCAACCTGTTGGCCTCTCCTCTTGCTGTATAGGCCGCTCTGTGATGCTTTTTGAGCCAATTCTGACTTCGGCGACAGCACGGGCGGTGCGAGGGACCTCATCACCTCTCCCCCAGCAGCTTGCACGGCCCGTCTCTTGCTGTCTGGGCCGTTGTGTGATGCCAGGTGATATGCTTCGGCCTGGGCTTTATCAGGGGCCATGGCCGCTTCAACCATGGCTGCTGAGTCAGCAGGGGCAGGGGCGGATGTAGGGGAAGCGCCAGCGGGGAGGGCCCCAACGTGGACTGGGGTGTGGCCCGGAGTTTCCGCCCATACAGCCCCCAAACACCCAAACCCTAAAGGCTCTGGCGCTTTAGACTCTATCAGAGGGCCGTCTGGGGAAGCCTGAGGCTGCGGGAAGTTGAGAAGAGCGGAGGGACCCAGCAGCTCTACTGCAGCGCGATCGTACGCCCTTGCAGCAGCTTCCGCCGTGCGGAAGGATCCGAGCCAGACGCGCGATTTGAGGTGCGGATGCGTGATTTCCGCCACCCAGGAGCCCCACTTGCGCTGGCGCACTCCGCGGAAGACGTGGCGCGCGTTGTCCGGGCCCCCGCGCGGAAGACCCATCCGGCGCGACCAGCGCCGAGACATGACGGCTGCGGGGGGGAGTAGTGTTATCAGCGGGGATGTTTATAGCAGATCCAGGCGAGCCGCGTCGCTGCAGAGTGAAAGCCTTTCTAAATGAAGACGGATCTGCGGCTTCTGTGAGAATGTTTACTCGCTGCTAGTAGCAGAACGCGCGTTGTTGAGATCGGGGAATGAGTTTTGCGCGAATGGATCTGGAATAAGCGAGATGCTGGCCCTTACAAGCCCAAAAGAAGAGTGCTTCACTATCCACCCGGCCCGTCACCTCATACTCCCTCCCCTCTCTCCCTCCACTCTTTCTCTCTCTCTCCCTCCACTTCCTCAGATTCTCTCCCTCCCTTTCAAGACTCGCTTCACTCTGCCGCTCGTCTCCGTCCACCCACTTCAAATGGTTCATCCCCTCCATTTCCCTTCAACTCAACCACCTTTCCCCCCTCTCTCGCCCCTTAAAACCTGGAGGGAACTCGCGCGCGTGCGGTGCAGAAGCAGCAAGATTTGGGGAGTGTGGATTCCGAATCTAACAAGGGGGTCGGCACAACTTTGGAACGACTTAACAGTGTGCGCTCGTTTCGAAGAGGAACAATCGTGTCCACTTGCCGCCCGTGTCAACCATCGGCGTGCTACCAAATTAAACTTATCGCCATGCTGACGCGCGTCTTGACCCCGATTCTGAATGCCGTGGATGCGGCGATCGATTCTTGGTCGGAGTGCATCGCGAAGCGGCGGAAAGTCGTCCGTGAACCGTCCCGAACCAAACATTCAAGAAAATCTGGCACAGCGAATCAATCGACGCAGCGATGGCATCCTTTGTTTTTTTGGGTTGCGAAGCAACCCTTTACAATCGATTTTGACAAATTTTCTTTCCATGTTTTTTATTTAACACGAAAATAAAATTCGTAAGCTACAGTACCATCCTTCCCATTGTGCATATATTAATTTCTTTTTTATTATAGTAGTTTTTTGCCTATATGCTATACTGTTTGCGTTTTATGTTTTACTGCTTGCCGTTGTTGTGATAATTGCATGTAAAAAATATTACGAATATGAGTAATGAAGTACATACCACGCATGCTTAAATGAATGTAATGCGGCAAGATATATAGATGCATAATACTGATACATGGATGAAAATGCTTTTCCATGAAGCGAAATGCTGAAATGCAACATACGAGATGTCATACAAATGCGTGATAGTTAACGACCCAAAAACTAGGCTACCGCATCCCCTGCCTAGCATGGGGGGGAAGTCAATAGCAAAGTCTTTGAATAATAAACCAACACATGAAAAAATGCAATCTGTTAACTCTAAAAAAGAGGTTCACACTATCAAATCCAGTTCGAAGTGGCAAACACACGAGTCACTGAGTGCGCCAATGAACCAATGAGAAATGATAGAAATGAACCCCTTTTTTTAAATTGACAGACATGCATTAATATTGCAATGATCAATGAGATGAATGCACTCTCACAATCAAACACATTCACACAATCAAAAGCACAAACAGCAGCAAACCCAGCCAAAACACGCGATAATAAATAACATGCAAATCAACATTAAATGGACAACATGACAAGATAAATCCTGAAAGTGACCGATACACATTTTCCAGATTCAAATCCCCTTCCTGAGCAGCAAGACTCCTGAGAAACGGGTTTAGAATGTAGAAAGGAGGAACGAAAGAAATAGTCGGTACAAAAAAAAAACAGAAAAGGAAATGAGGTGTGATGAAATGACGAGATGCAGGAATAACCAAGAAACGAATGAAACAATACAAGGGCTAAGAAAAACGCCGTGAGCATTGAAAGGTTAGAGCCGACAAATAGAAAGGAGGTACAGAGGCATAAAACGAAAGTAAGGAACGGGAACAGAGGGAAAACACATAAGAGCTAGGTCGTACGGAATGAACGAACGAAGGAGGACATGAAGACCATGCAAGAGGATGTGAAACCGAAAATTAGAGAAAATAGGATGTGAGATGACGGACTGAAAGAAGAAGAGAAGAGATTAGGAAGAAATACGAACTGGAATATCTAAATAAAAAAACGGAATATGTAAACGGAGAATGCGCAGGACGCTGAGTGTCATCATCGGCATCTAAGAATAGAGGAAGTAAAGCTTACCTAAGAAGCTGTAGGTGAGAGTGGCGGCCTCTCCCTTAGCGCGCCTGGCACGAGCAAAAAGTCACCAACGCGCCAAGCACAAGCAGAACGATTCCAGCAAGAAGTTACAAGAGGGAAAACAAAAGAGAAACACGGACGGAGAGAAAATGAGAAGAGAGATAACAATAGCGGATGGAGAGAGAAGGAAAGGAGAAAGACATACGGAACCTTGAATATGCAACAAAACAGGAGTAACAAGGTAGCAAAAACGAAGGCATGATACAAAAAAAACGGAAAGGTAGTCTTCACGTGACGAAGGCATGATCTCGAGTTAACTTTCTCCTAGTCAACTTAAGTAGGCTAACGATAGTCTTAACAAACTAGCAACACTTGCTACTCCTACTCTTCCAGCTGCTGCTACTCTCTTACCTAGAAACTGGAATAGCGTGACAGACAGGAGTGGTTGGAGAAGAAGCAGAGGAAAGGAAAAGAAGGAACGTGAAAAACCTAACCACCTCATTCGTCGCGTAAAAGTGATTTGTTAAAAATACGAATGAATATCGACGGGTTTAACTCAATGGTTGAGTTTGGCATCAGTATCGGAAGGTTGCAGGATCGATTCTGGTAGACGAATTTAACCCACAGAAAAGTTTGTAGTTAAATCTTAATGAAGATTGTTTAGTTTTTGAACATCAAATACAACGTATACAACTAGACAAATAGCTTCGCAACCCTAGGTCGACTTTGTCGCCTCTTGTTTTTTTTTTTTTTTGGAATTGCTGAGTGCATTAAAAGGACAATGCATCCAACAAGAGCAGTCGTAACTGAGCGTGAGGGCGGGCGTCATGCACCGCCCAGACAGGCAACCTAGGGGGGTCTAAAAAGCCCTCCTTGGCTTGTTCCAAATTGCATCGAAACTGGCCGACCACTTCCACTTCTTGTCGCCAGCCTCACGGATCCTTGTCAGCATTTTTTGCTCAGCTTCGAAAACCCCCCTGAATCTTTTGTGCTTCCCCGACGTGCCCGGCCTCAGACATTTCGCTTCTGTAGCCTTCGTGTATACCCTCGCATGCAGCTGAAAAGCTACCCCGATCCTCCTGAGCACCCTCCTCGCTCTGAACTTCTGCCCTCGAAACGTGGCATCACATCGTTCCACCCACAGCTGGTGGAGGGCGATAGCCGTGAGCGTTCCTTCTGGAAAGTCAGTCACTGTTCCAGATTCCATGAACAGCAGGTCTCCCAACGAGCTCGGAGACCGTGAAGGGTTGAGCATGCGGAGGGCACGACGTAGCCCTGAGACCACTGGTTGAATTCTGGGGCAGGTGAACAGGCAGTGTTCATGCGTCTCCTCCTCCCCGCAGTATGGGCACTTCGGCTTGCAGCTCAAAAAATCCACCCTCTCCCCAACCTGTAGGTTCAGGTTATGCACCCGCGTGAGGACGTCACGTGGCCGGCTCGGGATAGCGAGCGAGTTACGTGTACGAATAACCCGCTGCCAGTCAATCTTTCCACTCCAGCGACCAGCCCACTTCTCTTGTTTCGTCAGGATTGCGGTAGGCTTGGCCCATGCCTCCCTCAACCGCTTCAGAGGGGCGAGCTGCCCGTCCACAAATATGGCTGACCTGAAGATCGAGGTAATTGCGCTTCCCTCCCCTCTGGGTGAAACAGCTCCAGAAACTCCCCCAGCCCCCTGTGCCGAGCCAGGTACCAAGAGGTTCTTCCAATCTGGTGGAGCAGCTGCCAACGCCTTGAGAGCCAAGCGTGCTGACTCTTTCCCTCTCAGCTCCCTCTCCAGGATTTCCATGTCCTTAACCGCTGCTACGCCTGAGGAGTCAGTGGTTACCAGGTCACCCAAACGCGTTTCCCAAAGACCTTTTCCCGCTTGCTGACCTCCGATCGGGTTTGTGCCGTTCAGTAAAATATTCTGTTAAAAACAAGCCGTTCATGCGCCACCTCCTCTTTGTTGAAAACACCCCCGATCACGGCTAATGGCGACATCAGAAAAACCTCACACGTCTGCTTCCACCGTTCCTCGTCACCCGGCCAGTGCTTCAGCAATTTCTCGTGCGCCACGAAAGTGTCGTTCCCCATTGGGAGTCCGGCCGCAGTGAGCATAACTTCCTTTTTTTTCCCGTTCCCCTCCAGCAGTAGACCGCCGATCCTCCTGGCAGCCAAACAAGCGAGTAGGATATCCGGATCCAGCACCCCAAGGCCGCCGTCCACTCTGGGGGTGGAAAGAAGATCCCAGCTCCAAAGGAAATAGCTCCCGTCCGCCGATGCGTTATTCCCTGACAGAAAGTTGTGCATCAGCTTCAAGAGCTGCTTCCAGACGTTCTCAGGTGGGGGATACACCTGCGCCTGGTAAGCGATTCTCGGCGTGATGTAGCAATTTATGATCACCACTCTGGCCGCGATCGTGAGGAAGAGCGCCTTCCATTTTATCAGCTCAACTGTGATTTTTTCGAAGGCTCTCTGCCAGGTTGGCGCACTGCTTCCAGAGGGAGTGACCCACACCCCGAGTAACCGCTCCGCTTCGTCCGCCTTTGCCCACTTAAAACCTCCCAGCGTCCCAGGTCTCCGCCCAAGGTTGTGACCGAGCGGCATGACCACTGACTTGTCTCTGTTTGTCGCCAAACCCGACAGTTGCGCGAAGTAGTCCAAGAGTTTTTCAGCCCTGGCAATCTGTCGCTTCCCCTCCAGGAAGAGTGTCGTGTCATCCGCATAACCCAGGTACACCAGCCGCTGCCCTGCCTTGTTGCAGAGTCCGAGTTTGCGACGGCAAGCTTCTTGCGCAAGGGGTTCCACCGCACACAGGAAGAGGTAAGGGGCGAGTGGACACCCTTGCCTGACTCCTGACTTCACATCTACCGCTTCGCCCAGCCAGCCGTTAACTAAAAGTCTTGTCTTTGTCTCCCTGTGCAGGCCCTCCACCCAGCCGACGAACCTCTCCGGGAAACCCATCTCCCTGAGGACCGTGAAGATGAAGCTTCTTGAGACGGAGTCAAACGCTTTGCGGAAGTCAACCAACAGCAAGTACCAGTCCTCGTCACCCTTCTTTGCCGCCTCAATCACGTCGGCTACCACACCGATCGCGTCCGAGATTCTCCTCCCGGGTATGAACCCATACTGTTCCTCGGAGATTACTCGGTGAAGCAAGGGCCTCATCCTGTTCGCCACCACACGCGCCAGAACTTTGTAAGTGAAGTTAAGTAGAGTGATTGGTCTGTAATTGTCCAGCTTGTCCTTGTCTCCCTTTTTATGAAGCAAAATGGTGACTGCTTCCTTAATGCTGGCAGGAATTGAAGCCGTGTCAGAGAAGTTCTGCGCCATTCTAAGGAATTCCCCACCCAAGATGTCCCAGTTCCGTTCGAAAAGTTCTTTCGGAAGGCCGTCCTTCCCCGGCGACTTATTGTTAGCCAGCGCCTTGAAGGCCTGTTTCACTTCCTGCTCCGTCCAATCTGCTTCCAACATCTCCGCCGCCTCCGCATTCAGCCTTTTCCCCGGAAGTGGCTTCCACCGCTCCGACGAAGTCCTGCCGTCTGCTCCAAACAAGTCGGTGTAGTACTGAGTGGCTGCTTTCAGAATTCCCTGAGCGTCTGAAACTGTCGTCCCACCCACCGTTAACTCCGCGATTTGCGTGCGCTGCTTTCTGACCTTCACCCGTGCCGACAGGAAGGGAGACGGAACCTCCCCTGCAAGCTCCGTGTTCGTGCCTGCCATCAGGTGCAACCTGTCCCGCTTGGCCGCATGATATTCGTGCAATTGCGTTTCTCTGACCAGCAGAAGATCTCTCGTCCGCTGACAGCCTGGACTCCGCATCTGCTCCTGCCTCAGCTCCGCAACTACATCTACCAGATGAGCAATAGTTCTCTTAATCCTCTTCCCCTCCTCTTTCATGTATGAGCGCAGACCCGCGTTCAGCTTACCCAACAGCAGCTGAAAGTCCTCTACTCCGTTCTCCGCCGCCTTGGTAAGAGCGGCTTCCACCGCCTTCCGCACTCCTGGCCTTCCGATTGCTGCTGCGTGCAGCCTCCAGATCCCGGGACCCAGGTGAGTGGTGGCTCTGGTCTTGAAAGCGATTTTTATGGCGAACCCATGATCAGAGATATGTTCTTCAGGCATCATGTGAGCAGCGACTTCAAGATGGGGGAGGAGAGAGCAAGAGATGAGGGCTCGATCGATCCTGGAGCTTGAGTCACTGGAGGCGGAATAGAAGGTAAACTCCCGCTTCTTTGGGTGCAGGGTGCGAAACGAATCTGAGAACTGAAAGCGACTGCAGCGAGCGATGAGCCTGTCGTTTTCTAAGGGTGTCCCCGTCTGTGAGGTTCTGTCTAAAGTGGGGTCCTCTACCGTGTTCAAATCTCCTATCAAGACGACATGCGCGTTGGACTGGATCTGATCTATGGCTGGACCGATGACATTGGTTAGAAAGGAGCATCTGGTGGTGGCATCCGCAGGGAAGTAGGCTGCTAAAAGCACAAGGGTGAGACCCGGTCGGCTAACTTCTGCTACTATCAGTCTGCCAGAGGGGTGTGCGGCGATGCAACGAACTAGGATGGAGGGATCTCTGGTGAGCACCGCAACCCCACCGGCTTTGTCAATGGGGGGGGTGGTGAGGACTGATGCGAAGGGTGGAGTTTTCCAGTAGGGGTGATCGTCTGGAAGTCTAGTGTCTGAGAGAATGAGGATGTCGGCTGCTGTGCGTGTCCATGCTGTGACTCTGGATTGCTTTATCTGTCGCCAAGGCCGTTAACGTTCAGGCCTGCTAAGGAGAAAAAATTCTTGTTCGTCATTTATTCACTGATTGGCAGCCCCTGTTCATCCACAGGCTGATGACGGACACAACGCTAACAACTGCACTCCAACCTACTATCGACCACAGCACACGATTCTCGCATTGCAGCCTCAGAACCCATAGTCTTTCTTCAGGCTGGCAAGGACCGCCTTGTCCAGTGAGACCTTTGTTGCTGTGCCCAGCTTCTCCAAGTTCAGCAGGTGAGTCGCTGAGACGATGTGGTCTGCAGCAGCCATGAAGGATTTTCCTTTCGCCTTTCCACAGCACAATTGCGTACAGATCCACTCCTCGCGGTTGCTGCCGGTTGAGATAAGTGCAATCGCAGGATCTTTCAAGATGGGGGTGATCAGAGCGGAGGTGCTGAGGGATGAGGCTGCGAGAGCAAACGGGGACGTCAGTGCCTGGTGAAAGAGGTAAGGGTGAGGCGACATTATGAAAATGATCGATGCGGTTACCGTTAATACGGTGAATCTTTCCCAGGCACAAGTTCCACTTCCCTATGTTGTTCTGCCGCTCTGTGATGTACAGATCATGATGAATGTCATAATGCTGGCCCCCGCAGAGCAGGCAGGACAGTGAAGGGAAGTGGACTAGCAGCTTCGCGCCAGTCTCCATCGGATTGTCGACGATGTGTCGCCAGCGGTAACGGTCACCAGGATGCTGAACGACCAGGCCCTTGATCACATCAGTATCCGCACCGGTAAGAGGATGAGCCACGCGGTGGAAAGCAAAACCCTCTTTGAAGGCAGACTGCTTCCGCATCTTTAGCTTGAAGCGGACGAGCAGATCCTTCAGCACCTCAGGAACAATGTTAGCAGGAACGCGACGAAAAAGCACTTCAATAGCAAGAGGGTGAGCAGCTTTCTCCTTAAGGTATGAGGCATCTTCCGTGTGCTGCCAGATGCACTTGATTGCCGGACCGTGCGCCTTCTGGTACTCGAAGACATGTGACTTGATATGGTGAGCATCCCTCTCGTCCAGGAAGGAAATTTGCAGCCGGCAGAAGCGCGTCTTCGCCACGTAACCAGGAGTCATCTCCTGAATGTTGGCCGTGATTCCAGCATTCGCGGTAAGGGAGGAGCACCACACCTTAGACATTAGAAGACGGACGGCTGAGATGATAGCTTTGATCTCCTGTGACAGCACCATCGGAATGAGTAAGATAACGGTAAAGCGGAGGCGGAAAGCATCTTCCTTTGCGATATCAATGTCTAATTCTTCATCCGAGTCGTCTTCCAGAAACTCTTCCTCGTCGGCAACCACGGACTGATGCAACTGACTCTTTTCCTCCACTGTCAGTCCCGAGCTTCCCGCAGCACCAGCAGCAGACACTGATGCCGGCTCAACCGCGACAGCCTTATCCTTGGACGAGTTCACCGTGTGTGCCGAATCCTTCCCAACAGCCTCTTCGTCCACAGGTGTTGGCGTGAAGTTCTGATCCGGCATGATGTCGTCAGGGAGAGTAACATCCACGGCCGCCTTAGTCGAGCGACCCTTCGGAGGCATGGTGCGATGATGACTTGAAGAGAACGGCTGAAGGATCGTTGAGCAGATCCTGGTTGACCGATAAGCTTGTGAAGCTTCTGCTGCTCGAGTACTGAGCACCACCTCCTTATAACCTTCTCTCTGCGCCAGGGATTTGCTCTCTTGATCGAAAAGGTGCGTTCCCGAGGTTGAAACCTTGGGATCATGTCGAGGTTGGAAAGACTTGATAATGACCTTGCGTTTTGAAGAGTAGATACACTGCTGATGTATTGTTTTGAAAAAAGGCCTGGACGCGACATTGTCAGAGAACCTTGGAGTTAGGTTAGCTTGAAATATGCTTGCAACAGTGAGCCGAACCCGAGATGCCGAAGATACAATGCCCGCATAGTAGACATAAAAAGGATATCCTCCGCTTCTTAACGAACTCAGGAAAACAGATCTGTGCTCAATGTTACCAACAGGTAAGTAACCTTCACATAACAGGCCTCCGAAGCTGCGCGGGGAAATCCATGGCGGTCTCATGAGAAGGCTTGTTTTGATTTCCCAGCAGCACACCCCAACAAAGGATGGCATCCTTTGTTGTGAGATTGTCTGTCTGAAACAACTGTAGGGCCAAGGGAAGAAATCTAGTAGCTGCCCCAAACACTGTATTGTTGATCCTTGTGCTGTATGTGCTGTCATGGACATCATAAGTTTTGCCTTGAGAATTCCGTGGTGGCAAAGTGCATGGATCGAAGAAATATACTACACCCTGTTTCGCGCTACACTGTCATTGGCTATATGGGCCTTGTAGCTCAACGCGCCAGAGGACACATTATAGTTGACTTTTGCACCAGTACGGTTTGACGTGGTTAGTTACTTTCGAAGACGGTCGTTTGAACGTTTGATATGGCTCGGTAGGGTACCCAGGATAACGAAATTGCGAATCACTCACCCCCTAGAGACGGTTTTTGTAACAGTTCTGAATATGTCCAAGGTACAGTTTCACTGTACCCAGTGAATCCCGTTGAAGTGTAGCGCGAAAGAGGGTGTATGTGCCTTCCTGAAGTAACCAACTTCAGGAGGATAAGCGAGCTAAGGCACAGTGATCAAGCAAGGGTACTGTACTGTAAACCATACACGTGGAAGCAACGGACGTAACCTAAGGGTGCTTGCCGAATCTAGCGGAGGGCAGGAGACAAAAATTCAAAGAAGGAATGCTATCAACACGAGGTTTCGTCGTCCTGGATAGGTGGTGGTGGTCCTTTCTCCACCGCCATTTTTTAGCACCTAGAGAATCGCGTTGCGCTGGACGCCTCTCACGCGTGCACGAGCATGCCCTAGCATTTGATTCGTCAATATGAGATTTTCAGTTGGGAAATCCACTAGCTCATCCTGACTTGGAAATGGAGGCCGAATAAGGAGAGCGGAAAATCTTCGGGCAATCTTCCTACGCCTACGAGAGGGGAACGGCAGACTTGCCGAAGTTCTTGGGTTTGGGGCAGCGAGAATGCTGAGACAACTAAAGGAAAATATGTTATGAGTTGTACTAAAAAGATTGCCAGTATTCAATAACGCAGAAGTGATTACAACTACTGAGCAAACAACGAGGCCTAGGCATAATATAGCAAAGCTAGCTAGGCCGAGGTCGCGGAGTCGCGCGAAGGTTGAGTGCGGGTTTGGGGTTGGGAAACCTGAAGGCGACGCGGAGAACGTTCGGATGGCGATGTCGACGGACCGAGCCTGAACTCCGAAAGTTGGGATTGTGCGCTTAAGAAGTGCCTTAGTAAGGAATTAGCAAAATTCCTTACAAGTAACCAACATGGGACTCGATAACGCGAATGGTAAAAAGGCGACGCGAACGGTCACTGTATCGGGTTTGCTGACGGGTTTGGTAAGTGGGGTCACGGATTCAGTCACTAACATCAAGTTAAAAATCACACGAATGGTCACACATGTAACTCCCGCCAATAATCCTTGAAACTCTACGAAATTCCCGCTCGCGCCCAACCAATCAGCTAACTTCAAAAAAAAAAAAAAAAACTAAAACCCAATCGGAATCGGATGCGGTTTGGGAACGGATCAGCCCTGAACACATGTGAAGTTGTGTTTATGGTGGATTCATCCGAAAATGCATCCAAGTTCGTTTTGGGTATTATCTTTTTTTCGGGCGGGAGTTTTATCTGTGACCATTTGAGTTATTTTTCCCAGTTGATTGTGACTAATTCTGTGAAACGTTTCATCAAACACATGAAAACACCCTCTGCAGTGACCGTCAGGGCTTTGGTTAGCAGGGTAAATCACCCTTACAACCCTTACTATAAGGCTGGGGTTATCTTCCTTTGCCTTTTTTTTTTTTCAGAGTTGTTTGCTGGTGGACCCTTTTTTGAAAAAGCTATGTTTCACAATGGGCTGATATTTCAGAGTGGTCTGTGTAACCGGACTGATGTGAAAGACTCGAAACGAATTTGACACTGACGAATTTCGGCGGGGGGGGGGGGGTGTGAAAATGAGTAAGCAGGAATGGATGAACTATGAATGAAAGCAGTACAAATATGAAACCCTAACTGGGTTGTACCCCCTATGGGATACCCCACTACAGCTTACACAGCAGTATAAGCTATAGATATGTTCTGACACACCCCCATAGGCAAAGTGGGGGAGAACAAGGGGTCACAAGACCAGTCAAGCAAGACAAAGCAAAGCTCAGGGTGGATCACAAAGTCACCACACAGTCCGAGCACAAGAGCAAGGCCAAAGGCCAGTTCACAAGCAAGAGTACAGACACATATATAAAACTAGACAAGCAAGAGCAGGTATATATATATGTCACAGTACAAGTAAAGTCAAGAGGAGAGCAAGTGAGGCAAGACAGGCACAAGACCCAGCTGGGTGCAGAAGCGCTGATGGTCACAAGGCGCAAGTGCCTTGGTGAACACATCAGCAGTGTTGGCCTCAGAGGCCACGTACGCAAGTCACAACTGACCACGCTGCTGCAACTCACGAGCAAGGAAGTAGCGGAGAGAAATGTGCTTCGTTCTGTGCTCCAAGCGCTGCTCTCGACACAAGGCCAGCATAGCCTTGTTGTCTACGTACAGCACTGGAGGAGAACGAGGCGGCTCTCCAAGGTCAGTCAGCAGGTAGGTGAGCCAACGAAGCTCCTGTGCAGCCATGGCTCCGGCGTAGATCTCAGCCTCACAACTGGAGCCGAGAACCGAAGACGAGCGAGTAGACCGCCACGAGACAGAGCCGGAACCAAGGCTGAAGGTGTAACCCTGTGACGACCGCTGCGTAGCCTGGTCGTCAGCCTAAGAAGCGTCCGCGTGGCCGGTAAGGACCACTGGACTCCGCCCTCCAAGCACTAGCCCCATGCCTGACGTACTGCACAGGTAGCGCAATACCCTCTTCGCTGCAGCCATGTGCTCCGGTCTGTGTCTCCCAGGAGCAACATAGCGTGCAAGAATGCTCAGAGGGTATGCAAGGTCAGGTCGTGTGCAGGTCATCAGGTACATGAGGCAGCCAACAAGCTCTGCATACGGACCACTCGACTCTACGGACTCATCCAAAGGCAGAGCTGAGAGTGAGTGGCGAGTAGGCAGAGGAGTGGCCTGAGGCGAGGAGTACGTGAAGCCGAAGCGCTGAAGGACCTGCTGCACCATGTGTGACTGAGTCAAGGTAATGGTGCGGCGTGCTCTGTCCCGAGTGATCTGCAAGCCAAGGTAGCTGCGCAGTTCACCCAGGTCTGTGCACGTGTGTCTCTTCAGCAGCTCGGACTTCACGTAGGCGAGTCCAGCAGTGTCCGCTGTGGCAAAGACCAAGTCGTCGACGTACACGAGGATGTAGAACGGCGGCAGGGAAGTGTCGGTGCGAAGAAACAGCGACGGGTCAGCAGTAGAAGGAGTAAACCCAAGAGCCGCAAGCGTAGTCCTCAGTGTGTCGTGCCACTCACGCGGTGCCTGGCGGAGACCGTAGACTGGTCGTCTGAGGCTCCACTGGGTGCCAGGAGGGAAAGTCCCAGTGAAGCCAGGTGGACGGCGAAGCCAGATCTCCTCGTGCAGGCTACCCTGCAAGAACGCAGTGCTGAAGTCGAGAGAGTGAAGCTCGTAGTCGCGCTGAGCGGCTATGTGCAGCAGCACCCGAAGAGTAGTCATCTTCGGGGTGGGAGAGAAGGTCTGAAAGTAGTCAACTCCCTGCCGCTGACTGAAGCCACGAGCAACGTACCGTGCCTTGAAGACAGGTGGAGAGCCCGGCGGCCGCTTCACCCTGAAGATCCACATGCCACTGACGATGTTCGCCCCAGGAGGGGGAACCGCGTCAACGTAGGTGCCTGTGGACTTCCAGGAAGCCATCTCTGCATCCATAGCTGCCTGCCACTGAGAGGAGTAGGGACCCTCTACGGCCTCCGCGTAAGAACGCGGAGTCGGGATGTCTAGTGCATCCGGGTCTCCCTCAGGGGCAAGCAGTACAGACGCGAGATGAGGTGAAGCAGCCGCTAGACACTGTAACTCCTCCTGCCTGTCCTCTAGGACGTCCGTGCCAAGAGCACACTCACCCCCGACGGACGGAGGACAGACAGACGCAGACTCAGCAACAAGACTAGCAGCGTAGTCGAGACGACAGCGAGCAGCAAAGTCGACGAGCTCAGCGACTAGAGCAGACGCAGCAGTGGACTCAAAAGAGGGGTCAGTGACGACAGTAGCAAGCAGACGCGTGATAGTAGGACTCGCAGCGCGAAGAGAGTCCGACTCAGGGTCGGCAAGCGCAGGAAGAGAGGACTCAGGAGGAGAAGGCAAAGGGGCACGCAGAGGAGCAGTGGACGGACGCAGAGACATCCGGTGCGTGCCAGGGACAGGAGGAGGACGCTGACGCGAACTGCGACCACTAGCGCGAGCAGCACGAACAGGCGACGCGGGGCGAGACGCAGGCTCACGACGCTCAGCAAGACCTCCAGTAGGACCAGTGTAAGGAGAGGGAGCAGGCAGTGGAGAGGAAGGCTCCAGTAGGGACTGCGACTGGACAGGCGGTGGACCCTCTACTGGAGGAGAAAGACCAAGAACCTGCTGAAGGAGCGGAACGAAGTACGGCCGAGGCCGCGCGGCAGCTCCAGTCTCAGCAGGGACAGCACCAGCACCCTCAGCGACTGCACCAGCGCCACCCACACCTCCAGTGGCAGGACCAACAGCAGCAGGCTCAGCACGAACGCCCCCAGCAGCTCCAGCTCCAGGAGGACCCGCAGGTCCAGCAGCTCCGGGACCGGCAGCACCCGCACCCTCGACGATCGAAGAAGCTCCAGCTCCAGCTCCAGCAGCACCTCCAGACTCAGCAGCACGCCTCCAGCGGCGAGCGAACCACTCGCGCAGCTCCTGTGGAGAGAGGGGCTCCCGGCGAGACGCAGCAGCAGGAGAAACCCCAGGCTCAGCAGCCCCAGACGCAGCACCCCCAGGCTCAGCAGCTCCCAGCTCAGCACCCCCAGGCTCAGCAGCTCCCGACCCAGCACCCCCAGACCCAG
Source organism: Closterium sp. NIES-65 (assembly GCA_948144175.1). Classification (NCBI taxonomy): domain Eukaryota; kingdom Viridiplantae; phylum Streptophyta; class Zygnematophyceae; order Desmidiales; family Closteriaceae; genus Closterium; species Closterium sp. NIES-65. The sequence continues at coordinate 645,868 of CANXME010001279.1, forward strand.
CACCTCCAGGCACAGCACCCCCCGGCTCAGCACCCCCAGGCTCCGCACCCACCGCAGTAGCACCCTCAGGCCCAGCACCCCCAGCAGTAGTACCCCCAGGCACAGCACCCCGGCGCACAGTACCCCCAGAGTCAGCACCCCCAGGCTCAGCACCCGCAGCAGGACCAGAGTCACCAGTAACCTCGACCGGGGCAACGGCGTCTACCTGGGACACACCTGAGGGGGCAGGAACCTGAGGGGGGAGGGGGTCTACCGGGGGGGGAACCGGCACAAGGAAGTCCGGGGGAGGGGGGAGGGAAGGAGTGCGGTAGGGGAAGAGACGGTAGAAGGGGACTGACTCGTCGAACGTGACGTCCTGGGAGGACAGAACACGACGAGAGGAGGGGTGGTAAAACTGCCACCCTGGGGCGTCAGTGGGGAAGCCAAGAAAGACACAGGGAGCAGCACGAGGGGACAGCTTGTCCGCAGACAAGTCGCGGACAAACGCCCGAGATCCCCAGACACGGAACACAGACGCATCGCCAACCTTCCCTGTCCACAGCAAGACTGGGGACATCGCAGGCCGAGAGACCCGGGGGTGAAGGTTGAGCTGATGCGCCGCGTACCTCACCGCAAACGGCCACAGAAAATGGGGGGCAGCCGCATGCATCATGGACGTACGAGCGACATCCATGAGCATGCCAATGCGGCGCTCAGCAATCCCATTTTGCTGTGGTGAGTCCGGAAGCGTGAAGGTCTGGCGGATCCCCCGTGCACGACAGTAGTCTCGCAGAAGGCGAGAAGAGAACTCTCCGCCTCTGTCAGAGTGCAGACGCAGAACAGGAAAGTCCGAGCCGAAGCTCTTCCTGAGCTGGAGACGAGCCTCGCGGATCCAGTCGATCAGCACCTCAGTGACCTCACCCTTGCTGCGCAAGGGGAGGACTGTGGTGTAACGCGAGTAGTCGTCAACCACCAACAGGAAGTATCGCTCGTAACCCTGCCCACGGACGGGGGCAGGGCCCCACACATCCATGTGAAGCGTTTGCAGGGGAGCCTCTGTCGGGGGGAAGCGGGAGGAGTGAGGAGTAGCCCGGAGGCGACCCTCGACACAGGGGACACAGGAAGGTCCTGGCCCGGAGGGGAGAGGAGGGAGAGACAGGGGAAGACCAGAGACAAGGACACGGGAAGCCATGCTCCGAAGACGGGGCAAGGAGGGGTGGCCAAGACGGTGGTGCCACAGGAGAGTCTCGTGAGACAGAAGGCGACAAGAACAGGGGGCAGACTCAGGACCTGACCGGGACGCAGCAGCAAGTACCTGACCCGACGCAGCCACCTGACCAGACGCAGGGACAGGAGGAGACTCAACGGTCAGGGTGTAGAGACTCGACCCCGGCCGACGCGAGAACGTGGCCAGGTGTCGGCCTGTGCGAGCCTCCGTGCAGTGGGTCACCCGCTGACGCGCAGGAGTGAACTGGTGAACACCCCCATCCTGCAGGTCCGCTCCACTCACCAAGTTCGTAGAGAACGAGGGAAGGTACAGACCCGACAGGGTGCCCGAAGGGGCAGCCGGACACGGGAGGACAGTGGAGAAGTGAGACAGGACAGGACCCCCAGAGGGGTCAGCAAGGGAGACCGCAACCGGCCTGGCGAGCGGCGAAAGGGTAGTGCGGTCTCGAAAGAAGGAGCGAGAAGCTCCGGAGTCAAGTGTGAAGGTGAGGGAGGACGAGGACGACTCAGTACCTGAGAACGCAGTCTCACCAGTACCTGAGAGTGCAGACGCACTGGCACCTAGAGCAGCAGCCTCACAAGCACCTAGCGCAGCAGTACCAATGCCCGGGTCGGGCTGGAAACACCGGTAACCCTCATTCTCCTCACTATAATCCACAACATACATAGCAGTAAGGATAGCATCAAAATCAAGATCAAAGATCGCTACACCAGCCCTGAGAAGCTCATCCCAGCGAGGGATCTCACTAGCCCCAGGGAACTGCTGACGCCAAGCGTCCGTCAGGCGGCCAAAGCAGCGCTGGGTGGCGTGGGCACCCCCACACTGCTCACCCGCGCGGTCGCCGGAACGAAGAACGTAGGTGCAGGGACCAGTACCCCCACCCCTCTGACGCCCAGCGTACCACTCACGAAGCTGCTGAGGCGAAGGGATGTCCCGTGAGTGCTGCTGCTGCTGCCGGTGCGAGCGCTGGCCACCACCACCGCCGCTACGCTGCTGGGTACCACCCCGACCAGCTCCACCTCCTCCACCACTACTGCCTCCGCCGCTGCCGCCTCCACTGCCTCCACCTCCGCCGCCTCCACCTCCGCCGCTGCCTCCACCACCACCGCTGGCACCACCACCACCGTCTCCGCCGCTGCTGCCACCACCACCACCACCACCCCCGCCACTAGTCCCGCAGCCACCCCCACTCCCTCCGCCGCCACCGCCGCCACCGCCACCGCCCCCCCCAGCTCCACCCGCGCCCTTGCCTCCCTTGCCCCTGCTGGAGCGACGTCTCCAACTAGGGGCAGACGCCGCGCCGACCGACTCAAGACCAAGCAGGTCGGCAGCAGCAGCAGAGGCAACAGAGGGCAGCAAGGGGGAAGGAGAGCACCCCTCAAAGATGGGGGTGCGAGGGTCACCACGAGAAGCACCTACAGCGACTATGCTCTTCTCCGCTGCAAGGAGGGCCTTCTCGAGGAGGTCGACGGTGAGAGTGGTGGGACAGACCGCGAGAAAGTGGTCCCTGACGACGCGAAGGGAGTCAGGGAGGCGTGCGACTACGTAGTAGAGAGCGATGTACATGGGGGGGGGGTTCTTAGCGCAGAACTCAGCAGGAAGGGCGGCGCGGTAGCGAGTGTCACTAGTGCGGAGGTGCGTAATGAGGTCAGCGACAGTGGGAAAGGCAGAGAGGTCAGGAAAGAGGTAGGGAAGCATGAGACGGCTCAGTGCAGCAGTGGCAGGGGAGGAGTAGCGCGCAACTACAGCGTCGTACAAGGTCTGAGCACTCTTGTACTGACTAAAGTGCGCACGCTCAGAGGTAGGGAGGTGGCGACGCACAGCAAGACGTGCAGCAGCATCGCGGGTGGCCCACTTAGAGCGGACAGTGGGATCAGCATCAGCAGCAGGAGCAGGAGAGGCGCCAGAGGTGAGGTCAAAGAGAGAAAGGTCATCAGCCCTGTCGCACTGTAAGAATAGCTGCAGGTCGTCTAGCCAGACCTCAAAATCAATGGCGCGACCCTCAGCGTCAAAAGCTAGGACACTAGGGGTAGCCATGACGACGACTGTGAAGCAGTGCAAGCAGTAGGGGGGAGAGCACGCAGTGACAGTGGGACTGTGCTCACCAGGCAGGGCAGGTCGCGCAGCTCGACAGAAAAGCAGAACGGCGACCGGGCGGCTCAGGTGTACAGCGGATCGGCTCCCGGGCGGCTCGACGGCAGGGCGGCTCGGGTGCAGGGCGGCTCGGCTCCCGGGCGGCTCGGCTGCAGGGCGGCTCGGGTGCAGGGCGGCTCGGCTCCCGGGCGGCTCGGCTGCAGGGCGGCTCGGGTCCCGGGCTGCTCGGCGACAGGCGGCTCGGGTCGCGTAGAAGTGAGAAGGGGCGGGGCCGCGTCAAGGCCGGCGGTAGGGCCGCGTAGGAGCCGGGGCAGGGCCGCGAAGGAGCCGGGGCGGGGCCGTGATAGGAGCCGGGGCAGGGCCGAGTAGGAGGCCGGCTGTGGGGCCGCTTAAGGGGCCGGCTACGGGGCCGAGTAGGAGCCAGCTGCGGGGCCGCGTGAGAGCCGGCGCGGGGCCGCGTAGGAGCCAGCGTAGGAGCCGGCGCGGAGCCGCGTAGGGGCCGGGGACGGGCCGCGTAAGGAGCCGGCGCGGGGCCGCGTAGGAGCTGGCGGCGTGGCCGCGTAAGGGCCGCGTAAGGGCCGCGTAAGGGACCGGCGCGGGGCCGCGTAAGGAGCCGGCGGCGTGGCCGCGTAAGGGCCGCGTAAGGGCCGCGTAAAGGGCCGGCGCGGGGCCGCGTAAGGGCCGCGTAGGAGGCGACGCGGGGCCGCGTAAGGGCCGGGGCGGGGCCGCGTAAGGAGCAGGCGGCGGGGCCGCGTAAGGAGCAGGGCGGGGCCGCGACAGAGTGGGCGGCGAGGCCGCAGGGGAGAGGGCGACTCGAGGGGTCGCTAAAAAAAATCGCGCCTCGGGGGCGCGCTTCGGTGGGCCCAAAAAAAATTTCGGTCCTGGAGGGACCTAGCTCTATACCATGTGAAAATGAGTAAGCAGGAATGGATGAACTATGAATGAAAGCAGTACAAATATGAAACCCTAACTGGGTTGTACCCCCTATGGGATACCCCACTACAGCCTACACAGCAGTATAAGCTATAGATATGTTCTGACAGGGGGGGGGGGGGGGGGGGGTGTTCCAGCACATCAACAGTCGGCGAAAATCTTGCCGCAATTAGCGGCTAACTTTCACAATCACGACTGTGCAGGTCGCCTTGACGGCCCGGACCGCCAGGACACGGCGCAGCCGTGCAGAGTGGCAGGACATCATCGCGTCCCATCACGGCGCGCGCACACACTCCCCTCCACACCGAACCTTCCAGATTCCCACTCCCATCACACACCCTCCCTGGACACCCCATCGGGAAGCTCTCACAGCAACGCTCTGCAGACAAGCAGCGTCTTTTCTACAAGCTCAGCCACTATCTCACCACCACGCAGCTCCCGTCTGAGTGGCTAGCTAGCTAGCCACATCCCGTTTTCCATTCCATGGCTGCTGGCGTTCTGTGTAACGATGAAGACGAAGCCGGCAAGCCTCGTTCCGACTCTCCCCCGAGAACAGGTCTTAGCTTTCTGAGGCCTTTTGCGGTTCCCGTTACCGAGTCTGTCCAGACGCGGGCAGATCCGCCCTCCCTACCCACTACTGGTTCCAATGCTACGACCCCAGAACCTGCCGCTGTCGGCCCATCCCAAGAACCCACAGAGCCTGGACGGGAGTTGAGTGGCACAAAGCGCAAATCAGGCGCCAGTACTGTGCCGTAGAAATGGCGTCAGCGGAAGCTCAGCTTTACACGGGAGCCCAGTCTAGGCGACGAGGTGGCTGACAACGACGGAGACAATGAAGAGGAGGAAGATGTCACAGTCAGAACATTATAGCTTATACATCTGTGTAGGCTGTGGTGGGGTAGCCCATAAGGGGTACAACCCAATTAGGGTTAGTACTTGTACCCAACTGTTTCATAGTTCAATCATTCTCGTTCTAATTCTCACATGGTATAGAGCAGGTTCCCCCGTGGGAACTGTTCCTAGGGCCCACCGACCTTTTTTTTTTCCTGCCCGGAGCGCGCTTGGCCCCTGCCCGAGTCGCGCCCCGTGTGACTCCCCTTCGTGGCCTCTAGCGGCCTCCCTCACGGCCCCTAGTGGCCCCGTCGCGCCGTACTCATGGCCCCGTCGCGCCGCCCTTGCGGCCCTCTTCGCACCGCCCTTGCGGCCCCTTTCCGCGGCCCCGTCACCGCCCTTTCAGCGGAGCGTCGCCGCCCTTTCCGCGGCCCCGTCGCCGCCCTTTCAGCGGCCCCGTCGCCGCCCTTCCACGGGCTCGCCGCCCGCCCTTGCAGCGGCCTCGTCGCCACCCTTCCGCGGCCCCGACGCCGCCCTTCTGTGGCCCCGTCGCCGCCCCTCCGCAGCCCCGACGCCGCCCTTCCACGGCCCCGTCGCCGCCCTCCAGCGGCCCCGTCGCCGCCCGTCCGCGGCCCTGTCGCTGCCCTTTCAGCGGCCCCGTCGCCGCCCTTTCAGCAGCCCCATCGCCGCCCGCCCTTTCAGCGGCCCCGTCGCCGCCCTTCCGCGGCCCCGTCGCCGCCCTTCAGCGGCCCCGTCGCCGCCCTTCCGCGGCCCCGTCGCCGCCCTTCCGCGGCCCCGTCGCCGCCCTTCAGCGGCCCCGTTGCCACCCTTCCGCGGCCGCGTCGCTGCCCTTTCAGCGGCCAGACGCCGCCCTTTCAGCGGCCCGTCGCAGCCCTTTCAGCGGCCCCATCGCCGCCCTTCCGCGGCCCCGTCGCCACTCAGCCGCCCAGCGCCAGAGCCGCCGAGCAGCCGAGCCGCCGAGCAGCCGAGCCGCCGAGCAGCCGAACCGCCGAGAAGCCGAGCCGCCCTGCAGCCGAGCCGCCCGACCGCCGAGCCGCCGTGCAGCCAAGCCGCCCGACCGCCGAGCTGCCCAGCAGCCGAGCCGCTGAGCCGCCGGGCCGCACCGCAGCCGAGGCGCTGCCGCCTGTCTGCCTGCCCGGGACCGCCCCACTTGCCTGGTAAGAGCAGCGCCTCTACCACTGCACTGCCCTGCCCCACTGTACTCACTGCCTATCTACTGCTGTCATGGCCTCCCCTAGTGTCCTCACCTTTGACGCTGAGGGTCGGGCAGTTAACTTTGAGGTCTGGGTAGATGATTTGTAGCTTTTCCTACAGTGCGATAGGGCAGACGGTCTCTCCCTGTTTGACCTCCCTTCTGGTGCCTCTCCTGCCCCTGTTGCTGATGCTGACGCCACTGTTCGCTCACAGTGGGCCACGCGTGATGCTGCTGCTCGCCTTGCTGTGCGCCGCCACTTACCGACCACTGAGCGTGCACACTTTAGCCAGTACAAGAGTGCTCAGACCTTGTACGCTGCTGTAGTTGCATGCTACTCTTCTCCTGCCACTGCTGCACTGAGCCGCCTCATGCTACCGTACCTCTTCCCTGACCTCGCTGCCTTTCCCACAGTCGCTGACCTCATTCCGCACCTCCGCACTAGTGACACTCGCTACCGCGCTGCGCTTCCTGCTGAGTTCTGCGCCAAGAACCCCCCCCCAATGTACATCACCCTCTACTACATAGTCACCCGGCTCCCTGACTCTCTCCGCGTAGTCAGGGACCACTTCCTCTCAGTTTGCCCCACCACTCTCACCGTTGACCTCCTCGAGAAGGCCCTCCTAGCAGCAGAGAAGAGCATAGTCGCTGTAGGAGCCTCTCGTGGTGACCCTCGCACCCCTGTTCTCCCTCCCCCCTCTTACCCTCTGTTGCCTGTGCTGCTGCGGCCGACCTCGTTGGTTTCGAGTCGGTCGGCGCTGCGTCTGCCCCGAGCGGGAGACGCCGCACCGGCAAGGGCAAGGGGGGCAAGGGCGCTGGAGGGGCTGGCGGGGGCGGTGGAGGTGGTGGTGGAGGCAGTGGAGGGAGTGGGGGTGGTGGTGGGAGTGGTGCCGGGGGTGGCGGTGGCGGCGGCAGCAGTAGAGGCGGCGGAGGCGGCGGTGGTGGCGGAGGGGGCGGAGGCGGCAGAGGTGGCGGAGGAGGCGGAGGTGGAGGAGGCGGCGGAGGCGGCGGCGGCAGCGGCAGCGGTGGTGGAGCGGGTCGCGACTCTGCGCAGAGGAGTGGCTCACGTGGTGGTCCGCGCCAGCAGCAGCGGAGTGGTGTCACCCTGTCCCCTCAGCAGCTTCGTGAGTGGTACACTGCGCGCCACCGCGGTGGGGGTTTGGGTCCCTGCACTTACGTCCTCCGTACCGGTGACCGAGCTTGTGAGCAGTGCGGGGGCCCGCACTCCACCCAGCGCTGGTTCGGTCGCCTGACGGACGCGTGGCGTCGCCAGTTCCGTGAGGCGTCAGAGATCCCTTGCTGGGGAGATCTGTCTAGGGCGGGGGTTGCCGTCTTTGATCTTGACTATGATGCTATCCTTGCTGCCATGTATTCTGTGACTACTAGTGTTGAGGGTGACTGTTACCTGTGTGTACCGCCTGACCCGGGCATTAAGGCAACTGCTCTAGGTGCTAGTGCGTCTACTGCCCCAGGTGCCAGTGCGTCTGCTGCCCCAGGTGCTGGTGAGTCTGCTCTCTCAGGTACTACGTCGGCTCAGGCCTTCCACACCTTCACCCTTGACTCGGGTGCGTCCCGCTCCTTCTTTCGAGACCGCACCACTCTTACGCCGCTCAGTCGGCTGGTTGCAGTCTCCCTGGAAGACCCCTCTGGGGGTCCTGTCCTTGCTAGCTTCTCCACTTTCTTACCGTGCCCGGCAGCCCCCTCTGGAACCCTGTCAGGTCTCTACCTCCCCTCAATCTCTACGAACTTGGTGAGTGGAGCGGACCTACAGGATAGGGGGGTTGACCAGTTCACTCCTGCGAGTCAACGGGTGACCCACTGCACGTGCGCTCGGACAGGCCGACACTTGGCCACGTTCACTCGTCGGCCAGGGTCGAGCCTGTACACCCTTACTACTGAGTCTCCTCTGGCTGCTGAGTCTGGCCAGGTAGCTACGTCGAGTCAGGTGTTTGCTGCAGCGTCCAGGTCTGGTCCTGAGTCTGCTCCCTGCTCGTGTCGTCTCCTGTCCCACCAGACTCTCCTCTGGCACCACCGCCTTGGTCACCCCTCCCTGCCTCGTCTCCGAGGCATGGCCTCCCGTGTCCTTGTCTCCGGTCTCCCTCGGTCTCTCCCTCCCCTACCTCCGGGGCCTGGCCCTACTTGCGTCCCCTGCGTCGAGGGGCGACAGCGCGCCGCCCCTCACTCCTCCGAGTTTCCTCCGACAGAGGCTCCGCTACAGACCCTCCACATGGACGTGTGGGGCCCCGCCCGCGTCCGTGGATGGGGGCACAAGCGTTACTTCCTGTTGGTGGTTGACGACTAATCGCGCTACACCACAGTCTTCCCCTTGCGCAGCAAGGGTGACGTCACTGAGGTGTTGATCGACTGGATCCGCGCAGCTCGTCTCCAGCTCAGAGAGAGTTTCGGCTCGGACTTTCGTGTTCTGCGTCTGCACTCGGATAGAGGCGGGGAGTTTTCCTCTGCCCGTCTGGAAGCATTCTGTCGTGCACAAGGCATCCGCCAGACCTTAACGCTTCCGGCCTCTCCACAGCAAAATGAGATTGCTGAGTGCCGCATTGGCATGATCATGGACGTCGCTCGTACGTCCATGATGCATGCGGCTGCCCCCCATTTTCTGTGGCCGTTTGCGGTTCAGTACGCCGCGCATCAGCTCAACCTTCAGCCCCAGGTCTCCTTGCCAGAGACCTCCCCCGTCTTGCAGTGGACCGGAAAGGTTGGCGATGCGTCTGCATTTCGGGTCTGGGGATGTCGGGCGTTTGTCCGCGACTTGTCTGCGGACAAGCTGTCCCCCCGTGCTGTTCCCTGCCTCTTCTTTGGCTTCCCCCCTGACGCGCCTGGGTGGCAATTTTACCACCCCACCTCGCACCGTGTTCTGTCCTCCCAGGACGTCACCTTTGACGAATCGGTGCCTTATTACCGTCTCTTCCCCTACCGCACTGGGCCCCCCCCCCCCCTGCCGCCGCTCTTCCTTGCACCAGGTCCTCCCCCGGTAGACCCCCTCCCCCCTCAGGGTCTTGCCCCGTCAGGTGTGTCCCAGGTAGACGCAGTCGAGCCTGTCGAGGTAGCTGTTGACTCTGGTGCTGCTAGAGGTGCTGAGCCTGCGGGTGCCGGGTCTGGGGGTGCTTAGACTAGGGGTGCTGAGCCTGGGGGTGCGGAGTCTGGGGGTGCTGAGACTGGGGGTGCTGAGTCTAGGGGTGCTGAGCCTGAGGGTGCTGGGTCTGGGGGTGCGGAGCCTGGGGGTGCGGAGCCTGGAGGTGCGGAGCCTGGGGGTGCCGAGCCTTGGGGCGCTGGGACTGCTTGTGTGGCCGCCGGCGGTGCTTCGTCGAGGCGGGAGCCACTCTCTCCACAGGAGCTGCGCGAGTGGTTTACCCATTGCTGGAGACGTGCTGCTGAGACTGGGGGTGCTGCTGGGGCTACTAGATTTGGTCCTTCTGGAGCTGCTGGCGGTACTAGTGCTGTTGGAGCTGGAGCTGCAGGGGTTGTTGGCGCTGGTGTTTCTACTGGCGCTGGTGCGTCTGGGGGTGCTGCTGAGGCTGCTGGAGCTGACGGTCCTACTAGAGTTGGTGCTGCTGGAGCTGGAGCTGCTGGGGGTGTTGGCGCTGGCGCTGTTGCTGAAGCTGGTGTTTCTGAGGGTGCTGGAGTTGGCGCTGTTGGAGCAGGAGGTGCTGCTGGCGCTGGTGCTGCCGCTTGGTGTACTAGTGCCGTCCCTGCTGGTTCTGGAGGCGCTGAGTGGCCGAGGACGTACTTCGTTCCGCTCCTGGAGCAGGTTCTTGGTCTCCCGCCCTCTCCTGGTCATGCTCCTTCCTTAGAGTGTCCACAGCCTGTCCAGTCGCAGTCACAGTTACAGCCCACCTCCCCTCTACCTGCTCCTTCTCCCTACACTGGTCCTACTGGAGGTCTTGCTGAGCGTCGTGCGCCTGCGTCTCATCCTGCGTCGCCTGTTCGTACTGCTCTCACTAGTGGTCGTACTGCGCGCCCGCGTCCTCCTGCGGTCCCCGTTACACACCAGATGGCGCTGCGTCCTTCCACTGCTCCTCTACGTGTCCCGTTGCCGTCTCCTCCAGAGTCCTCTCTTCCTACATTTGCTGACCTGGAGTCTGACTCCCTTCGTGCTGCTAGTCCTTTGGTCACGCGTCTCCTTGCTACTGTTGTCACTGACCCTTCCTTTGAGTCCACTGCTGCGTCTGCCCTAGTTGTTGAGCTTGTCGAATTTTTTGCTCGCTGTCGTCTAGACTACGCTGCCAGTCTCGTTGCTGGGTCTGAGTCTGTCTGTCCTCCGTCCGTCGGGGGTGAGTGTGCTCTTAGCACGGACGTCCTTGTAGACAGGCAGGAGGAGTTCCAGTGCTTTGCTGCTTCTTTGCCCCATCTCGTGTCCACGCTGATTGCCCCTGAGGGAGACCCGGATGCACCAGACATCCCGACTCCTCGATCGTACGCTGAGGCGATCGAGGGTCCCTACTCCTCTCACTGGCAGTTAGCCATGGACGCAGAGATGGCTTCCTGGAAGTCCACAGGCACCTACATCAACGAGGTTCCCCCACCTGGGGCGAACATCGTCAGTGGCATGTGGATTTTCAGGGTGAAGCGGCCGCCGAGTTCTCCGCCTGTCTTCAAGGCGCGCTACGTGGCTCGAGGCTTCAGTCAGCGGCAGGGAGTTGACTACTTCCAGACCTTCTCTCCCACCCCGAAGATGACCACTCTTTGGGTGCTGCTGCACATAGCCGCTCAGCGCGACTACGAGCTTCACTCTCTTGACTTCAGCACAGCTTTCCTGCAGGGCAGACTGCACGAGGAGACCTGGTTGCGCCGCCCACCTGGCTTCACTGGGTCGTTTCCCCCTGGTACCCAGTGGAGCCTCCGGCGGCCAGTCTACGGTCTCCGCCAGGCACCTCGTGAGTGGCACGACACACTGAGGACTACACTTGCAGCTCTTGGGTTTGCTCCTTCTATAGCCGACCCGTCGCTGTTTCTGCGCACCGACACCTCTTTGCCGCCGTTCTACATCCTCCTGTACGTCGACGACTTGGTCTTTGCCACTGCTGACACTGCTAAACTCGCCCGCGTGAAGTTTGAGCTGGGTGAACAGACACACGTGCACAGACCTGGGTGAACTGCGCAGCTACCTTGGCTTGCAAATCACCTGGGACAGAGCACAGCGCACCATTACCCTGACTCACTCACACATGGTGCAGCAGGTCCTTCAGCGCTTCGGCTTCACGTACTCCTCGCCTCAGGCCACTCCTCTGTCTACTCGCCACTCGCTCTCAGCTCAGCCTTCGGATGAGTCCGTAGAGCCGAGTGGCCCGTACCCCGAGCTTGTTGGCTGCCTCATGTACCTGATGACCCGCACAAGACCTGACCTTGCATACCCTCTTAGCATCTTGGCACGCTATGTTGCTCATGGGAGACACCGACCAGAGCACATGGCTGTAGCGAAGAGGGTGCTGCGCTACGTGTGCAGTACGTCGGGCATGGGGCTAGTGCTTGGAGGGCTACGTCGAGTGGTCCTCACAGGTCACGCAGACGCTTCTTGGGCTGAGGACCAGGCTCTGCAGGGGTCGTCACAGGGCTACATCTTCAGCCTTGGCTCCGGCTCTGTTTCGTGGCGGTCTACCCGCTCGTCCTCTATTCTCAGCTCCAGCTGTGAGGCTGAGATCTACGCAGGGGCCATGGCTGCACAGGAGCTACGCTGGCTCACCTACCTGCTGACTGACCTAGGAGAGCCGCCTCGTTCTCCTCCAGTTCTGTACGTAGACAACAAGGCCATGCTGGCCTTGTGTTGGGAGCACAGACCGGAGCACAGAACGAAGCACATTGCTCTCCGCTACTTCCTGGTTCGTGAGCTGCAGCAGCGTGGTCAGCTCCGCCTCACCTACGTGGCCTCTGAGGCCAACACTGCTGATATCTTCACCAAGGCCCTTCCGCCTTGTGATCATCAGCACTTCTGTACTCTTTCTATACCTGCACTTGCTTGTTTACCTTTACATATATGATCTTGCATGTGAACTGGCCTTGTGGCCTTGCTCTTGTGCTCGGACTGTGTGGTGACTTTGTGATCCACCCTGAGCTTGCTTTGCTTCGCTTGACTGGTCTTGTGACCACTTGTTCTTCCCCACTTTGCCTTTGGGGGTGTGTCAGAACATTATAGCTTATACATCTGTGTAGGCTGTAGTGGGGTAGCCCATAAGGGGTACAGCCCAATTAGGGTTAGTACTTGTACCCAATGGTTTCATAGTTCAATCATTCTCGTTCTAATTCTCACACTCACGACCTCAGAAAAAGATCCTGAGCTCGCGTTTACCAAGGCACACCGCCGCTTCACAAACTCCTGGCAAGGATTATTCACGTGGCTTGTGTTGTCTCGCGCTGACGATGGTTTTCCTATTTTAAAATGCAGCACTTGCATGGAGTTTGGCGCCGAGAATGCGAATACGGCATACGGCAAGGGCGGTGCTGGTGGACGCGACATGCAGAAGCAGAGCATTCGAACTCATCAACGGTCTACAGCACATCTTTACGCGCATGGGTGCTAAGAAGGCGACGGAGAGCCGGAATTTGCGCCAAGCAATGCTGGACGAGTACGAGGGACTCGACAACAAGACACTTCACCTTATCGCGGCGTTGAAAACGGCGGTTTTCACGTGCCAATCCGAGGCATCAATCTCTTCCTACATCGGTTTCATCAAGTTCATGCTGGAGATAGGTTGCCCGAACCTCCCGATTGATCAGCGTGGAAGCTACTACTCAGAGTGAGAATCTCGAAGTCATGTTTTGACAAGGTTATGTTTCCTGACACTCGTGTGCGTTCTGACATATGCACCGTATACATGCAGGTATGGCTTCGCCGAGTTGGTCGAAGCCGCGTCCAAGTATCTACGTCAAGAGCAATTGCAGCACATCGGCCAGAGTCCCTACATCGGCATCGCTCTTGATGAGAGTACCGATAGGGTGCGCGGGAAGCACCTTATCGTGTACGTCATGTACTTGAAATGCGAGCAGGTCGTGACGGAGTTTCTCTCCCTGCTGATGGTCGACAAGGCAGATGCTGCAATTCTCCAAGACGTGATGCTTACGCATCTGCACGCGATCGGCCTCGACTTCTCGAAAATCGTCGGGATAAGCACTGGCGGTGCTTCGGTCATGACCGGGGAGCACGCTGGCCTTGTGGCTCGTCTCCGCGCGAAGAACCCCTACCTCGTCTCATGTCACTGCATCGCCCATCGGTAGGAAAATGCGGATGTAAAATGAATGTCTTGTGTCTTTATTTAATGTATCAATGAGCTCCCTTACTACCCACCTGGCTAACATGAATGCTTTTCTTTCGCAGAGAGGCGCTCGCCGCCAAAGATGCTGCGACCAAGCTGACGGACTTGGAAATCGTTGACAAGGGAGTTCGGGCAGTGGCAACGATGCTGTCGCAGAGCTCCAACCACCACAGGCGTTTCCGCCAACTTCAAGAAGTTGTCTACGAGACGAACCTCGAGCTGCAGGGCATTCATGCCATGCGTTGGCTATCACGGGGAGAGGCGGTGAAGAGGTTCGCGAAAGTGCTTCCGGCGACTGTGTTCTTGCTGCACGAGAAGGATAAAAAGATGTACGAGACCTGCACGTCTTTCAAATTTCACTTTCTCGTCTACTTCCTTGCAGATTTGCTGGCGATCCTGAACGAGTTGAACGCCAAATTCCAGAAGCTTCAGGTAATGTTTTCATTTTGCAGGCGGTATCTGTTAAGTCACTAAAAATCCAAACGACTAACATTGTCTTGTGTCTCTAAACCTGGCAGGTGGACACTACAGTCGTCGCAAGTGAAGTTTCCCTTGCGTGTCGCACAATCGATGTTCGTTACCTAGAGTGTGAGGATTCAATTGGCAACGGACAATCCCCCCTGCTGAACGAGTTCCTGAAGAAGCACGCAGATCCGCAGCATCGGGAGGTAAAGGTGCAGGGTGTGGACCTGAATGGTGATCCGGCTCAACACGTGTTTGTGCTGCACGAGCGCCCTATCAAAGGTCAGAAAACTGGCCACGACTACTACTCGTGCAAGAAGCTCTGCCAGGACTACGCACGTGAGGTGAAGGGAAGCCTAGAGTACCGACTGGAGGATCTGGAACATTTGAACGGTGCCAAGATCTTCCGTCCAACCATGTATCCGGATGACAAGAGTCATCGCATGCGCAAGTGTCGAGAGTGGCTGGGCCAGCTCGACAAAATGTTTCGCCACCCGCTTCTAGGTACAGTTGCATGATTTTGTGTTGTGTGTGTCCATTGTGCTTTCAAAATATGTCGCATTCATTTACAGATTCATTTCTGTGTTTGCACCCCCCAACAGGTGTGCAGTTCAAGGAGTGCGAGAGGGAGCTACTACTGTTCCTGCACACCATGGAAAACAACCACGGGGCGTTGAACTTCTGCGAATCGCTGACCCTGATGTTGCAGTCAACGAATTATGGCGGTGCATACCCGAACATGGTCCGTTTGTGGCAGGCGGTGGCAGTGCTCCCGTTGAGCACTGTTGAGTGCGAGCGCGGTTTCAGCCGACAAAACCGCATCAAGAGCAGTATACGTACCAGTTTATCAGATGCACGATTGGGAGATTTGATGACGTGTGCGCTTCTCCCATGTGCTGATGTGAACTGGACGAACGTTGCGGCACTCTTTCATACTCTCAAGAAGCGCCGCCCAACTGGAGATTTTGTTAATGATGTTATGTAGGCATGCATAGGTAGTTGTAGGGTTAGGTTACGTACGTAGCTACAGTATAACATTCTAGGAATGTTGTTTATTGCCTTGTAGTTTTAGAAGAGAAAAACTGATTTTTACCATCACACTGATAAGGAAAAGTAAACTAGCCCCCAACCCTTACCAGAAAAAGTGCATTTTGTGGCACACACTGACAGAAAAAGTAGTTGAGAGACAGTGGCCTTACATGGAAGAGCACCCAGAATCCTAACCAGAGCCCTGGTGACCGTACCCATTTTTTTTAACCAGACATACTATCGAGACCCTTGTTGATTAAGACTGGCATATTTTCCCGACAACTAATGTTGTAGTGTATAATACTCGTCTCGTAACTATGTACATTCTGAAGAAAGCAACCGAGAGCAAGACCAGGGCCCGTGCTAAGATTTGGGGCACCCTGAGGCCTCAGGGCACCTTTCCAGAATCGTAAAAAATGCCCTGATTTGTCAGGGCAAATTTTCGAAGCCTTCTTGTATGTTCAAGGCTTTTTTCAGAAATCAATCCTGACCTGTCAGGGCAAAAAACCCTGTGTTCAGGGTTCAGATTGGTTGGTTGACCGAGTTAAAGTTGAAGAATGTATACGCCTGCCAGGGGTGGGTTCAATCCCAGGACCTCATCTATCGAAAGTACCTTTCTACTGACTAGGCCACTTCTGGATGGTTGGGTGGATGAATGAGTGTTTAAACTACGTGCTGCCTAAAATCCCCAGGGAAAATTTCCCCAGGTACAGGTTTCCCCCCCCCCCCCCCCCCAAAAAAAAAAAACGCGTCAGGGCGGGCCTCTGCATTCATCCTGACGCTACAGGGAAGAACACTACAGCCATTCTGAATGTTCAGGGCATTTCATATAACAACATCCTGAGACCTCAGGGTAAAAATTTACACTATTCTGAAATATCAGGGTAAATTCAAATATTGCATCCTGAATTCAGGGTAATCAGGATGTTTTGCCCTGATAACGTGGGGCCTGAGCAGGACAGTGTAGTACAAATTATATAAAGGAAAACATTGTTACTCAAGAGATGTTTAGATAAATGGTAAATGGAGAGACCTTCAGAAACATCACATTGTCACCATTGCTTCTGCCACTGTCAGCCCCAAAATGGGACGGCCGTCATCTTTTGAAACCCATCAGAAAGGAACCTACCATAGCCTGCAAATGCCCAAGGTGGTGGCGGCGGATTTGGGTGGTAAGAGCACAAGGGGAGGGGCGGACCGAAACCATTGGCAAGTTCTGGCATTCTACAAATCGTCAGTAATATGAAATGCTAAGACTTCCTTCGGGGAAAACAGCATCCAACTGAACAGTATACCACTCCATACAGCAGAACATATACTCAATTTGGGTCCACTAGTCGGTTGGAGACCAGTGCATTTAAAGCCCGGGTACAGCATGGTAATTTTGAAGTTAAAGATTCTTGAACTTGAAATCGCAAAAAACAGGGTTACCCTATGTTACGAGTGCAAATGAGTAAATGAACGGGAATTGCACTATCGAAGCAAGAATACAATGAGCGAAGGCATGAGCGAAGAATATATAGCGAAACTACAGTGGTAACGGTAATGGACTGTGGTTGTCGCGTGACGGGCCTGGGACTGAGGTTTGGGAAAGTGTCGAAGCGGGGGCCCGGAGCATGGGTTACCAGCCGAGCCGTGAGGTTGGGGTGCGATGTGCGAAAATGGCGGGCTGATTGTCGATGCGAGGGTCGCGAGTGGTAACGGTGCTGACTGTGGTGCTATAGTGATGTACGCGTTGAGCAGGGATGCGAAGTAAGGAAAAATGATTTTCCTTACACTACCCCCCCTCCTAAGGAGGTCCTCCTTACGAAAGTGCGTGGACGTCCCTGAAGTTTCGGGTGCGCAGATATTCGGTGAGAACAGGGTGGTTTTCGATTCTGTCCAGGGGAACCCAATTGTCTTCGGTGGGTGTACGGTCTTTCCAGCGGATCAGGAACTCGATCTTTCGGGCTCCTCGAGGGTCACGAACTCTGTGGCTCAGGATTTTGTCGGGGGCGATGATTGGTTCGGTTGGCGGTCGTGCCATGCTGGCTGGGCGATTGCGTGGGAGTTGGCTTGTGGATGGGACGTAGGGGCAAAGCAGGCTGACGTGGAACGAGGGGCTGACGTACCAGTCAGCAGGGAGGAGGAGGTGGGCGGTGACGGGTGTTATCATGTGACTGATACGAAATGGCCCACAGTATCGGGGGCAGAGTTTGGTGTCAGTAGATCTGCACTGTGGATGCCCGATTGATCCTGGAGAGGGTTACAGGCGCAGTCGCCTGGGGGGTTATGGGCGCACTTACCCGCTACTGAAACAAGCCCTTTTATCCCAATGGTCTAGTGGTTAGGATTCTAACATTTGGGTGTGATGGGCAGTCGAAGGTTCAAGGTGTCGAGTAAAACTAGGTCGTCGGGCTGGTAAGTGGCAGGTCTACGGTGGCGGTCGGCGTTGCGTTTAGCGATGATGTTCGATTTTTTTATTGCGTCTGCTGCCCTGGTCCGTGCCGCTTGCAGAATTTCAGCAAACTGTTGCGCGCGTGGAACCGGGTTGTCGGGATTCGGGGTCATGGGTACTCTTGGGTCTTGTCCGTAATTCAGGTAAAACGGTGACTGTTGGGTCGTGGCGGATGGGGCGTTGTTGTATGCGAATTCGATGAGTGGCAGTTGTTGCTCCCACGTGTTTGGATCGTCGCACGTGGCCCTGGTGAGTTGCTCCATGGTTTGATTTGTCCGTTTTGTCTGTCCGTCTGTTTCGGGGTGATACGATGAACTAAACTGTAGTCGCGTGCCGAACTGCTGCCACAGGTTCCGCCAGAAGTTGCTGGTAAACTTCGTGTCTCTGTCGCTGATGATTGATGCTGGTATCCTGTGCAGTCGAACGACGGTAGAGATGAAGAGGCGGGCTGTTTCTTCGGCTGTGATTGATTTCTTGCAGGCTGCGAAGTGTGCCATTTTCGTCAGTCGATCAACGACGACCAGGATCGCGTCATTCCCACTCGCTCCGGCCGGTAACCACGTGACGAAGTCCATCGTCACCTGCTGCCAAGCACGCTCTGGAGGTGGGATTGGTTGCAACTGTCCCGCCGGCCGCTTCCGGGTTGACTTCATGATCTGGCAAGTGGGACACGATGCCACGTGTCGCTGTACGTCGGTCAACATTTCGGGCCAATAATAATACCACTGCAGCTGCTGCCGTGTTTTCTCTACTCCGAAATGTCCCGAGGTAACTCCGTCATGTGCCTCCTGTAACAGTAATTCCCGTAGCAGTGTGTACCCTGGTACCCAGATGCGTTCGGTCCCAGATTTTACATAATAGACTCCCTTGGCTGCTGCGAATTGCTGCGAGTTTCAACCTGTGAAGAATGGGTCCGTTTGGTATCCGTGGGTAAATAGTCCTGTCAGTAGCGGGCTGGTCTGGGCGAGTAGTATCGCATGGATCTGGGCAGTGGGGCGGGTCAGTGCGTCGGCGATATTCGAGGCTCCTTTTTTACAGGTGACTGTATAGTGGAAATTTGACTCGAGGAAATCGAGCCACCGAATCTGTCGTGGGTTGAGGCGGGGCTGTGCGCGGAGGTATTGTAGGGATCGGTGGTCTGTCCGTACTGTTACGTCTGCGCCGGTCAAGCAGCAGCGCCACACTTTGAACGCATGCACGATCGCGAGCATTTCGCGTTCATGTATCGGGTAATTTCGTTCGGGCGGATGCAGTTTTCGTGATTCGTATGCGATGGGCTGTAGGCCGTTGCCGAAGTCCTGCAACAGTACGGCTCCAATGGCGATGTCGCTTGCGTTTGTAACAACTTCGAAGGGGCGATGTGGGTCAGCGATGCGCAGGACGGGTGGTGAACAGAGAACATTTTTCAGGGCAGAGAAGGCAGCATGCTCTTTCTCCCCCCACGTAAAAACGACCCCCTTGCGTAGTAAGTCTGTCAGTGGGGCAGTTAATCGTGCCATGTCGGGGACGAACCGACGAACATAATTAACGAACCCATAAAAACTCTGCAGTTCCGTGATGTTCGTCGGGGGACGCCACGCTTTGACCGTATCCAGCTTCTTGGGGTCGATTTCAACTCCAGCCTCCGAAATAACGTGCCCTGAAAATTCTAGCCTGTCCCGAAAAAACTCGCACTTAGACCCTTTGGTGAGTAGCCGATGTTCCTCTAAAATTTTAAACACTGCTTCGAGATCTACTAAGTGCTGCTGCTTGTCACGACTGTAAACGAGGATGCCGTCGAGGTAGACGATCACGCATTTATCTAAGAGTGGCCTAAACGCCTCGTTCATGGTCATCTGAAATATTGCGGGCGTGTTGGTCAGCCCAAAAGGCATTACCATGTATTCGAACGACCCGTACCTAGTCCTAAATGCTGTCTTGGCGCAGTCTGACGGTTCGACCCTAATCTGATGGTAACCCTCCCGTAAGTCTATTTTCGAAAATACCCGTGCTGTTCGTAGTTGGTCGATCAGTTCGTCGGCGCGGGGAATGGGGTACCGCGATTTGACTGTTACCCTGTGAAGCGCTCGGTAATCGATGCACATGCGAAACCCTCCGTCTTTTTTTGGTGTGAACAGGATCGGTGCGGCGAACGGTGACGAGCTCGGTCGGATAAACTGCTTCTCTAACAAATAATCTAACTGCTTCCTCAGTTCGTCGAGCTTGGGCTGTGTCAGCCTGAACTGGCGCTGTACAGTTGGCTGTGCCCCCGGTTCTAACTCGATCCTATGGTCATGCGCCCGCTGAGGTGGCAGCCCTTGCGGTAAGTCGTCTGGAAAAAACCCCGGGTACCGTTTCAAAAGTTCCTGAAGTTCGGGCGGTATTTCTGCCAACAGTTTCTGAAAATCGCTCGGCTGCTCCTCTTCTTCCACTAATGCTATATCCATTGCGTACACGTCAGCTCCAGCGGCGACAACCCGTTTCATCGTGATGGCGTTGACGTGGACCGTTGAAGACTCGGGTGATCGCCAGCGAGGTAGTTCGACCCAGTTACCACTACTTCGCAGGTGCAGCTACCCGTCGTCCAGTCAATTCGCGGGTTATACCGTCGCAGCCAATCACGCCCCAATAAAATATCGTGCCCATCCAGTGTCGTTGCGAGCATTTCCTATGTAAACCCAGAGCTCCCTCCGCAGCGGACTTTTACTTGTCAGATTATCATAGCTGATGCATGTTTGTAGGCTATAGTGGGGTAGCACATATGGGGTACAGCTTTCTAGGGTTGTATTTGTACCCAACTCTGACTTAGTCATTTCATTCCTGTTTTCCTTGCTTCTCATGGTATAGAGCGGGTCCTGCCTTAGGACCGTTTTTTTAGGGCCCACCGAAGCGCGCCCCGAGGCGCGCCCTTTTTTTTAGCGACCCCTCGGGTCGCCTTTTCCCTCGCGGCCCCGCTGTCCCTCAGACGCGGCCCCGCCACCTCTCCTGATCGCGGCCCCGCCGCCTGCTTGATCGCGGCCCCGCCGCCTGCTTGACGCGGCCCCGCCGCCTCCCCTGACGCGGCCCCGCCGCCTCCCCTGAAGCGGCCCCGCCGCCTCCCCTGACGCGGCCCCGCCGCCTCCCCTGACGCGGCCCCGCCGCCTCCCCTGACGCGGCCCCGCCTCTACTGCCGCGGCCCCGCCGCCGCCTCTGACGGCCCCGCCGCTGCACCCTACGGCCCGCCGCAACACCCTACGGCCCGCCGCCTCTGACGGCCCCGCCGCTGCACCCTCGGCCCGCCGCTGCTCCTGCCGGCCCGCCGCCTCACCTGACGGCCCCGCCACTGCTCCTGCCGGCTCGCCGCTGCTCCTGCCGGCCCGCCGCCTCAACTGACGGCCCCGCCGCTGCACCTGCCGGCCTGCCGCTGCACCCTACGGCCCGCCGCCTGCACCTGCCGGCCCGCCGCTGCACCTGCCGGCCCGCCGCTGCACCTGCCGGCCCGCCGCTGCACCTGCCGGCCCGCCACTGCACCGGTCGACCCGCCGCTGCACCTGACGGCCCCGCCCCTGCATCTCCCGGCCGAGCCGCCCCAGCAGCCGACCCGCCCGGGAGCCGAGCCGCCCAACGCCGAGCCGCCCGGGACCCGAGCCGCCCTGCCGCCGAGCCGCCCGGGAGCCGAGCCGCCCTGCACCCGAGCCGCCCAGCCGCCGAGCCGCCCGGGAGCCGAGCCGCTCTGCGCCCGAGCCGCCCAGCCGCCGAGCCGCCCGGGAGCCGAGCCGCTGTGCACCCGAGCCGCCCGGTCGCTGAGCCGCCTTTCTGCATAGCTGCACGACCTGCCCTGCCTGGTGAGCACAGTCCCACTGACACTGCGAGCTCTTTCCCTACTGCTTGCACTGCGTCGCTGTCGCCGCCATGGCTACCCCTAGTGTCCTAGCTTTTGACGCTGAGGGTCGCGCCATTGATTTTGAGGTCTGGTTAGACGACCTGCAGCTGTTCTTACAGTGCGACAGGGCTGACGACCTTTCTCTCTTTGACCTCACCTCTGGCGCCTCTCCTGCCCCTGCTGCTGATGCTGATCCCGCTGTCCGCTCTAAGTGGGCCACCCGCGATGCTGCTGCACGTCTTGCTGTGCGTCGCCACCTCCCTACCTCTGAGCGTGCGCACTTTAGTCAGTACAAGAGTGCTCAGACCTTGTACGACGCTGTAGTTGCGCGCTACTCCTCCCCTGCCACTGCTGCACTGAGCCGTCTCATGCTTCCCTACCTCTTTCCTGACCTCTCTGCCTTTCCCACTGTCGCTGACCTCATTACACACCTCCGCACTAGTGACACTCGCTACCGCGCCGCCCTTCCTGCTGAGTTCTGCGCTAAGAACCCCCCCCCCCATGTACATCGCTCTCTACTACGTAGTCGCGCGCCTCCCTGACTCCCTTCGCGTCGTCAGGGACCAATTTCTTGCAGTCTGTCCCACCACCCTCACCGTCGACCTCCTCGAGAAGGCCCTCCTCGCAGCGGAGAAGAGCATAGTCGCTGTAGGTGCTTCTCGTGGTGACCCTCGCACCCCCATCTTTGAGGGGTGCTCTCCTTCCCCCTTGCTGCCCTCTGTTGCCTCTGCTGCTGCTGCCGACCTGCTTGGTCTTGAGTCGGTCGGCGCGGCGTCTGCCCCTAGTGGGAGACGTCGCTCCAGCAAGGGCAAGGGGGGCAAGGGCGCGGGTGGAGCTGGAGGGGGCGGTGGCGGTGGCGGCGGTGGCGGCGGAGGGAGTGGGGGTGGCGGCGGGACTAGTGGCGGAGGTGGTGGTGGTGGTGGCAGCAGTGGCGGAGACGGTGGTGGTGGAGCCAGCGGTGGTGGTGGAGGCAGCCGCGGTGGTGGAGGCGGCGGAGGTGGAGGCGGTGGAGGCGGTAGCGGAGGAGGCGGTGGTGGTGGTGGAGGTGGAGCTGGTCGAGGTGGTACGCAGCAGCGTAGCGGCGGTGGTGGTGGCCAGCGCTCGCAGCGGTAGACCCCCTCCCCCCTCAGGTTCCTGCCCCCTCAGGTGTGTCCCAGGTAGACGCCGTTGACCCGGTCGAGGTTACTGGTGACTCTGGTGCTGCTGCGGGTGCTGAGCCTGGGGGTGCTGACTCTGGGGGTGCTGTGCGCGGGGGTGCTGAGCCTGGGGGTGCTACTGCTGGGGGTGCTGGGCCTGAGGGTGCTACTGCGGAGGGTGCGGAGCCTGGGGGTGCTGAGCCGGGGGGTGCTGTGCTTGGGGGTGCTGGGTCTGGGGGTGCTGGGTCGGGAGCTGCTGAGCCTGGGGGTGCTGAGCTGGGAGCTGCTGAGCCTGGGGGTGCTGCGTCTGGAGCTGCTGAGCCTGGGGTTTCTCCTGCTGCTACGTCTCGCCGGGAGCCCCTCTCTCCACAAGAGCTGCGCGAGTGGTTCGCTCGCCGCTGGAGGCGTGCTGCTGAGTCTAGAGGTGCTGCTGGAGCTGGAGCTGGAGCTTCTTCGACCGTCGAGGGCGCGGGTGCTGCCGGTCCCGGAGCTGCTAGACCTGCGGGTCCTCCTGGAGCTGGAGCTGCTGAGGGCGCTGGTGCTGCGCCTACTGCTGTTGGTCCTGCCGCTGGAGGTGTGGGTGGCGCTGGTGCTGTCGCTGAGGGTGCTGGTGCTGTCCCTGCTGCGTCTGGAGCTGCCGCGCGGCCTCGGCCGTACTTCGTTCCGCTCCTGCAGCAGGTTCTTGGTCTTTCTCCTCCAGTAGAGGGTCCACCGCCTGTCCAGTCGCAGTCCCTGCTGGAGCCTTCCTCTCCCCTGCCTGCTCCCTCTCCTTACACTGGTCCTACTGGAGGTCTTGCTGAGCGTCGTGAGCCTGCGTCTCGTCCCGCGTCGCCTGTTCGTGCTGCTCGCGCTAGTGGGCGCGGTTCGCATCAGCGTCCTCCTCCTGTCCCTGGCACGCACCGGATGTCTTTGCGTCCGTCCACTGCTCCTCTGCGTGCCCCTTTGCCTTCTCCTCCGGAGTCCTCTCTTCCTGCGCTTGCCGACCCTGAGTCGGACTCTCTTCGTGCTGCCAGTCCTACTGTCACGCGTCTGCTTGCTACTGTCGTCACTGACCCCTCTTTTGAGTCCACTGCTGCGTCTGCTCTAGTCGCTGAGCTCGTCGACTTTGCTGCTCGCTGTCGTCTCGACTACGCTGCTAGTCTTGTTGCTGAGTCTGCGTCTGTCTGTCCTCCGTCCGTCGGGGGTGAGTGTGCTCTTTGCACGGACGTCCTAGAGGACAGACAGGAGGAGTTACAGTGTCTAGCGACTGCTTCACCTCATCTCGCGTCTGTACTGCTTGCCCCTGAGGGAGACCCGGATGCACTAGACATCCCGACTCCGCGTTCTTACGCGGAGGCCGTAGAGGGTCCCTACTCCTCTCAGTGGCAGGCAGCTATGGATGCAGAGATGGCTTCCTGGAAGTCCACAGGCACCTACGTTGACGCGGTTCCCCCTCCTGGGGCGAACATCGTCAGTGGCATGTGGATCTTCAGGGTGAAGCGGCCGCCGGGCTCTCCACCTGTCTTCAAGGCACGGTACGTTGCTCGTGGCTTCAGTCAGCGGCAGGGAGTTGACTACTTTCAGACCTTCTCTCCCACCCCGAAGATGACTACTCTTCGGGTGCTGCTGCACATAGCCGCTCAGCGCGACTACGAGCTTCACTCTCTCGACTTCAGCACTGCGTTCTTGCAGGGTAGCCTGCACGAGGAGATCTGGCTTCGCCGTCCACCTGGCTTCACTGGGACTTTCCCTCCTGGCACCCAGTGGAGCCTCAGACGACCAGTCTACGGTCTCCGCCAGGCACCGCGTGAGTGGCACGACACACTGAGGACTACGCTTGCGGCTCTTGGGTTTACTCCTTCTACTGCTGACCCGTCGCTGTTTCTTCGCACCGACACTTCCCTGCCGCCGTTCTACATCCTCGTGTACGTCGACGACTTGGTCTTTGCCACAGCGGACACTGCTGGACTCGCCTACGTGAAGTCCGAGCTGCTGAAGAGACACACGTGCACAGACCTGGGTGAACTGCGCAGCTACCTTGGCTTGCAGATCACTCGGGACAGAGCACGCCGCACCATTACCTTGACTCAGTCACACATGGTGCAGCAGGTCCTTCAGCGCTTCGGCTTCACGTACTCCTCGCCTCAGGCCACTCCTCTGCCTACTCGCCACTCACTCTCAGCTCTGCCTTCGGATGAGTCCGTAGAGTCGAGTGGTCCGTATGCAGAGCTTGTTGGCTGCCTCATGTACCTGATGACCTGCACACGACCTGACCTTGCATACCCTCTGAGCATTCTTGCACGCTATGTTGCTCCTGGGAGACACAGACCAGAGCACATGGCTGCAGCGAAGAGGGTATTGCGCTACCTGTGCAGTACGTCGGGCATGGGGCTAGTGCTTGGAGGGCGGAGTCCAGTGGTCCTTACCGGCCACGCGGACGCTTCTTGGGCTGACGACCAGGCTACGCAGCGGTCGTCACAGGGTTACACCTTCAGCCTTGGTTCCGGCTCTGTCTCGTGGCGGTCTACTCGCTCGTCTTCGGTTCTCGGCTCCAGTTGTGAGGCTGAGATCTACGCCGGGGCCATGGCTGCACAGGAGCTTCGCTGGCTCACCTACCTGCTGACTGACCTTGGAGAGCCACCTCGTTCTCCTCCAGTGCTGTACGTAGACAACAAGGCCATGCTGGCCTTGTGTCGAGAGCAGCGCTTGGAGCACAGAACGAAACACATTGCTCTCCGCTACTTCCTTGCTCGTGAGCTGCAGCAGCGTGGTCAGTTGCGACTTGCGTACGTGGCCTCTGAGGCCAACACTGCTGATGTGTTCACCAAGGCACTCGCGCCTTGTGACCATCAGCGCTTTTGCACCCAGCTGGGTCTTGTGCCTGTCTTGCCTCACTTGCTCTCCTCTTGACTTCACTTGTACTGTGACATATATATATACCTGCTCTTGCTTGTCTAGTTTTATATATATGTTTGTACTCCTGCATGTGAACTGGCCTCTGGCCCTGCTCTTGTGCTCGGACTGTGTGGTGACTTTGTGATCCACCCTGAGCTTGCTTTGCTTTGCTTTGCTTGACTGGTCTTGTGACCCCTTGTTCTCCCCCACTTTGCCTATGGGGGTGTGTCAGATTATCATAGCTGATGCATGTTTGTAGGCTATAGTGGGGTAGCACATATGGGGTACAGCTTTCTAGGGTTGTATTTTTACCCAACTCTGACTTAGTCATTTCATTCCTGTTTTCCTTGCTTCACATTACTCGCTCCACCTTTTCCCGTATGGCCAGTGGCGTGCCGTCGACTAAGCGTGCGTCTATCTCAGGTAGGCAACGGTTAAGTGTTAACTGTAGTTTTCGTGCGGTTGCGGTATTAACTAAACTGTGACTCGCTCCTCCATCAATAAAAATCTTCACTGCTGCTCCCTGTATTTTCCCGTGGATCAGTACTGGGCAATCCGTCGCTGTACCCTCCTTATTCATCTGAGCCCGATCGATGGCGTGAATCGGTACTGTGACTCGGTGAGGGTCGGTGCGGTTGGGCGAGCAGGCAGACTCGTCAGTAGTTGGCCCAACTTCTACTGACTGCTGGCGTTTCCCTGCCTCTGAGACTCCCTCCCCTGCTCTGCTCCGCGGCGCCTCAGCTCCTCTGGGCATTCGCTCTTGCGATGGCCCGGCCTGTTGCAAGCAAAGCAGCGCCCCTTAAACGGTGCGGCAGCTGCATTCGTTGCAACGGCGTGTACAGTGGCGTGCTCGGTCGGTCCCCGAGGGCGATGTCCGTAGTAGGACCCCGGTCTCGGTCGGCGTAGAATGTCAATTTTCTCGGCGAGTGCGAGAATCTCGTTGAAGTTCGAGAGTCCGCGCAGCATGATTTCGTGCGAGATATCCGGCTTCAGCCCTCCGACGTAACGGTCCACCCGCTCCGCTTCGTGCATGTAGCCGATCTGCTCGCAAAGTGCGAGAAAACCGCTCGTATAATCTTGAATCGACCCGAGCTGCCGCCAAGTGCGCAGTCTCTGACGCGCCGAAATGGAAGCCGCAATCGGCTCGAAGCGCGCCCGAAGCCCTGCGCACCACGCATCCCACGTGCTGTATTGGGCGGTCTCGCAGAACGAACTCCAGGTGACAGCTGGACCCGTGGGCCCTTCCTCGTGCGACGGTGGCTCGTAGGCGCGTGGTGACGTCACGATGACTCGCCACCATTCCATGGCGGGGCCCCTTAGCAGCGAAACTGCATACCGAATCTTCGCGGCGTCCGACTCGACGTAGTTCGCGTCGAAGAAGACGTTCATCGTGAAGACCCACGATTGAACCGTCGGACCTCCACGTTGGCTTGGGTCGAAGCAGGGCGGGCGTTGTGGCTTGAGCGGCATTGGTGCCATAATGGCCTGTTCGCCACTTGTCACTGCGAATTCCACATGCCGACGGGCTTCACGGGGCTCCCGCGGGCTTTGTACGACCCTGCTTCCTCCCATGCCAGGCATCGGCTGGGCGGCGCCATCACTGGCTGCGCCTGAGTGCTGTCCCATGCTCTCGTGTTGCGTTGGTGTGCCGGACGAAATGATGATCGGCTCGTCCGATTGTGAAGATGCATTTGTCAGTGCGTGTGATGTCGCTGGAATGTTCACCGTGGATTGTTGACGGGCGGAGTCACGTTCCGCCGTGAGCGTCGCGATTTCGAGCGCCGAGTCTTCAAGTTGGCGCACGAGACGATCAAGCTGCTCCTGCGTCAATGTGGCAAGCGTGAAATCGGCCATGGCGGGGGTGTCGGGCGAGCTCAGCGAGAGCCTCGGTCGTGGCCGTGCGTGCTTACGAGAGAGCACTACGAGCGGCGGTGCTGTATCGCTGAGAGACGTCTACCCCCCCCCCAAAAATTGAGATAGTGGGGAAGCGAAAATGTGGGTGCGGTCCGAGAGGAGATCGTAGGCTCTGATTACCAAGTGTTACGAGTGCAAATGAGTAAATGAACGGGAATTGCACTATCGAAGCAAGAATACAATGAGCGAAGGCATGAGCGAAGAATATATAGCGAAACTACAGTGGTAACGGTAATGGACTGTGGTTGTCGCGTGACGGGCCTGGGACTGAGGTTTGGGAAAGTGTCGAAGCGGAGGCCCGGAGCGTGGGTTACCAGCCGAGCCGTGAGGTTGGGGTGCAATGTGCGAAAATGGCGGGCTGATTGTCGATGCGAGGGTCGCGAGTGGTAACGGTGCTGACTGTGGTGCTATAGTGATGTACGCGTTGAGCAGGGATGCGAAGTAAGGAAAAATGATTTTCCTCACACCCTACTTGTTTTGAAGAAACTCTCGCAACCCCAGGCAATCGTCCTGCGACAACGGAACCCGAGTGCCCAAAAACAGAACTGACGCGATGATCGCCAACCATATGCACTGTTCACCACTCACATAACTTGCTTACCAAGTCGTTCTCATAGACTAGGAGGCTCCTGTCAGAATATTATCTTATTGTTCTAGCCTGTAGTGGGGTGCTCTATAGCGAGTACAACCCTTCTAGGGTTTGCTATTTGTATCCTCATTCTTGCTAGTTCAATCCTCTTTCTTCTTCTAACTTTTGACATGCTATCAGAGCAGGTCGATCCCCTTGGATCGATCCTGTGGGTGTGTCCCCACCTTGCTTCCGCTGCTATTTTTTCCTCCCGCCGTGCGCCCCGAGGCGCGCGGCGGTTCATTGCCCGCTGTGCGCCCCGAGGCGCACGGCGGGCTTCTCCCCTACGTCGCGGCCCCGCCCCGATCGTCGCGGCCCCGCCCCTTGACGCGGCCCCGCTCTACGTCGCGGCCCCGCCCCGGCCCGTCGCCGCCCGTGCGCCTGCCCGGCTCGGCCCCGCCCTTCGTCGCGGCCCCGCCCCGGCCTGTCGCCGCCCGTGCGCCTGCCCGGCTTGGCCCCGCCCTATGTCGCGGCCCCGCCCTACGAAGCGGCCCTGCCCTACGTCGCGGCCCCGCCCCGACCGTCGCGGCCCCGCCCCTCGTCGCGGCCCCGCCCCTGCGTCGCGGCCCCGCCCCTCGAAGTGGCCCCGCCCTACGTCGCGGCCCCGCCCCGACCGACGCGGCCCCGCCCCGGACCCTACGCGGCCCCGCCCTACCTTCGCGGCCCCGACCTGTCGCGGCCCCAACCGACCGTCGCGGCCCCGCCCTACGTCACGGCCCCGCCCCGACCGTCGCGGCCCTGCCCCGCTCGTCGCGGCCCCGCCCCTTGTCGCGGCCCCGCCCTCCCCTCAGGTCCGTGGTGCCCCCCCCCCCCCCCCCCCCCCCCCCCCAATTCCCGTCGCCTGTCGCGGCTCCTTCGGGGGCCGCAAGCGGCCCCCTCAGGTCGCCTCGACAGGACGACGGGAGGGGCGAGCTGTGGGGTGGCGGGTATGGGGGTGACCGGTGTGCCTTCCTCCCTTTCTCCTCCTCCTCCTTCGTCTCCCACTGCTGCAGCTGTCGCTGAGGGGGGTGGTTGTGTGGGAGACTGGGTTTAGGGTTTAAGGGGGGTGCGTGGGAGTAGAGCTAGTGATGTAGCAGTGGGTGTGTATCAGGGGGGTGGGACTGTGTGCGGGAGGATGAGCGGAGGTTGCCAGTTTGTCGTCAGCAGCACCTGTAGTCCGGGGCGCTGTCCCGGTAGCCCAGTCGTAGCCAGCTGTGCCAGCCGCCCGTGGGTCCGTTGCCCGTCCGCCGCTATTTGAGCCGCGGGGCCTGTTACTCCTGTAGTCCGGGCGCTGTCCGGTAGCCGCTGTGCCAGTCTGCCTCCTGTTGCCCGTGTGTCTGCAGCTTCAGCCGTCGCCTCTTGTCTCCTCTCCCCTCACTCTCCCTCCTCCTCCTCACTTGCCCGTTGTGACTACCACTAGCTTTGCTTATAATTGTGAACTCTAAACTATTTCTTCTTGAACTTGTGCTCAGAATGTGTGGTGACATTGTGATCCACCCTGAGCTTGTTTTGCTTTGCCTGCTCTGCTGATTACACCCCACTTTGGCTATGGGGGTGTGTCAGAATATTATCTTATTGTTCTAGCCTGTAGTGGGGTGCTCTATAGCGAGTACAACCCTTCTAGGGTTTGCTATTTGTATCCTCATTCTTGCTAGTTCAATCCTCTTTCTTCCTTCTAACTTTGACAGCTCCAAGACAAAAACTAGCGCTAGTTGGCAAAAGCGAGTTGTTGTTAGGGCTTTTTTTTTGTGCGGAAAAAAAAATAGGTATCCACCTCAACCATCTTAGTCAGTGCACGCTCCGATTTCCCCCTCACGTCGCCGGTCTCGTGTTACAACCCGTTCACCCGCAGCACTTACGTTAGTGAACAATCGTCGCGTTACTCGCGCCTTGCTTTCCAGCTCGCGTCGCACAAGATGCTCTTTTCACACTTGCTGCGGTTCAGCCTCGCGTCCCGATCGTACCGTTTTAGGCACGGGTCGCTCACGCGAATGCCGTACAGGGTCGCCAGACGCGCGCTGCCGTTAGTCTCATATGTTTCCCCTCGTCGGCCGCTCTTTCCCACGTCATACCGCTTTCCTCGTCGCCCGCAATTTCCCTCATCTCCCTCGCCGACCCTCGCTGCCCTCGCCTCTGCTTGTCGCCCGCGCTTCCCGTCGTCGCCCTTGCTTCCCCGTCACCCGTGCTTCCCGTCGTCGCCCTTGCTTCCCCGTCACCCGTGCTTCCCGTCGTCGCCCTTGCTCTCCCGTCACCCGCGCTTCCCGTCGTCGCCCTTGCTTCCCCATCACCCGCGCTTCTTCTCATCTCTCGCTCTCCTCCTCAACGTCTTCGTTTTCCTCTTCGCCATAACGCCCTCGCTTCTGCCCGTCGCCCTCGCCTCCCCACATACCACCCGCCTTCCTCCCCACATTCTATTCCGCTTGTCATACGCTCTTCTCCTCTTCCTCCCTTCCATCTCTCCCTCCCTCCCTCTCCCTCTCTCTATCTCTCTTTCTTCGAACCTCTCTCTCACCCTTTCTTCCACCCTTCTTCCTCCTGAGGGGAAGGGACTGAATGAGAGACACAGAGGGGATAGGACAGAAGGGTACGCAGATGTTCTTTTCCCCCACGCGCTTCCCCTCATCGCCCTCACTTCCCCCAAATTGTTGCCCCCTGTCTCTGTTTTTCCCAACCACCCATTCTCCCACCAGCCCTGCTTCCCCCTTTGCCCTGATTCCTTCCACCTTCTGCCCTGCTCCCCCCCATCCCCTTCCCTGCTCCCCCTCACCCTCTGCCCTGCTTCCCCTCATCCCATTCCCTGCTTCTCCCCACCCCCTACCCTGCTTCCCCCCATCCCCTTCCCTGCTTCCCCCCATCCCCTTCCCTGCTTCCCCCCATCCCCTTCCCTGCTTCTCCCCATCCGCTTCCCTGCTTCCCCCTACCCTCTGCCCTGCTCCCCCCCATCCCCTTCCCTGCTTCCCCCCATCCCCTTCCCTGCTTCTCCCCATCCCCTTCCCTGCTTCCCCCCATCCCCTTCCCTGCTTCCCCCCATCCCGTTCCCTGCTTCCCCCCATCCCCTTCCCTGTCTCCGTGTTACCCGTTTCCTTGTCCCTTTTCCCTGTGTCTCCCCACCCTCTGTTCTTATTCCTTCACCCTCGCACACCTTACCGCCTGCCGACCTTACCGCCTGCCCACCTTACCACCTTCCCTTCTCATCCGCGCGCAGGTGTGCCCGGAAGGTGCACGTGCTGCCTTGTGCCTGCCGCTTGCTGTCCACGCCTTCCATCCCACCTCTCCCAAACCACGTCTTTTTCTATATGTGCCTCCCCTGCTGGCCCATACCCTCTGCTGATCTGCGCCCTATGAGGCCGTGCCCTCTCTGTTCCCCGCCCCTGCATGTACGGAGGAATTGGGAGCCGCTTTGCCTAGCAGCCAGCACTGTGCAGGCAAGGATTCGAACTGGTGGATCATGGGGCAAGGGTAAGGGAGTGTGTTGTGCGGCATGGTCAGTGCGGAGTGGCGTGGGAGGGAGGCAAAATGGCAAGCACAGGGTGAAGGCAGGCAGGGGCCGTGGCAAAAATATGGAGATTGGCAGTGTCAGCAGGATGTGCGGCAGGATGCTGGCGGCAGCGCACGTCAGGGCATGTGCGGTGGGGCAAGGCTGGTCTGCGCTGCGGTGGGCCAGGGGAGTGCAGATTGGTGCAGGGAAAGGCACGACATGTTCCTATGTGGCCGGCCGAGACCCTCACTCTTACTCGCGTGAGTTTCGCGTTCCCCACCATTTCAACCCCAAGAGAAGCGCAGTGTGCCCCACCAGTGCTGGGGCGGGAGCAGTGCTCTGTCGCACACTGGGTCGTTCGGCCCTCCCATATCCTCGGGGACAGCTGTCGCATAGTATCGTGGCGAAGACTGTTTTTCCCGCCTCCTGAATTCGGTTTCGCCCCACACACATTTTCGAAATTCACGATTTTCAGGTTTTCGCCTAACTGTTTCAACCCCACATAACTTGAAAAATTACCATGCTGACCTCGGGCTTTAACATCTATTCAGTCTCGGTCTCCTCGTCAAATGATAACAGCGAACCAACCCCCTTCTGTGTTGTCATCTGCCCTCCACTCGCCTTCTTTTGGTTCTTCCCTCCCTGCAGGCCATGAGGGGGAGAGCAATAGGCAGTGGCAGTGTGAAGCAAATCAACCAACAAGTTAAAAGAGCACTGGGCGGTGAAGCAATGAGAGCTTGCTGTGTTCGCAATGTGTGAGCAATTGTATTGGCAAGAGTGCTGGCAAGTGTTTTTGGCACGAGTGCTGGCAAGTGTTTTTGGCACGAGTGCTGGCAAGTGTTGTTGGCACGAGTGCTGGCAAGTGTTTTTGGCACGAGTGCTGGCAAGTGTTTTTGGCACGAGTGCTGGCAAGTGTTTCTGGCACGAGTGCTGGCAAGTGTTTTTGGCACGAGTGCTGGCAAGTGTTTTTGGCACGAGTGTTGGCAAGTGTTTTTGGCACGAGTGCTGGCAAGTGTTTTTGGCACGAGTGCTGGCAAGTGTTTTTGGCACGAGTGCTGGCAAGTGTTTTTGGCACGAGTGCTGGCAAGTGCGTGAGAAATTTATACTGGCAGATGTGTGGGCATACGTTTTGGGTAAATGTGCTCCCAAGTGTGTGCTGGCAAGTGTGTGCTGCCAACTGTGTGCTGCCAACTTTGTGCTGCCAACTGTGTGCAGGCAAGTGTGCAGCAGTGGTGGTGGGCTGCTGGCATGAAGCAAGCACGCAGGCACGATGGACGGCATGCAACAATAAAGATTCTAAGCTGGAGCTTACGGAAAAGGAAAGATAATATAGAGCAGTGTGTGTGCTGGAGGTTGGTGCTCGCATGGAGGAAGGGGAGAGGAGGCGGGCGGAAGGGGAGGGAAAAGGAGGTGGCGAGAGAGGGGGAGGGGGACGGATGGGAGGGGGAGGGGGCGAAGGCGAGGAGGGATGAGAAGGCTGTGCCAGGGATGAGAAGGCTGTGCCAGGGATGAGAAGGCTGTGCCAGGGATTGTGTTGCTCCTGCCTTGTGTTCTCCCTTTTCCACTTCTCCCATGTTACCCATGCCTCCCATCCCCATGCCCATGCCTCCCATCCCCATGCCTCCCATCCCCATACCCATGCCTCCCATCCCCATGCCTCCCATCGCCATTCCTGCTCGCCCCTCACTCCGTGCCTGCATGCCCCTTGCCCCATTCCCGCCTGTCAGTTCCCTCTAAGCCTATCAATCACTTCTCCCCCCACCCCCCCCCCCCCCCCCCCCTTCCCCCTCTCCCCATCCTTTCCTTACCAGCGCATCTTCCCCCTTCCCCTCCCCTTTCGCCCCCCCCTCTGCTGTTTTCCGCTTGCGAAACGTGTGTTTCCCACTCTTGGCCTCCTTCTCATCCTCCTGCTGCCACCTCTCCCGCGCCTGGAGTGGCAACACACAGCACAAGTGGCAGTTACACAGACAGATACACTACGTAAGTCATCATGTGGGGCAGCTTTCAATACTCAAGACGTGTGCCTCCCACTCTTGGCCTCCTTCTCATCCTCCCGCTGCAACCTCTCCCGTGTCTGCAATTGGGAAATGGTACAAGTGTAGCGAGGTTGTTTTTGAGACGTCTCAAAAACAACCTCGCTACACGTGCAATTGGGAAATGGTACAAGGTGATGGATCAACTCTCAACTCTAATACGTGTGCTTTCCAGTCTTGCCTCCTACTCATCTCTTTTGAGCCGTCTCACAGAAGTGGTCTTTATCTCTACTGACACAAGAAGCATTTGGAGACTGGTTCCTAGTTGACACGACAATCAGTTGCGGAGTGTGGCTGTTGCACACCTGTTGCAGCCCTTGAGTGCAAACGGTGCTGAGAGGGTCACAGTTAGCGTGACAGTTGCTCACCTGTTTTGACGCACCTCTTACTCGTCTCACTTCTGACGGCTACTCACCTGTTGCAGCCCTTGCCTGCACACGGTGCTGAGAGGGTCACACTTCAGCCCCTTCTCGTATGCTGCTGCTGCCTGCAGTGATATCCAAGCAGGGAGAGAGAGAGGAAAGAGTGGGTACACGCAGTTGAACCGAAAGTGCAGATTTAACTTTAAATCGTTCATCTCTCGATCCAATTCACCGGTACAGTTTCAATCCACCTCTTTCGGTATATTTTCAACTCACCTCTCTCAGCAGTTTCAATATACCTCTCAATAAAGTTTCCACACTCCTCCCAGCACAGTTTCATCTCACCTTTACGTACAGTTTAGTACACCACTGCAAATCCACTCTAGATACTGTTTCATCTCACCTGTACATACTGTTTCATCTAGTCTCTACGTACAGTTTCATCTCACCTCCACACACTGTTTCATCTAACCTCCACGTATAGTTTCATGTTTCATCTCACCTCCACACACTGTTTCATCTCACCTCCACGTACAGTTTCATGTTTCATCTCACCTCCACACACTGTTTCATCTCACATCCACGTACAGTTTCTTGTTTCATCTCACCTCCACGTACAGTTTCATGTTTCATCTCACCTCCACATACTGTTTCATCCCGTAATGCGCCACTGCAATGCGAGAGTACGCCTTGGCCCACCGCGGCTGCAGCTGCAGCGCCTGGATAGGGGGTGGAAAGCAGTGCAGAGGGGTTGTAACGCACAGGCTTGTAACGAGTATAGACAAGTGCACTCACCTTCCTGCCATCGTGCAACGCCTGCTGGAAGTTCTTCATGGCTGCATGTGTGCTTGTAACGCACATGCTTATATCCAGTACAGAGTAATGCTGTTACCTTCCTGCCATCGTGCAACGCCTGCTGGAAATTCTTCATGACTGCATGTGTGCTTGTAACACACATGCTTAAATCGAGTACAGACAAATACTCTTACCTTCCTGCCATCGTGCAACGCCTGCTGGAAATACTTCATGGCTGCATGTGCGCTTGTAACGCACATGCTTATATCGAGTACAGAGTAATGCTGTTACCTTCCTGCCATCGTGCAACGCCTGCTGGAAATTCTTCATGGCTGCATGGGCGGCTGATCGGTTGCTGAAGAGAACACTTGAGCTGACAAGGGAAGCGGGGGAGGAGACAGGGAGAAACATGGGAGGTATGAGGAGCAGAGCAATGGGAGTGAGGGTGTTGGTGCTCTTCATGGCTGCATGGGCGGCCGATTGGTTGCTCAAGAGAACACTGGAACTGACAAGGGAAGCGGGGGGGAGTGGCGGAAGCGGGGGGGAAGGGAAAGGAGGGAATTTTGGAGAGTGGAATGAGGGTGGGTAAGCATGGCTGCATGGGCGGTTGGTCTGTTGCTGAAGAGAGCACTCGAGCTGACAAGGGGAAGGAGGGGAGGTGGGGAGAAGTTGCGGCAAAGGTGGGGGCATGGTGAATGGAAGTTGGGGGAAGGTGTGTGGTGGGTGGATGGTGGGTGGAAGGTGAGTGGAAGGTAGGTGGAAGGTGGGGCATAGGTGCTCGAGTGAAGAGCCCCACAGCGTCCTCGCCCCATCCCCATCCCCATCCCCATCCCCATGCCCATCCCCATGCCCTGCCCATGCCCATCCCATGCCCATCCCCATGCCCATGCCCATGCCCATCCCCATGCCCATGCCCATCCCCATGCCCATCCCCATGCCCATGCCCATGCCCATGCTCATACCATGCCCACCCATCCCCATGCCCACCCATGCTTGACAAATGTCCCCACACACTTGAATGGCTCGGGTGAAGAGCCCCACTGCCCCCTCGTACTCGCCTCTCACAACTCCATACCCCCCCATAACCCCCCAAACCCCCCCATACCCCCCCATGCCCACCCATACCCCCCCATACCCACCCACGCCCACCCATGCATGTGAGTGATCAGCAGCAGCTGCAAGCCCACCTGGGGTCAGTCTGAATGGCTCGGGTAAAGAGGGCCCTGCTGCCCCCTCGTACTCGCCCCTCACACCCCCACCCCCACTCCACTCCCACTCCCACCCCCACCCCCATGCAAGCCCACCTGGGGTCAGTCTGAATGGCTCGGGTAAAGAGCCCTGCTGCCCCCTCGTACTCGCCCCTCACACCCCCACCCCCACTCCACTCCCACTCCCACCCCCACCCCCATGCAAGCCCACCTGGGGTCAGTCTGAATGGCTCGGGTAAAGAGCCCTGCTGCCCCCTTCTACTCACCCCTCAGACGTTGCAGGGAGTTTTTGAGAATTCTCAAAAACTCCCTGCAACTCCTCAGGCCCCACCCCCACCCCCACCCCCACCCCCACCCCCACCCCCACCCCCATGCAAGCCCACCTGGGATCGGCTTGAAAGGCGCGGGTGAAAGTGAAGAGCCCCATGCCTCCTCGTACTTCCCCTCACATGCCCATGCCCACCCCCGTGGTTGACTTAACAAATGTTCTTACCCCTGACGGGAAGGCACACCTGGGGTCGGCTTGAATGGCTCGGCTAAATGGCTTCACTGCCTCCCTGTACTCGCCTCGGAAGGGGGGTGCATTGCCCTATGCCCCATTCTCCTAGGAACACCTGGGGTGGGGAAATACACACCTAGGGTACTGCTGGGAGAGGCACACCTGGGGTCGGCTTGAATGGCGCGAGTGAAGAGTCCCACTGCCTCCTCGTATTCGCCTCGAGAAAATGCCGCATTGCCTTGCTCTTTCAACTGGTGATGATGATGATGGCGTGCCATCATGCCATCATGCCATCACGCCATCATGCCATCATGCCATCATGCCAACATGCCATCATGCCATCATGCCATCATGCCATCATGCCATCATGCCATCACGCCATCACGCCATCACGCCATCACGCCATCATGCCATC